>OX608081.1:77980104-78651430 GCA_951509765.1 Sphenella marginata
AAATATTCCAAACTTGTTTATTTATGGTGCGATTGTCTTCAAATTTGGTACAAAGGTACCACTCTACTTTTGTTAAAATTGTGGGTTTCTTTTTTTCCGGGAAGTGGACCAGGGACCGAAATATTCCAAACTTCTTTATTTGTGGTGCGATTGTCTTCAAATTTAGTACAAAGGTACCACTCTACTTTTGTTAAAATATGGGGTTTCTTTTTTTCCGTTAAGTGGACCAGGGACTGAAATATTCCAAACTTCTTTATTTATGGTGCGATTGTCTTCAAATTTGGTACAAAGGTACCACTCTACTTTTGTTAAAATATGGGGTTTCTTTTTTTCCGGGAAGTGGACCAGGGACCGAAATATTCCAAACTTCTTTATTTATGGTGCGATTGTCTTCAAATTTGGTACAAAGGTACCACTCTACTTTTGTTAAAATATGGGGTTTCTTTTTTTCCGGGAAGTGGACCAGGGACCGAAATATTTCAAACTTCTTTATTTATAGTGCGATTGTCTTCAAATTTGGTACAAAGGTACCACTCTACTTTTGTTAAAATATGGGGTTTCTTTTTTTCCGGGAAGTGGACCAGGGACCGAAATATTCCAAACTTCTTTATTTGTGGTGCGATTTTCTTCAAATTTGGTACAAAGGTACCACTCTACTTTTGTTAAAATATGGGGTCTCTTTTTTTCCGGGAAGTGGACCAGGGATCGAAATATTCCAAACTTGTTTATTTATGGTGCGATTTTCTTAAAATTTGATACAAAGGTACCACTCTACTTTTGTTAAAATATGGGGTCTCTTTTTTCCGGGAAGTGGACCAGGGATCGAAATATTCCAAACTTGTTTATTTATGGTGCGATTTTCTTAAAATTTGGTACAAAGGTACCACTCTACTTTTGTTAAAATATGGGGTCTCTTTTTTTCCGGGAAGTGGACCAGGGACCGAAATATTCCAAACTTCCTTATTT
This sequence comes from Sphenella marginata, assembly GCA_951509765.1. NCBI lineage: Eukaryota > Metazoa > Arthropoda > Insecta > Diptera > Tephritidae > Sphenella > Sphenella marginata. The sequence continues at coordinate 77,981,071 of OX608081.1, forward strand.
ATGGTGCGATTTTCTTAAAATTTGATACAAAGGTGCCACTTTACTTTTGTTAAAATATGGGGCAACTTTTTTTCCGGAAAGTGGACCAGGGACCGAAATATTCAAAACTTCTTTATTTATGGTGCGATTTTCTTCAAATTTGGTACAAAGGTACCACTCTACTTTTGGTAAAATTCGGGGTTTCTTTTTTTCCGGGAAGTGGACCAGGGACCGAAATATTCAAAACTTTTTTATTTGTGGTGCGATTTTCTTCAAATTTGGCACAAAGGTACCGCTCTACCTTTGTTAAAATTCGGGGTTTCTTTTTTACCGGGAAGTGGACCAGGGACCGAAATATTCTAAACTTCTTTATTTATGGTGCGATTTTCTTCAAATTTGGTACAAAGGTACCACTTTACTTTTGTTAAAATTTGGGGTTTCTTTTTTACCGGGAAGTGGACCAGGGACCGAAATATTCCAAACTTCTTTATTTATGGTGCGATTTTCTTCAAATTTGGTACAAAGGTACCACTTTACTTTTGTTAAAATTTGGGGTTTCTTTTTTACCGGGAAGTGGACCAGGTACCGAAATATTCAAAACTTCTTTATTTATGGTGCGATTGTCTTCAAATTTGGTACAAAGGTACCACTCTACTTTTGTTAAAATATGGGGTTTCTTTTTTTCCGGAAAGTGGACCAGGGACCGAAATATTCAAAACTTTTTTATTTATGGTGCGATTGTCTTCAAATTTGGTACAAAGGTACCACTCTACTGTTGTTAAAATTGTGGGTTTCTTTTTTACCGGGAAGTGGACCAGGGACCGAAATATTCCAAACTTCTTTATTTATGGTGCGATTTTCTTCAAATTTGATACAATGGTGCCCCTTTACTTTTGTTAAAGTTTGGGGCTTCTTTTTTCCGGGAAGTGGACCAGGGACCGAAATATTCCAAACTGCTTTATTTATGGTGCGATTTTCTTCAAATTTGATACAATGGTGCCCCTTTACTTTTGTTAAAATGTGGGGTTTCTTTTTTTCCGGGAAGTGGACCAGGGATCGAAATATTCCAAACTTCTTTATTTATGGTGCGATTTTCTTCAAATTTGGTACAAAGGTACCACTCTACTTTTGTTAAAATTCGGGGTAGCTTTTTTTCCGGGAAGTGGACCAGGGACCGTAATATTTCAAACTTTTGGGCAGAACAACGTCTGCGGGGTCCTTCTGGTTTAATATGTTTTATTTTAATTTATCTTAGTTGTAATTGCTCTTATTTTTATCATAACGAATTTCCATACGAATAAGTGGCGTAAATCTGCATTCAGTAGTAGCTGTCACATATCAATACAACAACAAAATCTATTACCACCAAATAGTCTACATTTCTATTTACAAATACATATCACACATACTTATACATCTCTAAGTACAACAACAAACACCAATCATGCATTTCACATTAATGTCAAATCCAATTTCGGCTTATGATATATTTGGACGCATTTCAGTGGCTTAATGTCTTCTCGCAGTCAGCGTGAACAAAACTTAATTAGGACACGCTCACGGTATGTGTTGATGAGCTGATTATTTATGTGAACAATTGTATACGTTATATGTATGCATGTATGTTTGTAACAGCTTATTTGTATTGCGCTTTTGACTAGTTAAATCGTTTGTTGGCATTATTGGGGATTGTCGTCAAGCTGACACATTGGCAAATATGAATTGTGTATGCAAACAAGCAAATAAGCTGAGGATTTTGTAGGTTGCATGCATGTCGTGAAGCTTGACGATGTGTATTTGCATGCTATTTGTTGTTCATGCACTGATAAGCTGTTAAGTTGATATTTGATTTGAGTAATAGGTATGATGATGCACTGAGCTTGGCGCTGTTGGGCGCTTGCAGGTGGACCAAAGATAATTTTAAGTGAGAGTGCACAACCCACCACAAACCGCACAGCCAATTATTTGCGTGAGTTTTCATTGTAGTAACATTTTTGCCCAACACTGCTTTACACTATCGAATATCAATGCTTTTTTTATGTTTGCTTTGGCATGCATTTGACAGTTAAACATTTTTGTGACTAAGAACAGCTGTTGTTAAGCATAAATTCATGTTTATTAAATAAATTGCTATAATAAATATTTTGTTGTTGTTTTAAAGCTTATGGACTAATACGCTTGTACAGTGTACTTACATGGCATTACGAAGCATTAAAAGTTGCATAATGTACAGCAGAAATAAATTTTATTTTATTTACAAAATTTGTTTTTTTTTTTTTCATTTGCTGCTATTTGCTGCTATGTATTTGTTGCTGTTTTTGCTTTACGAAAGCACATGTGGCATTTTATGACATTTACGCATTTACAAGCACAACTCAACTAATATAGCTAAAGCCACAAATATTACGATTAAATATTGCTGCACTAGGCGGCGCTTGAATCGGTACATTTGTTGGATGAAAATTGCAACAAAAAAAAAAAAATGCATAGCATGGCTGTTGTAGGGTTAAGCAGAGTAAAAGTTAGAAAAAGACCTGCTAAATTCCCATTAACATTAATAATGATTAATATCTTTGGCTTTTTTATATTTAATAATTAATTAATTTTGTGATTATTAATTAGAAAGTATTAATTAATTCATTAATAAAATAATCAAAAATAATCATGATTTATAGACATTGAAAAAATAAGCAAAAGTAATTGAAAAACTTGTCCATTATTTTTATTTATTTATTTATTAGATGAAAAACAACAATAAAATTGCTATTCTACAGAGAAAAGGAGCTCTAGCTGCCAGGGCTTTTTAATTAGAAACAATTATTCGATTAAAAACAATCAAGTAATTAAAAGTAATCAAGCAATTAAAATTAATCAAAGAATTAAAATTAATCAAACAATTAAAATTAATCAAACAACTAAAATTAATTAAACAATTAAATAATTAAATTTGATCATTTTTTTTTTATTTTCAATTATTTAATTTATTATCATTAATCATGTAATTAAATGTTTTTAATTAATTAATTAATACATTTTTTTAATTAATTAAATATTAATCATTAACATGGTGCAGCTACTGGCAAATAATCATTAAACAATTTTTTGAGAATGACACATTACAATTAATAATCATTTATATTTTTAATCATTATTTAACAGAAAGCATAATTTTCCCATATGAAAAAAAAACAAAAAAAAAAATAAATAAATAAAAATATTTATGTCATAGGGTTCTTGTTGTTGTTGTAGGGTCATAGTTGTTGCATTGTTTTAACTCTTAGCGAACGTCTTTTTCGACAAAAAAAGAGTGTTTCAAATCAGCTGACGCTTAGTGCACTCAATGCACTTTGAGGTTTGTAATGCAAAATTTTTAGATAGAAAATATATTTTTACTGAAAATTATTTATTATATTATTTATTCAAATGCGTATAAATGGCAAGCGAACGCACGTACGCACATTGCTAGGTATTTTCGAGTTGGCACTGGCAGCTTGTTGCAATTAAATTAATTGCCATATTTACGAGTTGGTTGCAGAAATATGTGCAAATGTATTTATGTATGTATTTGTTGTATTTGTTGCAACATGTCATGTTTTGCATTTAATGCTTTTCGTTTTCAAATGCAGTTTAAATATTTTGAAATTCCCCGAAAGCTAACAAACATGACAAAATGACTGACACAAAACGTATGCCTGCATAAATATATAATTAAATGCACACACACACACATACATATACATTCAGCAATAAATACATATATATAAACATGCATATATATTACTATTAAATTTCAATATTAATTGTTTAGTGAGCAACAACAAAAAAAAAATTTGTGAAAATGTTAAGAATCAAAAGTAAACTTCATATTACTTTGTTGTAGTTGTAGTTGTGCTTGCAATATGCGTGTAATATACCGTTAAACAAAATGATTGCATGTCCGAGCACTTCATAGCTCTACTCACAATATACACACACACACACGCATACTCACTTGTAGCGCAGGGAAGTCAGTGCTGTCAGTCTTGTCATGCGTACGCTTCATTCGTTCGCTGTACACGTACGGGCGGGGCGTATGTGTAACCTTTTCATATAACTAAATAGATATTTACATTTGAGAGAAGGTTATGCTGCTACACACACACTCACCTACACATACATATGTATTTACGCTACTTTTCAAAAATGTTAGCTTGTTTAACAAGCAAACGCTTTGCTGCTGCTGCTGCTTATGGCGTAAGTAAACCGCACAGTGTGTTTAAATTGGAGAAACGCTTATCACTTTCACATTGAAAGTAAAAATCCGTTTCAGCGAGCTTGACAAAATAAAAATAAAAATTACAAAAAGTTTGAGAGCACAAAAAAAATTTGATTGAGAAGAGATTTTGGGTCAGTTCAAAAATAAAAGAGATACATAAAAAATTTGAATTGAAAGATAAATCCGAAACTTTTTAATAAAGAAACCAGCGTAAATTTTTTTAATTTACAAGAAAAAAGAGTTTCATAAATACAAAAAAAAAAATCCTTTAATATTTTTAATTCCAAAAACAAGAAAAAAAAGTTTTATAAATTCAAAAAAAAAAAAATTCTTTAATATTTTTAATTCCAAAAAAAATTGGAAACTATACAAAGTCAACAATTTTTAAACTAAAAAATATAAATAAAAAACTTTTTTTTTTAATTTTTAAAATTCCGAAAAATTAAAAAAATAAAAAAAAACCAAATTCAAATTTACATATATTTTTTAAAAAAGTTAAAACACAAAATTTTGTTCTTTTCTAAGTTAAATCTTTTAATGAAAATATTTTTCTTAATTTTTTTTTTAAGTTTTAGAAACTCAAAATTTTTATCAGAAATTTTTTGAAAAATTCGAATTTAGTTTTTAGTTTAAAAAAAAATCGGAAACTGGAAAAAGTCAAAAAATTTTAAACTAAGAAAAATAAGTGAATAAAAAAAATTGTTTAGGTTAAAAATTGTTTAAAGTGGAAAACTCCAAAAAATTAGAAAGTGCGAAAAATTTAATTCAAATCTTTTTATATATTTTTTTAAATAAAAAAAAAAGTTGAGGATCTCAAAATTTTTATCAGAAATTTTTTGGAAAATTCGAATCTACATATGTAAAGAGTCAACAATTTTTTAGCTAAGAAAAATATGTGAGTATAAAAAACTGTATATGTAGTTAAAAACACTTTTCAAATGTTGAAAACTCCAAAAAATTAGAAAGTGAATTAAAAAACTAAATTCAAACCTTTTTATGTAAATCTTTTTCAAATTAAAAAAAATTTAAAAACCTAAAATTTTGTTAATTTTGAAGTTTAAATTTTTTTAAATTAATATTTGTGTTCAATTTTTTTTTTAATTTAAAAAATCAAAAATTTTGATAAGAAATTTAAAAAAAAATCGGATTTTATTTTTAAATCACAGAAAGATTGCAAACTGTAAAAATTCAACAGTTTTGAAACTAACAAAAATAAATAAATTGAAAAAAGTTTAAAATTAATAAAATTTTTATAAAATGTTCATAAAAAAAATGTCAAAAATTAAAAATTAAAAAAAAAATAATTAACCAACTGTTTATATAAAACAAGTTTTAATTAAAAAAAAAATAAATTAAGAAACTTAAATATATTTTTTTCTGGGAAAATTAATTTTAGTTTTATATTTGATAATTTTTTATTTTAATAAATTTTTACAACATAAAAGAAAATTTTAAAGCTCAAACTAAAAAAGTTCAGTAAAAATTTAAATTTTCGTAAAGTTTTTATATTTCCACTTTTGAGTTTTTAAGCCATTTTTTATAGGAAAATTAATTTTAATTTTATATTCCATTATTTTTTTTAATTTCCATGTTAAACTATTCTCAATGTGCACCGGTGCGTATGAGCAACATATTTGACATGCATTCATTTTGTTATATCAGAGCGCCTGGATAACTCTTGTGCACTTCAAGAGGATTTTTCAATTTAGTTAAGATATTTTCTGAAATCAGAATGCTTTGAGCCTTATAATAAATCTTCTTTTAAGAAGAGAAAAAATATAAAAATATATCTCAGTTAAGATATTTTGGAGCACTGTGTATATAAAACATATTTTGATTCCGTTGGCAGGGCAATTATATGTGTCGGCACATATTCTATGTTCAATCGTTGCCATCATGTTCTATTGATATTTGTTGCATTTTGTTGTAGATCGTTATTGCTTAATTAATATGTAAACGATAACTGACACTGATGGACAAATTCTCGGAATTCATACAAATTTTAATATTATCTAAAATGCATACCTATGTAAAAATATTTAAATGCATGTAATAGCAAAATTGCTCTGGGGTAAACTGCGATAATTGGCATGTGCAAAAGGGAAATGTTGGATTATGGTTAAATGTTAAAATTAGGCTTGTAAAATATTTATTTGAAATTTTAAGTAGAAACAAAATTTGTAGTTGCTGTTGTGAGTTGTAGATAAAATACTTTATGCGTGTTATTTTTCAAACAAACAAAAAAACAAAGAGTAATACAAAATCCTTAAAAGCAATTAAGAAAAGCTTATTATATCTCAAGGGCCTGCTAATTCTGAAAGCCATGATTTTATTGCCTATTAGGGAGTGCTTTCAAGGACTTAAATATTAACCCATCTTAATAGCAAGTCATAGAAAACCACTTACTTGTTTTCTTTTTTCTTTTATGAAGTTAAGAAGAAACACATCAACATATTTTGTTGGAATCTTCTTCTCTCAAAAGTATTAGACGAGCTTACCTATTTGCATACGTTGACGAAATTTAGGGCACAAAAAAAATAAATAAATTCAAGAAAAATAAAAAATAAGACGAAATTGTCTTATAATGGATTTTGAGTAATGGGTAATCATTATTGGGTAATGGATATCCATTACTAAGGAATGTATAGTAATTAATAAAGTGTTAATGAATAATAGATAATGGATGATACCAAAAATAACTGATGAATAATGTAATGCTTTAAGTAATTCAGATAATTTATCATCATTACTGGGTAATGGAAAAGGGGCACTTAATAATGGGTTTTAAAAAAATATTTAAAATGTAATGGAGATTGCACAATGGATAATAGATAATGTTAACATAAGCATAGATACTTGGTAATGAGTAATGATTGCAATTTGATTTTGGATAACGAGTAATGATTAAAGACACATACAAAACAGTACTGCATAATGGATGTTGAACTATGGATAATGCAGAATGTATGATATAATTGATGATATGACATGTATAGTAATGGATATGATATAAAAGTAAGCGGTATAGAGTAATGGAGTAATGAATACTCATGTTAAAAAAAGTAATGGAACGAGAATGAGTAATGGATCAATGGTAATGCAAACTCGAAAATTAATAATAATTAAATAAAAAGTATGCAATTTATAGAATGCATACAAATTTTGAACAAATCACATTTAAATAAATTTCACCCACCCTAATGCTCATATAAAAAAAAACACTTTTTTTATTAATGGAACATTATGCGGCTTTCAACGTAGCATTAACGCTTAACTAAGTACAAGCAAAGTACAGTCATTACTCAACGCCAAACATTTTTTTACACCCCACCTCACGCAGATTTAGTTTATTGCGGTTTTAACAACCTCTTTGATGACAGGCAAACAAATTTATTATGGGTCATGCTTATATAACTGACATGTGAGTAGCACGCTTAGTGAAAAATTTGGCTTTAATAAAAAATTCAATAACACAAAACACACTTTCTAACTTATTGGCATTCTCTCACTCTCTGATGGCACTTTCGCTGTATTTAATGTCGAATTTCATTGCTATTGTTTGCACGCGTTATTGCTGGTGTTTGGTTTGTTGTCTTGCTATTTAAGTACCGTTGTTATTTTGCTTTGTCATGGGATGCTTGTTGCGTTGAGCTATGTGCCAAACCAATGCATACTTTTAGCTTAATCTTCTATATACATATATAAAATTCAAATTATGTAAATAGGTATAGATCGACTTGCGTCCTAAACTTATAAACCGATCGTAACCAAATTTTACACACTCACTGTACACCTTCCAGGGATGGTCACAGGCAAACAAATATTTTGATATATATAGGGGGCGTGGCACCTCCCATACAAATGGAATTTTCCATTGTCCGTATCTCTGGAAGTATTTATGTTAGACCATTGAAACTCGGTAAGGGGTTATATGGGATCGATCCCTACCACCTCCAAAACAACTGGGTATAACGAAAAAGTGGGCGTGGCACCTCCCATACGAATGAAATATTTCTTAGTCGATATCTTTGGAAGTATTTTTGTTAGATCATTGAAACTCGGTAAGGGGTTATATGGGATCGATCCCTCCCACCTCCAAAACAACTGGGTATAACGAAAAAGTGGGCGTGGCACCTCCCATACAAATGGAATTTTTCATTGTCCGTATCTCTGGAAGTATTCGGGTTACACCACTGAAATTTGGTGAGGGGTTATACGAGATCGATCCCTACCACCTCCAAAAAAATTGGGGCTAACGAAAATGGGGGCGTGGCACCTCCCATACTAATTTTTCAAGCTAAATATATCCAAAAGTTAATGATATCAATAGCTCTATGTGGCGTGTTCCCGTGTAGGAAAATTTTTTTCGCTATTTACTCACGCTCCGGGACAGAAAACTAAAAATTTTGTGTATCGTGTAGCCTTAAACGGAATACTAAAATTTTATATTTTTGAAGTTGTATGCCCAATGAAGTAGTGAAAAATTAATAAAAAATCTATTTTGGGAAGAACGAAGTTTGCCGGGTCAGCTATATTATATAAATATGAAATCTTAAAGTATATTATTGATTTTGAAAGGCCCCCTAACTACTTACATCCCGAGCAACGCCGGGTACCCTGCTAGTATGCGGATAAAATGGAGGTATATGAAATGAGTAGCGCCTAAAAGTATGCAACAAATTTTGGCATTCACTTAATATTTTGAATAAAAGATATCAAGACACTATTCGCATTCTGATACGGTCTACCACTAAGACCTTTATGATCAAAACCTTCACCGAATTTAACGTGCGCCTTAAAGTAGGCCACACGATTTCCTAACAAAGAACTCTAATTTATGCCGATCTTAAATAGCCAACTCTCTAAAGATTATTGGGAACGGATCGGAAAACGCTACAACCGTGGTGTTTGCTTTGAAAGCAGCTTTGACCTGACACCTAAAAACCCTTCTTCAGTCAACGACCAGACATGGAACTAAAATTGCATACTTTTAGGCTCATACCAGTACAATTTTGGCAAGCAAAAAACACTTAAAAGGAGGGCACCATTAAAACCTTATAAATGCTACCCCACTGTGGTATTATTGCATTCCTAGAACAAAACAAAAAATTATTTTTATGGAACCAAAGTCGTTCTGCTTTTGGCATGTTAGCTTTCAGCTTTATATGTCACGCTCTGCAGCGTTGTGCTTTTTCCACTGACTACCACACCTCCATTCGCTTTGTAGTTAGCATCACTCATCAATTCACTTTATGTGCTTGTTCTTGTTTTTTTTTTTTGGGATACTTTCTGCCATCTGCTGCTGCTGGTTGGCTTGCTGCCTTTTGCTGCTCGTTAAGTTGTTCAATGCTTTTTTTTTTGATTGCCATCCTCCAATTTCGGTTGAATTATCACCAGCCTTTGATGCCATTGAAATACATACATACATATTTCGTAGAGCTTTTGGGTGTGTTTTGTGTGGTGCGTGTGGGTGTGTGTGGGTGTGTGTATGAGTGTGCCAGCGACAAAAAAGTGAGCTTCAAAGGAAGAAGTGCTATGCATTAATCAACCGCACAGATTAAAAACGAATCGCAGAATTTTTCTCGTTTGCCCAAAAACGTTGAGTCGACCACAGAAAAATATGTCACTGCGAATCTTTTTGATTTATAAATTTGTTGGAATATAAATGAAATTTAATTATGCTATGAAATATTGCTTGTTTGATTTGCTGATAAAAAAAAGTAATTGAATTTGAATACGCTGAAAAGATATGAATGTGTCAACCACTTAAAATTCTTCGAAGTATTCAAAAAATTTCTAAATCGCCTAAAAGTATGCAACAAATTTGTGATCGCTTCTATCTTACTAATCCATCAAAGGTCTTTATACATATATGAATGTTGCGTAGTTTAGTCATGTTTTTAGCCAAGAATTTTACATTACCAACACTTCAAGCCTTTCTTCTTAGCTCAAGCAAAGCAGTTAAAAGAATTTTAATTAAATTTTCATAAAGAGCTAACTATTCTTCTTCATGTTTTTGATTACAAATTCCATACTAAATTCCTGTTTGCACTACTTTTGGCTCATTTTCAGGCCAGCAATCCCGAAGGTCCCTTTCGGCAAACTTTAAATTGCCACTTCAACTAACAAGCAAACAATGCTCCAATCACTCGTTTCAGTGCATAACAAATGTTCTGCACATGAGTTTGATCCCAAAACAAAACTACGAGAATGTTTGAAAATACCCCAAATAATTATTTCATCAAATATGACACACATATCTGGTTTTAAATCCACATTTACATGAATACTAATTAACTTATTAATATGTTTAGAGAAGACTGAAGAAGCGAATACAATCGAAAGTCAGTTGTAGAAATAATAACAAAAATAAAAAAGTTACGAACAATTTAGTAATTAAACAATAATCAAGTAATAAGTAATCAGTTTACTAAAACATTCAATGAATAATTATCAAAAAAATCAACAAGAAGAAAAATCTTTAAATAAAATAACCAAGTCGAGAGCTAGTTGATTAAATAAACACAAGTTGTTGTATAACAAAAAACCATCATCATTGCTTAGTAAATTAATTTTATTCAAAATAATCAACAAATTGAAAATAAATAATAATAATAATCAGTCAGCTGAAAATAATAAAAAATTAAAAAGAAAAATGACTAAGTAACTAAAAAGTTAATCAAATAAGTTACAATAATCAAATAACTATAAATAATCACTTTCCTAAATGTTATCAAATAATTAAAAAAAATTAATTAACCAAGATTAATTAGTTAACTATTAATCAATATCAATTATTTAATCATAAGCAATTAATTAAAAAAGTCAAATAACCATGACTAAATGTAATCAAATAATTATAACAAATCAATTGTTAAATCATAAGCAAATAATTAAAAAAATCAAATAATCAGACTAATCAGGGGGGTTACTCTGTATTGCGATGCGAAACAAATTTCTTTCGCATTTGAAAAAAAATGTATGTGATTTGACAGCTTGCTAATAGCATTTGCTTTCGCATCGCGATACAGAGTAACCCCCCAGTTAACTAAATGTAATCAAATAATTATAAAAACTCAATTAGTAAATAAAAAGTAAATTATTTAATTATATTCAAGTAATTTAAAAAAATTAGTTGATTAAAATCATAAATCAAAAAATCAAATAACTAAGTAATATTTGTTTTCTAACGGAGCTGATTAATACAAAATATAATTAATAAATAAAAATTCCCACATAACTATTTAAAAATTACCAAACATTTGCAAAATGCATCAAATAAATGAAAAAATACGACAATATTTTCGTTGATATAAAGATTTTTGAAATATTTAATTAATGAACTTTTTAATTTTGTTTTGGTTTTTTATGATTAAATAGTTTATTTAATTTCTTAGCTGCCAATTTGATGATGTTTAATATTTGGTTATTTACAATTAAGTGATTTTTTTCTTAAATATTGTCATTTGATTAATTTTAGTCATTACTTACAATTGTTTGAATTTATCAATTAATGATAATTAATTGTTTACTAGCTGTTGAGTTTGGTAAAAGATATCAATTTTCGATTTTAATTAGAAATCTTTAATATGAATCACTGCAAATTTATGTATCAAAAAATTTAATATTAATTAAAGCCAAGCAGCTCAGCTTGCAGCACATTTTGAGTACCAATAAAAATACAAATGTTATTTTTTGTATTTTTTTTGTTGCTGTACGCACACATATGTATGTACATCTGTGCAGCCTTGAATTCATTCTTGCCTACTAGAACTCTTGTACAAGTATGTGAGTATTTATTTACTAAATTCCAATGTAATGGGAGAATTTAGGCAAACAATTTAATTAAAAGAAAACTATATAAAAGAATATAAATTTCAAAAACTAACTAAATAATTAAAATTAAATTGAGTACGAAATACTATTAGAATGAGAAATACGTTGATTGGTAGGAAAGGAGGAAAAAGCTCATATTGAGGCCAGTTCAATAAAGCCAATTTCGTTTTATGCGATACAAACTAATCTGGCTGGAGTAGAGAAAATTGCTTACGCACACATATGTGGAGTAAAAGCTATCAAGATTTAATACATATGTAAACAAATGCTTTTAATTGTTATAAATTTATTTTGTTTAATAAAGTTTTCTAAACTTGTTACTGGGGGAATGTTGAAAGATGCGGCTGACTTTAGTTTGTTGGTAAAAATAATAGCAAAAAATTTTGAACAGAAATAAAAGTAAATAAAAAAAAAATGTATGCGCTTAAAGTTGATTTTGTAGTAATTGTTTTGCATACTTTTTTAGTAAACAAAATGTTGTAACAACAAAAACAACAACAATACTACAATCTAATGCTGCACTAGACAATGGAAGCAGTGATGCAGCGCGGAGCTAAAGCCAAACAAACAAAAAACAAAACACAAAAATAAAATCACATTGAAAAAGTTGAATATGTGAAAAGGAATGTTGGTGTAAAAAAGATGGGAAAAGGTAAATAAAACAGGAAAAAATTACCACGTTTTATATGAGCGCAAAGAGTGTAAATGGAATTCGCTTCATGGTTTTGATACCGTTTCGGAGATTTTCTTGCGCTTTTTTTCATTTACAGTCTATTTTATTGTACTTTGTTCTGGGAGCAAATTTTTAGCTGGCTGAAGTTGGAAATAAAAAAAAAATTTTTTGAATTTTTTCTTATACAAAAAATGATAAAAAATAAATATTTTGAATACTAAGAAAATTTTATATTTGCGCAGCTATAAAAATTCTTAGTTAAGGGAAACCAATCTCGCAAGGCAACTTGCTTGCTCCACCTCTAAATACTCCCCGCAAATGTCACCTCGTGCTCCGCCTTCCATATTCAAATGCTATGCCCATTACACTATTCCCATTTTACGTAACGCCACAATGCTTTAGTTCGTGATATGAAAATCATGGAGAAATTACAACTAACAGCAGTAAAAAGTTTGAAATTGGCATACAAGTGGCGTAAAGGCGGCCAAGCAAATAAAGCGATAGCTTTTCATTGGCGCACACCTGCGACAGAGTATTTCATTACTAAACTGGCAATGCTTGAAGTAGACACAAATAGAGATATACATGTGTTGAAGCCAGTATACCCAGCATATTGAATTGGAAATTGCAAAAGGAAAAACATTTTTTTTTTGTTAAAAAAATTTTAACTCAAAATTTTTTTTTCATCTTTGTAGAATTTTTATTATTTTTTTTTCCATTTCAAAAGCGCCAACAATCACTCAATTGTGTCGATATGCTGCCCTTTTCATTTCCACCATTTAAGACATTGCAATTTCTAGATGTACCAACTGCTAAGCATTTTACACAGCAAACATTTGGACTCGTAATTAATTTTGTTGTAGTGCACTAACTCATTAACCAACATTCAACTCATTCAGCACACAAAAACCGAATTTTTACTTTGCATTTCAAAATAATATTTTCCCATTGTTTATGTGCGAATTTTCCCAGTTTTGCACGAGCATCTGTTGTACAAAAACCCTTCAATGTCTGCTGCAATTTGTGGTCAATTAGTAGTTTGTATTTCAGAAGCAGGCAGCCATGGCGTATACGTAACCTTTTTTAAAACTGAATGAACATTTGCATGTCGTTGTCTAAGGCGTAACAAAAGGTGATGTGATATTGTTTGTTCTTTGTATGTATGTATGTATGTATGTATAACGGTAGTAAAACTTACTTTCTGTGTTGTTCGGCAAACAATCAGACAATTGGATAGGCAGACAGACAGATAGTTAGATTTTGCATGCCTCTTCTTCTGCTACGAGCTTATGGTATATTTTCTCATTGCTTTTGATTGGAATGCTCTGTTTTATTGCTGTTTATCCATGATACTGGCAAGTCCTTTTGAGTGTATCGCATTTGTAAAATTGTTTTAATAACACAGATGTTTTAGAATTTTGCTTACTTTTCTCTTTTTTGTTGAGAGTTTGTATGAGCAGACATTTTGGCATTGATGATCCATTGCTTTAATAGCAATGACTGACAAGCCCTGTTTGAATTTCCTTTTTTTCTCATTCTTTCATTTACATAACCAAAGGAAATTTACTTTGTACAAAGTGTATGCATATCTTTGGGTGGTTCACTGGACACAGGTTTTTTTCATGTTGCTATTGTTGTTTTATTACGCCAGCACTAATAACAATGAATGTATGAAGATTAGTTTTGGTGTGAATTGCGAACACAAAATAGATTTGTTATAAATTATAAATTTTAATTGGTTGAAGAAATCAATTAAATTTTTTTAGTTTTCAAAAATTGTTTTTTTATCTTTTAAATTTTGAATAAAATATTATCAGTATCAAATTTTTTAGTTTAAGAAAAAAATATAAATAATTTTTTTTTTTTTAGTTTTCAAAAGTTGTTTTTCTCTTTTAAATTGTGAAAAAATATTATTAGGTTACCACTGCCAAGTTTTTTATTTTAAAAAATAAGTTTAATAAATTCCTCGTTTTTTTATTTAAATTTTTTTAATTTCAAATTTTGTTTTTGTTAAATTGCTTATGCATTTATATATATTTATATATCAATTAAACAAAAATATTATACTATATTTAAAACTTAAAAAATTTTAAAGTTTGAAAACTTTTATATTTTATTTTCAATTTAAAATTCTGCAACAGAAAATATGATGAGTATATAGTAAATAAATTGTTTAATTAGTTCAAGAAGTCAATATATTACTAATTTTTCAAAAAAAAAAGTTTTAAAAGTTTTTTTTATTTGAAAAAAAAAAGTATTTTAAAAATCAGTAAATCACTTCAATGTAATTCTTCAAAAATACTTTTGCAAAATTTTTAAATTTTTTTTTTACTTGAAACAAAAAAAAAATGTTTGTTTACGTAAAATCGGCCAAAAAGAAGGCATGCTGATATCCTCAAATATTCCCCTCGATAACAATTTTTTTTTCCAAAATTAAATTAAAGCAATTTATCATTTACTAAGCCATTAAAAGAGAAATTTATGTCATAAGTTCAAACCGACACACAAATTAAATAAAAGCGCCCATCACAAGCATGTGTGCCAAGACATTTATGTAAGCGCTCTCCAACATAGTTTAAGCTGCTGCTTAATTGCCAAATGCGTAAGAAAAAATAAAATAAAATATATATTTATTAAAATAACATACATTTCCTCTGCTTGACAATGTGTCTACTGCTGCCATAAATTATGTTTGCTTTTGTTTATTTTTCTTGCAGCTTATTTACTGAACTTTTTCATACTTTTCTGCTGCTTTCCTTATCATGACGCCCACACGAGCTTGAGGAGACGAATGAAGGTGCACAAATACATACATGCTTGGCTGCGGGTATATAAATTTGAAAAAGGGTCTAACAAGGTTGCAAAATAGCAAATGTTTGTTTACATAAATGCTTTCTTGTTTCAAGACAACAATAACAAAAATTTGTGAACAAATAGAAGCTTAGAATTCAACAATGAATGCATACACCTTTGATATAAGGCACACGAGTATAGAGCCAGTATTATCTTGAAGTATACTCACAGACATGCAAAGAAAAATTTATTTGTTTATGCTTAAGAGATTATAAAAACTGGAAAAAAGAAAAAAAAAGAAATTTTGGAGACTAAACTTCAAAACTCAAAATAAAAAAAAGACCACTTGATTTTAATTTTAAAACTTTTTTTAAATGTTTGAGGCTTTACGTTTGATATATGAAAATCCGGAAAACTCTAAAAACAATAAAAATTAAAAAACCAAACTTATTAAAATATTCGAAATAGGATTCACTTTTCTTCTTTATTTATCAAACAAAAACAAGGTCGACAACTTTTTTCTTACCCATTAAAAGTTGTGCTTACTTCAATAAAATAAAAACTTCAATTCAACAACGAAAAAACGAGTAATTTAAAAACGTAAATTAAACTCACGTCTGGAAAATTAATATTTGCTTTATTTTTTTAAATTATTGCCCTACAATCTCACATACAAGTTATTGGCTATAATGCCACAAAATGCAATTAATAAATAGAGCTATTGCCTGTGAATGAGGAAAAGCGATTAAAGGCAACAAAAAAGTCAAAGTAAAATAAAAGTAAAGCGAATAAAATAAATGGTTACTCAACCGCAACTATTTCGATCAGATACGCTGTGTGGTCGGCTGAAATTGCCACACTTTAAATCTTTTGAATTTCATTGCGCAATATTTTTTAATGCTTTTAATTCATTTTATTTCAATTTTATTTTATTGTTTATATACTTTTTATCGCTGAACGTATTTCAATGAATGCTGAGTAGCGATTTTGCTTGTAAGCGCAATTATTCACGTGCATATATATATGAATATGTAGTATATGAATACATTTTTACATGCTATAAATACTTGTTTTTATGAGTGAAAATGGCTGTTTGCTGAAGTTGTTTTTTTACCTGGATTTAAATGAAATTCAAAATTTTCCAGAAAGAAAATTGAATTCGTCATATTAGCTGGGAGGGTCCCCATTTAAGAAAAATAACCTTGAGTAGAAAGTAATCGGGAGAATCCGTAACTGTAAACACAAGTGAAATAGCAACTAGAACCTTAACCGTAATCGTAACCATAACAGTAAATTTAACTATAACCGTAACAGTAAACTTAACCATAACCGTAAACGCAAGACCAACACAAACGTTTAAGTTGCAGTAACCTCTTAACTATGATCGTAGCCTAGCTGTAAATTTAACCGTATCCGTAAACCTAACTATAACCGTAAACTTAGCCATAACCTTAACCATCTTGAAAGTGAGAAAATGTGAAGTTTATGGCTACGTCTTTTCATAGTTACAGTTTTAGTTACTCGTAAAGTACGTCTACGGTTGTATATGCTACAGACGTACGAATGCTACGTGTTTTTACGGTGAGATGATTTTTACACATGCAAAATAATTTGCACGGGAAAATATAAGATGCAAATGAAGCGAGAACAACAACCCAGATAGTGACCATAACCAAAACCGTAAACTTTACCATAACCGTAAACTTAACCATAACCGTAAACTTAGCCATAACCGTAATCATAAGCATACCCCTATCGAAAGGAAGGATATGAAAATGAAATGGTTACGGTTGCGGTTATATTTCTTTGAGAACATTTTTACACATACGAAAATGTTTGGCCCAGGAGCACTTTAAAATCAAAATATAATTCTCCGTAAAAGTTGTTTATGTTTTAAAAAAATAAAAAACTTCTTCTACATCCCGCTTTTATTCTCATTTTTTCCATCACTTTTTTCGAAACAGCCTCAGCTTCATCTACCATGGTTTTCACAAATATTTGTTTTTGTTCACATGAATATAAAAATTCGCAACTACATGTGTATTTCGCTGTGTCTACATGTGTGTTGTTTACATATACATACATATGTATAGCATGTTGTATGTGAAAATTAAATTCAGGCAAGCTATTTGTGCCCATGCCACCGTGTCGTATACGTAACATGTTTGCTTTAACGTTTACCCTCGCTGTGTTGCGTCAATCATACGCCGTGTATTTATTTATTTATTTATCAATTTATTTGTTCATATGTTTACTTTGCTTGTATATATTTGCACACTTATATTTTAATACTAATCTATTGTTGACTGGCTGGTTGGTACTCGTAGAAAGGGAAAAATTTATTTCTTTTACTCATATTTTGTACTGCTTTGTTTGATTTTGCAATAAAGCAATAAATATGCTTTAGGTGAACATGATTCTTTGGATTTATTCCGTTTTTAAAATTCTGCGAAAATATTAAGCTAAAACCAATTTACTTTGAAAAAACATCAAACTTCGACTACTACAGTTTCAAACTTATTTATAATCTCATACAATTATTTGAATACAAAGTTCTGCTAAATATTTTTTGGGTATTCCACTATATACAACTTTTTACATGTTCTTACATTAATATGTATGTGTGTAAATAAGTTAAGTATCAAAACACCTCCAAACTATCCGTATTTCCTTACTTTATGCTTTAATATAAAACATTTTTCAATAACCGCTTAAGTATTTTCAATATTAAACCCAAAACCATATTAAAGAATTTCATAGTGAAAGCTCAACAGGAGCTAAGTTAAGGCGATTATGTGGCAAGCACAATAGGGTTACTCATACGCAGTGTATCAACTATGACGAAAGTATGTTAGAAACTTTGTAATGTCTGAAAGTTTTATCATTTAAACCAACTGAGCTATCAGCAGGATATGAAGCGGCATGCTGCACAGGATATTGTTTGCAAAGCTGCAAATAGCCATGACCGATATGAGAAGCTGAAGTTTTGTGGGTTGAATTCTTTTAGTTGAGTGTTATAAGGATACTAACTAAAATAAAATAAAATTAAATTAAATTTAAAAAAATTAAATGAAATAAAATAAATTTAAATAAAATAAAATAAAATAAAATAAAATAAAATAAAATAAAATAAAATAAAATAAAATAAAATAAAATAAAATAAATTTAAATAAAATAAAATAAAATAAAATAAAATAAAATAAAATAAAATAAAATAAAATAAAATAAAATAAAATAAAATAAAATAAAATAAAATAAAACAAAATAAAATAAAATAAAATAAAATAAAATAAAATAAAATAAAATAAAATAAAATAAAATAAAATAAAATAAAATAAAATAAAATAAAATAAAATAAATTTAAATAAAGTAAAATAAAATAAAATAAAATAAAATAAAATAAAATAAAATAAAATAAAATAAAATAAAATAAAATAAAATAAAATAAAATAAAATAAAATAAAATAAAATAAAATAAAATAAAATAAAATAAAATAAAATAAAATAAAATAAAATAAAATACAATAAAATAAAATAAAATAGCTTTATACATATGATACCGCCCGTAGAAGCTCAAAACCAAGCAAACGAAATAAAATAAAATAAAATAAAATACAATAAATTAAAATAAAATAAAGTAAAATAAAATAAAGATAAATAAAATAAAATAAAATAAAATTAAAAAAAAATGAAATAAAAAAAAAATTAAAAAATAAAATAAAGTTAAATAAAAAAACTAAAATAAAATAAAATGAAATGAAATGAAATAAAATAAATAATAAATAAATAAATAATAATAACAATAAATAAAATAATATAAAATAAAATGCCTTTATACATACATATCATACCCCCCGAAAAGCTCAAAACCCAGCAAATGAAATAAAATAAAATTGAAAACAAATTTTTTTTTATTAAAATAAAGTAAAATAAATAACTTGCTACACCAATTTTGCAAACGCTCACTCACACGCACCCGCACGTATGCTCATGGTTCCCTGCACGCAAGTTATTTTCAATGTGAGTGGCAGTTGTTGAAATTTGCCTGCGTGCGTCATGCTTAAGATGCCATTTTTTGCTCTTGTCGCCGTTTTAGCTGCTGTAGCTAGTTTACTTACCTTTATTGCTTGCTGTAACCTTCTTTGCCTTCACATAACCTTGCGTATTAACTAAACAGCTGCCTGTTGTCTGTCTGTCTACTTGCTATAAACGCTTCGGCATGCAAGCTTTTCTAAGCGTCAAACAAGCAAACACAGTAAAAACCTTTCTTAAACTTAGAAGCAAGCACGTGGAAAAGGAAAAGAAGGCGTTTCTCTTATTTTTTTGTTTCTGTTTTACTTCAATAGCCTTGCAGCTGCGTTAGGAGCGAAGTAAGTGCTTATTTAAGTAAGTGTGTGCCAGTGTAGGGCTGTTGTTTCTGATAGATAACCAACATGTTTTTTCACTTAACTTGTGCTCCTTTACTGCCACATTTTTTTCGTTGATTTTTTTCTTAAAAAAACCCTTTTTTCAATCAACTCGAGTGTGATTCTACTCAGCTCTTCATACTTGGCAAGGGCTGATGATTGAAGTGCATACGTTGAAGCTTACTTGGTCATACTTCATTTTATTACATTCCATTAGTTACTTTATTTAGACATGTACTACTGGTTGATGGCAGTGGACTCCTTTTTCTAGCTACATATCGCTTCAAGTGCTATCACACGTACACTATTGCAACACAAGCAAAATTATTATGGAAAGGACTCATGCTACTCGTAGGTGGCGATAAGAAAGCGTTAGGAAATGCAGCGCATTGCTTCAGCTGTGCGACTAGACTCTGTCCACTCAAGAGTACCTTGACTATTCTCAGAAAAATTTGTAAGCATTAGCATATGATAAGTTCATTCATTCAATTCATTTCATTCTATTATTCACAAGTCGCTAACTGCTTGCCAAAAAAAAAAATCAGCGTCTACTTTAAGCTTGTTTTGAAATTTCTTCTTCATCTTCAGTTAAAATGTATTAAACGTAATTAAGTAGCCTTAAATGCATTGAAAAATTACATCCTTTTAATAAAAAAGCATACTTAAACAATAATTTTAAATAATTTAATCACAATAGCTGTTGAAGCCGATCCAATACGATATTATGCAAATTATGGAGATGAAGTGTATAATAATTTAAGCAAAGTGGTAAGGACATTGGCAGCATTAAGTATAAAAAGAATATACTGTGTGCAATGGAAAATAATCGCTCGCAGGCAGGATATGCGCATGACTGAGTAGTTTGTATATTTATATGTGTGCAATGTATGCCCTGCAGGAATCTTTGCATCAATTCCAAACTTAATAGCTATCTCAATATCTTTATCGAATTTAAGCTCAAACCCAAAGCCTCAACGTCAACCTCAAGATCAATATCAAACTGAATCGCAATCTAAAAATAAATTACAATTTAAGCCTCAAAATATAATAAGTTAAATTAAATTTAAATAAAGTAAAATGAAATAAAATAAAATAAAAAAAAATAAAATAAAATAAAATAAAGCAAAATAAAATAAAATAAAATAAAATAAAATAAAATAAAATAAAATAAAATAAAATAAAATAAAATAAAATAAAAAAAAACTTAACTTCAATCCTAATTCAATTTTAGTCTGGATGTCAAAATCAATCTCAACCTCAACCTCAATTTTAATCTCAATTTCAAGATCTACATATATCAATCTCCATATCCATCCCCAAATCGTTCTTCATCTTCCTCTTCTGCCTTTAGAAATTTTCCCTACAGGGTACTCATGTACTTCCGTATAAGCTACTCGCCTTTCACATTCATAAATATTACTCATCCGCCATGTATCACCACCAATTCGATGCACATTGAAATATGATGAAATATCTCCCTCCACATTTGTTTCAATGACAAAGAAACTGTATGCATTGCCATTCATCGTTCATTTGTTCTCGAATATTATTAAATCTGTAATATTAAGCAATAAATAGTAATAATCTCATAGCTGCTGCACATCAGGCACACATTTGCATCAACAAACCGTCACCGCACAATATTTTTGTTGTAATTTATGTTGGTTTATCTTTATAGCAGTAGGTATTTTAAGTACAACAATTTGTTGGCGAAATGTTTGCCTTTCATAAAAATTTATATAATAAAAAATAAACAAAAGCGAAATTAAATAACAACAATAATCAATGGAATTTCAATGAATTTTTTTGACGCCATTATGTGCTCAGCTCAATGGAATTTTATATTTTCTTTTGCCCGCACGCAATGCCAGCCGCATTATTAACATTAATGCAACATGAAAATATATTAAAAACAAAAACAAAAAAAAAAACAAAATGAATTATATAAAAGATTATGAAAGCTTTCAACGCACATAAAGCTATACGAGGCGTACATATTGGATGGTTGTAGTGTAGCTGGTTTATGTTGTGGCATTTCATCGAGTATCCGTTTGGTCACTCTAGCACTTGACTGCCGTTGACAACAAAGCTATGAACTGTCAATTATGGCCAATGTGCAGCAATTATCGTATAATGTAAAATTATAAAGGAGAAAAGCGTTGGAGTTTAAGTTTCAAGTCCGTAGCAGAGACTTCGGGGACCAGCAAGTGGAGATGAGTTTTTTTTTATCAAAAAAAAAAAAAAAGTCTTAAGAGGAAATATCACTTGAAGTATATTAAAGCGATTGCAATAGGTACGAAAAAAAAAACATTAAAACAAAATACTAAATTAACTGAAAAATTATATATTAAATGAAAAATGAGATTGAAATTGGCAAACTGGCACCAAAGTAATTTTATAAAAAAAAAATTAATTAAGAAGAAGGGAAGTAATATTGCGGATTTCAAGTAGTTACTTATTATTATTATTTTTCAAATTGTTTAATATTTTTATAGTATGAATTATACTTATTTTCAAATAATATATTTTTGATTTAATTAATTACTTAATTTTGTTTTAAATAAATTTTAAATATTAAATTACATTCAAAAATGTTTATTTTGTTAATTGTTTAAAATTTTTATTTATTTCATTACATTTGAAAATATTATTCAAGGGCTTGAGCTAATTTTATATCTATAATATTTAAAAATTTAATTTTTTATGGTATTTTCTCTGCTAAATAAAACAAAAACTGAAAAATTAAGAACCTCCACTGTTTTTCACTGCAGCGATTTTAGTCCAAATAAATTATTTATAAGCCAGTAGGCGCGTGTATAAACGTTTCATTCGCTTACTTACAAGTGTGCTATATTTTTTATATCTTTATGCATGCCTTAAGTAGCAGAAGCCACACACTTCAGTAAAACTAATTTATGTGGTTAAGTGATTCTATAAAAAAAATAAAAAATTTAGAAAAAAAATTTAATAAAGAGTCTAGAAAAAAAATTCAGAAAAAAACATTTTGCATTCATCATGCTTGGGATCTATTTGCCCATTCATTTACATACAAAAGCACATTTCTACTCACACATACATATGTATGAGTGCAGAAATTGAAAGCGCATAACTCATGCATATTCATTCATAAATCTACACATTCGCGGGTTTTACAGCGTAGCAATTGCAGTAAGTCTTAAAATTCAAGGGTTTTTACATTAAAACTACTACCAACACACACATACATACAAACAAACAAACACATGCATAGACATTTAATTGCATTTATGAACTATTATTTTTCCTTACCATTTGCCCACATTTTCATTATAATTAAAATGCTAAACACTTTAGGCCATATTGTGTTGAGTAGAGATGAGCGCTGCAGTATCTACGAGCGCGCATTTGGGCGTGCGAGTGGTTGGGGGGAGGAGGTTTCATGGAATTTTGAAAAACTAAATTAAGTACAACTTGCAGCAGCACTCAAAACTGCTTTTGTCATTGTTAACTTGCATGATGAAGTGATTGAGTTGTATGTGTGTGTAGTTGTACTAAAGGCTTTGGCAGTAGTTTGTAGGCAAATTTTACTTAGATATGAGTTTGTAGTTTTCAAAATATTTTTGAGCCTCAAAATGGAAAAAAATAATGGAAAATATTGTAATGAAATATGTAAAAAAATTGTAATTGTTGTGCATACTTGAATATGCGCTTAGAGTGCTTTCAGCTCTTGACTGTTAATGTAGACCACACAACACTTCATAAAAGCTTAACTTAACATAAGTGACGCGAAAAAAATTTAGCAAATGAAATCAGGCCACATAGTAACTAATAAATAAAATTGCTTGAAATCAAATTCTATTTAAAATTTCAATTTACATTTTTTTAAATTGCGATAAAGAAAATTTTCACACATTTTTTTTATAAAAATACTTAATTTCAATTTACACCAAAAAAGGAGTACTAAGATTGTTAGTGGTGTTGGTGTTTTGAAACTATAACAATAAAATTTTTTTTAGCAAATTAAATAAAACAACAAAAAATTTCGAAAACTTCGAATAAAAATAAACAAATGTAAATTTCAAAACTATAAATTAACCAAATATTTTGAATTTATTTCATAAAAAAATTTGATAGAAATAACAGAAAACCATATTTTTTATATTAAAAAATTTGTAAAACTTAGAATAAAAACTAAAAAAAAGTTAAATTGAACTAACCAAATATTGTAAATTTTTTTCATAAAAACTTTAATAATAAACAAAAAATTAATAATTTTTTTTTTAATATAAAAATTCTAAAAATATCAAATTTATTAAATTAAAAATTACAAAAAAATTTTGGTATAAATAAAAAAAAATTTAAAAACTTTGAATAAAAATTAAAAAAAAAGTTGAGCTAACCCAATATTTCGAAATTGATTGATGCAAAAATAGAAACTTAAATTGAAAAATTTTGAAAAAAATTAAAAAATGTTAAATTTAAATATGAAAAATCCATTTAAAAAAATAAACAGGTGCCAAAAATGTATTCAAATTTTGAATATACTACTCAAAAGCGGGTCTAAAAAATTTTTGGAGAAAAACCAAAACAATTACAACGACGGGTAATTCTTTTTAAAAATGAAAATGTTGCTTAAAAAATGTAAACAAAATTTTAAAGAAATTTCTGAGAGCAAAAACAGAATTAAAAAATAAAAACAGGAACAGTTTGATAGAAATACATAGAAAAAATAATTTTTTTTATTTAAGTTTATTAAAAAAATTTAATAAAATAATTTTATTTTATAACTAAAAAATTCCAGCTGTATATCTACATCCCTATTACCTGCAGCTTAAACTTCCACGTTTAGCTTTCGACAATTTCCTTGATATCGCCATATCGAAACAACTCATCAAGTCCTTTAATTTTAAAACCAAACAACAACAACAACCATATTAAAAGTAAGCGTTTCCAAATTACCACTTAGCCCATTTTACTTAGTACTTGTGTGTGTCGCAGTCAGCATTTCCCAAATTACAATACCCCAAATACTTCGAATAAGTGCCACGACAATAACAAAAAAAAAACTAAATATCAACCTAAAAATAAAATATGCATTTCACAAAATGAGTTTTTAAAGCAAACACGGCACACAAAAACTTTTCTCACTGACAACTAGATGAAGTACTGCGAAAAGCGAAGCATACTTACAGGCGCTCAAGCAGCGCAGTTGGGCAAATTGTTTAATTTTCTTTGCAATTATGCATTGCGTTTGGCACGACGATGATTATAATTGCGCTCAAAAGTGCTCTTAGCTGTTGTTGCTGATGTTGTTGTCATTAACATTTTATCTGCTGTAAAGCTGCCTTGTAAGACATTGCGCCACCCCCCCCGTTCCTTAAACGCTACGACCACCTACGAAACCCGCCTAGACTTCAAGTGTTGCAATTAGCTAAACGAAAAAAAATTTGCATGGCACACGAATCGAGGAGGAATGCACTAATAGCAACAACAACAGGCATAGTAAAGACAACAACATTGGGTGTGGAATATTTCTAACAATGTCGCTGTGCCACTCCAGCGTTCAACGTTCTTCTTCTTTCGCTTGTTTAATGATGCATTGCCTTGAGCGTTTAGCGCGGTGGGAGATAGCGTGCGAAGGGGAGGATAAGTGTGCCAACAGGCTGAGGCGTAGCAGATGATAAATTTTATTTGCAAATTATAAGCGCAAGTTCCTCCAGCGGCGAGTGTGAGGCATTGTGCAGCGCGTTTGAAGGCTGGCGACGATAGTTGCAGCTTAGTGCGCCAAGTGATGAAGTGGCATTTTGGATTGTGGTATGAAGGTAAGAATATGAATTTATACATATATATATATATATATTTTTTTTTTTTTTCAAAACCACAAACAAACGAAATGGTGAAGTGTGGAGAGCGTACCGAAAAATTTAGGTCGATTTGTGGGCAGGGCAGGTGCGGCTTACGAAGTAATCAGCAATAATTGGAAGGTCAGTAAAGCTGAAAGCTTGGAGCATTGCGCTTTTGTGAAGTTTTTAAATGGTCTAATCAAAAAAATTAAATTTTAATTACTGAAAATTTTAAAAATAAAATAAAATGACTTTAAAAAGGCAAAAAAAAAAACTATTAATCAACTTCAATTTATAAATATGCGAGGTTTATTAAAACAAAAATTACTATTTTTTAGAAACAAACTGATTTAAAATTTTACTAGCTCAAGATGAGATCGTGAAAAATTGTATGCATCTATTATTTTTGATTTTGAAAGGATATATTGAAAAGCAAAATTGAAAATCAAAAATCACTGTATTTGAGCTCGGCAAACTAACAAAAATATCTTTAATTTGTTCCTGAAAAACAGTGATTTTTTTTTTTAATAAACCACGAATAATTCAAATTTTAAGTTTTAAAAAAATATTTAAACAAATTTTATAAACAGTTAAAAAAATTTAAATTTTTCTCTTGCTTGCTTTAAAATTAGTTGCAGTGCCGTTAAATTACCCCAAAGTTCAAACTGGTCCCTTTCTCAGCACGAACTTCCTGCTAACAACCCACAATCTCTTCATATTCCACTAATTGCCCATTATGGTGATACAGGCGACCAAACTTTCCGCCTTGCACTCGCTTCCTTGCATACACTTTCACCACATAATCACGCATTCAACATTAATTACGCCACATTTTTTACAAAATTAGAGCACAAGAAAAACATTAAAATACCAACAAATCTTAAGCGAAAGTTTGTGAAGTGCAAAAATATGCGAACAACTTAATGCATAAAATATAGGAATAAATATGTAAGAAAACTGCAACAAAAAAAAAAAAAAACAAAAAAAAATTGTAGAAACTCTCAAACAACTAAGCCAACGGAGCGTAGAACTCACTTTGGGCTGCTTGACTGACTGACCGACTGCAACACTGACCTGCATATACATAAGTAAGTGTATAAGTTCGCCTGCATTGTAAGTGTGAAGGTGCATTGGTAAGTGGGATGTAACACATAAACTCAACTAAGTGCCACCAAAAAAAAACCATAAAATTTTAAAAAAGTAGCTAAAAGTTTCTTCAAGTGACTCCATAGCTGTTTAGTTTCCGCACACGCTAAAGCTATAACCCAGCTGCGAGTTGTGTACCACAAGCGTGGCGGACGAAAGTTTTGGCTTAAGTTGCAAAAGACTCCGAAAAAAGTGATAAAAAAGGTGTAAGAAAAAAAATAGGAACAGAAGTGAAACTTCTTTTACCTAATTGAAATTTTTTTAAACTTAGAAAAATTTATTTATGCTTGTATTAAAATAACTTTGCTCTATTAATATTCAATTTATCCAAGTGTGTTAACAGCATGCGAAATATGTCTAAAAGAAGTTTCACTTCTGTTATAAATTTTATTTTTTTTTTCATAGTCAAACTGAAACATTTTGAGCTATGACTCGAGAGATCGTAGTTATTTCAGAACTATATTTTTAGCTTATTAAATTTTTTTCCAACAAATATGGCAGCCCTACCTACCTTTCGAAGCAGATGGCAACGTTTAAAAAAAAGTGGCAGTCCTCTTTTGTAAAAGGTTTATTTTTGATACTATGATTCCAAGTTTTACACTAGCAATATATTTCAGTAAATCACTTTTAAAGTAGTTGGCAACCCTATTTATCAGAGTTTTATTGAATTTACATATGTGATAACATTGTTGCCGTTGTTGGGCGGCATTTAAAGTAGCAACCCTGCTACAACCTAACATCAGAACTCAATATCATATTTTATACAAAAGACTAATTTGTATAAGATTTCATAATAGCTGGCAACTCTGACAAAAAATTGTATGCCAAATATATTTTTAAAAATTTTGTTACGGGAGTATAAAAATTTTCACTTCCAAAACTTATGCGCTAAGTAAATCGCACGATGTGTCGCGTCGCACGTTTACATTACTTTGCTACAACAACAACAACACCCACAACTGCTATTCATTTTTAGTACACTTTCAGCACTTTCGCTACATACTTTCTCAGAACTCTATAAGGCCCAGCGTTTGTGTTAGTTCCATGCTTGTGTGATTGTGTGTGTGTGTGCCCGCAACTAAATTTACTATTAACTCTTTGACTATTTCTTTTAGTTTTTCTTCTTCTTCTTTTCTACGCGCACTTTGGCACTTTTCCACTTTTTCCACAGTTTTTCCTGTTTTTCTTCTGCTTCTCGTTATTCATGCTTCAAAGCAAATACTAAGCAAAACAAATAGGCAAGTCGATTTTACATGCATTTACATGTGAGTGTGTGTGTGTGTGTGTGTGTGTTTGTGTTTATGTATTTGTTGAGCGCATGTGTGTTGTTATTGCAGTCGGCTAGCATCTATGTATGCTTTCTGAAAACTTGGTCAAAAACATACTTCACACCATTTTCCCCGACTTACAATAACACTTGTTGTATTTGTATTCAGTTCACCTACTTCGTATTAATTTTTTTTTTATGTAAATAGTTTTCTTTTGCACTTCATAAATAAGTGCAAATAAATACAAAAAAAATTACAAAACTGAGAATTCTGTTAATAATTTTTCGTGTCACAAGCTTGGATGTTTTTATAATACCAATAGCTTTGGCTTATATTCGTTCATATGAGGATAGGCCGTGTCGTATGAGTGACATTTTTCATATGTAGGGCAAGGCCGTCGTTAGAGGGGTTAAAGGTGTTCACGAAGACCCGTTCCACGATAAAAATGTGGCTTTTGACACAAATTCCTTTTGTTTTTTGTTATTTTTGTGAAATATTTTCTTCGACTCGATTTTTTTTGAAAACATTTAAATAAAATTTGAAAAAAGTTTAAATAACCCCTTTTAATAAAAAAATGTTGACTGTCAAACCTATGACATAACCTCACTCAAGGAATTTCCCCTGCACTCAATCATTCGTTGCTGCTTAACCGTCTAGATCAGCAAAAGTTTATTGATGAAAAATACCAGCCAAAAGAAGGATTTGTAGTGAATAGTGAAATGGAATAGGGATTAAAGCCAGCGCACACATACATATGTACATAGAAATATTAAGCATGAGTGTTTTGGTAGCTTCGACATACATACATATGTATGTATGTAGAAAGTGAATACTCAAAAAGTCTGAAATTAAGGCATAGCAGATTGCACTAGCCCATTGCTGATTGTTTAGCTCTAATGAAGTGATTACAACTGCACACAGATGCAATCACTGGAGTTGCTAATTTTTTTTACAGATTTCGGGATTTCGTTTTTGAGTTTCAGCATTCCGAGATTACGCCCGGTATTTGAGAATTGGTTATTCTTCAACAGTTGACACCCATATTTGCAATACAGTAGAATCGCGCAAAAGTTAACTCGCGAGAAAGTTAAACCTTCGGCTAAGTTGACCGATTTTGAGCGTCCACGTACCGCTTTTTTCGAGCTTATCTATTTTTTCAAACCCAACCGTTTGTTTGGCAAGAAAAATAAGCTCGGGTATTCCCCTTATTGCTATGTATTCCCCGAATTTCTATGTAAAAAATTATTGTCGGTGTCGGTTGGTACATACGTAGTTTGTCATGAACGTTTGAGCTTGTGAGTTGTTTATAGTAAGTGTGTTAAAAAATGTCAACTAAGCAGAAAAAATCATTGCAAATCAGGTTAAATTTGCATCAAAAAGCTGAGATTTTAAGAAAAATCGATGAAGGTATTCGTGGAAATCGATTGGCGTTCGATTATAATGTATCTAAGGCGGCCATCACAAAAATAAAGAAAAAAACGTCGTGAAATTTTGGAGGCAGTGGCAAACACACATGAAGTTGCAACCAAGAAAACTTTACATAAATCGGAATATCCCGTTCTTGAGGCAAGGTTGTATAAATGGTTCTTAAGCCAAAGACAGCGTAATTGTGCAATGAGTGGTCCAATTTTAAAGGCAAGAGCCAAGCTCGAATTTGCCAAATTGCACCCTGGAAAACAATTTCATGCAAGTGATGGATGGCTAGCAAATTTCAAGAAACGATACGGTATTCGCCACTTAAAAATTTGTGGGGAAATCCTCTCAAGCGACAGGTCAGAAATAACACCGTTCATTCATAATTTGCGGGCAAAAATGAATGAAATGGAAATTTCGGACAAGCAGCTATATAACGCAGATGAGTCTGGATTATTTTATCGTTTTCTGCCCGATAAAACATTTGTCGCGGCAAACGAAAAGACGGCACCTGGCCGAAAAATATCTAAGGATAGAATCACATTTATGTTATGTGCTAACGCAGATGGTTCGCATAAGTTGAAGCCATTGGTAATTGGTAAATCCGCAAACCCCCGTTGCTTCAAGGGGTTTGAAAACCCCTTGGAATATGCTAACTCGCAAAAGTCTTGGATGAATTCAGAGCTTTTCTTCCGCTGGTTCCATCAATCGTTTATTAAGCAGGTAAACTTATTTTTTCTATCATTTTAAATTTTTAAGTGTGCCAAAATATTTTTCAGGTTCGCAAATTTTCTGCTGAAAATAATTTACCACCAAGGGCATTATTGCTGATTGACAACTGTACTGCACATAAGCCCATTGACCAGTTGCAATCAGATGATGGAAACATTGCGGCAATGCTCTTACCACCTAACGTGACAGCTGTTTTGCAGCCCATGGATCAAAATCCCATAAGACTGGTCAAGTTAGGTTACCGAGCTAAACTTTTGTGGAACATTGTAGCGCAAGAAAACGTTCCGGTTGAGCATATTTTGAAAGGACATTCAATTCGTGATGCCATCTTGCTGCTTAAATTAGCATGGGATGAGCTACCAAGAGATGTGCTTATCAAAGCTTGGAAAAATATTAAACAGTGGGACGATGATCAATACGACAGCGAAGACGAAATTCCATTGCTTTCATTGATGAGGTCAAGTAGTTCTCACGATGATAAAATTCGAGAGGTACAATCATTATTGTCCAAGGTGGGTGGTGTTGACGTCAGCAGTGACGACATTGAAAATTGGAACGACGATCAAGATAAGGAAGATGATGAAGATTTCGAAGTGTCTGACAATGAAGTTGAAGAATCAGTTATCGAGGAAGATATGCAACAACAGAAAGTGAGTTTTTCGGAAGCAGTTGAATGCATCAATACCTTGATAAAGTGGTATGAAAACAATAATGATGCAAATCAGATATCAGATCTTATTAATATGCGCACGAAAATTGTCAGGAGCTATTACACAAAAGAAAAGAAACAAACAAGTCTCGACCGCTCCTTTAAACCAGCCCTTACAAATTAATATGTACATATGTATGTAAAATGTGAAAAAGTACAAACTAAATCTTAGTTTCTGTTTTGTTACGAGTAAACGTGAGTCATGCAAATAAATTGAACGTATTATATTCCCAAAATTATGTTTATTTCCGTGTTTTTTTTCAAATTCGAGAACCCTTTGGAAAAGTTAGTATTTCGGAAAAGTAAAACACCCTTGGAACGGTTTGGTTAACTTTTTCGCGATTCTACTGTATTACATATCGCCAGAAAAAACTTTAAATCCCAAAAATTTCGGGGTTGTGAAAAAATTATAAATTTAAGCTGCCTAACGTGTTGTATGGATTAGCATCGTTAATACACAAATTTTCTGCAAATTTGGAAAATCCCGAAATTGTATCAAAATAGTTACGGGATTTTCGGTACCTAATAAAGTACCGTGAACTCACACACACCTACTTTAGCATTTGAGATTTTGTTATGTAGCGCTGCTTTCCCATTATCGCCATGTACCAATCACTCGTATCGTTGCCCAGTTGCATCCACTAATGAAGCTCACGCGGCTGGACATTGTATTTCAAGTATTTTACAACAAAACAACATTTTGAAGGCTAAATATTGCTCATCAAGTGCAGCAACTGAATGCCATACAACGTGCTAGCAATTACAGAAAACACAAATAAAAGCAAAATCAGAGAGAAGTGGCTGCAGCCAACTAGCCACGCAGCAGACTACGGACTACGCGGCTAGCGAGACTACGAAAGTTTCAATAGAAATGAAGAGTTGTGTTGGCATAACAACTAAAGTGCATACACATTTCACTATGTTGTCGACATTATATGAGTTCACGTAGTGGGTGTGTTGCTCGTGCGAGTGCATGAGGTAAGCTGGCCTAAACAGAGCCGCACGTGATAGATATGCCCGCAATTGGGATGCAAGCTGATTTAGATGGATGATTGAAGTGATGGATGTGTTAGTGATGGCAAAGAAGCGCATGTGGAGTGTACTAAATAGTGATGAGTTGGATGTATGGAGGCCAAAGAGCTGGCGCTTTAGGGCAGCGATGGCTGTTAAGTAGGAGAGCTGAGGGCATAGAGCAGCGTTGGATAGCGGAAAAGCAAAAGCTGGCTAGTTGGCTGGCATGCTTGAATGGCTGGACAGTTTTGACAGCAGGGTTTTGCGAATTTCAAATATTTTGAGCGCCAGCTGATGTTTACCGCTAACGACAAAATGTAGAAGAGTGACAGATGTGCGAATAGGCCAGCAAAAGGGAAAAGGGTGTGAGTGTGAATGTGAGTGTGAGTGCTTGTATGCGATGGTGATGGTCGTAATTTGATGGATGTCTATGACATTGTTGTTGTTGTGCACAAAATACGAAATGTCAAAACAAAGCAAAGTTGTTGTACTTGATTTTATTGCTTTCAATGTTGTTGTAATAGATAAGATGGACAGTTTAAATTCTGGGGGATGCAATTGGATCACACTCAGTCTACTACATTACATCGATTCCTGGACACCATATATCGTATCTTGTGTATCGTAATTCTTATGCCGCATACCGTAGTTGATACCGAACTCGTATTCTCAGAACACATGTGCTATGACAAGAGCCGCTTTGTTTGCCTTCGCTTCTGTAAAGGCCCAGGTTGTTCACCTCTTCTCAGCAGTTTGACTTTCGTTGGCAAACACCCTTCTCAAAATTCCAATACACACTTGTGTTCGAAGGTATGCGTTGAAGCGCACTTAAGTCACAAGCAATTCCGTTCAGACAAGTACCAACTATCTTTGATGGCACAGCCGGCATTGGTGTCACTGCGGCCGACAGCGACTTATGAGACCTGATGAAAGTTAGATATGCCTAAGCTTCTATGGGTTGCATTGAATCAACAAATTGGTCAGAAAAACATACGAGAATGCAGGGGAAATGTGTGACTGGTATCGAAGTAGTTCAAAATGGTCTAAACTTGAATCATTAGAATCAATTAGAAGTGTTTTAGAATTACTTTATATTATTATTTTTTATTTATTTATTTTTATTTTATTTTCTTTTATTTTATTTTTTTTTATTTTATTTTATTTTATTTTATTTTATTTTATTTTATTTTATTTTATTTTATTTTATTTTATTTTATTTTATTTTATTTTATTTTATTTTATTTTATTTCGTTTTATTTTATTTTGTTTTATTTTATTATCTTAGTGTTTATACTAGTCTTGAAGTAGTTTTGCAACTAGTAGCTTCGACTGCGGCATGTTTATTGTATATATGTACATATGTATGTACGTGAGTGTGCTTGTATTTGTTGTAACTATTGTCCAATGAACCATGCAAGTGGGGACACTTGGCTACTTACAACATAAACAAAGCAATAGCGACAAAGTGTTACAGCACATATCAAGTCGCCCAAGAGCCCATACTACAACACGAATGCTTTGGTGTAGGTAGCTGTCTGCAGCTGTGTGTGTTTACAATGGTGTGTGTGCGTTATTTATGACTTAGATGTCTAGTGACACTTAACCAAATCACCTTGCTCATCAACGGTTACACACACATACAGCTGCTCTCCAAGCACTTTGACAAACTCTGCAACACACTCACACTCACGCTCAAATTTCGTCTCGTCACCTACAGTTCGGCTTCCTCAGCTTTGCATTTGGTAATTCCCTGAGGAATGTTTGTCGGGTGAGTGTTGTAAATTGCTAAATAAACACTTACTTTGTGACATCTTGCGATAATATGTGAGGGATAAAATTGAATTTGGCAAAAGGGGAGAAAGTGGCGACAACAGTATACTTGAGTGCTGCATATGGGGTCCAAATATCTTTGGCACTTTGACATGACATACAGACCGGTAGCTCCACCGCATGTAGGTTGCATGGGCTTAGAAAAACAACAAAACAAAATAAAACGCCTCAAACATACTTGAGAGGCGACTAAAATCCGCTTCGAATCTGGTTTCGGGGTGAACAAAATCGTTCTCACGATAGTAGGGACATTATGAAAAGCTTCTGGTACCAGAGCGCGCTGGATTCGTATTCAGTTCAAGCTGCATTTGGTTGACCCAATCACTCTACGGACAGCTTAAGAGACCGCCCACTTAATTAATTTCATAATCCAGGCAAATGAATGAATGAATGAAAACACTTTACTTGCGCCTAAAAGTATGCAATGTATTCAAAATTATGTACTCACATAAATATGCAACGAAATCTAAAGCTGTAAATCTATTTGCCATACTTAAAGCGCAAGTAATTATATGCATATTTTAAAGTAAATAATTTCTATAGAAATACTTAGGTAATTTGAAAGCATACAAATACTAATTATGCGTTTATAGCTACGAGTAACTATAGAAACTTGCCAAGAATAAATATTAAGCTTAGGTAATTTCGGATACGGCTGCTAAACATACAAGTGTGTCGGTAGCTGTGTGATTGTAATAAGAGCAGAAAATGCTAAGTATGTCTTTAGTTGCAAGATAAAAGCTACATAATTGGACTTGAATGGAAAATAGATGCTTATTATGCAAGATAATTATGCAAAGGCACATGCATACATACACACAATAAGTAGTTTAATTTAATGCACAAATATTAATTGCGGTGAAAGGAAGGTACTGTGCTTTGATATAATTTTGTGTTAATAAATTGAAATTTTAAATAAAAAAAAATTAAAATAGAGCACAAATAGATACCTAGTTGTATATACGTTTGCTAATTGGAGTGGAGGTAGAGAAGGTTTGAGGATTTCTAACTCTTTATTAAAAAAATGCCAGGAAAGGTGCGCCTAAAAGCAGGCAATTTTTATTTATGTGTCGGCTATATGTCACCGCTGGCAGATGAAGTAAAGATAATTGCTTTTTATTTAAAAAAAAGACCTCAATTTAAAAAATTTGGCGGAAATCGTTGATCATAATTTCTTGTGTTTTTGCATTGCGTACTTTTAGGCGCAAACGCTCCGATTACAGTATAAGATTTCCAGACTTCGAGGTATGGCTACTACAAACAAATTATAAAATATAGCAAAATTACAACAAAAAGAGAAGGCATATTTGCGCTCTTTAAAATAAAGCAGCATATTTTAACCCTTTAACGACCACTGAAATGAAAGCGTCAGAAAAATTCTTAAAAGGATTTCATACAGCACTGCTATCGGTTTATATTTCTGTTAAGCTTTCAAAAAAAAAAAGGATTGTAGACCAAATCTTTTTTCACACAAATATTTTCTTTCACTTAATCAAAGGGCACTCTGTTGAATAATTCAAACTTTTTTAAATACGCCATATATAATAATGTGCTTTAAAGAAGTTTAAGTTGGCATCAATGCACTACCAAATGGCTGTTGAACTGTGTAATTGTCCTTGAGTTCATTAAAAAATACTTTTTGCATTTTATTCGTTCTTGTGCTTCCTCGTCCTTTTTTTCAGTGCTACATAACAACTCACTTATTTGCATAAACTTTCACACTTAACTACAATATTTATTTACGAGTAAGTTGTTATGATTATATGTTTGTATGTTGAATGCGAAAAGTTAAACTTTTATATTCATGGCATACATTTAAATGTATACAAATACAAGTGCCCATATACAAATATGTATACAGTCAGGCATAAGCAAAATGAGACAATTTTTTTAGATTTCACATTACTTTTTAAAGTAATTTTTTTTTTTTTTTTTAATTTAATTTATTTCAAGATTAGTACAGACCGAATAGCACATCAATAAATTCTTTTAAATTTCAAATTTTTTATACATTTTTTTAAGGTTATTACAACTACAGCTGCTTTTTCATAGAAACCACATATCGAAATTTTAAATAAAAACCAATTTTTGTCCCAATTAACAATAAAGCAATATTTTTTTAAATAAAAAAAACAAAATTCTTTTATTTGCACTAAATTTTAGTGTAATTATAAAACAAAAACCCAAAATTTATAAAAAAAAAAATTACATTTTTTAATTTCTCAAAAACTTGAGCATTTGACCAAAAATTAAGCTTACTTTTAAGTTTTATTTTTGTTCAATATAATTTGTGCTAAAATTTAAAATTTCTATGGAATTTTTTTCAACAAATTTTTTTCTAAGAAAATTTAGCTATTTCGAATTTCAAAGAATGCTATAATGAAAATTTTGCCTAATATATTTTCAATATACATATTTTTTTATAAAATTCCAAATTTTTATGGAATTTTTTTCTATAATTTTTTTTTTTTTTAACTTTTGGAGTTCTATATTCCTATTTATATTTCGAATTTTAGAGAATTCTAAACAAATTTATGTATTTGGAATTGCAAAGAATTCTATAAATGAAAATTTTGCTTAATATACATATGTATATCTTATTTTTAATTTGTTAAAAAATTTTCTGTTTGAAGCCAAATTTCAACTTTTAGTGAACATCTGTCCAAATTTATTTTTTTTCCAAGTTTTCGAAAAAATTTGAATCAAAAAAAAATGTGTATATCAAAAAGAAAATATTACTTAAAATCGTTCCAACATAAATCAAATTTGAGCTCTATCTGCATACATACATATGTGTCTGTATGACTGTGTGCTCCAATTTACGTCAACTATATATACCGTTATAAGCGAGCAAATGTCACAACATTTAATTGACATTTGCCCCCATTCGAAGACAAATGTGACATTTCACCGGCATTCTGGACACAACGAACTGCAAGTCAAAATAAAAACAATAACAAAAAATAATACGAATGCTTAAGTAAAATAGCACAAAATCACAACAATAACAAAGTAAGATCAAAATGCTATAATGACAATACAAAAACAATTCTGTGCAAAATTAATGCTCGTTCATTTGCTCGCTCGTTTTCGAATCAAAATGCAGGCAGTGCAATGGAGAGACAATGTGGCAACGTGGCTGTGAGCTGTGGAGTATGGCTGTAAAAACGGGCTAAATATGTGACAACGCAATAACAATGGTTACAGCAACAATACAACCGATATAAAATACATATAACATTTACAACAATTTGCACTTTCCATTTATTGTATGAATGTGAGGGGAGGCAAGTTGAGTGGGATTTGTGTGCGGAATGAAGGAAGAGCTCATACAGTTTCTTGTTTTTCATGCCGCCGGTTGTTTGTTGTTGTAATTTCCATCAGTGTCTATGTCTGTTGAAAGCAATGACTTTTCGTTGAAATTTAAAATTCAATGTTGCTAATGGCTGAACAAAGTTTCTACGAACACAGAACTGCTTACTTAAGCCCACGTTTGTGCGATTTTGTACTGACTACGAGACGAGCTGCTGGCGGTTAGGGTGTGTTATAAAATAAAATAAAATATAATAAAATAAAATAAAATAAAATAAAATAAAATAAAATAAAATAAAATAAAATAAAATAAAATAAAATAAAAATTAAATTAAATTAAATTAAATTAAATTAAATTAAATTAAATTAAATTAAATTAAATTAAATTAAATTAAATTAAATTAAATTAAATTAAATTAAATTAAATCAAATTAAATTAAATTAAATTAAATTAAATTAAATTAAATTAAATTAAAAAAGGAAGTTAAAAAATTTAAAAGTTATTAATAATTTTTTTTGGTAACAGTGGAATTTTGATGTAAAAGGATTTTTAATGCAAACAAAATGTTTCTCTTAAAGCGGCTAAATTTGAGTCACCCTACTACGGCTGTGGCCATGATTGCTCTATCAAATAGCATAGGCAAGTATTTATTATTTTAAATTATTTCTGTCTTCACACTGTGGCCGTTGTTATGCATCTGACAGTTTCTGCTGCTGGTAATGGTAACCCGTACAGTGCTTTCTCACTAATTTCCGACTTGTCTGCCTCCTTCTTTCTACTCTCTACTACTCGATATATTTTCATTATCCTTTTTTTTCCCAACCCCATCAATATGCCGGTTTTGTGCTGTAATTGACATCCTAGGCAATTCTCCTATTCTGTGCCTCTTTTTCGTTTATCTTCAGCGCTCAATTCAGCTGCCGCCTGTTATTCTACATTTCCACTCTCAGCTGTAATCCTCACATATTTTTTGGTCTATTTCAATCACCATTTTCTACCGTTTGAAAGTTTCATTTTGAGTGAAGCTCATCAAAAATTAAAAAAAATTAGGAAAAAGGCCAAATTCAAGTGAATCCGAAACATTTGAGTGGGGCTAAAATGGCTAAAGGGAAATGGCACTACATTGACATATGAAGGAATGGACCAAACTGACAGTTTGAGTACAATGTGCTACCAAGGAAATGGACGGTGTAACACAAAGTCAGTGAACGAGCGGTGGTTCAAAGAAGCACATAGGAAGAGTTTCCCATAAGCTCTCCTACAGAGCGGTTCGTCGACTGCTTTGCTTGAATATGTGGCAAATGTGCGGATAGAGGTACAAATGAAAGCTTCCCATCTCTGGCGTGCAATGTAAATGCATTTCTCCTTTATGCAAAACATTATTTACCTGTGCACATGCCAAACCCATCCAGCCTGCCGACAGCACCTACCAAAGCTTTGACATATGAAACTGGCTGTGTGAAGTGCAAGCAGGAGTGCATTGAACTCGTTATTTAAAATTTCGCGGTGCATATTTAGAGCAGCAAAATGAAGTAAAGTAGTACAAGTCACACACACGCACACACAAATAACACAGACGCAGCCCCAACTGGCTTAACGTATGAGGTGAGGTTGTGTGTCTAGGCGGCTGGTGTGTGAGTGAGTCTCTTAGCACACTTTCAGCGCTTTAACTGGAACTCAACCCAATATTCCACATAGCAAATTGCAATCATTTTGCGCACCCCATCCCCTGCTGCTTGCATAGAGTTGGCGCTATCCTCATCACCGCGTCCAAAACATGTGCTTGTTGGTCTCTGAACTCAAGTGCAATTTCGATAAATGGCCTTAAATGCTATAAACATATACACAAAGAAAATTGAGGCAGTTGAAAATGACCCTGCAGGAAAATCGATAAAGTTTTCCATGAGGTCGCTTCTCAAGAGTTTAAGTAAGAATTCGGCTGCAAAAAGCGTTACATCAGAATTTGTTCCAAAACAAACAATCTTAAAACACCCCCTCTCCAATTTTTTTTTTATTCAAAAACGTCTCATCACCAAAATATTGGAAAAATTATTGTCACTTAGAATTTAAATATTTTCCCTACAGGGTCACGTATACTTAACAAATATGTACGTACTCAAAAATCGCTAAAGGAACTCTCTGATGCAAAATAGTTGCGCGTATTTTGGCAGCTTGTAAATTACAGGAAATGTATGAAGCAGGTAGCTGGCAGCAATAAAAATAAATGCACCTGAAAGTATGCTTTGAAATATATTGCTATGTCAAAAAGTCTTAAAAGCATTGCACAGACATCTGTGGGGGGTAAGAGAGAGGCAGCACTTATCCGCAACATTTACTCCAACTATATACATACCAAACATGAAACTAAGCAATTTTACTAAAATATTGAAAATACAATTTTGACAGCCGTGGCATAATTTACAAATATGCGCGTTATTTGATTGCCTACTTTTAGGCACACATTCGCTCAAATTTTTTACAGTTTTAGTTAAATCAATAGCACGAAATATTTCAAATTTTATTTTCAAAAATCTATTTGCAGTATGTAAATAAACAGTAAACATAAATTTTTGTTTGCATTTTAAATTTAACACTAGAAAATATTTAATAATGCCAGGCATTCGCGCCTGTTTGTATGCAATGCAATATTAAAAGTTTGTGCAAATATTAATTTAATGTCGAAAAGTCCAAAAAAGAATTTAATTGTTAGTATGAAAAAAAGTATCATTATAAATATTTGATTCTTTTGCAAGCGATAGCTACATATAATAAAATTTAAATTAAATTAATTTTGAAAAAGGTAAAAAAATGTAGGTATTTTGTGCTACTTTGAGCGAGCTGCCTTTATAACTAATGCAGCATGCTTTTATGCGCACTCGATGTTACAATGAATATGTAATCGACTTGTGATCGACTTGGCGCTCTTAGCAATGGTTTTATAGAAATCTTTGATGGTCCTAAGGACGAAATACGCACAGGAAATATAAAAACTACAACTTCCAAATATTTCTCCAAAAAGTATGCTACAATATGTGAGCTGAATAACCGGCACATAGCTAGAGCTGTACTTTTGACAACATACAAATGTAGATAAGCTTAAAGTTGTATAACTCCTGGTCATA
Source organism: Sphenella marginata (assembly GCA_951509765.1). NCBI lineage: Eukaryota > Metazoa > Arthropoda > Insecta > Diptera > Tephritidae > Sphenella > Sphenella marginata. The sequence continues at coordinate 78,021,379 of OX608081.1, forward strand.
AAGCATATCAGGCCAGCTTTGTGATAGGGGCATTCTTCTAAAATGATACAAAGCATTCTTTCACTCTGCCTAAACACATGCTACATACAATTTGTATTCAATTTTAATCAAATTTTAGGCGCACACAAATTTAAGTTGCCTACTATAAATTCCATTGACCTACAGATTAAAACTGCTTGTATGGGAAAACAAAGCAAAAAATATCGATATTTCCATGAATATTATATGTGCTTGTAAAAAATAGAAATTCACACATGTCCATTCACACTCACACACATGCACACAAGCGTGTGGGAGTAGTGGTTTTGCCTTGAATGAAACCTGCTGGCAGCTCACGGTTGCTTCGACAGCTATGCAATTTAAAAGTTTAAATATTTACATAGACAGCAAAATTGCAGCACAACGTGAACCAAAGCAATTTCTTTTAACATGGAGTATATACATATGTACATAGATTAGGGAGGTTTGTAACGTTGCATATAATAAAATTTCACCACATTTTTCCATTTTTTTATATTTTTTTAAAATTTTTTTTTATTTAATTTAATTTAATTTAATTTTATATTATTTTATTTTATTTTTTTAAATTTTATTTTATTTTATTTTTTTTATTTTATTTTATTTTATTTTATTTTATTTTATTTTATTTTATTTTATTTTATTTTATTTTATTTTACTTTATTTTCTTTTATTTTATTTTATTTTATTTTATTTTATTTTATTTTATTTTATTTTATTTTATTTTATTTTATTTTATTTTATTTTATTTTATTTTATTTTATTTTATTTTATTTTATTTTATTTTATTTTATTTTATTCTATTTTATTTTATTTTATTTTATTTTATTTTATTTTATTTTATTTTATTTTATTTTATTTTATTTTATTTTATTTTATTTTATTTTATTTTATTTTATTTTATTTTATTTTATTTTATTTCATTTTACGCACAAAACCCGATCCCTTCATGCATTCCTTTTTCAATTAACTTTTCAATTCTCACTTCCGGCTAAACGTACAAATTTCCACAAACCGAATTTCGTATTGTCACCGCTCCTCTCAATTTAATTTGATGCTGTCAGTGTCAGTGTCAGTGCGATTAACGTCAAAATAGAGCCACAAAGTGAGCGCATACAAGTAAATGAAGCCCCCACACACACACACATGCACATCTACATTCTTATTATTGTATGATAAATGTTGTTACTAAATTTAATTACGCCAAAATGCATTGTTGCTAACGTATGTAACCGCAACAACTACAACGAACTGCAAACCAGAAAACAACTAAATAAAAAATACAAAAAAAAAAAACAGAAAAAAGAGATAAAACCAGCAATAATGCGAATAAAGCGCACATGTGTGTGTGTGTGTGTGTGTATGTGTGGGTGTGTGTTTGTAGTATTTCACTCACAAATAAATAACAATTGCTTTGGCACTCAAAGTGCAACAACAACAACATAACGCCGCATATAAAACCAACAATCACATCAACTGCAGCGCATTGATAATGCGAAACTTTGGCTCCCGCTGGCTTGTCTAGTAACTCGCACACATATTCACTAACACCTACAAACAAATATACCTTTAGAATAACAAAAACAAAGCACATTTTCACAAAGTTGTGAGTATCGTCTCGAGCTCTGCGCGCTACGGACTAATTCTGCGCTAGTGTTCGTGGCTTGTGGAGGGTTAAAACTTTTCCCGTTTATAGAGAGAGGCGCTGTCTGCTATTGCAGGCGCCAATGCAGCTAGTTGAATGCTTGAAAATATAAACAAAACAAAATGATGAATACATACAATTTGCTGGTGATGGGGTGTAAGGTGCACAGCGTTTTTGTTGTTGCTGCTAGTGTTGCCAGCATGTGTGTAATCTGGCTTGGGTATATTTGATTGCGAGTAGCTGGCATAGTTTTAGGGTGTTTTTTTTTTTTTTTAAATATTGTGATCCTTCATTTAGCACCCACTGTAGAAATTTCACTTTTCAAATGAGCCTATATCCTATTCTGAGAGGAATTACTTAGCTTAGAACTGGAATTTAAGAAATCGGTCTGGTAGATTGGCTGTTAAGTGGCTACAAAAAATTTAATTTTTTTTTTTTTGAATACTACCACCAGTATAAATATATGTATAAATATTTAGATCTGGGTGCAGGAAACTCAGTCCATTACGACTCAAAATACAATGCTACTACGTGAGCTCCCAATTAGTCCAAAACTATGCCACGCCTCCTTATAGCAGCCACTATCTACCCCTAAAAGTGCTTACCCCCACAAGTCTGTTCGCTCAAATCATGGCTTCAATTTATATATGTACAACACCCTACAGCTTGTTTATTTCGTACAGCGTACCCTCGGAGCACTAAAGATAAGCCAAAGCGTACACACCAACACTACTTTACACACATAGGCACACACACACACACATTCATTGGCATGTGTCTGTGACCCTAATGCTAGTTTAGTTATCCTTAGAGTAGTTGTCTCTTTAGTTATTTATACAACTGAGTGTATAGTTGTGGTTTTGTTGTAGCTTTTCTCTTCCTCTTCTTCTTTTTTCGCTTTCAAATTTTACAAAGCTTTTCTTTTACATACTTTCTATGCTTTTCCGTGCATTTTATTTTATTTTAATTTGATTTTATTTTTCTTCACTCACCTTCGTCCCCCTACCTGCGCTATTGCTCAACATGCATAGCAAAAAAGCCGCAAGCGCTCACTCACCCTCAACCACACACTGGCGCTGTTTTTTTTCATTGTCAAATTGTACCACAGATCAGAGATTTGTTGCAACCACAACGTGTGCAATGCGAGAGTGCGACGTGCAACAGAAGGACGTGCAACGCCTGCAGAATTTCAAACCGACTGTGTGTGTTGACACCTTTTATGCACTTCCAAGCTAACTGCTGCTCATCGTTCTTAGCGGTTTAATTTAATGGAATCACTGGCAATGACCAAGAATGTTTTGTTTGTTATACCTCCGGGCGGGTGCAACCATTGAAAATATTCAAAAGTGGAAAGTTGAGGAGATTAATTAGAAAAAAAAATTTTTAAATATTCTCTGTTGTTTGAAAACATGTTTTTTAAAAAAATAATGTTGAGAAATGAATGAATGCTTTCATTAAATACTTAGAGAAAGCTTAAAAAAAGCTTTTCAAAAAATAGTTTTAAAAATTTTAGCTTAAGTTGATCTAGGACGGTTTCAGGAAGTGCCACAACCAAATTTAAATAAAAAAATATATGTATAAATAAAAAAGAAATTAAAAAAATATACAAATGAAAAAATTTTTATAAAATTATATAAAGTTTTAGATCTGAAAAATTTGTATGTGACTTACTTTTTTTTTTGCCTTAACTAAAGTTTGAAAAAAACATATACTAAAAAAATTAAATGTTCTCTAAGATCTTAATTGGCAAAAATGAGATAGTAATTAGAAAAAACCTAAAAAAAGAAAATAATAAAAATATTCACAAATCATTAGACAAAATTAAACTTTTTTTTAAAGATCAAACAATTCGAGAAAGTTGTTAAATTTAAAACAAAAGTAAATAAATTTTTTGCAAAGACAAGGAAACTTTAATAACAATTCGAAAAAATTTAAAATAATTTAAATTAAAAAAAAAAATTATGGACAAACTATAAACATGAGGACATGAGGACAAAACAAAGTTTGAACGAAAAAAAAATTAGAAAAAAATGTAAAATGTTTTGTCGGCATGGTTTCCCAGCACTATAAAAGGTATCAACTTTATATTCTGCTACTGATTTCATTAAAAACTTTTACCAAAAAAAAATGTTTTAAATTTAATTTACTAATTTCCAGTGAAAATTAAAAAAAAATATCAATTCATACAGTGACGACCTGAAAAATAGCAACAAAACTCAAAGTAGCACTGTCTTGCTTATTATGGTTTTTTAATAAATTTTAGCTGAGATATATGTAGTTTTATCTAAAGCAGGAACTGCAAAAATAAAAGTTCTATTTTTAAAGCCAAAATCAAGATTACAAAGTTTTCTAACGCATTTTTAAAGAATATTTTGGTATTTTAAAAATTCATGAATTTTATTTTATTTTTGTAATTATTTCATAATTTTTTTTTCAACAAGATGTAGCTTTTTTATAAAAAAAAATATTTTTAAACTCTCACAAACAATTTTGGTTTTGCTGCTATTTTTTTTAGCGCCACTGCAAATATGTACATATGCACGTGAACTTGTAGCAAACCAGCATCAGTTTTCATTTGCTGAATAAAAATAATTAATCAGCTATTTATTTAATCAGCTGCATTTATTGTTTTTAAAGCTTTTGTTACGAAGTCAATATAAATAAATGTTTTTTTATTTTTCAATTTATCAATATGCAATTAGCTTCATTTAATTCTTTATTATTTTAATTATGATGAGTTTAACTCAATTAAGTTGTGGTAGGTTGAGGGTTAATTGTGCAAGTTGGAATATTTGAGAGCTTATTTTATTTTATTTAATTATTTTATTTAAATAAGTTTTGCAACAATTTTAGCGTGACTTCTTTTCTGTTGCATACTTTGGGGCGGAAAAAAATTTAGTTTCTGCTACTGGCCCTACTAACGCGAGAAGGATTTGTTTGAACCCGCCGAAAACTTGGGTCGCAGATAACAGTCTCCTTTCATTGTAAGCTCTCTCAACCGCTTGGGTTAATATTATTAGTTTGGTGCCTTCTGAGAACTTTTGTGGACATTCCTGAACGCTTACGTCTACTTAATACGATTTAATACCTCAGCAACCCCTTACCAAAGTTGACCCACTCTACCCATGCTGCTTTTTCATAGCTTCCTCACCCGTCACAAACTTTTCATTTATTTTAATTAATTATTTCAATTAATCTAATTAAAGTTTACATAAACGACAGAATGATTAATTACGTTTAAATTTCAAATATTTTCCTAACGCAACAAACGCTTGCCAAATTGGCATGGGTAGAGAGATTCACAATGATTGACAGACAGTGGGATTAAATGTAAAAGCGGAAGTGGAGAAAAATGAATGAGAACAAAACGGCGTTACCGTCAATGTCGGCGCTTGTTGACTGAGCGAGCGAGCAAATTAAATTCCAATGGATGATATTCATTTTAGAGAATCATTATTTATGCGCTCATTTTTGTTGCTTTGGTTTGCTTGCCAAGATGACAGTTTTTGTTGTTGCTTTTATTTTTGATGTGGTCAACAGCAAGGCAAACAATGCGAAAGTGAAAAAAAAAACAATAACAAAAGCATTGCACATAGCGGTTGTTGAGCAAAAGGAATAACAGGAATTTCACTTGAATAGAGAGGAGAGGAGAGAATTTTCACAGGGAAGGGTACAATTAAGGAGGGGAGAATTGCAATGCGGGTGCACGAGTGCGAGGGTGCGACTGAATTTGTTGTAATGGCATCGAAAGCAATTAAAATGAGAAATTCAAATGCGGAGAATGCAAAAAGTGCGGAGGGATGTGGGTAGGAGAGAGTGGGTTTACTGAATGCGGAAGTGTTTTATGTGAGAGAAAAAACTAAAATAAAAGCAAGGCTGTGTAAATATGAGTAGCGCAGGATGAAACCACATGGAGTTCAAGGATAAGACGAGGTATGACGTATATATTGGCGAAATCCTAGAAGTGAAAAAAAACTGAAGACCCCAAGAGCCTTAACTGCTCCTTGGCTGCCCAAAGGTGTTGGTCACTTAGTGTGAAAGCGGGATGTTTGGCTTAGGACTTAGCTCAGATAAACAACAGAAACAGGTGGATGTCTTAGATAATACAGAGTGCTCTTTTTAATTAAAAAAAAAAAGTTTTGGAGTAGGTTAAATGTAGGGCCTTGGAGCTCACTTTAATACCTTTAATTTAATGCTAAACTCAATTGTGGGAAATCGCGCCTTCAAGGACTACTTACCACATTGAAACTCTTCCAAAAGACTTCGACTTCTGTGAAAACATTTCTATTTCTCTACTTTTACTACCAAACCGAAACTAATAAGTCACACCTCGTAAACCAAAAATACACCAACCAATGCGAGACTGAAAAACCAAACAATCCGATGGCAGCTGGCAAATCACAAACAAAATTAGCACTTCGTTGATTATTAGAGCAATTTGCGAATATTAATTGCGATTGGGCGTTGAGGTAAGTAGCGCAGACGATTGAGGTAAGCAGTGATAGTGGTTGTGAAGCTATTTAGTGAACATTTATATACTTAGTGCGAGCTAGTCATGGAGCCAACAATACGTTGAGTGCCAACACCAAATGTTGCAGTGCCATTGAATGAGACGCGTACACATAGTGGGAAGCCAAACAAATGGATTAATGGAGTAAAAAATTATATATCATTAGTAAAAGTGGAGTGAAATTAAGCGTACAATGGTGGCGGATTAGTGATAAGTGATGGGAAATGGAAGTGGAAGTGGAAGGGGGGTAGTAGCATAAGTTACAAAGGAGATTAAAAGCTCAGTGTCATTAGAGGAAGCGTTGAAGTAAGAAATGTCAAAACTAAGTGGATAGAGGCAGGCAGCAGTGGACCACCTGGTCCATGGTGGCAACAGCTATACCCAGCAGCCGCTGAGCCAGTGCTGCATCCGTAGCATTTTATCGTGTGACAGCCAAACAACTCGCCACTGCATTTATTCACCAACCTTCCACTACCAACTTGGAGGAAAATTAAACTTTTAAATGTGAATAAAACGCTGCGTGCGCCTAAAAGTATGCAATGCAACACAACTAAGCATAAATACAAAATAATTACTCCACGAACCACAAACACATATTAGGTTTTGTTTTGCTGCTCCTCCCCACACCGCTCTTGCGGTGACTGCAAAGAAGTGTTCAGAAATCGCATTTACTGCTGCTTTCCTACTACCTCGTTAGCAGCGCCATCTATCTGCAATTTTTTGTCTCATATCTTTGCTAATGACTTTGGCGATATGGCACTTAAAGTTAGCTGCATTTTCTCGCACACATTCCCAACTTTTTCATTTGATCCATTTCGTGCACGCTCCCTTTTGTTGCATACTTTTTGGCTCCAAATTTTTTATCCACATTTCTGGTCGGTTTCCTAATTGTTCGTCGCCGCGACAATTTCCGCCAGACTGCATCACAAACTGCATACGCGGCGCTTCTCCTACTTACAACACATTTTGCGTGCCTTCCTTTAAATGTACACGTTTTTTCTTTGGATGGTTTTTTGTGAGTTTCGCTCTTCCTTGCTTTGTTGTTCTAGGCTTCATGACTCCCCACATCCGTTGGCACCCTGTAGCAAGTCGCGCGCTTATTTTTTCTTCTTCTACAAATGTGCAGTTGTTGGCCCAGAGAGCTCTTTCAAATTTGCATTACAAGCACAACACCTCTTACTGCCCTCTCTCTCTCAGACTCCCAGCGTCCTATCACTCTGGGCTGCGCCGCTAAGTATGCTTGTTTATTGTTGTCTGCTGCATCGGCGATAAGCTTAGCTCGCGTTTTGCCAACGCACATTGCATGTTATCGCTATTGTTCGGCTGCCATGTTGTGTGTTATTAATGTTGTTGCCCCTCTCCTGCCGTCGTCTGTGCGCTGGGTTGTTGCTGCAGTCATTTGCTCTTGTTCAGCTTATTGTTTTCATGTTATAAGTGCAGATTTATTTTGTTGTTGGTATTGTTATTCCCACTCTTGTAATACCGTCGCTCTCCCCTCTTCTACCTCTCCGTCTGTTTCCGCCAAAAATCTCTGTTCACACCCTTGCAAAATCCTCTTGGATCCCATTTTACTTTCAGCATTGTTTATTTCATTGTTGTACTTAACCATATTGTTGTTTTTGTTGTTTCAGTTATATGTTTTGTTACCGTTATGCAACAAGCGTGGCTCATGTCCAAAATGCAACAATATTTCGCTCAAGCGTCTGCCTCTTGATAGCGTCGCTCTTGTCGTTTACTTGCAGCCATTTCTCATTGTTTTAAATGTTGCCTGCTTTTAGGAGCTAACAAAATTCCGCTTCAATCACTGCTTTCAGGCGAAGTGCTTTATGTTATTTGCGCTCTTTTGTCGTTTGTTTATTTTGTTTGCTTTGTTTATGTATTACGTTTTTCTCACTTTATTCACACAATAAATTTTGGTTGCGAGCACGTTTTAATTTTCTTTTTTCTCTTTTGCTTTCTTTTGTGTGGCCTTACAGCTTTGCATTTGGGTTCAGATATTTGCTGTTTTGCCCTTTTGATTCTTTGATCTCAGAAGCGGCAAACAAATTTCGCACTCAATTTACATTTGAGTGGTAAGAGGCTTAGAGCTTGCTAAAAGAAATTTGAGGTTTTTTTGAAGAAAGTGTGTTTTTTTAAGTTTTTTTTTTCACTCTAAAAGCTGTAAAATAGGTTAGGTTAGTCTGCTTTTTGCTTTAAGAAAAACTTTCAAGTAGGTTAGTTAGTACGGGCCTATTAAAATTATTTCGCCTTTAAAGCTTTCAATTTAGTTAGGGTGGTCTGCTCGTTTTCAGAGGTTTTTGTACTGAAAGCTTTGATTTAGGCTAGGCCGTTCTATTTTTTTGGCGAATTTGTTGCATTGAAAGCTTTCACATAGGCACAGCTTTTTGTACTGAAAAATTTAACTAAGCTATTAAATGTTTTTGACAATTTTAAGGATTAAAAGCTTTCACATAGGCCCAGCTTTTTGCACTGAAAGCTTTTAGTGTTGTCACGGAGAGCTTTCATGTAGTTCACGGAAATTGGTGTTTCTGAATAATTTATAATCTTCTCACACTGAAAGCTTTTAATTAGGCTAGTTTATTATACATGAAAGTTCAAGCTTTTGAGCAGATAAATTCACTTCTTTTTAATTTTTTTCACTAAAAGCTTCGAAGTAGGTTAGGTTCATCACTTTTTGAAAGTTTCAAGCTTTTTTATTCTATTTTATTTTTTATAGAACTATTTCGAAGAGAAAGTTTTTTTTTAATTTTATCGAACTAAAGTTGCTTTTTAAGAGCTTTGTGATTGGAAAGCTTTTAAGCGAGTAAATTTCTTTTCATTCTATTTTTTTCCTTTGAAATTTTTTTCCGAAGTGGAAGCTCGTACCATTTTTTTATAGGTTTCTTCGAACTGAAAGCTTTTTCTAAAGTTAGTTTGTTTTTTAAATTAAAAAACTCGTCCTAAAAGTTCATCAGAAGGAACAAATATTTTGTCTTAAGAAAGCTCGTTCTTTCTTAAAGGTCTTAAGTAGGTTAGGCTTATATGCACCTACACTTCGAAGCTTCAAGTTCACAGCCTGTGTCTTCAAGCCTACTCACAATGGAGCGGTGGTGAACTCAGCTCAAGGGTCTACTTTCATCTCCATCCTTAATAAAAAAAAAACTGTCCGCTTAAGCCTCCCTACCCAATTCATTCTCATTTCGTATACTTTTTTTCCTGTTAAAGTATTTATACAAATACAAAAAGCTATATAAACAAAAGCTTAAACTCATCCACAAATAAAAGAGCTTATGTATTTATTTTTATTTACGATTTTATTGTCAACGCTCAACGTTAACACGGTTCAGCAAATCAATGGGTAAAACAAAAAGTCATGTGTACAATATGTCCGAGTACGTTAGCATGCTTTACTTTGGTTGTTGGTTCAGTACAAGCTTTGTTATTGTTTTCGGCTTATTGTTTAACTTTGTTGCCAACTTCGTCCATGTAAATATTATGCCCTCGAAAATATACAACCAGCCATCAACCCATACCAGCCAGCCTCACTGCGATCAATCTTTAATTTTAGTTGCTGCCTCTACTGCCCTTTCGTCCTAGCAGTCGACGTGTTGACTCGTCCCACTTTTGTTGAATTTATTGATTTTAGTGACTTGTAAAGCTTTTTTGAGCGCGAAAAAATAGCAAAAGTCACACCTGGGCGTATAAAGGAAGACCAGCCTTCGACGATGTATGGATTTTTTTACACAAGAGAGGAATGACTTATTTGAAATAAATTTGACAGAAAAAGCTTGTGTAAGTTGAACAGACGCTGAGCAGACTAAATAAGAAATAGAGCCTTGCAAAACAGAGAGCTTAAATGCCCGAGTTCTTAGCTATACTACGAATCATATTAAGGTCCCGAATTCAGGCATTACTTGTAAGGTCCAGAATGAAATCTCTTAGTTTTTGCATACAGAATTCGGGGATGGTGCGAGTTCAGGTTGTTGTTGTTCTTATCGACAGTGATTAGTCCTCTATAATGGTCCCGGTCTCTCTAGAAGTCATGATCAAATTAACCTAAAGAATTTAAGCAAATTTTTATGAGAAGAGTAGGTTCTATATAAGAATGAAAGAGCTGTTAATTGCAACAAAAACAATGAGAAGCTCGGTCAATGTCTTACAAAATCGCACTAAGACAGCTCCTTTACTACTAAAAAAACTCCTTCATACATATCCGCAAATGTGTGAAATTTATGTAAAACGCAATTTGTTGCAGATGTCACACTTGCTGGAATGTCAAACGAAAATGAGAAAAAAGTCATAAATTTCATTCAATCGCACCATGGGACATAAAATTTCATTACCCCTCATAAAGAATATGCCATTTTAAAACTTAATAAAGGAATGGTTGTAAAAAGCAGCGGACAACGAGTACAGAGGTTTTTGAATGGCAAATGTTGGAGTAAGAAAAAGCAAGAGAGCTTCAAGCGAGAGTGTGGCCAACATTACCAATCGTCTCTCTTCTCTTCGTTTAACTTCTTGTTAGAAGGCGGAGGTCTAGGTAGTTCTTTTTTGGGCTTACAATTTTTAAAGATTTTAACTTGACTCTTCTTAAATAAAATAACTATTGAAATTTGCAATGTTTTTTTTTTTGGGTCATTCCATGTAAAACTGGTTTAGAAAACATTTTTCTGGGTTTTGTCAATTAAAAGAAAAGTGCACACAAAACTGGGGGTTTAAGACAGAGACAAAAATAGAATTTTTTTTTGAAACTAGAATTTCTTTTTTAAACTATTAAACTTTTAAAAATTGAAAAAAAAAATTTTTGAAATTTAAAAATTTTCTGATTTTCAAAAAAGGAAATTCAAACACTTTTTATTATATAATTAAACCAAAAAAAAAAAAATTTTTTTTAATTTGATAATAAATGAAAAATTTAAATTTAAATTTTTTTGATTGTGCACTTTCAACTTTATTAAATAAATTTTTTTATAAATGAAAATTCAAGGCCGTATTAAATAAGCTAAAACCAAAAAAAAAAAGTTTTACTACTTTTAAGCTTTTGAATTTAATTCTTATTTGATTATAAAATTTTGATATATGTTACTCGTAACTTTATTACTGAAAACAACTATTCAAAATTTTTGAAACAATTCTTAAAAAATACCAAATTTACATGGGAATATCTTTTTGGAAAAGTATTAAAATTAAAAAAAAAAATTACTAAAAATTTAATATTTCACTTTCTCATAAAAAAAATGTGTTTAAAATATTATTATTTCGATGGCTTAAATTTTTTTAATTTTTGATGGTTGGAAAAAAATTAATTTTGTTTTTAATGATTTAATATTCCCAAAATTGGAGCCACCATTTATTTAAAGAAAAACGTGTGAATTTCACATGGAATAGCCCACAGTAACTTTTTTCTTTTGACCAAATTCACAGAAAATGAAATTTCTTTGATGCTTTAAAATCTTCTTAGCTTTGAAATGCGCACAACTCAAATTCGACCACAAATCCCCATTCATTTCATTGTTAATGCAATAAAAATGCAACAATATATGTATAGAGAAGATATGGCAAAGAATTTTCTCAAAAACAAAAACAAGAAGAAGAAACCACTAACCTGCGTGGGTGCTGCATCTCGTAGCTGCTGTTGTTGTTGTTGCAGTTTTTGTTCATCAATCGTTTGTTCATATCCCACTCGGTCCTGTTTGTGTTGTTCGTTGAGCTGTTGTTGTTCTTGTTGTTGTTGATAAAGCAGTTTCTGTTGTTTTTGCAATTGTTGTTGCAGCTGTTGTTGATATTCGTATTGTTGTTTTTGTTGTTGTTGCAATTGATATTGCAATTGTTGGTATTTATGTGTTGGTGTCGCTGCTGGCGCCGTTTGGGGCGCTGTCAATGCTTGTGGCAACAATTGTTGGCCATTCGCATGACAACAAAAACAACAACAACAAATTATTGTCATTGCCATAAATATTGTGAGAATGTTGCTAGTAGCGTTAGCGAATTTCGTTGTGGTCGCCATTTTATTGTAAAGCAGTGGCTGCAGCGGCTGCCTTCGGTGCCTCGTTTGTGCGACTCTGCACCCGATTGCTTTGTTTTACTCCCTTGTTTTTGTTATTATGCACTTTTAGTATTTTTTATTGTTGGCTTGTTGTTTTTGCTGTGATTGTGTCAATATATCACATTCATCTATTTTATTGCATTCCACAATTGCTTTTTCTTGTTCGTTGTTCGATCAAGTCTTTTGGCGATTATTCTTTGGAATTGCTTTCAGTTATTCGATTTTGCAAAAATCCATCTTTATCTGGAAAATGAAATTGAAAACAAATAATCGTTATTAATAATAAACTGTAACTGAGAAAAAATTGTGAAACTAGTGGAAATCATATTCATGTACAAAAATTTTAATTTTTTCATTTGAATTTAATATTATTTTATTATTAATTTTTTATATTTTATTTTTTTTTAATTTTATGTATTTTATTTTATTTTAGTTTATCTTATTTTATTTTATTTTATTTTATTTTATTTTCCAAACGGATGCTACCAGCTAATTGCTGACTCAAACAGTTTTCTCTTCCTCTGCCGAGCCTTGAAAATTAATTCAGCGAAGCATTAAATAAATGCCAATTAGCATTTAAAAAATCAAAAGTTGGCAAATCGGCCTTGAGCAATTAAATGATGTCATGGCACAAGTGCCAATCAAAATAATATGCAATCGAAAATGAAATCAGAAATGTTCAATGCATTAATTGGCAAATGGAAATTAAAGAAAAACAGGAATAGAAAGCAGACACCTAACCGAAAAAAATAGGAAAATTTAAAGCACAATAACAAAAACTTCAATCTACAAACCAAATCATAAAATTGTTAGCACAAAAACATGGCAGCTAAAGATACGAAGCGACTATGAGGTAAAACGCTGCAAAAAAAATTAAGGAGAAAAAATGCAGCAAACATGCAATGAAAATTGTTTAAGCGTTAAAAGCTGCTTTTATTTACAAACAAATGTCCACACATATATGTATACAGTTGGCGATTTAAATGCAAAAAAATATTGAAATCATTTATGACCAGTATGTGTCTGCAAGGCATATCAATGAGAAAAAACAAAAAAGTTGAATGAAAAATTTAATAAAATTAGAAAAATAATAACAATAAAATAAAATAAAATAAAATTAAAATAAAACAAAATAAAAATAAAATCAAATAAAATAAAATAAAATAAAATAAAATAAAATAAAATAAAATAAAATAAAATAAAATAAAATAAAATAAAATAAAATAAAATAAAATAAAATAAAATAAAATAAAATAAAATAAAATAAAAAAAAATAAAATAAAATAAAATAAAATAAAATAAAATAAAATAAAATAAAATAAAATAAAATAAAATAAAATAAAATAAAATAAAATAAAATAAAATAAAATAAAATAAAATAAAATAAAATAAAATAAAATAGAATAAAATAAAAAAAATAAAAATAAAATAAAATAAAATAAAATAAAATAAAATAAAATAAAATAAAATAAAATAAAATAAAATAAAATAAAATAAAATAAAATAAAATAAAATAAAATAAAATAAAATAAAATAAAAATAAAATAAAATGAAATAAAAATCAAATAAAATAAAATAAAATTAATCAAAATAAAATAATATTAACTACATTAAATAAAATAAAATAAAATTAATCAAAATAAAATAATATTAACTACATTAAATAAAATAAAATCAGTTAAAATGGAATGAATAAGTTAAATTAAATGAAATAAAATAAATTAATACTTTGTATTAAATGGAAAGAAAATAAGTAAAATCTGTATTACTAACTAAATTTTTTGGCTAGTAAAAATCTTCAACTCATGCCACCCTAATGCACATGCCATTATTTCTTTGGAAAATGTATGTACAATCTATCGACAGCACAGCCGTAATCGCCATTGTAGTTGTTGTTTGGAAAACATGTTTTCAAGTCTACTTTTTTGTTGTTGCAACGAACAATAACAGCAAATAAGCGAAGACTGCTAGCCTTGGATTAATTTTGATTTAACTGCAATTTGCAATATTGTTGCTGCTGTTGCTGTGCTATCGGCTGCTGGTGCAGTTGTAAGCTGTTTTGATTACATTAGCTACCACTAATAAGCGCGAGCATGCGTGTTAAGCACAATGAAAACAACAAAGCAACAACAACAAACAAGTGAAAAACATTGAAGCGCTGCCTTGGCCTGGCGCACAACACCCAAACTTTGTTAATTTCGTGTGGCCATTAAAGTGCCTCAGCTGCACACCGCCCACACCGCTTGCTTGCTTTTGTTTTACATTTTTTGTTGTTTTTGTTGTTGTTTTATTTTGGTTAATTCAACTGCATTTTGTTTGTACGTTTTTAATTTCCGCGCGTGCCTTGTAACAAAAGTGAAATTTTGTATGCGTTTTGTTACGCTTTGGCTGCCGCGAAGTTGCAAGTGATAAGCTGTTGTTATTGTTGTTGTTGTTATGTATATTGTTGTTATGCATGTTGTTGTTGCTGTTTGGTTGTGGATGCAACTAAATTGTGAGCAACAAAGTTTTTGTTTTGCTTAGTTTGCTGAATTGAATGAAATTACTTTTTCGTTTGGGCGCATTTTTGTAGGTTTGCGTGCTTCAACAAACACATTAGGGTGGGCTAATATTTTTTTTAACCTTGAGTACATCTCCACTCTTGTATAAATTGTAGCAGTCTTTGACCGCACATTTCAGATATTCATAAAAATGCTAGAAGCGATTATTATTGGGCCAATAGTATCCAAAGCAACCGTTTTTAGAATTTTTGTCTGTTTATCTGTATGTTTGTGCGCGCATCACTGAAAACCTGCTGATTATAATTGCATTCCGCTTTCATTCTGGCATTACTCGACATTTAACTTAAAATTTAAGCTAGCTCTTATTTCGATAAGTAGCTCGATTTCGGAGTTATCTACCAATATGTGGACCAGGTTGGCACAAAATGTGTTAATGCATTATGGGTATCAAGCGCAAGGTGCTAATGAGTACTCTAATAAGTGTTGTGATTAAGTTCCATATCTCAACTTGTTGCGTAAATATAATGATTAATGATTATTTTACGTTGCTAGACGCAGCGATGTGAGTAGAAGAAATTTTATTCTTCAACTCACCCTAGTCTACATTGTTTTAAATTTATGTTGGTTTGCCCGTATGTAAATGTTTTTTTTTATTGTTGTTTTTGTTTAGTGCTCTAGCAAAGTAAATATTTGCATAAATTCGTGTTTTTGTTTTACTTTTTCTTTTTTTGTTTTTATTCAACAAGGGCCAGCAACTAATAAATATTTATTAAAAACAAGCTAAATTTATGTTATTAGCAAATTTTTACATGCACACAAGGGTCGTTGGATACATACAGACATTTTTTTGATAAGTGAATTTACTGAAATGAAATCTAGAGTGGGTTGAAAATAGTTTGTTTGACTTACAAAATTTAAAAACAAAAATTTTTGGAAAAGCAAAAATTTTAAAAATAAGAAAAAATTTTTGGTTTAAAAAGAAATAGAAAAAATTTAAGCAAATAGTATGGCGTAAAAAAATTCTTAGTTTATAACAAAAAAAAAACATTTTTTAGCAAAATATTTGGCAATGTGTGAAGAATTCGTATATTCCAAAAAAAAAAAGAAAAAATTATAAATTAAAACTCAAAATATGAGAAAAAATTGTATTCTTCGAAAGAAGTTAAAAAAAAATTTTTTTAAATGTGGCCTAGCGGTAAACTCCAGCTTAATAAAAAAACTTTAAAGCAAAATTTTTTAATGTTTAATGTTTGCAAATAGAAAATATTTTAAATAAAAAAATTTAGAAAAAAATGTTGGCTTTGTTGTTAGAATTTTCTATTCAGAAAAATTGTTTCGTTTAATTTTTACAAAACTAAATTTTTTTTAATTTTCACAACATTTTACTATTTTTTAAAATGAACTTTTTTTAATTAACACAAAATTTTAAAAAAAATTTTAATTTCACAAAATTTAAATTTTTTTAAATTTATGAAAATTTTTTTTTTTAATTTAAGAAAAAATTATTATGTAAAATTCTTACTTTATAGAAAATGTTATAAAAAGAGTAGGTATTTGACATACTAGAATAAAACAGTACTTATCTCACCACCCTCGTATTAAGCCATATACTATCTATATCACATATTCCCCCATAAACATATGAACATGCATGTAAGTAACCAAATTTGCATATTATTGTAATTTTTTTCTTTTTATTCATTTCCTCACTTTAGCTCTATTTCGTTGATCATGCAATGAAACAATTTCCTTAGATTTTTCGCTTACTTTAGCATTTGAAATTTTGCTTCTCATTGTTTTGAATATTTGACTTCCGCAGCTTAAATAGCGCATTTCCGATTTCCTTGGAAATATAACGAAGAAAATTACAACAAATTTTATTTCCTATGTAAGGTTTATTTTAAGTCGACTGAGATTCGTTGCTTTAAATGGGAATCTACCTATCTAAAGAAAATTTACATGTATGTTTGTTGTTGTTGTTGTAACAGTTATATGCTCTGCCTAGCTGTCCCCCTCTCTTATGGTTGTGAATTAAAGGAGACCCCCAAGTACAAGTCGCTCATTTTACAATTTTTGATTCTAGTCCCCTGTATTTCCTTCTTTTTTTTCTCTTTCTTCTTCCTTAGAAAAATTCTCACACATTAACCCTTTTTCGGTTGCAAGAAAAAAGGCCAAACAAAACTCTGCAACGCACAACTTTTAGGCACAGCTGTAACTTTGTAAAATAGTACCTACTTTCCTACTAGGACTTCTGCTCCTACACATACATACCTACCATTCACAAAGTGAGTGAGATCAAAGGCATCCCAGCGTCATTCCTTTACAAATCGTTGCTGCTTTGGCCATATTTTTTTTCAACTATCTTCTTCTTTGACTGCTCGCTTTCAACTACCTTTTTGCCTATATGAAAGTTCCTACAGTGGAAACCCTCAGTCGCCTATACAATCAATCTTACATACATATCCTTCTTTCATTTTAAGCGCATTCATACATTCACTTTGTGAGTATGTAGTTTAGTTATTTAGTCCTACAGCAATTTCTATTTGAGCTGAGTTTAGTTGTTTTGGGGCGTTTGTCTGTTGGAACTGTTGGATCTCCTTGGTTAAGTTGCCACTTGAATGAGTGTAGTCAATGGAATTTTTAACCTGCATTAATTGACTCAATTGGACCATACACATACATACTAGTCGATGGTTATAAATGTGTCAAAGAGAGTAGAATAGTATTTGTAAATGGGTAGTTCCATACACAATGCACCCAGCTTATCGAGACACGCTAAATTTTTGCTTGAAAATGTATTCAAAGAAAGTATTCTGTTTTTATTATAGCTGCTAATGTTGCTGTTGTTGTTGTTACGTTTTTTGTTGTTATAGCTATTTTTGTAAAATTTATTGTTGTTATAATAAAAGTTGTTGTTATTGCTACATTTGTTGTTACAATTTTTTACAGATCTTGTTGTTCTTTTCACACCTGTTGGTGTCTGTTTAAACATTTTTGTTATTTTTTTTTTTCATCTTTTTCTCCCGTCCGTTGTTGTTGTTTCCAGTTAATGTGGATATCTTTACGGTTTTGGTTGCTTTTTGTTGGTTTTTGTTCTTTTTAATAGTTTTCGTTGTTGATTTTGCAGCAGTTTTTGTTATGGTTGACAGCTGTTGATGTTTTTTGTAATTTTTGTTGTTCTTTTTACAGTATGTGTTGTTGCTTTTTGTGATTTTTGTTGTTCATTTTACAATTTTTATTGTTTTATTTTATAGTTTTTGTTGTTCATTTTACAGCAGGTTTTGATGTTGTTTTGCAGTTGTTGTTGTTTTTTTTACAGTTTTTGTTATTTTTCTACAGTGGTTGTTGTTAATTTTTATACTTTTTCTTTGATGTTGTTGTTTTTTACAGTTTTTGTTTTTTTTTACAATCTTTATAATTTTTGTAATTCATTTAACATCTTTTTTTTATCCTTTACAGCTGTTGTCCTTTTTTATAATTTTTGTCGTCCTTTATTTATTTTTTTTTTTTCATATTTTTATTTTATTTATTTATTTATTTTTTTGTCTTTCTTTCTAACAAAAAAAATCATATCATTCAAAAAAGGTATTTTCATTTGTCCTGGAATGTCACCCATTTGTTCTCCTCACAAGGGCACTCACTGAACATTAATCAAATAAATATTTCAAATAAATAACAAGTTTAAAGATCAAAAGGAATGAGTAAAGCGGAATGCATAAAGACCCATGAGTGCGTATGTGTGCTCTCATAGCTGTGAATATTTCTGTTTATGTATGTGTAATACCACACAAACACGCATTACCACCAAAGGAACTCTAGTCGGATTATTGGGGCAAAACATAAGTGACTACTGATTATCTCTGTGTCGTAGCATGAATGAGCAAAAAAGCAAAAAAGCAAAAAGGCAAAAAGGCGAAAAGAAAAACAAGTTCCCAACCTTTCGCTGCTTGGATGTGAGAAAAAAAAGGAAAACAAAAAAGAGGACAAAAAGGCTAAAAGGAGCAACCAAGCACGCAGCTCATGAATAATGGAAAATTGTTAAAGAATGTTTAGCTGAATTAATGAGCTTTTAAATGATTAGATAATCTATAAAGCTTATAATAATAAGGAGAGGATATACAAAAATATTTAAAAATAATAGAAAAGGGTCTATGGATGTTTTGTTTTAATATAAAAATTTATGAATTATGTAATGGTAAAAGGAAAAAAAAATCATTGGGAATAATTAGAAGAAAAATGAGGTTAGAAGAAATTTACATCCTCCAATGGAATAGGTGCTTCAAGAGCCACTTTTCTGAGCTTTTATTGAAAATTGCTGCACCCAGAATGACAATCTCTGAACTCAAAATAAAATCTCTTAAATTCAATTTAAAATTTGTAAGCTTTGAATTTTTTTTTTTAAACTTTCTGAATTTTATATGAAAATTCTGAACTTCTATTAAAAATTATTACATTGAAAATTGCACTTTCTTGTATTGAAACAAAAATTCTGAGTTTGGAATAAAAACTTTGGAATATCAAAAGCCTCGCAATTATTCCAAATCACAGCCTCAAGACTAAAGCTGTGATTTCTTGAAATTTTCAAAAATGATTTTCTGAATTTCGTATGAAAATCTCTGAATTTGAATTGTATATTTCCGCATTTGAAATAAAAATAAACTTAAAACAAATTCTGAATTTAAAATAACATTTTCTGAATCTTAAATGGTTTACTATCTTAATTGAAATTGTAAATTCTGCTCTCTAATCAAAATTTTCTGAATTGAAAAATTACTAATTCAAACTTTAATTTTCTGAATTGAAAAATTACTAAATAATTCAAACTTTAATTGAATTCGAAATCGAAATTTTGAATTTGCACTAAATTCTACTGAATTTACATTGAGTCTTCCTAAGCTCATTCCCTTCAACAACTCGTTGAGTGCGCGCTTAGTCAAAACTTGAAACTTCTTTAACGTTCAGCTCCTTGTAATCGTAGCGTTCATTGACTACATAATAATTGCATGTCAGCTCAAACGATTACATACTAACAATTTCACCTGCACACATTTTTATGAGTTTAGTTAAGCAACATTTATTACAACAAAAAACTTATAATTTCATTGGACTCATAAAAATTTCACACCAAAATTACGCAGTTACGGGCATGAATAAATATTCGTTTGTATGCGATTTACTGTGGTCCAAGAAGGGCAACTTGCAGTATGCCACTGTATTTGAAAATTTAAAAGTAGTGAAAAATGCCAGCTAGCTTTAGCTTACTAATACACAATTTTAGGGCTTAGTTATGTAAAATGCCGTGAAGCATGAAAAAATAGCAGTGGCTTTAATCAAAAATTTAAGTTCAGTTTTCTGATTTTAAATATTTCAAAATTTTTTAAATTTTTTCATTATAAATTTTTTTTTTTAATTTGGAATTTGAAGAAATAATTTTTTTTTTGGTTTCTTAATAACAAACTTTTTTTGTTATCTGATTTTAAATATTAAAATTTTTTTTTTTATTTTAAAAAACATATTTTCGGTTTTCTGATTTTAAATTTTTCAAAATTGTTAAATTTTTTTTTTTTTCAATTTGGAAATTAAAGAAAAAAGTATATTTTCGGGTTTCTGATTTTATATCTTTTAATTTTTCTAAAATTTGGAAATTAAAGAATAAATTATATTTTTGGATCAGATTTTAATATTTCAATTTTTTTATCAATTTAAAAGTTCTAATTTGAAATTTTTCCAATTTTTAAATTTTTCAAAATGCATATTTTCAGTTTTCTGATTTTAAATTTTTGAAAATTTTTCTTTTTCTATTTATGTAAATACTTGAGGTGACGGTGGTCTATTTTGGACGTCAGAAAATTCCAAAGCTCTACCACTAGCACCACATCTTTACTGCAGTATGCCCCACTATGACTGCATTATTATGAAATGGATTTTAATGCTCTTCAACACCACCTTCACTCTATCGCTAACCGTCATTTCATACAAAGTTTTATGTTTCATTTAGGTGTTGATGATGATGATTATGATGTTGGTGCTGAAGAAAATCGCCACTTAACCGGCATTGCTGGGCAATAAATTTGCATTAGAAGAAGTTGGTAGTGGAAATGATGACAGCGATGATGTTGGAGAAGACGACAGCTATGAAAGCAACTATGTTCAAATCAGCATTAAATATTAAGTGTCGCTCTTACGAAAATTAGCTATAAATAAATGAAAGATATGGTATTTTGATCGTAATTTATGAGACAAAGAATTTGATAGTTATGCACACATCAACACAAAAAAAGGTGAATGCACCACTGAGATGATGGTAAATAATTTGGTTTGAGGTTATGTAAGTTTTGAAAGATTAAAAAGCTGGGTTTAAATTCGTTTTTTTATTTTGGTGGAGGATTTTTTATGTTTTTAAAGGGTTATTATCCGCTGTTTTTGTGCTTGTTAAAACTAAAAAAATTGGAATGCATAAAAAATTTTTTTTTTTTAATAATGAACCATTTTTATTTTATTTCATTTTTTTTATTGTTTTTATATTTTTTATAGTTTTTTATTTTTTATAAGTTCTTTTTTAATTTTATTAATTTCTTTTAATTTTTTTTTTATTTTTTTTTTTAATAATTAAAAATCAACATTTTTTATATGAAAAATAATTTTATTGAAGGAAAACTAATAGATAGCTAAAAAATAATCAATATCAGCTTGTTAAAACATAAAAAGTAAACTTAAAAAAAAAAAATATTTAAACTATTACGAAATAAAAATTAAAAAAATTTTGTATATATTTTTTTAAATAATTTTTATTGATTTTTTTAGATAAACAATTCATGCAACGATAATTTTAACAAAAAATAATTTTAAATGTTTACAACCTTACAAAACATAAAATTTTTGTAAGTGTCTATATGCATTATACATATATATATTTTTTTGATATGAAGAAACATGAATAAACTTGTTGTCAATGGTTTTCATCATCATTTCTTACTGTTGGCCATTTTCCAAGAACATACTAGAATCAGGCGGTCAACCTTTTCTGAAAAAAAAAACTTAAATTTTGCCCTTATAGAGAGTTTGGAAAAAAATCGACCCACCCTAATAGTTATTCCGCAACAGCTTAACGGAATACATTGAACTCTTGTTATGGTTTTTGTAATTTTGATTGGTTGATGGGTTGACAGAAAATTTTTCTGAAATAAATAAGACAACTTTAGTACGCTGAACTATCACATTTCCTGACTACCTGAAGCTCATTATCTTAGCATCGTCGTCTAAGCTGAAAGGACATCGTATGTTATATTGTTACTACCTTCATACTAAACTTCTTTAATCTAAAGTTCTTTATAACAGCACTTGCCAAATAAGTAAACATATTCCTTCTTTCCTTTGATGTCCCCACCCCTTTAGCACCGTAGTGGTACTTTCATTTAACTCTTAACAAATTTGTATTTGCTTTCAAGGACTTTTAGTTCCACACTCTGTGGTCACTCTTTTGTATTGTGACTCCACAACTGCGACGTCAACTCAGAGTCAACGAACTCTACGGACTCGGCAAATTCAACTCATATGTATGTATGGTATGTTGTTGTAGTTTTTCTCATTTACATTTACCCAAACTTTCGCTTAATTTAAATGGTCCAATTTTTCTTTTTTTTTTTTGACATTCTGGAGCATTGGATTTTGTGTTCATAGCAGCAGAAAATATTTATAAATGAATGAGCGTTGGAAAAGCGGGGTGATATGAATGATGAAGATACCCTGTAGGAAAGTTAATGGCAAGAGATCGAAATATCTCGGTTGAGAACAGGGGTAAATTCACAGGACGGATTAAGGAACTGTGGATAGAAGATTGAAAAAAAAATGGGATTCCTTCCCAAAATCCAAAATCCCCTTATTATAGTTTGAGGTTTGTTCAAAATGATCTAGCGGAAGCAAACCTCAATCCAGGATTATTGGTTCCAAACCTCAGATTTTTAGGGGGTTCGAAAATTTATTAAAAAAAATTACAGTGACTCCGAATAAACTAACAACCCACAAATTCAGTGGTAATTATTTTCCCTATAGGGTCCGCTGCAGCAATCGTCTATGTCGCCGTCTTTGTGTGGCGCACCTGCTTAACTGTGCTTGATTTTGTGCTCCATTTTCTTGTTTGATTTTTTTTGTTTGTTTCATTTTCACCTATTTTCCAGTTTTCTTCTTTCTTTTCATTTATGCAAACATATGCAATTATGTGTATTGAATTCATGTTGCTGCATACCAACAGACAAAACAAGTAGTTGGGAAAAGACCGGCGACTGGTATCAATCCCAATGCAACTAGTCTGCCAACTAACTTTTTTCATATAAGCAATTCCTATTTTAAATACAGAAATATTCTCCGAGATGTTGGTTGATAGATTTCGAACAAAAATATACCAGTCTCAAACTAGTTACAAATAGCCCACGAAATTTTAGTTAACCCTAGTAAGTCAAAATGATTTAATGACTCACATCATGAGTTAATCAAAATCTCTTCTAAGACTTTCCAACTCTGCACATTTGAGTAATCTGCTTTAAAATTTTCCTGCTACAAGCTTAGTCTCTTTCAGGCCAGTTCGTTAGCAGTCAGCATATACTAGTTGTAAATTGGTAAATTTCCTATCTAGTGTAATGCCTCACTGCAGCGCTGTCTCACAATCATATACAAACCCCATTATCATATGAGCACAAGCTTGTAGGGAACAGACTGCCTTTTGAAGTTTTTCCGTTTCCGGTGACCGGCGACTTTCTGCATATGGCGCTGCTTTTTTATTTATCTTGGTAGCTTTTTGTAGCAGCAGCAAGCGTAATTTTGATTTGAAAAAATGAGGGAACGAGGTTGATGTAATTTACTTACGGGACAACCCCGTCTTTTTTTATAAAGGATTCAAAACAATTGAAAAATAAAATAAATAAATAACATGTGTCTGAAATTTAAGAAAATTTACGCATTACCCTTAAAAGATCTGAAGTTAAAAAATTCAGAAAAAATTTTAAACATTTGAAAGAGTTAAAACAGTTAAAGACAATTCTAAAATATTTTTTTTTCCAAATAATTAGAAACAATTTTAGTAAAAAAGTTGAGAAATGCATCATTAGAGAAAATTGTTTTAAAATAAAAAAAAAAAAACTAAATAAAAAAAAAAATTAAATAATAAAAAATTTTAAATAAAAAAAATTTTATTTAAACAAAAAAAATTTCAAATAACAGAAATTTTAAATAAAAAAAAATTTAAATAAAAAAAATGCTTTCGGAAGAAAATCGTAAATAACAATAATATATGTAACTATAGAAATAATAAATATGCTTTCAGAAAGAATTTAAAACATTTGAAATTAAAAAAATTCGAATTATTTTTTTTTTTTTTGGAAATATATAAACAGCTAAAGAAAGTTCTAAAATATTGTTTTGGAAATAAAAAAAAAA
This sequence comes from Sphenella marginata, assembly GCA_951509765.1. Lineage (NCBI taxonomy): Eukaryota > Metazoa > Arthropoda > Insecta > Diptera > Tephritidae > Sphenella > Sphenella marginata. Next base: position 78,045,510 of record OX608081.1, read on the forward strand.
CATTTGCAATTAAAAAAATTTTAGAAAAATTTAGAAACAATATTTTGAAATAAAAAAAACAAATTTAGTCAACAAAATTTTTTGGTGCCAAAAAATAAAAGCAGCTAGAGTTAAAAAAAAACTAATATCCTTTTTTTTTTTGAATTAATTAGAAAAAATAATTGAAGTAAAAAAATATACATATATATTTTTTTTAAATCTAGTAAAATTTTACTTTATAGAAAATTTTAAGAAATATATTTTTTTCAAATATTTGTAAACTGCTTTTCGTTTTCAAAATTAAATTATTATTTCGAAAAATATATTTTTTTCAAATATTTATTTGTAAACTGCTTTTCGTTTTCAAACTTAAATTATTATTTCAAAAATTTGTTTTTGAAGTTTAAAATAAATTCACTCTGAAATTACTTACAAAACTTCTAATATAGCAATTTAAGCAATTTTAAAAAACATCAACAAAAATGTTGTTGTGTTTGTTATATAAATTTCCGCTAGATTAACTTGAGCCAACTACACACAAGTATTTTTGCTCAGTACAAGCGCATTGTTTCCACTTTTGGGCTTCTAACTTTGCCAAAACATTAACTTCAACAACTACAACTGAATAATAACAACAAACAAACCCAACACTTCCGCTGACACACATCTGCTCATATCAAAAACAAAGTGCAATAAATGGGGGGAAAAATTAAAAAGAAAAAATTTTGTAAAACAAAAATCACATGGAAAACTTGTCTCCATTGCACAATTTACTAAGAAAATAGCTTAGTCATTTCGGACTTAAATTGCTTTTAGCATAACAAACCTGCAAAGTTTTTGGCAAAAACACACACAACTCGGTGCGCAATGTAGTGTTAAAGCCAGCTGCGTATGTGTAGATGTGTGTGTGTGTGCCACAGAGAGAAATGGAGAAATGGGTGTGTGAACTAGACTAAATTCATTTAAGCTGTGTGACACACACATACACACATACAAAGGGATTTTGTTGCGAATGCTCATGAACGCACAAGCATGTCTGCATGCTCAGATGTGAACATTAGACTGTGCCGAATTTTGTTTTAATCTTATTATTTTTTTAGAGTGTATAGAGAGCATTTTGTAAAAGCTTCAAAACTTAATTCATATGTCACTTCGATGCCAGAAATAGTTTACATTCGAAAGCAAAATGTAACAAAAAAAAAAATACTTTGTTTTACTCATTACTCGCTTAGGCCTTTCAAAGAAAATTTTTATTGAAAACAACAACAAATAAGCGCGCAGAAAAAAGTATAGCCTCTTAAAATTTTGGTTGCTAGCTAGCAAGTGGCAAGTTCGCATTTGATTTGTAAAACAATTTTAATATTTAAAAAAAAATTATTGCATTTTTTTCATAAGTCGCTAAGTGTTTTGCCAAAAAAAAATGTGTTTATAGACAGTTAAATTTTTTTAGTTCAGTTCTATAAAATCTAACTTAGCAATGCTGGGCCGCTAAGAAATAATTATTGAAATCTGCAATTTCTTCCGCATTTTTTCAACATTAAGAAATTAAAAATCAATAAAATTTCCAAAAAAAAAACAAATATTTTTGGTACAGTCGAATGCATAAATTTAAGCACCCATACACTCTTACTACTTAACTCACATCAATTTGAACTTGTGGGAACACTTGCTTGCCACTGACACATTTAAGCGTTTGGAATTAAAATTTCCACTACCACAAATGCATGCACAGTTAATAATGCATGTGTGTGTGTGTGTATAGTAGTTTTTGCATATCAAAATCGTAAACACACTCACACACACACATACACAATAAGCTCCCTGCAAGCACATTTAAACGATTTTTGTTTCTAACATTTTCACATGCGCCTCTAAGTAGACTTCTATAAACACACACACACACTCACACACACTGCTTTACTAAACTCAAGCTGTTGCTCTGTTTGTTCTCGTTCTTGTTCTTGTTCTTGCTTTGTGTCTTGTTTATACGCACAACTTGTTGTTTGTGTTTTTTGTTAAATGAAAGTTGACGACATCTCGACCTTTTGTGGTTTTTGCAAATTTCAAGGTTGTAACTCTGTGTAAATGTGTGTGTGTGTGTGTGTGTGAGTGCGTGTTTGTTTGCTTGTTATGTTTTTCTCTCCAAAAGCATGAGAGCCCTAAAGTGCCTAAAATTGCTTGGATTTTCCCAATTAAGTATTTAAAAATTTTGTTAAATATTTATAATTTTACGTAATTGAAGTCATAACACAAATTGAAGGATTTTGTTATGAAGAGAAAGAGAGCGAGTTGGAAGTGTGGAGTGTGCTCAAGCCAAAAACCATAAAGTTGTAAATTATTAAATAATGGGCTTAATAAGTTTTCGGCTTTGACACAGTTGCAAATTGTTGTGTAATCTTTTTGGTTTTTGAGGGGAGAGTAGGAAGAATGCTTAGAAGAAATTTGAATTTCTAGAAAATTATTTGAATCTGCTTTGTCACAAAAAAATCTTTCAAGTGGCAAGCCAAAGTTCAATAGCTCTTTCGAAATTGCCCAATTGATTATTTTTTAAAACAAAAGAATTAGTAATAAATTGTCATTGAGAGAAAATATCGGTTTCTTGATTATAAAAACGAAAATATTTTCAGTAAATATTATTGACTATAAATGCTATTAAAACCGAGAATTATAAGTTACTTTTGCTTTTATTTTTCAAAAATGTATCTATTAGAAGAGCTATGGCTATAAGATTATCTCAAAATTTTCCGACTCTGTTCTAATAAAAACTTTTTATAAATTAAGCTTACAAAATAATTATCGGAAAAAATTTATTTTGATAATTTTTGTTGAGCTTTAGGCCAGAATTTTGAATAAAACTTTTTTAGTACTATTCAAATATTTATTTGTTCGATATTTCGACTTCAACCTGAAGTCATCATCAGGAAACTACGAAAAAGAAAAACATTAACATTTTTAAACATATAAACAAAAAAATTTATAATTAAAAAATATAAACAATAGTAATTTTCATAGAAACAAATATTCAATTAAATTGTTGCCGTACAAAGATGATATAATTAAAACAAAAAAAAAATTTAGTAAGTTTTGCTTTTTTTTGTTTATTTATCATTTCGCCCTGTCATTGCAGAAATCCTTAATATAAAAATTTAATTGAAGTAGGCACTTTTTAAAAAATAAGGAAGTGAAAATTAGCAAAATTATTAATCGACACCGTTTTGTTTAAATATGTACATTTGATAATTTCTGTTAATTTTCATTGCTTTTAATTTTTTTTTTTTTATTTATTTTATAATTTGCAATAAAATAGTACTCGAAGATTATTGTGATAATTTGTTTGTTTTTTTGGTATTTTGTTTTTTTTTTTAATTGTGCAGAAGTGGTAATAAAAAAAATAACAGCCGTCAATGATAAAAATGATAAAATTTTATTGCAGACAAAGCCTTTTTGAAAATAAACCACAACTTGTAAATATTTTTTATTGTTTCTTCCTAGCGTATATAATTTTTATTAATTTTTATTAGATGAATTTTGTGTAATTTATGCAAACAGTAGTTGTGTTGGCTAACAAAAAAAAATAAATTTATACAAAAAATGTATTCAACTAGTCGAAATTTTGATAAACGTGTGGTGTAAAAAATGTCTTTCTATTATTGAAAATAAAAAAAATAAAAAATTTTCCAAAAAAAAAAAAAATTATTGCTTTTCATTAACACATTGCAAAATATAATCTTTGCACAAAGCAAACAATTGACACCCAAAAATCATGCAAAACTTGATAAAATTTCGTTCGAAAAAAACGAAACATTTTAGCAAAAAAAAATAAAAGCAAAACGCTTTTGCTCGACATTGCGCGCTAAAAATTCATATTTTCCGATTTCACAGCTCACGTACACGCGTCAGACAACATTTTCCATATTTGCACATGCATTCACACATACATACATTTGTACATACATATATATACATTTCTGCAACCATATGCCTTCCATATTCAGCACTTAAATATCTGGCAGACTGACCAAGCGCAACGTCGATCAAAAGCAGCCAGTCAAACCAACTCACATACAGATGTATGTACATATATGCATGTTTATAAAGTCAGGCTAATATTTTTACAGTTATTATTTGTTTTTGCTTATTTTGTATGATTTTATTTGTACGAAATCAGTAGCCGCATCAGCTTTCACAGCAGCTTGCAGTTTTCAGATCTCGATTTCTGTGAGTTTATAAACGTAATCAAAGCTCAAATGAATGAAAATGCGTTGAAAGTGAAAAAGCAAATATATACATAAATATATACATGTGTGTATAAATAACGCTTTAGCGTTAGTTGACACTTTTTTTTTAACAATATTTTTTTTTTATTTTTTTATTTATTTTTTTACTTTTTATGTGTTTTATTTGAGACCCGTGAAGTACGTTGAACTCTCTATTGTTGATTAATTTGCTTAAACAAAAGTGTCAGTTAACAATAACATTTAAAAGAAAAAAAATTTTTTAAATATTTATTATTAAATTATTAAATAACAGCAAGTAAATGAAAAACTGTAACGAAAATGTTTTTGCTTAGAGCGATAACCGTGATATATTTTTTAACAAATTTTCGGAAAATTTTTTTTCAAAAAAAATCTTTTCTTGAAACGAAAGCGACAAAAGCCCAACAAAATTTACAAGTTACCTAAAACTCACAAATTTTTTTAGATGGAAATTTATTTTACAATTTTTTATTCAAACAATGTGCTTTTATTTTATTTTTTTTTTTATTTCATTTTATTTTATTTTATTTTACTGAAGTAAAATTTTGGAAATCCAAAACAAGTAAAATATTTTATTTTTTCTGTTTTTTTTCTTATTGTCTTTTGTCTTTAGCAAAATTATACTTTCCAATAATCCTTATTAAATTTTGAAACTTTTTTAAATTAACAATTTCCACATTTGCATTGAACACTTTTTAAGTCAATTTCAACCCAAAATAGCAACACACAATAGCTCAAGGCTAGGCTTTTCTACGAATATTTGTTTACTCTACTTACCTTATCTAACAATCCTTTCTCTCGTTGCTTTGTTGGTGTTGTAAACGCAACTGCTGCGCCTTAAAAATCAATTGTGGCACAACGTCACGTATGATGAACTTTCTCATTGAATGACCTTCGCGCCGGCACAATAAATACATTTTTATGGTTTTAAGATTAAAGCGAGCGCAGAGTGAGTGGCAGCAAAGTGGAAATGTTGCGTGAAATATAAAAAATAAAAAGTTGCAAATGAAAATGAAAATTGAGGAAACGAAAATTGAAAATAATACAAAAAACAAAATATTTTAAGAGAAAGCAAAAAAGGATTTTGTCAGAGCGGAAGTATACAGCACGACACTAAATAATATTTAGCAAATTATATGAAAAGGAGAGGTCATAGTAAAATATTCTTTAGAATTGGCCTGCTTGTTTTAAAAAAAAAAATATTTTAGGAAGCCCGTTTTTTATTGAACCAAATTTGATGCCAGCCTCAAAATTTTGGATTATTTTTAAAAATATTTTTTTTTTGTATTAATTTTCAAAAATTAAAATTTTTAAGCATTTGATAGTCAACTTTCAGTTTAAAAATTCGGTTTTTCTATTTTTTAAAATCATCTTTCGTGTCTCAAGCGCCTATTTTTAAGCTTTGAGGTTTGAGCATTTACAAACTTAATTTTATTTTGCTGTTTTACTGTTGTTCTTTTTCTAAAATTTGCTGTTTATGCAATATTTGTAGATACTTAGTCCAAACTTCAAATTTTAAAAATTTCATTTTAACTTTAAAAAACTTTGATTCCAAAAATATGTTTTGGGAAAAATCTTGTGCAGAGGCATATCTACTTTTTTTAAGTTTTATTTTCAGCCTTAGAAAAAAAAATTGTTCAATGTTAATAATTTAAAATTAATTTTTTGTTTTTTTTTTTTAATCTATTTAATTATTTTGTTTCATATTATATAAATTATTTGTGTCTGAACAAACTTCCTTCCTTTTTCTGAACAAATTTTTTTTGCTATTCAAATTTTCAAGTTAATTCTCAAATTTTTCCAATTTTTTTTTATATGCTTTTATTTTTTACTAACTTTTTTTTATTTTTTAAAAAAAGTTTTAAGCACTTACAATTTTGGGTGGAAGTTCACAATTAATTTTGAGAGAAAATTTAAGATTTGAAAAAAAACACTTGTTTCTTCAAAAAGTTTTTTAAATTTTATTTTGTTTTTTATACATACATACTATATAGAAGTTTCGTTTTTTTTTTTTCTTTTTTTTATATTAAAAAATTTTCTTATTTTTTCCAGTTATATAGTTTTAAAAAAATTTAGTTCTTAGATTTTTCTAGACTTTCCATGGAAATCTGCATTTTTAAATTTTTTTTATTTGATATTTTTCAAGTTTAAAAAAAGTCCAAACTTTTTGTAGCTATTCAGTTTTCCACAAAAATTAAAATTTTTATATTTTTCTACACTTTCAATAGAAATCGCGATTTTAAAAATTTGTTTTTTTTGAATATTTTTAAAATTAAAAAATATTCCCATTTTTCCCATTCAGTTTTATAAAAAGAATTTAATTTTTATATTTTTCTATACTTTCAATAGATATAAATCTCAATTTTTAAAATTTTTTTTTTTTTCAATTTTTACATTTTTTTTACAAATCTTAATGTTTCAATTTTCCTTTTCTATTCGATTAAATTACTAAAAAATAAAAACAGAAAAAATCGTCACAAACATTTTTCTTCTTCACAGTGAACTAGTTTGTACTATTCAATATTTTAAAAATTAAAAAAAAAAATGTTCTTTCAATAATTTCAATTTAGAGCTAAAATTTGAAAACTCCTCAATTCACGCTGAATATTAAGCAGGCCATTTGAAAAATCACGCGTCAATAAAGAAATCATGCAAACACAATTTCTTCATTCATCATGCACTAAACGCGAAAAAAAACAAAAACTTTCGCTGCTCTTGCATTGCCATAAAAAGCAGTTAAGCCACATAGAGGTGAGCAAATTTAAAAAAAAAAGAAATAAAAAAAGAAATAAAAATAAACGCAACACATTTCCATAACGCGCCAAACTGGCCAACTCACGCTCGGTCAATTATTGCACCACACGCACTTGCACTTGCACCGTGAGACACACACAACCGCACACACACACGTCATGTGACGCCACGATTCGCTGCTGCAGCACAGTCAACTTGCCGCACCAAAGACGAGTGTTGTGGTTCATTAACGCAAACGTGCACAACTTTTCACGCAATGCGTATATTTTTCACTTTCTTGCTTTGATACTTAGTTTTTCGCGCTGCAAACACTTAGCCAACGTTTTTTACCACGATTTTCCAACGCTTCACGCGCTTCGTATAACCGTAACGCTTGAAAGCTGCCGCAAAACTGATTTTCATTCAAGCACCAAACGCCGTGGCAAGTGGCATGTTGTGTTTTGGCGTTGCTGCAAGCGAGTTTCGTTTTGTTGGCGTTGCACGTTTTTCCACTTTTCACTTGCACTGCTAACGGTATATGTTGTACTTGAAGATAAGCAAACACAGCTAGACTTGCATTTGACTGATAGTGAAAACTCACCACTGCATGCGTGCTCTGCTAAGGAACTCAACACAACGTCGCATGCCGACACGAACTTTGACGTTTCGCTTCGTTCACTTTCGTTGGCTGCAAACAGTTTTGTGAGTTTTTTTGTTTTTGCTGTTTGTTTTGGCTGTCTCTCTCACTGCACGCACGCCTTTTTGGGGTGTGTGGCTCGTTTAGTTTGTTTTCTTTTTGGCTATTCACCATACACACACACACCCACTCAAACATGCCAGTTGTTTACGCTCTTGTCCTACCACAATTTAACAAGCATCGATGACAACAGCAAACAAATATACACCGAAGGCAAAGAATATCAGCAACCGTGACATGCCGCATGATGTTTGATTAGCTGGGCGTAGGAGCGGGCGCGCATGGAAGCAGCACAAACAGGCCCAATGCCTGTGGGGAGCATAAGATAAAAGTCGTAATGTCAATGCGCTTGTAAGCTGTCAAGTAAATATGCTCGCCATACCCGTGTGCGAGCAATATGAAGCTGGGCGTGAATTTCTCGAAATAAGAAGCGCTTACTTAAATATCTCAAAGGAGCGCAAAATCTCCAATAAAAGACTCGTGGCGAGAAATTAATTTGCAAAATTCTTTAGAATCTAAATTTGATTTCAAATAAAGTTTAAAAAAATTAACTGAAATTCAACACGTCCTCATGAGATCAGAAGCTCGACAGAGAGCGTTACACAGCAGGTCCCGGGTTCCACCTTTAAGGAGACTGCCTCGGTTAACTAGGCTGTCCTTTGAGAGTTAAAAATCTGCGTTTGAGAGTCCTTCTGCTTCTACCATAAGGCTTAAGTACTAAATTCGTTCGCTGTTTGTCCGACTTTTCACGTCTTGTACAAGTTCGGAGGCCTGTCCTCTTGCAGTAAGTACTCTGCTGGCCTGAACTTCCGAAAGTTCCAGTATCTCAGTGTAGTGAGGTTCTGATTGGAGTATCCCATATAAGAGTTTATCTCTCTGCCCAGACTTATACCGGATACTAACACCTAAACAATCTGGAAATCTTCCAACAGAGTGGATTCCCCAGACGATTAAGCAGGACCACAATTGAGCTCGAATTTTTCATCCAACCATCGACAAGTATCTTCAATATTTTGTTAAATGGGTCCAGCGCTTCACGAGCTCTAGTTTCTTAATCAAGCCTGCTTTCTTCAGTATCCATCTTTTGCTACCTTTTTGTTGTTTTCACCACCCCACCATGTAGCCCACAGTGGATTTTTGTTTCCGCCCACTTTGAAGTCACCACAGCCCATCACAACAAATAATATTGCACCACAGTGTAATCAAAAGCCACCTCAACCCTTTACCCCACCCTACTCAATGCAGCCCAACGCAGCGCCGCGCAGCCAACAGAAACTCACCATAGCATGTGGTACGCCGTGCGGCATTCGAGCGCCTGCGTAGTTTGTGTTTAGCAGCTCGTTGAGTAACAGAAAGACGTTAGCAAAACAAAACACGGTAGCCGGCTTTTTGGGCGAGACTCAGCTGCGAAATACAAAAAAAAAAAAAACAAGTAAAAAAATGTTGGCTGCTATTATTGTTGTTGTTATGCTATTATTCAGCAAAATTTGACTTCTTCTTCAGCTCAAGCCACTACACTTCCTACACAATTTAGCAACCACCGACGCTCCGTATTCGCACCCGTACCCGCTTGACTGCTGTGGCTCGTCAGACACATTTTTTTTCTGTCCCCCCTTTTAGTCGGTCTCTCCATCTCCATCTCCATCTTCATTCAATTTCCATTATTTGTTTACTCGCCCAGCGCAATGTTTATGGCTCCACTAAATTGCTAGTTCCTCAGCAATAAGACTTAAGTTGGCAATAACAAGCGACTCGTAGCCACAACCGCAGACCACGCATAACCGGTCATAAACTTTGTAAGTAACGCAAGCATCGAAGTCGCTGGAAGTGTGTGTGTGTGTACTTATGTAAGCTTCTACTTGGCTCACAACGTGCGCGAGGCATAAAAGTGTGAAATTACAAATTTGTGAATTACGAGCGCTTGCGGGTGGCAGCAGCGACAGTGGCGCTAAAGATAAATGACCGCCACGAGTTTCCTCCCCCCAAAATTTATTTGCTGTTGTGATGATCATGTCTAATGCAATTAAAAAGTTTTGAATCTGCGTTGCTTTGCGACTACTTGGCAGTCCAATTGCTTGGCAGGCTGTTGGCTCGCATGGTTGGCTGACTTTTTGGCGCGTAGTCTGCTCGCTTGCACGCCACAAAGGGGAGCTGTTTGTCCAGTAGCCCAAAAGACTAACGTGCGCGGTCTATGTAACTTGTATTGACCGTAGTATGATAGAGCTCCCCCCTCTAGCACTGTCAGTTCACAATCAGAGCGCTTAGTGGCTTTGGCGCCACGCTGATAACAAACCACCAAACCACAATTACCGTTGTCGCGTTACGCACTGAAATTAGTCGAGTTATGTGTCTCACCAATCACCATCTCGCCTCGCATCCAACGCCACGCTCAATTTGCACAATAAACTGACCACATTAGGGTGTGCTGAAAATTTTATATTTTTTTTAGAAAACAAAATTTTTTTTAAGAAAAGAAAATTTTATTTTAATTCCAGAAAAACATTTAAGCAACTTTTAAATAAATCAAAGGTTTTTTTTTTTAAGCATTAAGCGAGTTACGTATGAATAAAATTACAATATATGTATATATTTTTTTTTTAATTCCTTTTCCGCCCTTTAAAACGAACGTTTAGGTGTTTAACATGCTTGCTTAATTTTTTGTTGCTTTTAATTTCAAAATTTATTGAGGCATACAAAAAAATTTTATTTCACATCGATACGGCGAATAAAAATCGTTCTAAAAAACAAAGTTTTTGCTCCAAAATTATAAAACAAAACCTTCAAAAATTGTGGGCATAAAATTTTTCAGAAAATATGGCATTCAAGGTTTTGTAGAATAACCCCCTATAAAAGCGTTAGCCACGCCTATTTCGAAAATATATATTTTTGGAATTTTTTATATTCGTCTATGTTTCTTTTCGAAATCTTCGCTATAAAAGTGGGCGTGGTCCTAAGCCGATTTCACCCATTTTCTTCTGGCACATTCCTTGTAAGAAGGTTAATCTGCGTGCCAATTTTTTTGCGACATCTTAAAAGGGTTTTAATTTACTTTTACCAATATTTGTAAAATTTATTGGGGATGTGCCACGCCCATTTCAAAAAAAAATTTATTTAAATTTATTTCAACCTGTCCACCAAATTTGTCCAATATAATTGTATTGTATGTTGTACTTTTGTTGTACTTTCCAAAATATTCGATCTATAAAAACTAGGCGTGGCTATCATCCGATTTAGCAGGGACCCTCACTAATGATTAATTTTGTATTTTTAATGTAAAAACTCAAAGGCTTCCGCCTATCGTAGAACAGTTTCAAGGACATGAATGAAACATTTATTGCAAAATCAACAGCGCCACCTTAAAAGGTTGGGTTCAAAATTTTTAAATTAAATTCAGTTATAAAATTTTTTTTTTCCCAACCCACTCTAATGCACATATATCTTTACACCACACCTTACCACATACGCCGCCACACATCACTGACGTCGCGCAGCCACAGTGACTTTATTAAGATTTACGACGGCTTTCGCAATTTCACTTCAAACTGACCGTGTGCTGAGTGCGTGTGTGCTTCTATTGAAAGCTTTGTTGTTGTTTGTTTGAGTTTCTTTTGGTTCAAATGAAAACTGAAACTTAGAGCGCGTTCCCCCAGCTGATTTTTGATATTTGTACGTAGCACGCGTCAGCTGTAATGGTGTCAAGCAGTAAGATAAATTACAATATTTTTGGACTTAGGGTTTAATGATGAGATGAGGCTTGTGTGTGAGGTGGCACAGGTGCTTGGCATATTAGCGGCGAAGTTTTTATGTTGCGCACCAATGATGATTGGTGTTGCTACACAACATTACGGTGACATATGAGCTGTTAACGAATTGAACGACTGTGAAGGGGTCTTGAGCTTGGAGTCAGTTAAATATCTTACATAAGAATTGAAGTTGATAGGTGTGAGAGGAAGTCTACTCAATGTTTTCATAGCGAAGATCTTCTACTAGTTTCTAGTTTAAAACTGGGTGCTTGATATTCTCAATCTTCAACTGCGCTTCAACTCTTAAAGGCCCCCTGCCTTTAGTTCTTAAAAAAAGGGTCTCGAAGTACTGCATCTCTCTGCTTCTAAGTGCTTCAAGGAGCACCTACTTGAGTGTACTTCGAAAAAGCTGAACTCCAAAAAAAAGCCTCTGATATCTTCAAACCGATACTTCCACAAAAAGTCGCTACTCAGCATTTGAAGCATCGCACATTCAATTGTAATTTTCAATTTCATTTCTTACTAATCCAATCTTCAATTATTGGCTTCTCTTTATTGCTTGCTTCACCATATTGGCGCTGCTCATTTCCCACAGCACTTTTTATGGCCTGACATGGCATGTTGCAACTTGTCTTACCTAAGCGGCAACATCAATTGCTGCTGTCACCAACTTCCAGTTTCACTGCGGTCTACAGCCCACCTCACCGCTCTCGCATGTCGCTTCCACTGCTTCTAACATTTTGTTGTTTTTTCTGTTGCTCTGATTTGTGTTTGTTGTTGTTTTTTCTTATGCACTTAGCATTGAAATGCGTGCAACTTGTCATCTCGTCCAGAGTGGCCATCAGCTAATTGCCCCACCCCTTCGTGCACATATTTGCCACTTTTTTGCGCTCTAAACCAGATTTGCGGCTTTCCACTTTTGGCGATTGTGCGAGTTTGCTACGATTTGCAATTTGATTTCATTTTTTCGATTTTATTTGTATCTTTTTTCTGCATTTTTATTTGGTTTTTTTTTTTTGCGACAGCTCACTTTTACTTTGCAAGTAGCTTCACTTTATTGGCGCTTCTCTTTTTTCTTCTCATTTCTCGTAGAATTGTCTGCGTCTCGCTTCAAGTGTCATAAGCCGCTTTGTTTCAAAGGTGTTTGGGTTGCTCAAAACACCGTTGTCCCACAGCTGGTGTCCACTAAGCGACTTAACATTTCTAGCATTATACCTTTCATGAACTTCGTACGCTTGAAAATATCCCTCACAGAGGTTTTTCTTCACATAAAAGGATATTCGCTATTTTTTCTCCATTTTGTTAGCTAAAGCCTTCAAACTTTAAGAATTGTTTACTTATACATAGGTCATAAAGCATTTTCCTAAAATACCATCAGAAACAGTTGGTTTTATAAAATTTCCCTCAAACAACTACTATTTTATATGAAGGGAAATTTATGATAACTTCCTCATTTTTATAACTAAAAACATGAAACTTCTTAAGTCGTTTGCTAATGGAGCACGCAATATTTTTTAGAAAACATTTTTCGAATCAGCCGTATATATAAAATATCCCTCATACAACGAATTGTTCATATAAAAGGACTTTCGTCATTTTTCCTTTATTGTGTTAGCTAAAGCCTTAAAACTTTGAGCACTGTTTACTAATAGGTCATGAAATATTTCTTGAAAAAATCGTCAAGATCGGTTGCACAAATAAAATGTCCCTATTGCTTCATAAAAGAGGATATTTATAAAAAAACTTTTTCATATTTCTAACTAAAAACCTGAAACTTTCTATAACATCTACTAATGAGTTTTAAAAAGTTTTCTAAAAAATCATCAAGTTTGGTGGTAAATATAAAATATCCCTTATACAACTAATTCTTCATATAAAAGGACTGTCGTCATTTTTTTTTTTTCAATATGACAGCTAAAGCCTTAAAACTTTCAGCACTGTTTACTAAAAGGTCATGCATTATTTACTGAAAAAATTTTGAAGATCGGTTGTATATATAAAATTTCCCTCGAACCAGTATTGCTTCATAAAAGAGGAAATTTATCACAACTCTTTCATTCTTCTAGCTAAAAACGTAAAACTTCGTAAAACACTTGTCAACAAAGCACGCAATATTTTTTGTCACAAATTTTACGGATCAGTCGTATGTATAAAATATCCCTCAGGCAACTATTTATTCATATAAAGGGATATTCGTCATTACACCTTCGTTTTTACAGCTACAATCATTACACTGTGTGAGATAGTTGCCAATAGATAGACAAGATTTTCTGGTGAGATCATCGCAATCGGTTATATATTCAAATTCATGAAGGCTATAAGTCTGCTAGCTAAAGGTAATACTGTTCCTTCTTTTCCTTTTTTCCCTTTTTTTATTTACACTTTTCTTAATTTTCGTAAATTTCTCTGCTATGCAAAACCCTCTCTCCCTTTCATTCATGAGCACCTGCATTTATTTCTCACATTTTTGGCACTTAAAATGCCTTCGAACTCGTCGCTGACCGTCTCCAGTCTGATTGATGACATTTATTTATTGTTGTTGTTTTTTTTTTTGTTCTCTTTTTATGCTTGACTTGCTTGTTATTGCCTTGCTTGTTTTGTGACCAGCTGGCATGTTTCATTTCATTTTATAATTCACTTTTTGGTTGTTATCTGCATTCTGCACTTGTCTACATGTCCATTGTGAAAATTGATGCAATTTTTCTTGACCAAGCAATGGTCGTCTTATTGCGCTAAGAAAAACGTAAATCGTAGATATGAACTTGTGTAATATATGCTTTTCACAAGTACAGGCAATAAATCATTCAAAATATGTACATATATATTAAGAAATGCTTTCAATTTTAGACGCTGCCTTCCAAACACACATTTGTAGCCGCATGTTGAAAGGAAAAGAGAACAATCTCTCGTTCTTTTCTCTCTACATAAAAGTATTCAACATCCGCATTCGTATTCGCATGTATCGAAAATCTCACATTCGCAACATGCCTATGTACATATGTACATATATCATGCACTCCGCTCGCATTGCCCTTCAATCTAACATTGCTGCACTCACACACACAAGCTCTGTAATTTTTCGACTCTCCCAAAAATTAAAACTCATTTCCAATGCAAGACAATTCCATTCAGTGTTAGAAGTAGTGAAGGTCAAAATGGTAGTAAGTCACTGCTGAAATAGTAGCAAGCATTTTCAAAAGGTAGTAGAATTTTTACAGATAGGTTTAAAAAAAAAAAATGATTTCTTAACAAATTTTCGTTTAGTAGGAATGTTTTATAAATTTCTTGCCATTCTTGACATAGTCGGTTTTTTGAGGCGAAATTTTTTTCAGACGTCCATTTTTTAATTTTTTTTTATAAATAAATTTTTAAAACTAGAATTTTTGTGAATTTTTTTTAATGACTGTCGCTCCATTTTGCAAATCTTGAGCGGGTTGGAATATGAACTTTGTAATATAGACCATCGATTTACGTCGCTTCATTCAATTTCTTCGGTCTATACATGGTGTAGTCTAAATTTTAAAAAATGAATGAATTTATTTATTTGAAACAAAGTCCAGCCAAGAGTTGGTTTTTTTCATTTTTTTGCATGTTTTTCAGTTGGTCCGGAAGTTTTTCAAAATAATTTAAAAAAATTAATTATTATTATTAATTAAATTAAAATCAAAACTTTAATCACGTCATAGTTTTCTGGTTTCCGAATCTACTACTATTTTTTAAGTACAAAATTGTGGGAAAAAGTTGCTAATGTACTGCAATCGTATCAAAGTTCTAAAACAGCTGACTTTGTTTTCTGTGAAAAAGATTTTTAGACCCAACATTAAATGGAAGAATAGAAGGTTGTGGGGAAACGGCGACATATCATAATGTACATCATTAGGAGGACCGGAATAAATTATATTTAAATAAGACACTAAAAACTTTTTAGAAATCTCGGTTAGTATTTTTTTTTTAGCCTCTTTCAGCTTCGATCATGTTTACTCAAAACTGTTACGCTCTCAGCCCTGTTTTTTCTATGAAAAAACTACCGCGTCCAGTGTGCAAACTCATGCTCAGCTCACCTGAGCAGGAAAGGATAATACGTGGAAGGAGAACACGGCAAAAAAAGAGCGAGGCAGTGATGCTCACACACGTAACATGAAGTTTCGCGTTTGTGTTGAAAGTTGACACCTGTTAACTGATAATTGCGCCCATGGGCTAGGCATAAAGCGACACTGCAGTAAAGACAATTTTTGTTATTTCGGATCAATATTGGAAGTTTTTGTTAGTAGTGTTGCTCTATGAAATGTTTACAAAATAGCTTTCCATGCTATATCCATTGGGGTAGGTTGAAAAAGAACTTATTTCGCTCGCAATAAAAGTAAAATTTTGCGCGCTATAAAATTTTTTTTTATATTTCAGTCTGTATATAAACAAATAATAGTTCTAAGGCAAGCATTTTTTTTCAGCACAGCCGACATTCTAAATGACTTTCCTTTCACTTACCACGAGGGTAGAGTTTTTTCTGCATGAAAATTTAAAATTAAAAAAAGAAAAATTTAAAATTTTCGCATAATTTCTAGGCTTTTGAATAAATAAAAAACAGGTCCAACCAAATATTTTTTTTTTTTTTTGTTATCGCAGAAGTCATCCCAAAACTGGTCGTATGTGATTTTTTAATGGTTTTTCATTTTACTACAGAAGCAATTAAATTTTCGATATTTTACTTTAATTACAATAATAATACGGACGATATTTTAAAAAAAAATTTTACTTTCCGTTGAGACAGCCAAACAATTTTGGAACAATTTAAAAAAAAATATAGTTTTTTTTTATTTTTATTTTTTTTTTTATTTTTTATTTTTTTTTGACCATAAATATGAAGACGCAAATTTTTAAATCGTACTGCATATCGAAAAGCCATATCAAATTGTTTTTATTTCTTTTATTCAAATTATTTCTATTTTATTATTTTAAAATTTTGTATTTTTTTTTTAATGTTATTAAATTTTTTTAGTTTTATTTTCTCTTTTTTACTTTTATTTACTTTTTTATTTGTTTTTTATTTTATTTTATTTCTTTATTTTAATTTTTTAATTTTTTTTTATTTTTTATTATCTTTTTCTTTTTATTTCTTTTTTTATTTCTTTTTTTTACCACATAAAAAACAACAAAAAAATTTGTTTCACCCACCCTAATATACAAATCAAACTGTAAAGCTATATTCCAATAAATTTTCCCATACCAAAGCGCCACTTCCATTAAATAAACACAAAACAAAGAATTTTAGTCTAAATTTGTCCTACATTAAAATGGCTCGCCACGCCATCTTCTACCAACTTGGCATCTTTTGCTGTTTGCTTTTAATAGCGCCAACGACCACTTTTGTGCTGAAGTTACCAAGATCGCCATCCCCGGGACGCATTTTATGCTTGTTTGTGACGAAAGATGTGGACTCGTTTAGCTATCACCTGAATTTGGCCGACCTGCTGGCACGCACAGGCTACAACGTGACTGTGCTCGGTGTGCTGCCACTGCCAATACCTTTTAAATCGTCGGCCTTCGTATATCAGCGCTTGGGACGCGTAGAAATGCAGTCCAACCAATATGGATCCATGGATAATTGGCATGAACACCACGAGCTCGACAAGAATTTCGAGTGCTATCTGCAGCAGCAAGGAGAGAACGCCTTTGATTTGGTCATACTGGCTTATTACCGAAATATGAAACATTTGGAGCGCGCGGGCTGCTTTCGCAAACCCATCATCTTGTCTACAGATACAGAGGCGGCGCTACCGTCCAATTGGGAGTTGAGTGGGGAAGGCGATTACACATATCTGCGCGAAATCTTTGCTGAGACTACACGGAAGTACGTACTACGTCTGGAGCGTGCTTTGGGTTACTTCTGGTCGCCAACCCAGTTTATGAGAGTGCTCGATTTACCTAAAATGGCGTAAGTTTGTGCCCCACCCACTGCGTTTTGTTGTGCACTTTTTGATTATTTCTCTTTTTTACTTCATTCTAGCACTCCTTTTGCGTGCCCTACTTTGAATGAGGTGCTTCGCAGTATACCGCTGATCTTCACCAATCAACATTTGGTGCAGGGTTCCATGCCGCTGCAAAAGCCTGCAATGATCTCGATTGCTGGCATACAAATACCAGCGGAAATCTCAGGCTTACCCAGTCGTATCGCGCATTTTCTGGACGCACCCAAGCAAGGCGCCATCTACATTAATCTTGGTTCCAATAGCAATTGCACACAGCACACATCTCACGCTTACGAGCTGCTGTACAGCTCGTTGCTCCGCAGACGCACGCATGTGATCTGGAAGTGGACAGGCGCTTGTTCTCCGCCAGGGGCAGGCTCGCATATACTTTTTGAAAAATGGCTGACACAAAGCGATGTGCTGGCGCATCGCAATGTGGATCTCTTCATAACCGACGGTGGACTTAATAGCATCAATGAGGCGTTGTATTTTGGTGTGCCCATTTTGGCGCTTCCCTTTGACACTAATCAAAAGCGAAATGTGCAGAGTCTGGTGCAACAAGGGTTTGGTTTTAGTATTGATCCGTTTAGCGCTAGCTCCGCAGAGCTTGAACGTCTGCTGGATGAGTTGATGCTCGTGCTCGACTATCGGTATAACATAAAACGATTTTCGAATATATACCGCGATCGTCCGCAGACGCCGCAAAAAACTGCGCTCTATTGGGTGGACTATGTGCTGCGCTATGATGGTGCGGAGCACATGACGGCTTCAGTGGGTTGGGATCAACTTGATGCGACTAAGATTGATTGGTTGGTGCTTTTAAGCGTGACCTGCTTAGCATTAAACATAGTAGCAGCTTTCTGGGCCAGCTTGGGAAAGACACACAATGATGACGAAAGCTGTATGAGCATCCAGGAAGGTAGTCGAAATTCCGCAACGCAGACAATGCAAGCTCAAGAAGTCCAATTAGTCGATAGCTGCCAGCGAGTGGAAAAACTGGACGAATCACAGCAAGAAGAGCGACTATCGACAAAGGAATCAGATCTAGAAGCAGAACTCAGCTACAAGCCCATACCTGAGCTGACAGTGAACTTGATACCGATACAACAACTGCACGCCGAATCGGCTCCCGAACTGGATATGAAACCAAAGCAAGAACTGTCGAACAAAACAGAATCCGATTCAGGAGCTGCGTCAATGTCCGATTTGGAGCCGCAGCCAGCACGAAAGCCGATGATGGAGCTCGTTGCTATGAAAAATGAAGAAGAGTCGCTTGTGATAGAACGTGTCTTGACACGCAATCAAAAGCGGCGCATTAGGAAGAAGCGAAATCAAAAACCAAACAAACTGAACGGCACAAAACAAGAAAAGCAAATAATTAAGGAAAACACAAACACGTGTGATAAAGAGAAGAAAAAGAGAAGAGGCAGAAGAGGCAGCAAGCGCACAAAAGGAAAATTAAAGAACGCAATCAATATAAAAATGGAACAATACAAATTAAATATAAATGTAAATGTAAACAAATAAAAAAATAAACAAAATTATATTGAAAAATGTTAGAAAAATTAATAAGGGAAAAATATTAAATTATTATAAAATACAAAAAAAAAATTTTGAACAAAAAAAAAACAAAAATTAAATTGCGTGATAATAAATGTATATGAAAAAAAAGAAAAATTAATAAGGAAGAAATATTAAGTACAAAAAAAATTGTTAAACACAAAAAAAGTTAAATAAAAATTTTTTTAAATGAAAAAAAAACCAAAAATTAAATTTGCGTGATGATTAATTTCTATAGAAAAAAATTAAAAAATCAAAAATAAACATGACCCATTAAAAACTAAAATTAATACAAAAATCTGATACAAAAAAATTTCATACTTTTCGTATATAAACTAAGATTTAAAAAATAAAAGGAAATTTTAAATTAAATTATAGATTCGTATACAAAAATGAAATTACTATAAAAATCGAATAAACGGAAGAATTAAATAATCACAGTAACATGAATAAAAATATATTGAAAATTTAAAAAAAAAAGTGTTTTTTTTTTAATTCAGATTAAAATAAAAAATTAACAACAACAATGGTTAAATTAAAAAGGAATAAAAAAAGTGTAATAAAAATAAATTTTTAAAATCCAAAAAAAAAAAACTTTGAAATAAATGAAAAACTTCCACATCAAAAATAAAAATTAAAATTTTAAATTTATAATTCCAAATATAGCATAAAAGATGACAACAATAAGAGTAGAAACGGAAAATTTAAAATAAAAGACCTTAACAATATTAAAATCAAGAAGTTTAAAAAAAAAAATAAAAAAATATTAAAATTATAAAACAAAAAAATAATTGAGCAGAATTTTTAGACAAGAGAAGAACTTTAAAAATAATTAAAGGTACAGATTCAAAATTACGAAGCTTTCATTGCATAAAACCAAGAAATTTATGATACAAAAAAGCAACAAAAAATATTTGAAAAAATTTTTACAACAGTAGTTTTTTCTAAAATTATCAGCATACTAATCCTCAAACTAAGCAGAGATGAAAAACTAAGAGAAAAAAACTTTAAAAATAGCTGAAAGTATAGAAGTAAAAATTATTGAAACTACAGAACAAACAAACAAGTTAAAAAAAAAATTAAACACAAACTTAAACTAAAACTAAAACTAGCAATCTAATATAAATCATCAAATTCAACAGAGATGAAAACCTAAGAGACAAATTTCGCAAATAATAAAAAAGTATGAAATCGTAAAAAAAGTTTCAAATTATAAAAAAAAATATTAAAACTAAAACATCAAAAATAAAATATTTTAAATTGTAAATAAAGCAAAAAATAGAAAATAAAAATATTTATGATTTCAAATTTTTAAATATTGTTAAAATTTTCTCTTTTTGTGCTCTAAAAACGTATTCTTTTATGAACATTTTTCGACCTAAATTTTGAAAAAGCAAGTTTTACTATTTGTACACATAAATAAAAAGTTATTTAACTGAACAAAAAAAAATAATAATATTAATGAAAAAAAAAATTATAGTTAAAAAAAGTTTAAATCAAAACAATTACTTGAAACCCAAATATATTAAGTAATCAATCAATACAAATTTTAATTTTAAAAAACAAATTTAAAAAAAATTAGGGTAAAAAATTTAAGAAAAACTCATTGAACGAATTTTAAATTTAATAAAAATTTGAAAATAGAAATTGTCAAAAGGTGAAATATTTTTCTAAACTTTTTTTTGTGTTGATTACTGAAAATTGAATAATTAATAAACCTTTTTAGAATCTCAGCTTTGCAAAAGCATATTTCACAATTTTTAGACTTTCCTCAAATTTACAGAAAATATTTAGATGTGTATGAATTTATCAGGGTAAAAAATTTTCAAAAAAAAAAAACAAAACAAAATTTTGTTTCTTAAAAAAGTTTTTGAATTGAAATAAAAGAAAACAAATTTACCAAAAAATAAATTTTTTTCTATCGGAGTTACGACAGATTGAAACTTTAAATTGCCTTGAGCTTACAATTGTCTACTTTTCAATATCAAGTTGTTAATTTCTTCCAAAAAATTTTTTTACTACTATTTTAAAAATACTTTTTTAGAAAAAATACTTCAACAGAACTCTGACTAAGCGGAGACGAAACTCCTTGGAGGAAACAGTGGAAGAATATGAACATTTGCTTGACAATTCAGGTTTTGTCTTAGTTTTATTTAATTTTTTTTTTTGCAACCCTAAAATGCTACTTTTCTCATATATTTTCGGCTAACAAAAGTTTCTGCATATTTCTTGCTTCCAAAACTTTTCTACATAAATCTTGCATACTCACCATTAGCTAGCCAAAGGACCTTACATTGAAATGTATTTATGTATGTATGAGAAGTAATTAATAACTGCAAAGTTTCTGCTACCTTCCTACTACTCTTTAATCATTTTTGACTACACTTTTTTACGCCTAGTTAAATACAAATTACGACACTAATGCTCATGCCAGAGAATTCATTTAAATTTATATAAAAAAAGTTGTATCAAACTGCTGCACATTATTTATTAAGAAAATATTGGTGTTGTTGCTTCCTTGGCCAAAAACTACTTTTTTGGACCGACTTGCAAATTTCTTATGTTTTGCATGCAATTAAAAGACTTGCCAAGAATGTAGTAAGTCAAGTAAAGTTGTGCTCTTCTGCATTTGGCATTTGGTGCCAAAATATTAACACAGCTGCTGGTCTGAGATACGGAAGAAAGCAGGATGCCTTGGTACAAACAAAAACACTAAATTACGGCAGCAAATGGTGCGAGCACAACATCCAATTGACTGCCCAGGAAGGATAAAACTTGCAAAGTTTGGCTAACAAATTATTTCATTAAAATTAATTACGGCTGTGGCTATGTATTGGAAAACATTGAAGTTGTTGTTGCTGTGGTAAAAGTATTTAGAATTACTTAGCCGTCCTGAAGACTCATCAATGAGGAATAAAAAGGGTCAAAGTATGCACCTAACCTGCTCAGCAAGGTGGAGGGAAGAGATATCTTTTCTTTCTGTTTCTCCTCATTATTTTCAATTTGTTTTAAACTATTTCAAAACCCTCCACCATTTCCTTCAAACTCATCACATCCCAACCCACTTACTCATACTTATTTCACTATCCTTTTGGCCTTCAATGCTTAACCAACAAATGCAGCAAACGTGCCTGAACGTCAAGAGACCCTCACAACTCTGTGTACACCCAAAATAAAAAGTCCAAACTTAGTTTAACTGACGCTTACTGCGCCTAACATCCGCTTTAGCACCATTCTCACCACCGCCTCCGCCGTATAAACCCTTCGAATAAAGCTCCGTTGGCCCAACACGTCTGCATGCTAAAATGAAAATTTGTCTGACACAGCAGCTGGCAAAACTCAACACGAAAAGTTGTATGCCCAGCGGAACACAAGGCAGCTGCTCGTCGAACGTTGTTGGAATGTGAATTTAGCCTAAACTACAAATAATGGTTTGGAAAGCTCCACACATATGGTAGTAATACAATAAAGAACAAAAATATTAAAATTATAAAAAAAAAACAAATAAGTACTCTGTTTTAAAATAAAAAAAATTCACGTAAATTTAAAGATAAACAATTCACTAAAAACTCTTAAAAACCTTAAATTACAAAGCCAAAAAAAATTCAAAGTTTTTAAAAATGTATGTATTTAAAAAGGTGTACAGTATTACTTAATTTTAATTTTTTCAGTGGCAAAAAAATAAATAAAAATAAAGCAATAAAAAACTTTACCTAAATTAAAATTAAATGAAAATACATAAAATAAAATTTAAAAAAATTATCAACAGTTTAAAGATCAAAAAAAGTGAAAGAAAACTAAAAAAATTTTTATAAGAATAAATGAAAATTGAAAAATTTAACTCTACAAATTGGCAAATGTATCTCTACAAGAAATTAAATTCTAATTTAAAAAAATTAAAATTTTATATTAAATAAATAAATTCAAAATTAATTAAAACAATAAATAAAAGGCGAAACAAAAAATACTAGAAAGGGTTGAGTAAACTAAAATTGAACAGTTATTAAAAAAATAAAAATAACTTAAAAAACAATTTTCTTCAATTATGGAAAAAAAACTAACAAAATTATTATGAATTTTATTAAATAAGTTATTAAAAAACAATGAAATGTACATACAATTTTACTTTTAAAATTCAAAAATGTTTAAAATAAAATCATGAAATTGTTAAAAAAAAATTATATTATAAATATAAAAACTAAAAATAAATATTTCATAATCTAAATTTCAAAAGTAAAATTAAACTGAAAACTAAAAAAGTGAAAAAAAAACAATTGAAAAGTTAAAACAAGAAAATTAACCAGCTTTGGTGAAACTTAAAACTGAAAAGTTTAAAAAATTTTTTTTTTTTTAATATGAAAATAGAACAAACCAAATTATTATTTTTAATTCATTTAAATTAATTATTAAAAAGCAGCGCAATGTAGTTAAAAAAATTATAAGGATATTTAAAAAAAAGTAACTCCACCAGAAACTACATTTTAAATTAAAAAACATTAAAAATAAAAATTTAATTATTTAATTTCAAAGTAAAATTGAACTGAAAACTTTAAATTAATTAAAACAAAAATTAAAAGATTAAAAAAAAATTAACCAAGTTTGATTAAACTAAAAAAATAAATAGCTATTAATTTTTTTTAAATTGTTTTTTTTTTTTTCTAATAACGAAAATTTTATTCAGTTAAATTATTCAGTGAAAATATACCAGAAAACTAAATTTGTAGCAAACTTAATTATAGAAATAAAGAAAGTCTGCTGTAGTCCACACTCTGTGAGCTTAAAGGAATGTTCGCTGCTTACATTCCGCTTTTAACGCGCTTTCATCCGCTTAAACCAAACGCTACAAATAACAAGCTTTTAATTCTTTTACGGCCATAAAAACGAGTCGAAGAAGCACAACTAAAAAATGTTGCTAAGTAAAAGAGCGAAATAAATGGCGCAAGAAAAAGCCAACAAAGAAAGTGAAAAGTCGTGAACAATGTCCTTTTAAACACATTTTAAGCGTAGACAATTTATAAGCCAAATGCGCGCAGCTGAGAAGACATGGCTAAGAGGCTAAGTGCACTTTGTTGTTTTAACACATTGTTGTTACTTTTGTTATTGTATATACATTCTACTTTTGCTTTCTTTGTTCCCTACAATTGCAAGCCAATTTCGCAACACGATCCGCCGAATGTTGTTTGAATTTGACTGCGAGTTTTGCTAATGCAATTAATTGTGCAGATCGTTGCCTACATTTAGGCGCGCAAACCAAAAAACACGAAAGCGGAATAACTCGGTGTGGTGCTAGCGAAATTTGTGTGCACAGATTTACAACAAATCGACACGCTTGTTACGCGCTTTTAATGGTGAGAATTTATTGCAATGTTCGAGGTTGCTTACGCGCTTGTTATTGTTGTTGTTATGAAGTATTAAGTATCTTTTTTGTTGTTTTTTAATGTTGTTGGTTGTTGTTAATGGTCGATATGGGAAATTAAATTTTATGCAACATATTTTTTGGCGCCACCAAACTAAATTGCATTGTGGTGGGGTGAGTGTTGCATACATCAAGGCGCACAATCACTCCAATATCAGCCATACACTGCATATGAGCGCTGCAAGTGTGGTAAGGCGCATTTTAAGTGTGTGTGTGTGTTTAACAAATTTGTATTGTAGCAGGGTGCACCCTCGCACTCACTTCCTGCCCGGTACTTCTTGTCAAACGATGTGTAAATTTAAATTACTTCAATGCTCGGTTGTGCTGTGGTCAGCGTTGTCGTCAACATTTTTGTTTTTATTTTTAGTTAGTTTTAAAAAAAAAGCGCGCCAACGCTGCAAACTTTGGTTGTTGCTTTTCTCGCTGTTTTTTTTGTTTTTGTAATTTAGCTTGCGCTTTTGCTTATTGTGGCAAAATTTTGAAGGAAAATGCTTTTGAAACTCGATTGTTGAGGTTTTTCTGGCTGCACTACCTTCATCCTCAAGGCTAGGGCAACTCTTGACAGCAGCACTTTACTCACTAGCATGGGCGTATACCAGAAGGAGACCGGGGCAGAGCTGTCTGTCGCATCTTAGCTTACTACTGAGCTAATGCGCTGGACTACGATGAAATGTCAATCATCAAGGTATCGGGCTTAGCGGAAATTTTCCTCAAAAGCTGCAGAAAGCTCTGTACATCTCAAGCTCCTCACCAAAAGTATTTGTATCTTCTTCCACCCGCTTGGCTACACCACTGCCCCCTTACCCTCTTCTAGCACAACCTTCATAGAACTTCCTCTCTCAAGAGCACTCCAAGCAAGCGAAATCCTTCTTCGTCCAAGCACTCGTCAACTTGCCCTAACTTAACAGTAACTAAGCTGCTTTTGCTATGCTTAACGGTTAGCTGGATTAAAAAGTGCTGGTCAACAGCGGTATTTCAATGAAAAACAAAAACAAATTATTACTTTTTCCACGAAATTTAAAAAAAAAAAAATTAAAAATAAACACAAATATTTTCCTGAAACCAGTTAAAAAAATATCAAAATGGCCATCTACTGCTTGGGTGTAAAGTGTTAGGGAAGTGTGTGAGTGCAGCATTGAAGGAAGTTGTCCAGCAGGCGAAGTGTACCGTGACAACAAGCAAACAGCAACAACAAACAAACAACAACGACCAGTGCATCATCATCAACGTCATCATCTTCAGTGGCGTCTGTGGCAAATTAATGAAGGCAACAAGAGCCACTTGAAAACTATGCATGCTTCAGTTATTCAGTGCTAGCTGCACAGTGGCAGGTTCAAAGTCAAGAAGTGAACAAAAATTGAGAAATTTATGATAGAAGTGAATGCCGATTTTAATAAAGTGGCTAATGAAGACGTCTGACTTAGTAAAAGAACTTATTAGAAATTCGTTGCATACTTTTAGGCGCATATTTGTTTTAAATTATTATTTCCGAGAGATTTCGCTGATATTTTTGTAGATATTCAAGTTCGTTTCACTTGTGTATCATTTTTAAAATCATTTTAATCCGCCAGCGACAAAGGAAAATTAAAAAAGCTCATTTATAGTCATGGAGAATTTAAAAACAATTTCGTTGCATACATTCAGGAGCATATCTTATAGGTCTATATATTCCTGATTTCAGCAATTCATTTAGACAGCGTACGAGCTTTCTAAAAAGTTCTGTTTTCCACAACTCAATATTTATACCAAATTCCGTCTCATTTACCCACAGTGGCAGAAAGTGGCATGCTTCAGCTTCTCTCAGCTTGAAAGAAGGAAAGCTGTATTTTGGAAGAATAAATAAAGAAGCCAGGAAATTTAAGCAATATTCAATAGTCAAGTCAAAATAGAATTCTTAAATAGCAAAATTGTGGTCAGCCTTAAAGTTAAAAGCTATTTTAATTTCTTGACCTTTACTTATAAATGAAAAAAACTTACGGAAGCTTATATAAAAAAAGGCTTGGTGGTAGTGAAAGCCGTCATTCCCTCGATATTGGGTCTAGTCTTTACTTTTGTGAAGCAGGGCACGACGTTTTCTGCTAATAAATGATACAAGAAATCTTTGCGAGCTTTTGTAGTATCTGTGTTTGGCTGTGTGTGAGAAAGCTCCATAAAGCTTTGACATGCGACCGAAAAATTTATCAAGTCTAGAGCGATGCAGAAACTTCAGGAACGTAAGTAAAGCTCTACCTCAAAAGCTTAGTTTAAAAGCTTTTAGAAGTTATGTAAATCTATACTAACTTTCATCATAAAAAAAAGTTGGTCTCATAGCTATAACTAGATCATGCAAGAAAGCAATACAGTAGAATCGCGAAAAAGTTAACCAAACCGTTCCAAGGGTGTTTTACTTTTCCGAAATATTAACTTTTCCAAAGGGTTCTCGAATTTGAAAAAAAAACACGGAAATAAACATAATTTTGGGAATATAATACGTTCAATTTATTTGCATGACTCACTTTTACTCGTAACAAAACAGAAACTTAGATTTAGTTTGTACTTTTTCACATTTTACATACATATATGTACATATTAATTTGTAAGGGCTGGTTTAAAGAAGCGGTCGAGACTTGTTTGTTTCTTTTCTTTTGTGTAATAGCTCCTGACAATTTTCGTGCGCATATTAATAAGATCTGATATCTGATTTGCATCGATTTGCCAATCGATTTCCACGAATACCTTCATCGATTTTTCTTAAAATCTCAGCTTTTTGATGCAAATTTAATCTGATTTGCAATGATTTTTTCTGCTTAGTTGACATTTTTTAACACACTAACTATAAACAACTCACAAGCTCAAACGTTCATGACAAACTACGTATGTACCAACCAACACCGACAATAATTTTTTACATACAAATTCGGGGAATACATAGCAATAAGGGGAATACCCGAGCTTGTTTTTCTTGCCAAACAAACGGTTGGGTTTGAAAAAATAGATAAGCTCGAAAAAGTTAACGAAAAGTTAACTTTTTAGAGCGGTACGTGGACGCTCAAAATCGGTCAACTTAACCGAAGGTTTAACTTTCTCGCGAGTTAACTTTTGCGCGATTCTACTGTATTATAATACATAATTAAAGAGCACGGTTATGCAGAGCTTTTCATCTAAAAAAAATTGTTCCAGGTGGCTACACTGATCTCAAAAATTTTGAAAGAAAAATAAAGCTATCTTAATTTTAAACTTTTAGAGCTCATTAAGAGCATTTTTAACTTCCTTGTAAAAGAAAGCGATATTTTGCAGTTGTCTAATGCATCTTTAAAACCAAAAAGCTTATACCCAAAAGCTATTCATTTTTTCTTAAAATTTCATTTTAAATATCTTAATCCATACGGCCTGTAGCTAATATCTGGTAAATTTTGCATATAAAAATAAATTGTGAAAATATATGTGTGTTGCTGCACTTTTCCTAAAAGGACTAAAATTAAAACAAATTAAAACCATTACTCAGAGCTTTTATTTTGTAATCTTGGCTACGTTCCCAACCATTCTCGCATCTTGCTTTCTTGGCCATATGGAGCACTTCTCTTAGCAACAAAAGGATTTTAATGTGGGACTTACTTGTTACATGTCGTCTCTGTAGGAAAAATGAATTAGTAAAAGAAAACTTTCAAGCTCCACTCTTCTGTGTTTAGAAGTATAGGTAGAGCATTTCCGTTTCTCTTAAGCAACTCATATCCTCTAAAAGAGTTATCATACCTAGCTAGCGCTCGCCCCCTCAAGCAAAGCTGTTCCCATTTTTCCTAGGCACCATACTTTGCTCAACCATTCGCACTTCTAGCGGTGGACTCAATAAAAATGCCAGCAGCCGTGTCCGTTCGACACTTCTGAGTGCCAAATGAAGCATATTAAAAAGTTTATTTCTTCCTCAACGCTGCAGCAGCAATCCAAAAGGCAAATGTGTCCAGTCAACGAAGCTAGCCAAGTTCTAATGAAGTCTGGCAAACATTATAAAACGATTCTAAATAGTAACTAATGCTGAGCGCACAGCCACTCGCACACAAAAATACTTACCACACCTATGGTTAGGAGAGTGTGGGGAGTAGGACGATACGACACCGCAACGACATTCAAGCGTGATTTTACCATATGAAGCAAAACGTAATGAACCAAATGGACAGTTAGCACAGAGAATAGCTACCAACTTGGTGGTTAAGAGCTAAAAGCATTGTGGAATCTAAATCGCAGCTGCATCGCAACCTTAAAGTACCAGCGAACAATACGGCGAGCGCTTGCTTGCTTTGCTTTTAGCTAAATAAGAATTTGAAAAGTGGTTGATTTTTGTTGCTTTTTTTTATTTATTTTATTTTATTTTATCTTATTTTATTTTATTTTATTTTATTTTATTTTATTTTATTTTATTTTATTTTATTTTATTTTATTTTATTTTATTTTATTTTATTTTATTTTATTTTATTTTATTTTATTTAATTTTATTTTATTTTATTTTATTTTATTTTATTTTATTTTATTGTATTTTATTTTATTTTATTTTATTTTATTTTATTTCATTTTATTTTATTTTATTTTATTTTATTTTATTTTATTTTATTTTATTTTATTTTATTTTATCTTATTTTATTTTATTTTATTTTATTTTATTTTATTTTATTTTATTTTATTTTATTTTATTTTATTTTATTTCATTTTATTTTATTTTATTTTATTTTATTTTATTTTATTTTATTATATTTCATTTTATTTTATTTTATTTCATTTCGTGTTATTTTATTTTATTTTATTTTATTTTATTTTATTTTATTTTATTTTATTTTATTTTATTTTATTTTATGTTATTTTATTTTATTTTATTTTATTTTATTTTATTTTATTTTATTTTATTTTATTTTATTTTATTTTATTTTATTTTATTTTATTTTATTTTATTTTATTTTATTTTATTTTATTTTATTTTCTTTTATTTTATTTTATTTTATTTTATTTTATTTTATTTTATTTTATTTTATTTTATTTTATTTTATTTTATTTTATTTTATTTTACTTTATTTTATTTTATTTTATTTTATTTTATTTTTATTTCCTCCATCCATTTATTTAAATACAGTACTAGCTCGATAATCCGGACACCCTTAATGTTAGGGGTCGTCCGGATTATGGGGGTGCCCGGACTATAGATGATTTTTTTTTTCAACTAAAATTCGTTGTTTTATTGAAATGAACATAACGCAATTCAGATATATTTATGTACATAAATTGCTTTATTAAACACAGTACAATCATTCTTACATATGTAATAATATGTACATCTGTACATAATCAAACATTTTTTTATTTTTGTACGTACTATTTCAAAAAAATTATTAACTTTGGGCTGCTGCGAGTTCGCCAGCAACATTTTATCTGCAGTTTCTTTAAATCGTCTTAAAACTAAAATATCCATAGCCGAAGCGTCAACATGGCACCATATTCTTTTTCAAACCATCATAATGATTTTCCTTTATCAAGGAGATCTAAAATTTCAAATTTTTTCTGAAGAGTAAGGGTTTTATGAGCCATTTTTTTAAATTTTCCACTGCTCATAATAATAATGTTCACTCAATTCAGTTTGTCACTAAAGAATAAACACAAAGCGTGATTTATGCTGTTGCATTCCGTATACATATGTACATATATTGTTGTTAAAGTACCCCTATTTTACGAAAAACTCACGAAGCAAACTAAAAATTAAAATACATATGTATGTAAATATGTATTGCGAAGCAAATTTGAAAAATGTCCGGATTATAGAGTAAAAAATGTTAAACTGTTCGAATTATAGTGTTGTCCGGATTATAGATGTGACCGGACTACCGCGTGTCCGGATTATCGAGATAGTACTGTACAATTGCTTACCGGGTCACACATACGCATACACACGCACACACCGACACTCCCCATATATCCTGCATATGCATTTGCCACAAACGATCAAGAAAATTTATTATCATCACACTATGTATATTGTGGAGACGAGCAGTCATGCAGTCAATGCAGCCATGCAGGCGAGTTGCTGGACAGCTGCTGAAATGCAAAGTAAAACAGAATGAAGCTAATATGAAGAAGAAGAAAAACAGATGCGAAAAAAGTGTGAATTTACTACCTGAGATGTTTGTATTGCCAATTCTCAATGGAGGTGTTGGATGTGGCTGAGAGAGGAGGATTCAGTGGCATATTTTCACACTAAGACTCAAAAGCTTATTTAACGTCGAGATGTTTACGAAAGCTGAGTGGGGAAGCCACTTATTTATTTGGAAGATATGTATTTATGATTCAGCTGTCAGGTTTTATGAGAAAATAGTGAATGTGCTTATTGCCAAAAAAATGCTCGATAAGACACTATAAGAGATTGTGAAATTGTTTTTGGCGAAGACGATGCTTTCGTGCAGTGGATAGGGGAAAGACGCCAGGAATAGCGTTGAAGGGCATCAGCTGAAAGGGAGAGAAAGAAAAAAAATTTAATATTGATAAAGGAGCGAAGTCATAAGCGGACATAGGAAGGAAATATGTGAGAGAGAGGAAGTAAGAGAGTATCGTTAGCGTTCTTCCGTTTCCGGAATTAAAGAAAGCCCAGTTAAATCTGAAGAAAATTATTCTGGAAAGTGGCCGAAAAAGCAAATAAAAAATATCTGTGCCCAGAGAGCGAAGTGAGATAACAAAGGCCAGCAAGTGGACTAGGGGATCCACCATAGCGAGAAATTAGAGAATAGAGCGTCGGGAGTCGAGAACTAGAGACCAGGAACCACTTCAGTTCAGCTAAACCATGTCGCAATAAATTTAGTTTTTCACTTTTTCATAAATACTTAAATTATTTTAAACTCTAATTCTGTTACACAACTATAAATAAATATTCTCTGCACAAAATTCAACTAACAAACTTTCCAAGCCACTGAGCAGCAAATCGCATTTGTGGCATAAAAATTCTTTTGCAACGTTAAAATTCCCTCGTGGCTGTTAGTCAATTTGGTTGATCGCTTCAAATTGTGTGGCGAGTTAACATATTTTGATGAAAATTTACGCATTTTCATGCCAACCAACAACGGCTAAAAGGCTAATTTCACAACAATTACCAACCGCATTTGTGGCATGCAACACGCACGCAGTGACATGTGCCACAGTGCAACACAGAGCACACAGAGCAGACATGCAACATTGCTTAAAGCTGACAAGAAAGGAATTTTATGGTAGCGACTAAATATTTGAAAGCTACTAAATGAGCAGCATTTTAATTAATGTCATCAATGGTGCCGCAATGTGGCAGCTACAACAACAACAAATGTACAACAACAACTACAAATAATAATGAGAGAATGAAAATTGGTAACTACAAACGAAATGTGGCAATTATTTGCGAATGAAATTTCATTGATGAATAACAATGATTTTGGTTGGAAACTCTATAAAGTTGATGGCATTGAAGGTTGGTATATGCGGTCTGGTTTGAAACTTTACTCATTTGAGACACAAACCGCGTGAGCAAAAGAGATAACAAATATTCTTACCAGTGGAGGGAAAAAGGTAGGGGTAGGTCGGTCTTCAGTACTTCATACCCAGAGGAAATTCAATTTCTGTTCCAATGATATTAAATGAACAATGTCTTCGAAATCAATTAATATTTCAATTAATACTTCAGCAAAAAAAAAAAAAACAAATAATTTTTTTCTCGCTTCATCACTCGTTCGACCTCATTCTCAGCATTTTTTGCTTTTCTCTTACTTTCTCAATTAACTCATTTGCCCATCTCGTTTTTTTCTACCTCAGTTTATTCTATTGACAGCGGTTCAAATGCAAAACTGCATTACTGACAGCTAATTTTCTTACCTTTCAAAGTCAAAATTATTTTCAAGCAAAAAAAGTTGAAAACCCAATGTACAAATTTAGTAGGTCGCAAATATATTGCATCATTACATTTCATAAGAGCGAAGTGGGATCATCATAGTTCTGACATTTCGATCATTACTGATTTTTCGACTATTTTTCGACTCTTTCTTCGAATAAAGTTTTTCGATTGTTTATGATTTTTCGGTTATTACCGGTTTGTTCGATTATTTCTGAGAACTCGATTATAAATAATTTTTCTATTACTACCCGATTTCCGATGCTTATCGATCTCAATTTTTACTAATGATTTTTCGGTCTTTGGCGTCTTTGCTGTTATTAATCGGTTTACGACTACTTCCGCTTAGTCGATAGTTACTTATTTTTCCCCCACTACTGTTTTTTCGATTATTTTTTAGATTTCGATTATTATTGATTTTTCGACAATTTTTCACTTTTCCGCATTTTTCAGTAATTTTCTGATGGCTTTTTCTATTTTTCCGACTATTTCTTGGATGCAAGTTTTTCGATTGTTTTATGATTTTTCGATTAATTCAGAGATTTCGATGAATACTGTTTTTTGTTGACTGTTACCGATATTCGTATTATGACTGTCTGTTCGATAATTAAAAGTTTTCGAATACTACTACTATTTCAATTAAATCCGAATTTTGCATTATTAATGCCTTTCCCATTAATATTTACTTTCGATTTCTATTCAACTTTAAGCAATTATCGATTACTATTTTTTTATCGATTACTATTCATTTATCGATTATTGTATGAAATTTCGCTTAATACAGCTTTTTTTTAGAACAGATTTAACTGATTTTTCGATAATCAACGTTTTGCGATTATTACCACTGTTTCAATAAAACCTGATTTTTCGATTATTAATTATTTTCCGATTAATACTTATTTCAAAATTGTATTCAATTGCTTTTACTTTTTCGATTTATAATATTCTGATTTTTACTAACTTTGGAATCGTCATCAACTTTTATTTTTTTGTGATAAGTCGCTTCGATTGAAAAAATATCGATTAATATCGATTTTTTCTCACTCAAATGCTATCCTTTTTAACACATGAAATCAACTTTCACCTTTCTGCTTCCAAAGAAGAAAGAAATTAACATCAGCTGCAACACGCGTTGGGTATAAAATAAAATAAAATGCGCTTGTTTCCTACAATTACAAGTTTTTCTCATTAAAGGATTATAATCATTTGCAACTTGCCGCATAAGTTTTTACGCGCATGCAGCAGGCGTACCAAAAAAAAAGAAAGCGACAAAAAAGAATGGCATTTATTTAACTACATTAAAAAGCTGATTATCACACAAAAGGTGCGAATAAAAAGTGCCACAGGGTGTCAAATGCATGTGGCCCTGCACGCACCACACTCAAACGCTCAAGTGCTCTTACATTCACTTTCAATTGTGTTCTAATGAGCTCGTAATGTCTGTGGGCTATGAGAGGATGTGGAGGATGTAAGTAAGACAACCTGCAGTCACTCATTAGTAGAGGCTTTGAAGTGGATTAGTAGCTGATGATTTTGTTACTTTGCGACGCTCAGTAAGGGTAATGCAACTAAAGAACACTAATCAGCGGCAGCAGTTGAGTGAAATTTTTTTTTTGTTGTGGAGAATTGAAGAAGAGGAAGGAAGTCTTCTATATTTTTTTTCTGTTTCTGTTCTTAAAGAAATGAGAAGCTTTCAGTTATTGTTGAGTTCATAAATAACAACGGGTGCTCCTTCGTATCGAAGCCTGAAGGTATGCCTCGAAAAACTATATCAACACAGGGCGTCTCATATGACAAAAAAAAATTGTCTAATACTTCTAAGATCTGCTGATTATTCATCGGAATCCATATCTACAGCACTCCGGTGAGCTCTGAGACGACTTAGCTACTTCTTTCTTTCCCACTCGTTCGTAAATATCAAATGCAACTAACTATAATGTGACATACATCCAATTATGAGCAAATTATATGCGATCAATTAAAGGCCAGCTAACGAGAAAATAAAGCTAGCGAGAGTCGTCTTGAATGAGCGAGAAAGTTTTTGGTTGATTTCCATTAAAACTTGGACATTTGTTGCTATCTAAGTAATTTCCACAAATATACGTACCGATACTCAACAGCTGACAGCTCACACTCAACAAGTTTGGCTTATCAAGCGATTTGTGTAGCAGCTTACGGTCGTAAGCTAAGCGTTAGTCAATAGAAAGCGGCGCTTATGAACAATATTGATACAACAAGTCGTCCATGTGTTGAAGGCTCGTCAAAATCAAAAGCGGTTTTTACCTTTACGCTAATATAGAAGAAATATAAATAAGCATTTCGGCGCCCAGTTAGTAACAGCAAAGACGTCAGTCATGCACAGCTCACAGCTGATGCGGCGACAGAGCCATTCAATTAGCATTAATTGTGTCAATATGTTTGGAGTATTTATTTTCCTTATCTCTATAAGTCGACCAATTAACTCATGAACATACATACATATATTCGATTTGAACAGGTTTTTTAAATTTATTTGAATATTTCAGGGTTCCGCAATAAGAGTAATAAATTAAAGTCTCTCATCGAGGGAACATTTTTATTAAATAGCAGCGAATACAAAATTTCTCACTGGCGGAGAACTTCATTTCAAAGAAATTTATTTTTCTCTCTGTGGTTTCGAAATTTATTTTATGACCCTCACTATTATTTCTCCCAAAAATAAAAGTTTCTCACTGAGAGACATTGAATAGCAATTTCTGAGTTGATTTGCTAACTCAAATCGCCCTCTCGCTCAAATCAGTTCCTATTGATTTATTTTTATAGATTGATTGTCTTCCGGGAGCTCTGTTTGATTTAATTAAGATTTTTTATTATTTTGTGTCACTCTCGCTTGAGTTTGGCTTCTGCGGAAGCTTTCAATTAAATTGTTTGCCGCCTCAATAGCTACTGTCATGACGCATCTACTTGCAAAAGGAATTAAAAATGTGGTGGATGCTTTGGTTTGAGTAACTTACATAGCTTAACAGCTTATACGGCAAGTTTCCTACGAGTTTTGTCAACTAGAGCGTTTGGATGTCACTGGAGAAACACAGCTGATATTGACAGTTTGGGAACAGTTGTGAAGCCACTGCATGCTGCTGATGCAAACAGCTTTGATGTAACTGTTTTGAAACCAATGGAATGAACAGCTGATCTTGAAATAAATAAAAACTAAGCAAAACAAATGAGTTAGCAAATAAATTGGCAGAAGAAAAAATAGTAAAAGGTACTACAACAACAAAGGTTAAGATAGACATCAAGTTCACCATATGAAGTCACTACTGCGGCTCCTGAAAAAAAAACTTTAATTCCTCTAAATGCATCATCCTCTACAAGTTATTTAAACAACACTCATGCACTGATGCACTTGCCACATCTCATTCTAACATTTCTTTCTCTTACTTTTTTGTTTGTAGTTAATTTAAAGCATAATAACGCCACTTTAATAGCACATATGTAAATATCTCCATTATAATCTGACAGTGGAAGTAATTTTCGCAAAATATTTTCATTCTCTACTCACGACATTATGCTACAAATCATGCCAGAGCGAGCGCAGCACAACGCGCACAAATCTCTAATGTAAAGAACGCGTGAATGGGCGCTTAAACGTAATGTGAAATGTGCGATGTGCAGTGACTGGATATGGCGGATAAGTGAGCACACAAGTAAAACAACAACAATAACAAAAACAACAACAACAACAATATACAAATGCCGCATTCTTGCCGGTCGTTCATGTGAGATGCAATCAGTTGATGGCTGGCAGCAAACAAGCAAAAAATGAAAAAGAAAATTGCGCTCTGAGCAGGAGCACCAAGTGCATGTGCATGTGCAGGCGTGTGTGCGGGTGAGTGTGCTCATGAAGGCGTGTGCACATATGTGCATATGCATAACTGCATACTTGCATAGTTTTATGGTACGTCTGCTGCATTTATAGCAAATGGCATGCATTCAAAAAAACATTCGCGCTACACCAGTGCTGCACAAGAGTGGCACGCTGCGCAATTGCTCTTTTCTCTTGCAACTCGCACGTAGGCGGGCACATCGCTAGCAGCTCATCACTTTGCGTTTGTAATTCAAGCCGCAAGCTAATCATTCAGAAGGCTATATTAAGCCGTTTTTGCACATCAGTGATGCTCAGCTGCGTGCTCAGTGCACCTACGAATGCAGTTTATTCAAGTTATGTGTTTAGCTGAAGAGCTCCTCACTCCTATTCGTTTACTTATTCGCATTCAAAGTAGCTTACATTTCTGTTCATCTTTCAATCTCCCCCCTCCAACGCTGTGCATCACTGCTCTAGATGCACCTTTTGTGCTTGCCATGATGATGCTGTTCTGTGTGCTGTTTGTCACCTTAAGCGCCGCTTAGTAAATATTCCCAAACGCAGTCGGTGCGTTGAGCAAGTTGCAGCGTGTGACAGCTGACTTAAGCCGCTGCCAGCACACAGTGTCTTTTGTTTGTGCATTTATCTGTCGCCCGCATTGTGGTCGCATTCGAATAAAAGGAGCTCAGAGCATTTGTTGGGTTTGTCAGTTGGCTATGTACAACAATGGTATTAACTTACTCATAGGGGCATGTGTGTATTAACACCCACATCCCATATGCGTTGAGTTGAAGAGCTCAGTGCCGAATGATATCCAGCACTAAGGCCAATATTGACCCCTTTTTTAATGTGTTGGTTCAAGCTAATTTTGGAAACACTTGGATGTCAAAAAAAAAAACAATTACACTGTGTAACAGATTCTAAAAAATTAAGAAATGCAAATTTTTTTTTTTAACATACGTTATTAAATGTAAATCTTCGTCAGAGGGCTTTTAGTTTTTTGTTCAAAAAAATTACGCTATGTAACAGTTTAAAAAAAATTACACTGTGTAACGAAATCCGACAAAATTCAAAGTTTTTTGAGACTTAAATTAAATGTAAATCTTCGACGGAGAGTTTTTATTTTTATTTTTTTTTAAATCCTCAGCAAATCACTCTGTGTAACAAATAAAAAAAAAAATGTCTAGTATACATACATACTACATATGTTTCATTCAGCCTGAAGTGTAGAAAAACTGCATATACAGAATTTTTAGTATCCGCTTGAAATCTGGAGCAAATGGGGTTCACGGACCACTTTACATGGGCGGGTTTAAAATCTCTTAGAGGACACAAAACTCAAAACTTTCCAAAAATTTAAACGGGCCTTTCTTAGTTAAATTCAATGGTGGGCTGCAACGAAGAGCTTTTTTTATTTATTTGTTTAAAAAAAATTACACTGTGTAACAAATTTTCAAAATATTTTAACGAATTAAATCTTAAGTTTATGAATAACAAAAAATGTATAGAACATTGAACGATTTCTCTTTCCACGTAGGTCCATTCCACGACATAAGCACAATTTTACGTCTATGTAAAGTCGTACCACCAGCCTGAAGCAAACTATTTTATTGTAATAAGACTAGTGAGCAAGTGAAAAGAGAGTGGTGAAAACACTATGCAATCAAAGTGCTTCTAACTGCAATGAAAAACTTTTTGTAAGCGCCTAGAAGTATGCTTCAAATATCTATGCAAAATATTAACAAGTCGCTACTCAATTAAAATGTGAATTTGCAAAGTTTTTTATTTTCTTTTTTTTCAACAATTTAATTTTTTTGCACACCCTTTCAATTGCCACAGCGTAAAATATGCAATTTTCGTATATTCTCCAGTGTATTGAATAACAATTAAGAGCGCGCGCTAGCAATTGCATACTTTCAGGCGGGATAGCTTGTCATACGAATTTGATGCCAAATGAAAGCATAAAAATATGCAACACACACACACAGGCGCACACAAGCAATGACAAATGAGAGCGGGCACGGGTAGTTTTATTATTTAAAATTTTTATTTTTATTGTTGTTGTCACTCGGTATTTCGTTGTCATTTTTACTCGCTGTCAATTACTAAGTTTATATACATATATGTATATGTATATGTTTACCTATTTATTTATGTATATATATGTATGTATATGAACAAGTGTACGATTTGTCTTCTTCTTCCTTTATTTATTGATTCACTGTGCCTGGCAGCCCATCACAATAACAATTCCTTGTGGAACTTTTGAGCCTGTTGTATTAATTTTAATTGAAAAATATCTACAACAAGCGTTCAAAGAGGTAGCGGCGCGCTCGTTTTGCCAGTGGAGCGACCAATCATCTCGAGTGGACAACAAAAACAACAAAAACTGCAATCAGTTGCAGCATTTCTCTGTTACTCATTGCCGTCGAAAATTCGCAAAAAATGTT
Source organism: Sphenella marginata (assembly GCA_951509765.1). Classification (NCBI taxonomy): domain Eukaryota; kingdom Metazoa; phylum Arthropoda; class Insecta; order Diptera; family Tephritidae; genus Sphenella; species Sphenella marginata. The sequence goes on from OX608081.1 coordinate 78,084,021, forward strand.
ACAAAGTTTGTTGTAGAGGTTTTATTTTCATTTTTTCCTCATTTATAATTTATACTCGCACACACACATACAAAGCTTTATATGCTGTGTATCGAATTCTGGCAATGTGATATTTATAGCTTTTTTTTACGATGTTATACTAGGCTGCGGACGCTTTAGGGTTCAGTACAGCCATTGCACTTGAGTAGAAACCCCCCTTTCATCCTCTTGATACATCCAAAATATTCAATCAAGCAGGTTCGTCTTACAAAGAACAAACCTTCGATATCGGTTGGAAAATTCTGATAACAATTTGGAAGAGGGCGTCCCAATTGGGCAGATCGAAGTACTGATACAACAACAACAACACTATAATGCCCTAACAAACAAATTGGGGGCCTGTCTGCTGCTTCTCCAAAGCTTTTCATATCAAAGGTGGGTACCAAAAGCTCCCAACTCCTATGATAGAGACTGGTCTATTCAGGGTTTTTGAGAAGGAGCCTTCAACACTGGCACCTTTAACAAAATCAAGCTTCCTGCTTCACTTCTTATTACCCCTCCATTTCTTTTCACTTTTAATTCCCATTTCTCTTACAATTTTTAAGGATTTAGAAAGCTACAAAAAAATGAAAAATAAACCAATTCCGCAACTGGCTATACAACTTTAAATTCCTTCCGTATTTACTCCACCTTACTTTCATTTATTTTCCTTTTGCCTTATTTAAACTGCATTGCCGTCTCTGCGTTGCTCGAATTTCTGATGCGCCGGCTCGCTATAAAATTTATGGCCTACGTGCGAGCCGAAAAGCAAGCACTGCAACAACAATAACAAAAGTAAGGAAAACAAATTTAAAAAAATAAAAACACAATACAGGTGGCAAAAAGCTCAAGCAAGCATGCAACATTCGTTTACGCCAAACTTTTGTTACCAATTGAACTGTCACAGTTCCGATTTGGCGTCGTTGTGGTTGTTGTTATTGTTGTTGTTGTTGTCATTGGCCAGGAAATTGGCAAGCGTTCGCATGTGTAATAAATCAATTAAAGCAATTTATTTGTATCCTGTAGCTGTAAATACACAACAACACACACAGGCGCACATTCTGTCTCTCTCCCACACACACACTCACACACTTACTCTGTTCGCTGGCGTATGTAGTCACAAAGCCTTCAATATTTTATTTGTTATACTTTCTGTTTTATTTCTTTTTTTTACTTAAATAGCTTAACAATCTTTTGTGACAACTTAAATCGTAGCCGATTTCGTGTTGTTTTCGTGAAATGGCGCCTGAAAGTAGACTAAGTAACAATTATAGCACTTATTAAAATTTTATGTTTGTAGTAGATATACTTTTGGGCTGCACAATTTTCTTTCCCTACTCATACGCTTCTTGTAAGCTAGTCGGAAATCTCTTTGATGGTTAACCAAAAAAGGCAAGCAGAGTCCTAAAGCCCATTGTCTCCCTCTCTTTTCAGCTCGAGAGTATGCGGACTGGCCAATGACTTCTATTTCAAAAGCCGCAAAGTTCTCAGCAAAATTGAAATACTTAGTCACTAATGTACATATATCACTCTAACCTCAGCTCTAAACTGGAAGATAAAAACATAAAAAAAAGGTCGATTTTAAACAACAAGAAAAAGAGCTTAAAGCTTCAGCCCGAACATTTAGCTCAAAAACAAACAGAAGTCATCCCATAAAATTGTATTAAGATCAAACTAAAGCTGAAGATTAAATATACCTTAATAAGCTTAAAGCTCAAAAGCTGCTGTGCTGTGGTGTGGTTTAGCTTCAAGCTTAACACTTGATAAAGAGAAATAAGTACTTCAAACAGTTTAAGAGCTTTAAAATCTAAGTCAAATAAAATTCAGGACAAAAGCTTAAAAAAGCTTTATAATTAAAACTTAAAAAGCAAAGAATTATTGCAATAAGCTTTTAAAAAGCTTTTAAAAGTAAGTCTAGATCAAATAAAAACTCGCAAAAAGCGTAAAAAATCAACTTAAAACGATTCAATGGTTCACCTTCAAATTCCAGCTAAAAAGCTATACCCAGAAGCTTTTGCTTAAAAGCTAAAACCAATTTGTAGTAAAAAAAAATTTTGCTCAGTTTAAGCGAACATCATAGCATATGTATATATAGCGCCAAATTATTACTGTAACTAAAACTCGCTGTAGTGGTTTGAAAAGCTTAAAGCTCAACCCCCAAAGTACATTGGATCAATTAGGCCAAATTATTTTTAAATGTATATTTTACCAAAATATTTTCTTTTAATCAAATTTCCATTTGCTCGCTAACTTAATTTCCTACAAATCGCTTCCAAGCCATTTTGCGCTCAATTATTTTCAGCCAGCGAAAATCGCATTAACCAGCACTTAGTCAACACCTCCACCACCACACACACACACACAGTATTATCATTCGTATAAAATATTGTTTTCAAGTGTTTTCAAAAATACATATCAATCGCTTCCACCAAGTCAAAGGCAGTCAGGCGGTACTTAACCTAATATTCTGTCAGCAGCAATCAAGCAGTTGCAATAGGGCGAACTTATGCAGTTAGTCAGCGTCAGAGTCAGAGTCAGAGTAAAGTTAGTTAGTTAGCTAGCTGGTTGAGTAATATAGCTGTGATAAACTTATTTCCCTCTTAACACAATTTCCGTGCTACTACAACAACATCAAACAGGCATTAGAAGCTGCTATCAAAGCTGGTGGCTAGAACAAACTTGGCTGTTGAGTAAGGCACCGCACGCCCACGGAACTTTTTCCGCTGCCACTGCAATTGAGTAGATATCTGTCCTCTTTCGCACCACAGAGCTTCATATAGTAATTTCCGCTTTACGCTAAGATACATACGCGCATATATGAATACACAGTGTTGTGCCATATAAAAGCAGCTGAATTTCGGAAACATCACTGCCCTTACGAGCTGTAACCAAAACCATTATGGGTAAATGCGCAAAAGTTCCAAAATATTCCATCCCAGTATTTCGAAATTTTTTTTAAATTTGATCTAATTTTCATCCTTCATTTTTTTAAGTTTTTCGAAAATAAATGTGAGTCCGAAATTTTTTTCAAAGCTCATTTTATAAAATTCGATAATGAATTTCAAACCAATAAAACCATGACAAAAACAACTTTTTGTTTTTTATTTGGAAACCCTCCATCAGGAAAAATGCGACATTTCTAAAATATCCGAAATATTTTGATATTGTAAAAATAACAGACAGTTTTTTTCTATTAACCCTTGTATGAACTTTTAGTCATCTAAATATTTCCAGCCTTAATTTTAAATATTTCAAAATATAAATTTTTTTGATTACAAAAATTAAAACAAAAAATGTTCTAAGGCACAAATACTTACATACAGTTTCGTATTAGGAGTTTTTCTAAATAAAATTTTTTTTAGTTTTATTATCAAAATTTGTGTGGCCAAAATTATTGGGCAAATTTTTTAGAATTTCAAATGTTTAGAAAAAAATTTATCTATAAAACAAAAATTAAAAAAAAAATACAACTTTTCATTTCAACGAAATACCCGGTGGAAAACTCTGAAAATCATTTAACCCCGAAAAAGTTTTGAAAAAAATTGCTCTTTTCTAATTTCAAGTTATTCCAATAAGAATTGGAAAATTAGAAAAATGCATTTTTCTACTCTAATACAGTGAGTAAAGCCTGAGAATTGTCATCAACAGAACAAAACTAAATATTTTGAGCTTTTACCAATAAATTTTTCAAAAATCAACGATTTTGAACGCTTTTAATTACAATTTTTTTTTAGGAAATGTCGAAACTCAAATTTTTAGAAAAAATTTTTAACTTTATATATTTTCTAACCCAAATGCAGCATTTGTCTGCTATTGTATTGCACGCCACTGTACATGCATACGTATATAGATAAGTGACTTAACAGCGCTGATGAAGCGTAAAAAGCATATCTAACTTGGAAGTGTTTGCGGCAAAGGTTAAGCTCAGTGCAATAGGAGCTTCGCTTGAAGACTCTGGCTGGCAACTTCCCAAGTGTGCAGGATCGTTGCTGTAAAATTAATCCCTTAGACGTGCTTCAAAGCATTTGCTGCGATGTAGTAAAAAAGCACATGAATGGGCGTGTGTGATAATTTTTGCATATGTGTGCAACACATTTTAATTCAATTCTCAACCCACATACACACCCACACACTCACACACATAAGTGCACCCATTAACCATATGAACTCATTTACAGTGGCAGTTGAGCTGCGCTTTGGAAATTTCAATTTAATAGCAGACAAGCATCAGCAAACACATACAAGGAAAGCACACACACACTCACACCCAGACAGTAAAAGCCGCCACTCAAGCAAATAAAGCTCACTTATTTAGTAGATTCATTCAGTCTATGTGGTGGTGCAGTGGCTATGCGGGCATCGCCAACTGTGCAACTGGATTTGTATGTTTACTTCGATGTCTGCTTGAGTTTCCTACAATCTTCGTGTTTGTGTGTGTGTGTGCGATTCTGTCTGGCTGTCGATGTTGTTGTTGTTGTTCCTCTTGGATGTTAATTATTGTGGCTTTAGCTGTCTGTTGGCGCGTCTGTTGTGGTCAATGTGATTCTAGAGCTTTCAGCTTTTAAATGCAAACACACATGCGAGCTGCACACATACACACACACATACATATGTAGAAAATCTGCCATTAAATTGTGCATGTGTGAGTGATTTAATGTTAATTAACACACTATAAGATTTACTTATCCCAGCTCCAGAAAACGTTGTAAGCTCTGGAGTGCTACTTTTAATAAAAAAAAATAAACAAACAAATTAATTTTTAATTGTATTACAAGATTTTTATTTCATATTCGAAGTGTGTGCTAACAAAAAGCAGCTAGATTCCTTGAAGGGAGCTCATAATGTCTGAAAGTTACCATCATCTGCGCCTTAGTGTATGCTATATTTCGTAGCATACTTTTAGGCGCACTTATTACTCTGTTAGATACTTTTGGCAATCGAACAATAGCTACATAGTTCCTAAGTGGCAATTACAATTCAACATTTTATGCACTGCGATTTTTTCAAAATTATTTTAAAAGCAATCGAAGTGGAAACAATTGATGCGACCACAAAAATTTACTCCCAAAAGTATGCTACACAAAAACATACCGTTTCACAATTTCACCAGCAAGCTTTTTTGTGAGGCAAACGCTCTCGTTGACTGAAGTCTACTTTAAAGCGCCCAGTAACCACGATAGCAGTTTATCTCTACATCTCTACTATTTTTAAACTTTCCTTTTATTTAAAAAAAAAAGTTTCGGAGAAAAATAAAGCAACAAAGTGCTTTCGTCTGCTTATTTTAAGTTTTCATCTACACCTCTTTGCGACAGCATGCAAGACAATAAGAAAAAAGCTATTTTAGACGCTTCATGATAACAAGCAACAAGACAATAAGAAAAGTTGAGCAGGTGTAAATTTTTGCAAAACATTTGTTTAATCAATTTATCTTGTTGCCGAAAATTGAATTTCACTGACATAAGAGGAAATAAAACTATCAAAAGTCAAGAAAGTTTAAATTCGCTGGCAAAACTTAAGCACAACAAAGTAGGGGAAAGAGTGAGAGAGGCTGAGCGAGAGAGAATGTCTGAAAAGCGCAAGAAAAACAAAAGAATTAAAATAACAAAAAGTACAAGAGTGAGAATAATAACAAGAAATTGACTGGAAGAAATAAGATATTTACGTCAATAGAAAACCAAAAGTTGAACAACTTATGCACATAAGGAAATGGTAGAGAAGTTATTGAGCAGAGAGAGCGCGCCAATGATGGGCTGCAAAGTAAAAATAAATGAAAAGACTTACTGCCTAATTGAATACAGAGAAGTATACTGAAACAACTTGCAAAAGTGCAAATGCCATAACCTAAAAATAAAAAGAACAAACTACTTAAGTTATGAAGTTATGGTACTTTACGTAAGTGGATCAAAAGTAAAAAAAAAGTGAGTCAGCTAAATAGGAAACTTATATTACCTTGTAATAAAACAGTGAATAAAAGAGGTGGACATTATTATGCTAAAGTATTAAGTATTGGCATAATCGAACCTTAATTAGCTGTTTTTGAGAACAGCTACTTTGGGAACACTTACATATATTTAAACACAAATAGAGCACATTTTCGCTATTCTTCTTTACCATAGGTAAGCCGATTTCCCTAAAAAACATGAAAATAGAAGACAACATAATCCAACATAACGTCACATAACTTAATGAAAAAAAACAGAGTAGTAGTAACGTAATATGAATCGCAAAATGTTACACAACATATGTAACATAGCATAGCATAACATAGCATAGCATAACATAACATAAACATAACATAACATAACATAACATAACATAACACAATTAAAAAGAACAACATAACATAAAACAGCATAACATAACATAATATGAAAAAACATAACACAACACAACAAAACATAGCACAACATAATATAACATAATATAACAAAAAATTTCATAGCATGACAGAACATGACACAACATAACATAACATAGCATAACAAAACCTAGCATAACAAAACATAACATACCATAACATAACACAACATTCGAAAACATATCCCATCACAACATTAATTTTCGTGACGCAAGGAAGTGAGGCAGAAAGTAGTTTAACTCGTGCCTCGCCTCTTCTTCTTCTTTCAAATGTTTAAAAATACTTGAATTTCATTCTAAAATTTTAATTTCCTTTCACATGCACTCAAAAACTTTCCCCGCGCCTGCAAATATGCTATCACTTTCAATTTTATTTTCATTCTTACCGCTCAAGGCCATTCATAAAATAAACCAAATATTTGTTTAACCCCTTCGTGTCTCAACGCCTGGCGTGAAAGCTGATTACTACTAACAACTTGGGCATGTCATGCCTGACCTTTTCATGCCACGAACATGCCAGAGCATTGCAAAATTGTAATTAAATTCAACATGAACATATTCGCTTAACCTTCAGTTGGCAGATGGCAGAGGAGTAAGGGAAAAACATGTGATAGTGCGAGAAAGAAAAATCAGCTGGGAAATAAGTGCTGGTTACCGTATGAAAAACTCACACATGCCAACGTATATGATAAAAATTTACTGGTTTATTTATTTGCTATTTATAACATGTTTTAAGAGGAGTGGATGTAAGGTGGATGAACATTTATTTCTGATGCATTCCCGAAACTGCATTAAAGAGGAGAAATGTTGAAATGTTTAAAGAACAAATTCAGTGAGGCAGATCTAATCCAAAACTGTAACCGAAATCGGTACAAATGATTCCTGAACCGAAAATCGAAAAATTTCGGAGTAACAAATCGATAACCGAAATTAAACTGAAATCGAACTCGAGAAAAAATTCAAAACCGAAATCGAAATTGGAACAACTCAAACCCGAAACCGCAAGAAGCATTCGAAACTGGAAACGAGAATTTTATTTTAAACCAGTTTGAAAGTCTATTATTTTAATTGACCTAAATGCATAAATTATTCATCCATCTCGTGCCATTGAACGCTACTCACTGCGAGGAGCAGAAAAAGTAAGTGCACTTGCATCTGTAATCATCAACCTACCCTGCAGGAAAATTACTAACTTGTGAGCAAAATTGATGGTGCAGTGACTAGAACTGCATCAATTCAAATAAACAATTGAGCCAAGGTTTTTTTGAATTGTTAATAAAATTTCAAAATGGTAATCGGTTTTTCTGGTTTCATTTTGTATGCAAATTTGGAAATACACCAAACTTTGTCGGTGTTTGTTTAGGCATCATTTCAAAACTACTAAACCGATTTGAATGAAACTTTGAAAAGCTTTAGGAAAATAAATTGAGAAAGTTTTCCGCAGCCTTTAAACTCGAAGGCTTGAAATGAACTAAAAAAAAGCAGCAGCTCACAACTAACGCTTTTCCCTACAGGGTAGGTATGTATATTTGAGTGCATGCAAATAATTTTCGTGTCACTAATTGATATCTTTAATTGACACAAATGTTTTGAGTGGATTATCGAGTTTTCGTTGGGCATAAAATCGTGAATGCAAAGGTACATACATATATAAATATATCTATAATGATACAGCTATGCAAATCCACTTCATATACTATATTATATTTTTTATAAAATAAACAAACACGTTTTCTAAATTATTAGCAATTTATTCAAATGAATTTTAGCTACATATTAATAGCCTACAATTAGGCGCTAGCAAATGAATTTATTAGGCCCATTTAAATTGAAGTGCAAACGCATTAAAAATATTAATGACCGCAAATTAAATGGAACATCGTTGACAGCTGAGTGCACTTGTGACATTTTTTATGTCGTTAAATAAATAAAAACAAAAATAAAAATAAAGATAAATAGTTGATCATACTATAGCGCCATCTGACTAAAGTAACGGTGCTGTTGTGGTTCTTTGAATAAAAAATGCCCAACACGACAAGTTTTTAAAACTTTTTTTTTCTATAATACTTTTTAAGAAATAAAATCGATTTCTTGCCGATTAGAAGGTCAAAGACTTTAAAAGTGAAACAAAAATATTTATGTCGGAAATTCAAAAAAAAAAAATTATAAATTTTCAAATTTAATTTTTGTTATTAATTAATTTCTCGAAATGAGTTATTTCCAAGTTTTCAAGTTTTCAAAAAAATTAAAAAAATAAATAAATTCTTATTTCAAAAATTCATTTTTTTTAATTTGTCTTGGAATTTTTAAACATCGTAAAAAAAATTATTTTGGACTTTTGAAACATTAAATTTTGGATTTTTGAGTTATCACGAATTTAATTTTTAATTTCAAAATTGACTTGAAAATTTCGAAATATCGTGAAATATTGCAATTGTTTGTTGTGAAATTTTTGAAGTATCGTAGATTTAAAAGAAAAAAGTGAAATATGATTAGATTTTTTTAAATGTCTTTGATTTTCAACTTGTTTTGGGGTTTTTCGAAAAGTTTTTAAAATTCCTTGCGAAGTTTTTTTTCATATGGTCTTAAGCTCACAAAACTTACAAATAGAAGAATTTAGAAAATATGTTTTTGAATTATCAAAAAAAAAAATGTTTAATGTTATTCAGTTTTCAAATGTTTTTAAAAAAATTAAATTTGTTTCGGAACTATATAAAAATCATACAGATTTTCAATTTTTTGGGAAATTTTGAAAGAGCGTACAGTTTTCGAAAAAAATTTTAAATTGAAAGTAGGTGAAATTTGATTTGGAATTTTTGAAATAGTATTTGATTTTTCGTAACATTTCGAAAGGACTTCTGTTGGGTCGACGAGCTCGTTGTAGCGACTGCTCATCACCTCACAGTCCCTTTAACAACTTATTGATCCCTCTTATGACTTTTATCTTCCACCACTACAGAGCTGCAGAAACCAACAATCACAACACATTTTTATAGCACTTTTGGAGCAGCCAAAAATGTTGCATTACTTGCGAGCCAGTTTAAAACACAAAAATAAATATTTATGCATCCAAGTACACGTAAAGTGTAACTATCAAGAATCACTTTACATTGCGGTCATGAAACACGTTCACTACCGAAAATGTTTTGCTACAACTTTAGCTCGAGAGCAAGCTGGTTGTAAGAGATAACAGGTAAATAGATAAATAATTCACAAAAACGATGATGTTATGCGGAGGGTATGAGCTTGTATAAATGCGGCGTTAGTAATTTCGATTTCGATGCATCAATATGTTGCTGTTGTTGTTGATGATGTTCGTTTTGGCCATTTTTTATGCGATTTACACACAATAGGAGGAAGCTGTTCGCACTCTTTCACACCTCTTGAAGCCATTCCATCTATAATGACTTTGGATTCCTTCATCGACGTTCCACTTACAAGAATTTAAAGGACTTGAGGGCAAATAACGTAAAAGAGGAGGTCGGAGTGGATAGTTTTACTGAACAGGAAAAGCCACTGTTGGCTCGTAAATGTTGAACAGTTTATGGCGACATTAATTTTAGCAACACTCGATTGAACGATGAGAAGCTACATACAAATGTACAACCAGTTGAGCAGTGCTTGCGAGCTGCAATGGCGGAAGCTGCAGATACATGTCCAAAAGTGGCTATAGTGCGAGGTGAAGATCCATGGTATGGCAGCTACAACAATGAATTTCAAGCGAAATCAAGCGCTGTTCGTTGTTGTGACGTAGCCCTTGCTTTCTGTGTAATGCACCGATGTTCTTAGAGAAAATCGGGCACCAAAGCATCAAACGCATTCTGTCACTGCCTCTTTTGTATCACTCAAATTGTTTAGCCTATCTACTTACAATTCTTTTCGCAGGTTTATTTCACATCCAACTTTTTTAACATTATGAATAAAATTCATTTCAAATTTGTTTTCACCAAACAGCTGATTGTTGTCATTGTCATTAGTGCTGCCACTGTGACGTTTTTATTTGCTTACAAGTAAAAGGGGTAAACGACTTATAGATTCCTCTGCATGAGTTCTAATAAGGCGCCTTTTATTATTTCATGCAGGTCATCATCAATTTGGCCTTTTTTTTGGAGTTCAACAACAAAACAACCAGTCAAGCTTTTGTATATATTTTTTCCATCAGTCTTCCTATTTGCATATTGAGTGTTATTCTACTTTGTATGCATATTTATTACAGTAACTTTTACAACAAAACTTACACCATTACATAATTTAATTATTAAAGTTATGTCACCTGCTGACATCTCCCCAATGCACCATACAACATGAAAGCGAACAATAGCGCCGCTGACCGAATAGTGTACAAGTAATTTTACAACAAAGAAAATTAACAATAAAATACATTTGACAAGAAATTTTTATAAATTTATTTTACAGCTTTTACCGTTGAGCAGCTGATTACTGCACATGTCGTGCATTGTGCGCTAGCGTTGCTGCCAACTTGAATGTTGTTTAATTAAACTGAGCACGAACTCTCGTGTGTGTGGCATTTTCAAAATGCAATTACAACCCAATTAACATTTTTGTTGAGTTTAAATTTGAGAAGCTTCACCCAAGTTGAGTATTGAAAATAGTGCTGACTGTCGTATGGAAATCTCACATATTTATATTGGTAGGGGACTTTGCATTCTTTAACGTATGTATCTAATCACAACAACAATAAAATAAATATTCAACGCCGTAAATTCCATGGCTTGAATTTGGCTGATTCTGAAATTTATTATCATTTGAAGCACAAAGATTATTGGCTATCTCACTTGAAAATCTCAGATATGTGAATCTGTCTACACTAATTAAATGTTCTAGCTTATCTAACGTTATGTGAAGCTATCGGAAAGGTTTTTATTAATATGTGTGATAGCGAAATTAAAGGCTAAATGATGTTAATTAATACGGCAGCCCACGTCGCTACATCCATAACTGCAATAAAATTTGCGTGAAAATTGTGAAAGCTCATTTCAGCCCTTTATAAATTTAGGGAAAATATTTTTGTTGGAATTTCTAAATAAATTGATTAAACGCGCCATCACTCACATATTTTTATAAATGAAAAATATAAGCATCCGAGGCTATTAATAGATACATATAAAATCAGAGATGCTTTTCTGTTTATCAGATCAAATAGTTTACCAAGTGCAAGTAAATAGTACGTAATAAAAAAAGATAACACAGACATGGGATCATTTTTTAAAAACAGCACTGTTTATACGCATTTCAAGTTTTTGCGCACAAGTTCGCTGAGGTTAAGGCGCCGGAGGTAAGTAGAGAGGGAAAGAGTGCAACTATCAAGTCAATTTTCTAAATATTTTGCTATCTCTTCCCATCACTCTTTTTGTACGCTCTCTTTTTATACCTTTTATGAACATGAAATAAACCACAAATAGTTATACCGAAATGAGCAGAGTCGATTTAGTCATGTCCGTCTGTCCATCTGTCCGTCCGTCTTTTGGACGCAAACTAGTCTCTGAGTTTTAGAGATAACTCGATGAAATTTTTCAAGCAAGCGCCATTTTGCATAGGATTAATTAGCAAGATCGGACCGATACAACGCATAGCTCACATACAATCGATTGTTCCGATAAACGGGTTTTGGGCAATTAAAAAGCTAGGAACATAAAATTTTGCAGGTTTGCTCTATATTATATATGTAACGTATGTAGTGAAAATCAGCTAAATCGAAAAAACATAACACATATCTCCCATTTAATCGATATATTCGATAAATGGGTTTTGGGCTATGTATCTTTAAAATAACAGTTCTGAAGAGTTTGTACCAATTGTAAGTAAGGATGGGACACTCAAAAAAGGTATACGTATTCGTAAAAGGTATATAAGTACAGCCGAAGACAGCTCTTTCCTTACTTAGTCGTTTCACACTTAAATTCCAGAAAAGTTTATATATGTATTTAAGCGCATAGAAAATACGACAGAGAACGCTAAAGGAATTGAGTTGCTTGAAACCACTGCCAAATAACACATAGTATATGTCTGCCAGTGTTACCGTTTTACTTTTTAATACTTTTAAATAAAATTGGTATTTTTTCTTATTTTTTAAATGTTTTTCTTAATTTGGTAGTTTTTTTTTCTTTGATTGATAATTGTTTTTTTTTTTTTTTTTTTAAATGTTTTTCTAAATTTGGTAGGTTTTTTTTCTCTGATTGAAAATTTTTGTTGATTTTTTTTAACTAAAAACAAATTTTTTTTTCCTGAAAAATGTATAAGGGCTTAAAAAAATTTATCTTTTCTTTGAAAGTATATATATTTAGTTGAGGAGTTTCAGAGAGTTTTTGTTAATTTTTTTTAGCTAAAAACAATTTTTTTTTTTCCTGAAAAATGTATAAGGGCTTAAAAAAAATGTATCTTCTCTTTGAAAGTATATTAGTTGCAGTTTCTGGGTTTTTGTTGATTTTTTTTTTTTTGTTATTTTAAAAAAAGATTTTAAATACTGTAATATTGAACTTGAAAACATAAAACTCCGAAATTATTGAGTATAAAATAATTATAACACCTTAACAGTTACGATAATATATAAATCCTAGTATTAATTAAAGTTTCTAATTGTAATTTTTACTTTAAAACAACTCTGTACACGAGATTGCTTTCAATTCCACTTAGTGGGAGTACCTGCCATTCCGATACGCAAAAAAAAAGATGCCACACTAGTAGAGATAAATAATGATACATATGAACTCAATTTGTCTCTAGTACATTTGAATATTCTAAAAAACAGCACAGTCAGTTCGTCAATGTAGCTCGCAAGTGATAGTACGAAAATCGATTAATTCAAAATACATTAAGATGTACGCCAGCAGCATCTCGCCACTATCGTTAGCTGCTGTCTTGCTTAGTTGTATTATTCTCGCAGCAACACCGCCTACACAAAGCGCACGTATACTCGGTTTCTTTTCGACACCCAGCAAATCGCATACGATCATACATGCTTCGGTTGCCGCGGCTTTAGCGAATGCGGGACACGATGTCACCGTTATTAGTGTAATAAAAAATATTTATCCAAATGCACCTTATAAATATATACAAATCGATTTGGACAAGGATGGCCAATATAAAGATTCCACATTATCGGATTTAGTCAATGAGTCCAGACCATTTTATTGGGCCATAGTTAATTTGGTGCAAGGTGTCTTAGCAACAGGCAATCTAACTCTAAACCATCCAACAGTACGTGATTTTTTAAGTACCCATGGTGAGGGTGACTTTGATCTTGTGCTGATCGGTCATGCTATTAATGATTTTCTCTTTGGGCTGGGCGCTCACTTTCGTTGTCCTATTGTGGCATCTTTTATGTTGCAACCGTATCATATGGTACATCGTTTGGTGGGAAACCCAGTGGAAAATTTCCAAACTTCCGCATTATTTATGCAACTTAATAAGCACGCAACATTTTGGGGACGTGTGGAAAACTATCTGTCGAATATATATGAGCAATGGTTAATTTCGCCGATTCTTAACGCAGACAATTTGAAGTATTACAAGTAAGTGTTGTTGTTGTGAAGAGGTGCAAAATTTAAGTTTTGTTGGTAAAGCACATTTTAATTTTTTTGTGTTCAAATTTCATTACAAAAATGACATTCACTGGCAGTCACTCACTTACATAAATTAGAAATTATAGATTTAAAAAACAAAAATTTGTGTACTCAAAATTTCAAATCTAAAACTAAAAATCTGACGTTAGCAAAAATAAAAAAAAAGAACAAAAAAATTTTATTAAAAAAATTACAAACAAAAAAAAAATTTCTTAAAATTTAACAAAATTAAAATCAAAAAATTAAAAATCTTAAGTTGGCAAAAAACAAAAGAAAAAAAAAAAAATAATACAAAAAATTTGTTTTACTCAAAATTTTAAAAAATAAAGCAAAACACCAAAAAAATATGTGTGATAAAAAAAAAATTATAAACAAAAAAAATTGTTTACTCAAAATTTAAAAAAATAAAGCAAAAACACCAAAAAAATATATGTAATAAAAAAAAAATACAAACAAAAAAATTTTGTTTACTAAAATTTTTTAAAAATTAAAAACAAAACATTAAAAATTGAAAAAAATTAGGAAAAAAAATTTGTTCGATTCGAAATTTTAGAAAATTAAAATTCTAAAGTTAGCAATTTGTATGCTATTTCGATAGGATTTTGAATTATGGCGACTTTTAACCTCTTCCTGGCCCACTGTGCAGTGGTTTATTTTGGTGCATCATAAAATCCGTTAACAAGAAATTACTTCAAATTTTATATTTACAAAATGTGACTGTTCAAGCGACATAGGCTGTAATTATTTCTTTTCGTTTATTTCTTTTGTGCTGCATGCTATTGTGATTCGCAACCAGCTTATGAAATATTCCAAAGAAATAGTTTATGTTTTGTAAACCCAAATCGGTGTTTTTCACAGCGAAAATGAGGAAGCCAATGCAAACAAGGTAAAGAACAAGTAATTTAAATAAATAACTACCTGGGTGACCGAGACTTGCTCGGTATTTTTCGAATTTGCCGCATAATCTTACTTACCAAGAGCATAAATTTCCAAAATAGATTTCCAAAATATCGTACACTAACCACAAAAAGTCACTTAACATACTTTTTCGACACCTGTTGTGTATTAAATATTCTGGTTGGCCCACAGCCAAGTAGAAACCCTTAGAAACTCCATCTACCAAATTTCATCGAAATCGGCTTAGCCGTTCCCGAGATAGTGGTCGATATCTGGAGGAATAAATAAAATGCGTTCAGGTGGCACCCCTATGTGGCAATCCTACTCGAAAATATTTTGGTTGGTATACGCCCTAAAATACCGTTCATTTGATACCCACAATGCCATATATTGCTTAATATTTAAAAAAAGTTCGAAAAGATGGCAACCCTCTAAGCTTCCTTTAGTGGCAACATCCAAGTAGAAAATCTAAGAGGGGAGCATCCTATCCATCTACCGAATTTCATCGAAATCGGTTTAGCCTTCCCGGGATAGTGGTCGATATCTGGTGGAATAAATAAAAAGCGTTCAGGTGGCAACCCTAGGTGGCAATCCTATTCGAAAATATTTTGGTTGGTATACGGCCGAAAATACCTTTCATTTGATACCCATATTGCTATATATTGCTTAATATTTAAAAAAAACTTGATAAAGGTGGCAACCCTGTGAACCACCCCAAGTGGCAACACCAAAGTAGAAAATCTTAAAACAAAGTATAGTACCTATGTACCAAATTTCATTAAAATCGGTGAAGTCGTTCGTGAGATAGTAGTGGATATACAAATATACAAATATACAAATATACAAGAATAAGTCGTTTAAAGTTATAAGATAACAATCTAAATTAATATTACTCAAAGTTTGACACTATGCAACACGTGCTCCATGATGATATAATCAATGGCACGATTAGCTTGTGAATGTGATAAAAAGCATTTGCCTACCAATAAGAACTGATTGGAAGGTTGCTAGAAACAATGGTCTAGTGATAACAGGCTCTTAACATTCGAACACCTCACTTATCACTTGATATAAATACTGCTGATACATTGCTGAAGTATCACATTGGTGACTATATAGGAATCAGTTCATTGTAAAATTCTCAATTTATGAACTAGTAAGTGCGCATTCAGTTATTCGTTGATATCGAAAGTGACAAGTACAAGACGATTATAGCTTCACAAAACAAGCCAAATGTTCGCGCCGCGCATCTCTTCAGCCTTACTCGGTTTGCTGCTCAGCTGCATCATACTCACTGCAGCACCCACGCAAGCTGCACGCATACTTGGCTTCTTTCCGACACCCAGCAAATCGCATATGCTCATACATGGTGCTGTTGCGGACGCTTTAACACACGCTGGACATAATGTCACCGTAATTGGGCTCTCAGAAAATGTCTACCCGAGCGCTAACTACAAATATATACAAATTGATTTGGGTGCGCAGGGTAATGAGCATCAAGCCAAATTAGCGGATATTGTGAATAAGTCGACACCATTTTATTTGAGTATACTGCAATTGGTGACGAGTGTGCTCAATGTGGGCAATCAAACACTCAAACATCCAAAAATGCGTGAATTTTTACGCACTCATGGTGCAGGTGATTTTGATCTCGTGCTGTTGGGTTATACATTTAATGATTATGGCATGGGTTTGGGTGCTCACTTTCGTTGTCCCACCATAGTCACTTTTGTGATACAACCACCGTACGCTGTGCATCGTTTGGTGGGCAATCCCACGGATAAATTTCATTCAAGCATATTGGTAACAAATCTTAAGGGCCCATTCACATTTTGGGGACGTGTTAAGAATTATTTGGCGCATTTACTGGAACAATGGATTGTTACGCCAGTAATTGATAAGGAAATTTTGAAGATTTACAAGTAAGTAGAAAATTAAATGTGTGCGAAGAGGATAGATATGAATACGAGTTTGCCTAGAAACCAAACTATGACAGCTGTCAACGTGACAAATGACAAGATTTTTGTTGATAAAATTGAACATTTTGAAAAAATTACAATGTTATGGGAGACTAAGCGAACAAACCCTTATTTATTTCTGGTCACAATTTTTTTTATGTTCGCTGTTTTGGTAAATTTTGTTCTTTTAAAGAAGGAACCAGCAATAATTGCTCATCGTAGCTTCAATTAAAATGTATTTGGTATCGCAATTCCATTTCTTTATTCATTTTTTTGTTTGTAGAAGTCTCTCCCATTTCACTTTATTCATGCTTCGCTTGTAGATTTGAACAAACAGTTTAAACAACGTCTGGGGAATGTGGGATTGGTTTAGTAAAGCAGCGCACTTGGGTCATTATACAACTCTACAAACGACCCTTACAATGACGTCCGCTTTCTGTTGAACTCGGTTGATTGCAATAAGCATTAGGCAGTAAAGGGATTTGATTAGACTTTTAGGGGAGTAGCCCAAAATACCGTTCAAAGGTATTGATAAGCCAATCTTGCCTTAATCATAAGAAACCGATAAAAAGCTATTAATAATCACAATAAATCGATAGTAAGCTGTTAGTAATCTGATAGCGGTTTGTGGTTTTAAAGGCACTTTGTGATATTTTTGGTGTTTAGTTAATAAGTAACCAGCGGGATATTTAGTGCTCAATTCACCTAGCATGTGCTAGAGACAACTAACTAATTTGAAACAATCAAAATGTGCGCGCGCGTCTCATTTAAACTCGACGCTTTCGTGTTTTATTCCCTCGTCCTGACAACAGCACCACCCGCTCACACTGCACGCATACTCGGCTTCTTTCCGACAAAAAGCAGTTCACATATGATCATAAATAATGCTCTTGCAGACGTTTTAGCTAGTGCTGGACACAATGTCACCGTAATCGGTCTATCGACAAATATCACACCCAAGTCTAACTACAAATACATACAAATCGATTTGGCTGAGCATACAACTCAATCGCATAAATCTGCACTGACGAATGCAGTTAAAAAATCCTCTTCAAGTCTTGCGAATATTTATAATATTTTGAAAAGTTTTATTGATGTTGGCAATCAAACATTGAGCCATCCGAAAATGCGTGCATTTTTACGTACCCATGGTGAAAATGATTTCGATCTCGTGCTGCTGGGTTATACATTTACTGATTATGCCGTGGGTTTAGCTGCTCACTTTAATTGTCCTATTGTGGTATCTTTTGTGGTACAACCAACTTATACAGTGAGTCGTTTGGTAGGTAATCCAACGATGAATTTACATCCCTCCATACTGTTGGGTAATCTCAAAGGAGCAGACACATTTCGGGGACGAGTTGAAAATTATTTGGGTAATTTATTTGAGCAGTGGATTCTTACGCCTATGCTAGACCATCGGATGTTGGAAATTTACAAGTAAGTGAACTTTTTATACCCCATCATCTTCTCGACTTCCTGTTAAAGGCATGATTAGCCAAGCAGCGTATAAATTTGGCGGCAGAATAAATTCTACATGAGTTGCTCAATCTTCCTCTGGCAACTTTGCAACTGAAAATATGTGTAACTTATTTTTAAACTAATGGCAACTCATCGAAACAGCTGTTCGAATTTCGCAAAATTTTTAAATTTATCATATTCTGCAAGATTAGTAAATTACATGCAATAGTAAGTGTTTAAATTTGGTTTTTTTGCTTGATGTGAAAATTTAATCAACCTTCTTAAATTTGGGAACTCATAATATTAACGTTCCCTGATATTTTTTACAAGTCATGTGAAAACACCCGCAATACTAATAAATTTTTGTTTGTTCTCTGTCTTGACAAGTAATCTACTTAAGGTGATAATACAAATTATTATGCAAACTAAATAAATTAATAAAAAATATATTTATCTTGTATTCAATGCAAGTTACTACTGGCGTGATTTACTAGCTCTAAATTAAATGATAAAAAAAAAACTTAGTAGACAGTAGTAGAAAGGGACAACTCGTACTTGATACAGGCTGTTAGATATCGGTGATTTAAAAAAATTTTGAGTATGCGATACTTGCTCCACAACATCGATTTTTGTTTTCTGATTCGAAAAGGTTTACTTCAGGCTGCCTTTGGACGTAGATTTTCAGTGTTGTTGAGCGCAAAACCTTACTTCTCCAATCCAAATGTAAGCTACACAAAGCCGTAAGCCAATATACATAACTGACTCCGAATAAATTCTAGCACATTTCTAGCAGTCAGAGTAGTTTGTAACCCACCACCTATTTCTCCCTTGCTTTGTGACAGTAGCTCTCCAAAACAAAGTCAACTACAAATACAGCAACCCCATTTATTGCTTTTATTGCCTAGTTATTATTAGTTTTATTATCGCTGCTTAATGTCAACATTTGTACGAGCACGCTAGCCAACTGCTAATCTTTCATACTTTAATGCGTTTCGCTTTAACTGTAAGCACACCTGACCTTTTCCTTTTCATACCTTTGAGCGCGTTTCAATTTGGTTTTCATACAAAACTTTGAAGTCTACATACAAAGTCTGAAGACAATGCTCAACTAAGACGCCACAATTTGCGAACACATTATGGCTATAATTACAACAACACAAACAAATGTATAAACAATGAGACTGCCCAAATTGTGCTCAACGCGTATTTATGTGCGCCAAAACAAGTTCTAGCGTTTAGTCAACAACAAAACGCCTAGTCGCATACAAAAGCCGGCACGCGCGTTCAGTCACAATTTCGAGAAAAAAAAGAATTGTTAGAACGCGCTACAATGTGCGCCCTCCAAGGGGGGTACGTCGTTTTCGTCGCTCTCTTTTGTCTACTCATCAGTTATCCAACAACGCGCGTCGAGGCCGCACGCGTACTCGGTCTC
Organism: Sphenella marginata; assembly: GCA_951509765.1. Classification (NCBI taxonomy): domain Eukaryota; kingdom Metazoa; phylum Arthropoda; class Insecta; order Diptera; family Tephritidae; genus Sphenella; species Sphenella marginata. Next base: position 78,103,727 of record OX608081.1, read on the forward strand.
TTCGCCTCACCATCCAAATCACACATAATTGTACATTGCGCTGTGGCTGACGCGTTAGCTCATGCCGGCCATGACGTCACAGTTATCGCATCCGGCCCCAATGTACGCAAGCATGCCAAATATGAATATATTGAGCTGGTATCGATGGGTACGCATCCACTCATGTCCACAGATATGGTGAATAAACGCAAGCCATTTTGGAAACGTTTCGGTTCAATGATGAGTTCGATTAATCATAATGCTAATGAGACGCTACATCAGCCGCGTTTGCAAAACTTTTTGCAAGCAAAAAGTGCGGGCGATTTCGATTTGTTACTTTTTGGTTATTTTATGAACGATTTTTTGTTGGGTATTGCGGCGCATTTTCGTTGTCCCATCGCGCTTTCATTTATGATACAACCGATTTATGCAGTCAATAGATATTTGGGGAATCCCAGTGAATGTGCGTATGTGCCCGGCATATTTGGCTACCTCGTGCAACCAATGAATTTTAAAGAACGTCTCAGAAATTTCATTGTCTCGTTAGTGGAAGAGTTTGTGGTGCAGCCGATGTTGGAGTATCAGACAAACAAGTATTACAAGTGAGTGGAGTGAGCTAAATGAATTTGCTGAAGTGAAGGCAGTGAACGAACTTTAAACGCAAACGTACTCGTTTGCCTATTGTGAGCTAGTACTCCATAATCAGCTTTTTTAAAAAAAGTGTACCGTAAACGTAGCCTACTTAGTTGTTTTAATGTTACAGATATTCGCTTGTAGCACATTAATTTTGGCGAAATATGATAAATTATAAAATTTTGCAAAAATACCGCGAAATTCGATCAGCTGTTTCGATGAGTTGCCATACGTTTGAAAATAATTAAGACACTTTTTCACTCTCAAAGTTGCCAGAAGCCGACAGAGCCAGTGAACTAGTTCACTTCAAAGAAAAAACTCAATAGCGTTGGTGTTGTGGTTATAAATCGTCGTTCAACTACCGCTGAAGGTAGATAACGTCAGAATGCTTGGCAAATAATTTTCCATCATGAAAAAACTTTCCAGTGTAGGCCAAAACCGAAAAATTGGTAGAGAAGTTTGGCCTAAATCTTCTCGAAAGTATAACGCGCCAAATTATTTTTATAGTCCACTAGTAAGACCCGCTTGCTTCGCTGCGTATCAGAACTTATAACAGACTGAGTCCGATTTTAATCATTAACAATCACAACAACAATTAAAAAATACATTTGGGCCAGTTTTCGAAATACATACATATCTCTACATATAATAAAATTGTAACAGGTCGATGTCTATACATGGCATCTACCCACCCTTCTCTTTATCCGTCCGAAATTTTTGAAGATATATAATTGAATCCATTTGAGAACCCATTGGCACCATTCGTTTGACATCCATATTGTACTAAGACATTTTTGGTCACCCCTGGTCCACATATTGGGCGATAACTCCAAAACCGGTTGAGATATCGAAAAAAGTAATATCCTAAACCTTAGGTTGAGCGTCTGACAATCCAACGAAAAAAGTTTCATTCATTTCCATTCAGTACTTCCAGAGTGATACGGCCACAAACATACGGACAGACAGACAGACACACAAAAATTAAAAAAAATGGTTGATTTGGATTCTACTCGTTTAATAATGCTTCCCCCAATCAATTTTTTGTTGATATCTGCCATGTACAGACATCGACCTGTTACAATTTTATTATATGTAGAGATTACGTCGCCAATCAAATTTGATAGGCTTTCGACAGCTCTTATCGGCCTTTAAATAAGTTCTTTGTTATCAGCCGCTACTTATCACCAAAGTGCAAGATGCTATTAGCTTCCAATACAACGTAGCTAGTTAGTTAGCTGAGCAAGTAAATATTAAAATTGTAATGCATACTACTAGGACGGTAGTTGAGTTCATATCTGGTCTAATCTTTGCACATATATTTGATAGACATACAATTCACAATCTTCAGAATGTAATCGCCATTATTGCATGGGAAATTATGTACATTAGCTTGGCACTTTTCAGTCGGTTTTGAGTGCATTACCTACTCAGTTATTCCGTGTTTCGAAGCGCTTCAGTCATGTCGCATCTTTCCAAATCCGCGTTATTCGTTGCGTTCCTTTGTGTTGGGCTTTGCTTTGCACCCACATCCGTGCACACCGCGCGTATACTCGGTTTCTTTCCTTCACCTTCGCCATCACATCTGCTCATCCATTGTGCTATCGCTGATACGCTCACCAAAGCTGGACACAATGTCACCGTACTCTCGTCGACTACAAATCCATACAAGCACGCGCAGTACAACTACATACAACTGGATTTACCTTTGTTTCCTAAAGACTTTCTCGCAAGTTTAATTAAAAGGGAACAATCCTTGTTCAGCCGTTATCCACACTTTATAAATTTGGTAGCCAGTTTGGGGAATCAATCGTTTGCCAGTCCGCGTTTGAAGCAATTTCTCGCCACTCATGGTGAGGGTAGTTTCGATCTCATTGTGTTGGGTTACTTCATGAACGATTTTCATTTGGGTCTAAGCGCGCATTTCAAAGTACCAATTGTGATTTCGTTCATGGTTCAACCCATATTTGCTGTACACAATTTGGTGAAGAATCCTATTGAGCCCGCTTATGTACCGACTCTGTTTAGTGAAGGCAAGCAACCGCTAGACTTTTGGGGGCGGGTACACAATTTCTTGGTGGCCATGTTCGAGACTTTCTACATAACCTTGAAGCTCGAAAGGGAGTCGCAAAAGTATTACGAGTGAGTTGAGATGTGCTTTAGTTTAAGAGATGAGCTCTGCTGGCCACGAAATGGTCTAAATAAATTGAATAATCCGTGGAGATCTCAGGCGCGCTGGGAATTCATCAACTACTGGAAACTAAGATTTTTTTTCACTTCAATACTTCCGACACACCGTACTTTTATTAATGTTCAATACCTTATAGCTTCCAACTGTATAAATTTCTCTAATAAAAGTTTTGTTTTTTTGCTCTTTTCAGCTACAACTTCCCTGCGGATCGTTATCCCCCTCTCGACGAAGTGCGCAAGAATGTCTCACTCGTCTTCGTGAATCATCACTTTAGTCAAGGTCCCATACGTCCGAATGTGCCCAACTTAATCGAAATTGGTGGCATACAAATCAAAGAGAAACCCGATCCACTTCCTGCTGATATCGCAAAGATTCTCGACGAATCGAAAGAAGGTGTCATCTATTTCAGTTTAGGCACAAACATACAAGGCTCCCATCTAACCAAAGAGAAAATACAAATTATATTCAATGTCATCTCGAAGCTACCCTACAAGGTGCTCTGGAAATGGGGCGCAGAAGATCGTCCGGGTCAAGCAAAGAACATCATCTTCAAAGAATGGCTACCACAAGATGACATACTCGCACATCCCAACATCAAACTCTTCATCACACATGGTGGCATGGGCAGCGTAGTCGAATCGCAATATCATGGCGTACCTATGGTGGGTATACCGCTATTCGGCGATCAGCCCTCGAATATGGCATATGTTGAGCGTTCAGGTTATGGTCTAAGTATAAATTATCTGACATTAACTGAGGAGAGTCTGAATACAGCAATACAAGATGTACTTAATAATCCCAAATATACAAAGACGGTGCGCGACTTCTCACGTCTTTATCGTGATCGTCCGATGACGGCGCGTCAGACGGTTGTCTATTGGACCGAGTATGTGCTGCGTCATCATGGAGCCAAGCACATGCAATCACCAGCAGTGCATATGAATCGCTGGCAATTGATGTCGCTGGATGTGATCGGTTTTCTGTTGGCGATTATTTTCGCCGTGGTGGCGGTGTTCGTGAAGATTTGCAAGCTCTTGTGTTGCCGTGGCAAGAAGGATAGCGAGACGCAGTTAACCACAACCAAGCAAAAGAAAAAGGTGCAGTAGAACGCGCAAAGGGGAGGTCTTTTGAAAGACAATTAGTCATTGCCGTACATGCCAACGAGTTTGTGCCAACTGATTGGGCAAAGTTTTGGTGCAGAAAAGTAAATTTCTTTGGTTAAAGATATTGAATAGTTATTTCTTAAGTATTAAGTTTTAATATTAGGTTAGTATAATTAACTTTAAACTATTGTTAGCACATTTTTCAAAAATAAAGATATTTACAAAAATGAGAAAAAAAAATGTCGTATCCTACATGGACCTATGTACTATATAGCAGCACCAATCTTATAAATGGAAAGCGTTCTTTCTTCAGGTAAGCATCTAAGGTATCGTACCTGTAAGATCATCGTAACCTCTTATTGGCTGGGGCTCCAAGCAGAGCGTTCTGTGTTGTTTATGATAAATTACAATATTTTGCAAAATTTCCCGCGAAGTTCGATCAGCTGTTTCGATGAGTTGTCATACGTTTGAAAATAACTTAAATGCATTTTCACTTGAGAAGTTGCCAAAGTCTAGTTTATTCGTTGCAAATCTACTAATTAATTATTAAAAGCTTATTTCTTAGAAGTCTTGATAAATATTCAAGTTGAACCTTTTAATTTCAAGTATTTTAAACTTAATTTCAGTAGTTCAGTTTGACGGTTCTTATCGGTGTTTAACCAGTTTTTTTCCTATCAGCAGTTACTTATCAGATAATTTTTTATGACACATACGTAATTAGTTTGGTCCTTAAGTTAACAAGCAAGTTACTGAAATGAACATAATCTTACCAGATGCTTATTTTTTGTTTACTAATGGACTATAATCTTTAATTTTTTTCTTCTTAGCCACAACTTTCTTCCGGATCGTTATCTCACACTCTACGACCGATCCACTTCCGGCTAACTAATCTCTTTATCTTACAAATCGGTCCACGCTTGGCGATTTTAGTTTCACGCTGTTTAGAAAGCTTCTAGTAAGCTTTAAGAGCAACAAGCTTCATTTTGAAGGCATCAGAAGATATCCACACGGCTTTACAAACTGACTTCTGTGTTTTTTATTGCCCAACTTAAATTCCTTTTCAAGTCAACTCCAATCATATTTCCACAAACAACAAAATTCCACTTCAGCAACAATGAATGAATGTGGCGCATACCAAAAAAAAAAAAAAAAATAGCCATAACAAATTCGTTCAAATACTCAAAGGAGTTGGGATCAGCAGACGAGGTAAGCAAACACAAAACGTAATACAGAGAGAGAAATAAATTATAAAAATCAAGAAAATAAAAATCACATAAGTGCAGCTATTGCATCTGCGGCAGTACCATCTGGTCCCCGCTCATACAGCAATGCAAAAGTTACAACAAAATGCGCATAGAAATCCCCAACCAAGTCATCCATCGTCATCGCCTTCAGCTACAACTTGTAGCACAACTCGATTGGATTTCGCATTGAATCGCATAGAAAAATATTTGCTTTTCTCATTTTATATGTTTGTTGTATTTGTGTTTTCATTCATAAAAATTTATTTGTGTTAGTTTCTATGTTATTTGCTCGTTGCCACTGCAAATTCAATATTGTCGGGCGTTTAACCGTACATTTTGTATGTTCAATTGCACACACAACATAACGGCATAACCCCAACTTCGAGACGACCTGGGTCAATAAAGAATTGCTGTAGCTGCTGCTGCATTGCTTCAGATATTTTTCGCGTGCTTAAAGCCCGCTTTCTACTAAAAGATTTACAATTCAAACAAAATTGCGCCAAACGGGAACATGCAGTTCTGTGTTTACATAAAGGATTTTCGACTCGTAATAAATAGCACATGTAAAATATTTTTTTCTTTACACAAATTCCCAAACAAATCCTACATATGTATTTAAGGAATGAAAAGAAGCTAAATCTTATTTGTGAAGTATGTAGCTGTTTGAGAGGATGAGTTAGAAGCGGGCGTCCAAGCTTACACGAATTTCCTGCACTCGTTATGTGATTCAGAAGCTTGGTCTAGGCTAAAATCAATACTGTATTATTTAATTCATATAACATCTATTTTTGATTCCACTTCTAAACTATGAAATATTTTTGGGACCACTTTCCCCATCTACATACATCTGTAAAATATTATTTTTTTGCTCATAAGCGTTAGAAGTTTTGATAATAAGTAAACTTTCACGGCACAACATTAAATTAAATTAAAATATTTTAGCTTAGTTATAGAGGATTCATGCATGCTCTCACATATTAATTTATTTTATCGCTTTTATTATTCCCTAACCTAATTTTCGGTTTACAGCCCCAATTTCAAAAGCCTGCAAAGTCGTTTAATTAAACCGCACAGCATACATACATCCATACATATGCATGTATATGTATGTAAACAGCTCATAATCATTTCGTTTCATGCACTACACTCATGCACCCTCTCCTCCCCTCCTTTCTTCCAATTTGTAAGCAAAATTTCGATTCGCAACACAAACAGTAAAAATCCGCTCAACTCCGGGAAGTACTTTCAGTTTCGGTCAATTAAATTTTATGCTTAGAAAATTTGTGTTTCCCGTTTCCGCAAAATGGCGTATAAAACAAAAACAAAGTCGCCTAAAAACATTGCATATGCGTTGACACTAATTTGCATAAAAATACATTCGTGGCATAGTTTCAGGCGAAGCGGAAACGCTGAGAATAAAAACAAAACAAATTTTAAATTCTTCAAAAACAAGCAATGTGTAACACAGTCAGCGCAGCGTGAAATTAAGAAATCACAATGTAAATTTTTTTTTTTCCTTTTTTGCCCTGCAAAAGGGGTTCAAATTTATTTGGCTAAACTGTCTTGTTTAACGAAAAAAGTGGTTAAAGATTTTGAATTTAATTTATTAAAAAAGTAGAGTAGAGTAGTAGAGTTTCAACCGAACAGGTGTCTACAGCAAAAACAGCTGTTGCCATTTCGATTGGTTAAAAGTGCTAAATTTTTATTTTTTGTTGTTGCTTTCCCTTGTCACGATCAGCTGTTTTCACTTACAATTTCTACGGAGTGGAATTCTTACAGTAAAAACTTGTAGCTCTATCTGTCAATAAAATGTCAAAATGTGATCGCTCGCTGCAAGTGTTTTGTGTAAGCGAACACTTTTCAGTAAAAATTGTAATGTCAAAATTTTATTTTCCCTATTTGAACAGCCAACCAATCTTTACCTGCACTTTTTTCCAAAGTAATTAATTTGCAGGCAATGTTGTTTTTTGTTGCAATTTGGAATTCGAGCGGCCGTAAGAGTATTATATAACTTTGCGTTCGATTTGTTCCACTTCAGAGAAAGTACTTCAGAATTAATATTTGGACAATTTAATGAACCCGCTCCGCCTCGGAAGCAACAAATTCATAAAACCAACACACTTAAAAATGCAAAACTGCTCCTCCACTTTTAAATTTTTTCCCCCCGTATATAGCTTTTTAAATTATTTCCCCTTTTCTATTATTCGCAAACTTTTTTTGTTGGAGCGCTACGAATTTGGCAACTAGCAATAAATCAAATTGAGGCAACCAACCACTTGAGCTGACCACGAGAAGTTCGGTGCCACATATGGTGAGAATAAGCATTTGCGTTTGGGTACCCAGTAGGAAAATAAATTACATACAATTTTATTAACTTTATATTACTTTTATCCAAGGATAGGGGCTAAATAATAGGGCTCTTGTTCAGAATTGATTATCTGGCTAATCGACTATTCGAATAGTCGAAAGCAACTTTTGTTTTGGTTGAAAATCGAATAACAAGTAATCGACTTCATCATACAGCGCAATCGGTTAGCTGTCATTAATCGATTACTGATAGTTTTTTTTTAATAAAATTTTTTAGTATTTTTTTTTAGTATTTTTGTTAGTATTTGAATGGGTGAGAACGATTTGTTATTACCGTTGGAACCTTCGAGGTCTTTTAACACCCTCTTCGGCCACGAAATAGAAAGTCGGTAATGAGAGGTGAGTTTCTGTGACCAAAAACTGTTGTGTTACACAAATTCCATTGATCGTGAAAAAATAACTAATCAAATATTCGATTCTGTCAAGTAGTCGAATGCAAACAGCTAATCGATTATGGACGAATAATCGATTATGGACGAAAAATCGATTAGTCGGAAAGAAACGATTAGTCGATTAGTGGTAATCGATTATTTTGATAAACGACTTTTGCTAATCGATTAGCCGACTAATCGATTAGTCGATTTTCAAGAGCTCTACTAAATAATAATGATGGCTAAATAATAAACAATAAAAAGTTATCCAAACGAAAAGTGGTGGGTCTATACGGCTAGGTTCACTTTTTAAACATGGTGAAATTGCTTCTTGCAAATTTATGATGGTTGGAAAGTGAACCTTTACAAAAAAATTACCCAGTTTTCCATTATCATTGTTTAACCTGGTTTTTACCCATTTGTGGTTCGTAGGGATAAGGGACTCAAGTGCTATTCACACTCATTGCTTCGCAATCACAATTGCAATAGTTTCCCAATGATATTCCCCCCAATTTCATGCATTTCATTTATGGTTATATATGTAATACGCAAATTTATGTGAATTTCTATTTTAATGATGAAAAATGGAACTTTGGACAATGCTAAAGAAGAAAACTAATAAAAATTAAATGAATATTTGAATGGGGACTTTGAGCTTCTTCCAGTGAGAATTTTCAAATTGTACATTAATTGAGAAATGTAGGTAAAAGCAGGATGGATATGGCATGCAAAATTTTGTTATTCAGCATTAGACCAATTGGGAGGATAAATGTGCCTTTTAATAGCAATTCTCATAACTTTTCAATTTCAGATAAATTTTTAAATGTGTAAACAAAAAGCATGGATATCAAAAATAATCACCTCTATTCTGCATTTCTATTACATAGCCGCCATTTTGTACCATGCCAAGTGTGATATCCGTTATCCAAGGCTTTGACAAAACCAACTAGCCTTACTTTTCGCACACAAATGAAAATATAGCTTATATTGCCAGCAAAATAAATTTCAACTCACCCAGCTTCTACGACAGAAATTGCATTCCACCAAATATTTTTTTCTTCTCACTACAACAACAAGCACGTGCTACCTGTTCCCTTATCACAATTTTCTTGTCAGCTTAGCTTAGAGCTCAACAAAAATTGTGATTTCATACTTACAAAATCTTGGAGCATAATAAAATAGCACTTTCAATTTAAAAGCTTTGCGTATGAAATTTATATCCGACTATCAAAATTGCAACCATGTGCACAAGATAGCAAGCAGCACAACCAGCCAGACAGAGATAAAGAGCGAACTGCGCAGAAATCAACCGTCAACGGAAGTTAGTGGCGGAATGCTGAAACCAAAGACATTTCCGGTTTGAATAAAAGTAAAGAGACGAAACCCATAACTTCAAATGTTTAGCAGCGTGTAACGGTAAGGTGCATGGAGCGTTGTCGTGCAGCTAGACAACACAGACACAAAGCAATAATATATAGCTTTCAAAATTTATTATCCTTAAAAGTAAGCAAACATGTAGAAAGACAGCAAAAAAAAAAACAACAACAACAAAAAAATATTTCAAGGATAGCAAGAATACGTTTTGAGGAAGGAGGTAGTAGTTAAGCATGGGAAAATTTTAGCTGCAGGTAACCATGAACAGGTGCAGCAGACCAAAACGTATTTTCACACGGCAAGCACTGCTAACAACAACAACAACAGCAAGCAGGGCGCACAAAGTCTACACAAGCGCCAACTGGATGGCTAAGTGGCAATGGTCAGTAGCACGGGAGAAGGTATCTGTCTGCTGCATCACCAATCTCCATGCCCAACATGCTTCCTGCTATCGGTTTAAATTAAGTCTACCGTAGTGTATACTCCAGTGACATTTTGCACTCTACAGAGTTTGTTAAATATTAGCACTATCTGGCGGTAATTTTGCAGAATATATGTACATATCATGATCAGCAATTGTATAGCATATAGAATATGAAAAAGCTTGTCCGACAGTGAAAATCATAATTTACTTACTGTTGCTCTCGATATTGGCGCGTTTATTCTTGAAGCACTTTCCACACAAACCGTTTATACATATCAACTGGGTAACTGATTTTTTGTTTTTACAGTAACAAAGGTGAAAGTTTATACACAATTTTCCATATTAAAAATTTGCGCACCCTCAACTAAATAATTATTGGTGCAACACTCACCCACTCATTTAGTTTGTAATAAATTCTGCCTGCCTGCGCATTTGCCCACCCTCATCTGTCTAACAATCTACAGAGCAATTTATTTACCTGGCCGCATTGAAGCGTAAAATTGTTGGCTTTGTTGGTAAGCTCCACTAGCCATAAGACGCAACACTGCCGCTGGCTTGCTGCACTGCGTGGACGATGCGCGTCTATCTTAAATGCTCAATGATGCACTATATTTGTTTAACAAACACTTAATAATCGTGAATATGAAGTATTCAGCTTGCGTTTTCAATTATTTAATCACTATTAATTAAATTATTCACTATTAAATTAATTATTCACTATTAATTAAATTACGAATAGGTTGTTTAACTAACTTTAGTTCGAAATTTATAAGCGAAATCCCTTTTGACTCTAAACTGGCAACTAAAGGTGTGTAACGCTGCGCGACTTCACAAAATTGCGCTGATACCGGTGTTGGTGTTGCTGGCGCTGATACCTTTATTTGTGATACGGTAACGCAACTACTACAAAACACCGCTGTGCTGAAGTGGCGCTACTGGCACCGTGGATTCGAATGTGTTTCCGGCGCTGCTGACGTCATGGCGTTATCGTACGAGTATCACAAATGCCATGGCCGGTATCAACGCCAAAGAAATTGCCGGTCACATAAATACGTCTTTGGTCTGCATATGATTCTTTAACCCGCAGTAGCAAATATTTTTGACGTTTGATGTCGCTTTTTGTGACAGTGATTTCTTGTATTTTATAACTCTACTTTGCAGTGACTTTTTAGAGGCAATTATTAAGCCACTGGTATGAAATTTGTTTTCCTATTTATCTCTAGACACTTTGAATGTTAAACGAATTGTTTATTTGTCTTCGTATGTACTACATATTTACAGATTTGGTCAATAACATGTTTACTAAGTGATTTTGTTAGCACCTGAATGACACTTCCAACAGCTGATTTTGACAAAATTAACGCTAACAAACCTAACAAAAGATGTTTGTAATAAATGATTTTGCGGAAATCAATCGGAAATAAAAATGTGAAATAATGATCCAGCACATATTTTCAAATTCGTGCACAGCAGTGGTGCTCAATTTAGCCGCTTAGGAATGATTTAGTAGGTCACTTTTTCTTTCATCCCCAGTAGTGATTGCATCTCTTAAGAGCAGTTTTTGAACAATATTTTCATATGCAATTTCATCTTCCGTGGCGGGAAGTACAGTTGTGCATTAAAAAGCTAGTTTAAGCTAACATATAATATAAAGCTTCACACCTATGTATATGTGCATATATATACTTGTAGGAACATTCCATTTTTATCAATATGAATAATTTCTATTTAGCCCATACATATTCGGTCAGACATGCATTGCAGTCTAAGCTAACGCCTCTATATAGTTAATCTATTGTTTGTCACTGTTAAATATGTTATTGAAATTACATATATTTATACATTTGTTCATATGGAGATACATAAAACAAATTGAAAACATGTGTCTACAAAACACGTGCTTTTGTTGAGTTGAAAATCGGCATCATTCGCATGCCCCTCGCGAAATTACTGTCCAGTGGCTATTCCAAAAGTTTTGGCAGTATGAATTTTTTATTGGGGGGTTTACCCAAACAAATTACAAACATTTCTGTGGCAACTTTGAACGTAAAAATGTATGTATATAGATTCTTTTAAATCGCATGGCAACTCGTCTTTACAGCTGATTGAATTTCGTGGTAATTTTTGCAAAATTTTATAATTTATCATATTTCGCAAGACTAACAATTTATATAAGCAAGTGCTTAAATTGTTTTTTTGTTTTTGTTAATAAGTTGAACTATAGTTCAGCAATGTAATCGTATCTACTAAAACCTTAAGAAAGTAGTGCAATTTATTAAAGGAACTAGAATTAAGCTAATCCTTTTATCTAATCAAAAACCTAATATTTTTCATTTTTTTGGGGTGCCTGGCTACAACGGGCGTGACTTTTGACAACGTCCAACAATCGGGAAGTGGGTGTTGTTGCCTCTTAAAATATTTTTTCTATACACCTAACACGCTGGCTTCTTAGCGTCACTCCATTTCGCCCTTTTCAGAACTTTAGCCGCCCGTTAGTCATTCACGGCCCTGCTTTTAGACGCCTATAACTACTTGCGTAAAACTTTTTATTAGATCATTATTTATTGCAAAATATTTTAATCATTACACGCTGTTATGTGTAAAATTGTTCTGTTTCCTATGCCGCCCTTTATACGCTTATCAGCTTAAGTTTTAAAACGTGATGTTTGCAATACAGTAGCAAACTAAAACATACATACAAACGTTCATATTTATTATATAGCTGTAAACTAGAGATTGGTGCGGCCGTTTTATTCAATCTTCATAAATTCAGCCCATTTCTGTATTTGATTTTAAAATCCCGTGCCGATAATTCATTTTTAGCTGCTCTATCAGTCCATATTTAGCAGTGTCTAAGACATTGACTGATATATGAGACATTGGCCGACATATCACCTTAAAATCATTTCGAAAATTAATGCATTTGCAAAAAGACAGCCGAGTTCCAAAGCCGGGTATCGCATGCATTGGACCGAAATACCTAAGCAAATAATTGTTGCGTGGCATTTTCAATGAACGGCAATGTCACATCAGGGGTTTTGTCTCTTTTGCAGCAGCGCATCCCGTTATCCCATACCCATCTCGAACGTCTGTCAATAAATTATAGTTGTTGATGCACCGTCTTGACCCGTTCATTAGCTATGACTTGCACAAGCTCACAAACCGTAAGCTATTACGAAGTCCACCAATAACCGTGTTATCAGTTATTTATTTTAATGTGTTTCCATTTTAAATGGTTTACCTATAAATAAATATTTTGCTTTGCGTTTCATAACTTTTCCATTCTAAGAGCGAGCCCCATCATTTGTTATTGATGTCTACCAGCCCCGCGCCAAACTATGTCAGGATGTAAGCACGTTTCGGCTTTGTAATCGTAGTTTGCTTTAACGTCTCTTCGGCAAAAGTCACGTGATAATTTAATATTCGTATAACGTACCACGTGCACAAGCGGCCGACCAGCAGCCGACGCCTTGTAGTGCAAATGCTGCGCGGGTATGTGTGATATGCCTTGCTGGTGGTGTACGAGCGCGGTAGCGTACGAAGCCTTCCGTTGTTAAATTTTGCCGATTTTATTGGAAGAACACTAACAACGATAATGACAAAAAGCAACAGCGGACGCTAGAGATGCAATGAAATACGGCTAACAAACTCTGTGAAGCGGGTTCTAACAGAAGGAACCGTTCGAAAGGAAGAAAACAGGGTTCTAAAAGAGATAAACGAGGCTATAAGAGAACGAAACCTCGTATAAGTGCTACTTTGAAGTAATGACGCTTTTGGAGTACGGGCTACGGCTACGATGAAGATCATATCTGGCAGGAAAAGCGGAAAAACAATGTCTAATCTAACTTTTCTGAGAGACTAAAGGCTGCCTATCTCAGGGCAATGAATTTACATTACAGTAAGGTTTATATAGCGAACAGAACTGGGACAAGTACCCGTGAACCGTGCACGACCGGATCGTAAATTACTCAAACCTCACGCACATTACTAGCAGCTACAGCCGAAAATCTGCGGGTCATTTTGAAAAACAAGACACATAAATGAATGTATGTATGTAATAATCAAATTCATCACACAAACCTATATACCTTCATATGTTTTTTTGGCTCATTATCAGCCTTTGTCCACAGCGCGCTCGGTAGGAAAGGAGAGGACAGCATTAAAGCGGTTGAATATAACACGAAAACAATATAGCAGGCGAGCCAGTGGACGGGACTCTTATTCGAGTATTGCAGCTGATAAGCGTTTCAACCTATAGTCTGTGTACAAGCTGAGGTTTGTCGTGCTATAAGTATAGCTGCAAGACGAGGTGCATAGTCAGTAGTGAGACGTTGAGCAAAGTGAGCAGCTTAGAACAGTGTAAAAGGAGCGAAAATTGCAGGAATTTGGACAAAAGGAATTCAGTAAGAATTAACGAATTCTTGAGCTCAGAACTCCTGTAAAAGAACAACCAAAAATAATTTAAAAATGTGCAGACTGCAAGTTTTGAATTTGTTAATATTTGTGGCGTTGTGTGGGTGCTATTGCGCGCACGCTTTTGGTAAGTGCGAGACTGTACTTTTTTTTGATTAGCAATCTTGAGAGCCAAAATACATTTGCTTTTGCGAATTTTTGCTTAACTAATTTTCAAATTTACTTCCTTCCACAGCTATTCATCATGAGCCCGCAGAGCGTCGCATGCATCCACTATTCAATTTCAAGTCCGCTGCGTCGCAACACAACCTACAAAAACGCTCAATGCCAATGATTAAATTTGATTCATCGAAAACGGAGGAGGGTTACTCACACTACTGGAACTCAATAGGACAAAGCATACTGGACAAACAGATTGCTGAAAAATCGTATCTAAATACAAATCTTGCAAAAAATATAATACTCTTCTTGGGCGATGGCATGTCTATACCAACGCTGACAGCAGGACGCGTCTATTTAGGCGGTGAGGAGAAACAATATAGCTTCGAACGTTTTCCCTATGTGGGACTTAGTAAGGTGAGCGCTTAAAACAAGCTACCAAGGCAAGAAAAGTTTACTCACGCACACACATTTTAACTTTCTTTCCTCACAGACCTACTGCACCAACACGCAGGTAGCTGACTCTGCTTGTTCCGCCACCGCTTATTTGGGTGGCGTTAAGACGAATTACGGTACGATTGGTGTATCCGCTGCGATTGAGGTAAACGATTGTTTGGGTCAGAACAACAGCTTCCATCATGTAAACTCGATTGCCGCTTGGGCACAACAGCAAGGCATGGCTACGGGCCTTGTCACCACCACTGCTGTCACACATGCCTCACCAGCTGGCGTTTATGCGCATACCGCTAACCGCAATTGGGAAAATGATGCTGAAGTGTTATCCGATAATGGTGATCCTCATGTATGCAGCGATATTGCAATGCAGCTTGTGCACGGTGAGGTCGGGCGTAATTTTAATGTGATTTTGGGTGGTGGACGTCAGCACTTTACACCACACAATGAACGTGAATTGAGTGGTGAGTTGGGACGTCGCCTCGATGGACGAAATCTAATTAAAGAATGGCGCGCGAGTCATGATAGCACAGCACATTATGTGCAGACACGTGATGAGCTCTTTAATGTAAGTAATACAACAACACGTTACGCACTCACACACAAATTATTAACACGCAACTTTCTCTTCATACAGTTACCCACATCTACTACACGCGTCATGGGTCTTTTTGGCGCTAATCATATGCCCTTCCATCTTGATTCTGATCTCACACAAACACCCACATTAGCCGAAATGACTGCAGTTGCTTTGGACATTTTGGAACGTCAAAGTAATGGACGTGGTTTCTTCCTTTTCGTTGAGGGTGGACGCATTGATCATGCACATCATGATACGCTTGCCATGAAAGCGCTCGATGAGACTGCTGAATTCGATAAGGCTATCACTTTGGCACACTCACGCACCAATGAAGAGGACACGCTTACCGTCGTCACCTCGGATCATGCGCACACAATGTCTGTGGCTGGTTACTCATCGCGCAAAAATGATATTATTGGTGTTAATAATGGTCAATTGGCCGATGATGAGTTACCTTATGCCACGCTTAGCTACGCCAATGGTCCAGGTTTTGACTATAATACCTTTAAAACGAATGGCTCCATCAAGCGTAAGAATTTACTCCAGGTCAATATGAAGCACAAGGACTATCCATTCCCTTCAATGGTGCCGCTAGAATCTGAAACGCATGGCGGTGATGATGTGGGCGTATTTGCAACTGGTCCCTTTGCTCATCTCTTTACAGGGAATTATGAGCAAAACTTCTTGCCGCATGCAATGGGCTATGCGGCTTGTCTACAGGGTGATACTAAAGTTAAACGTACGGCATGTACGGATGGTTTGTTAAGTGGGAGAGCTTAAATTTAAACATTGGGATTGGGGAGTGGGGAAAATGGGAAAACGGGTTGGGAGCGCCTAGTACATTTAACTGAATACAATTGTTTTGCCTAAGTTTATTTATTATTAGAGTTGGGAATATTTTTAATATGTAAGATAATAGAGTATAGTACTTACTTTTGGAAACAAAAAAAGTTCATAAAAAATTTTAAACAAAATAAATCAACAAAATACAAAAATCGTTGAAGAAGAAATCTCAAAACTAAATTTTTCTATTTTATATTATTTAATTTGAGGTTAGGTTAATGCAATCTGCAACGCTAAATTTGTGTAAGGTGGCTCACCGATTTTCAAAAAACCTCTCAATAATAACCACAAAACTCCCGAAAAAATTTCGACTGCTTTTGAAAGATAAAAAAATATCGACGAGGCTGTCCACCAATTATTTAGGCGCCAATTTTCCTCTCGTAGGTAAGCACCTAGCGACGAAGAAAAGAGCAACTTGCAGTAAGCACCCTGTATTAAAAAAACGCGCGCTCAGCTTTAATCTCTCAACATCTCATTACGGCTATAACAATGGCACACCTGTGTGAAAACTAAAACTCACTCTCACACTATTCGCTTGATTGTTTAAGCAGCCTAAACGCCAAAACTGTGTTTGCAAACAGAAATCTTTTTAATATTGCAGACAGTTTCAGATATGTATACCTAAGCGCCAGCTATGCGCAATTTCGAGTGTATAAAGAACCGGTTCTTTAGTATGCGGTTCCGTAAAGAAACGGGTATGTGAATAAAAAATCAAAAGTGTTGGTGGTTTTTTATGCGTCATTTCGTTGATAAAAAAGATAAAACCAGGTACCTATGCATGGAACATTTTTTGTATTTAAAGCAACAAAAACAGCTGATTCGACCAACCTTATGAGAAACAATTAATAGGTGTGTTCGGTGAAAAATGTCCGTAAGAACTGTTCAGCAAGAAAAAAATAGCGAATAAAGTGTCTCACTCTCTCAAAGAGTGAAACATGCTAAGTTTTAACCGAACAGGAATTAAAAATGCAATCAGCTGATGTCAAATCATATGTCTTCTTGCTTGCTAATTCCTGCTAACAGAAATTTGTGCAGCAGGTATTTGTAAAGGTCCCCTCCAAATGAAATGCCCAAAATCGCGCTCTCTCGAGAAATTTGCCTTTTGTATGCTTGTTAGATACGACGATTCCCCAGATCCGGTTGCTCTGCTCTATACCACACAACACTAATATTAGCCAAGTTATTCAAACTAGCGCATTCAAGTAAAACTGCACGCACCACAAGCAGCGCGTCTTACGCTCACACAAAGCTACAAAGGTAATTTTCAAAATAATTTATGTTTGCTCCCTAACAGGTACATTTTTATGATGCAGACTTTTCCGATGGCAGCCTAAATAAGAAGCAACAGTTTAACCGGTTTCTACGAATTTTATAAAAAAAAAACAACAAATCAGCTGACCACTAAATAAAGAAAATATTTAGCTTCCTCTCAACTGAAATGTTACGCTCATTGTAAAGATCTAAAGTTATACAATGGTTACGCTCAATGAACAAGCTGCTGAGTGTATGTAGTAGGTGCTCTTACACAAAAAGGTGTGAATGTATACAGTGTGCTATAAAAGTAAAGGTACAACACTGATGAGCTGAGAAATCATGCATTTGAGCTGTCAAAGCCGATTGTAATGGAGATTTTGGACAGATACGAGGTGAATGTTATGCCAGGTTCTGCTGATAAATAAAGGTTGGAATAGATAGAAAGGTATGCAATAGAAAACAGGGAATGTAGAAAGAGAGAAAGATGGAGCATACGAATAGGAAGCGATAGATTGTTTAAGCAGCCTAAACGCCAAAACTGTGTTTGCAAACAGAAATCTTTTTAATATTGCAGACAGTTTCAGATATGTATACCTAAGCGCCAGCTATGCGCAATTTCGAGTGTATAAAGAACCGGTTCTTTAGTATGCGGTTCCGTAAAGAAACGGGTATGTGAATAAAAAATCAAAAGTGTTGGTGGTTTTTTATGCGTCATTTCGTTGATAAAAAAGATAAAACCAGGTACCTATGCATGGAACATTTTTTGTATTTAAAGCAACAAAAACAGCTGATTCGACCAACCTTATGAGAAACAATTAATAGGTGTGTTCGGTGAAAAATGTCCGTAAGAACTGTTCAGCAAGAAAAAAATAGCGAATAAAGTGTCTCACTCTCTCAAAGAGTGAAACATGCTAAGTTTTAACCGAACAGGAATTAAAAATGCAATCAGCTGATGTCAAATCATATGTCTTCTTGCTTGCTAATTCCTGCTAACAGAAATTTGTGCAGCAGGTATTTGTAAAGGTCCCCTCCAAATGAAATGCCCAAAATCGCGCTCTCTCGAGAAATTTGCCTTTTGTATGCTTGTTAGATACGACGATTCCCCAGATCCGGTTGCTCTGCTCTATACCACACAACACTAATATTAGCCAAGTTATTCAAACTAGCGCATTCAAGTAAAACTGCACGCACCACAAGCAGCGCGTCTTACGCTCACACAAAGCTACAAAGGTAATTTTCAAAATAATTTATGTTTGCTCCCTAACAGGTACATTTTTATGATGCAGACTTTTCCGATGGCAGCCTAAATAAGAAGCAACAGTTTAACCGGTTTCTACGAATTTTATAAAAAAAAAACAACAAATCAGCTGACCACTAAATAAAGAAAATATTTAGCTTCCTCTCAACTGAAATGTTACGCTCATTGTAAAGATCTAAAGTTATACAATGGTTACGCTCAATGAACAAGCTGCTGAGTGTATGTAGTAGGTGCTCTTACACAAAAAGGTGTGAATGTATACAGTGTGCTATAAAAGTAAAGGTACAACACTGATGAGCTGAGAAATCATGCATTTGAGCTGTCAAAGCCGATTGTAATGGAGATTTTGGACAGATACGAGGTGAATGTTATGCCAGGTTCTGCTGATAAATAAAGGTTGGAATAGATAGAAAGGTATGCAATAGAAAACAGGGAATGTAGAAAGAGAGAAAGATGGAGCATACGAATAGGAAGCGATAGATGTGGAGTGTGAACAGCCAAAGTCTGCGGAGTCGTTTAGAACCAATGGAAATTCCAACTAGGAAATCAATTTAACTGCTCGTTATTACCTTAATATGCGGAAGAAAGTGTCCTTGCTTGGAAGACTGCCTCTAACCCAAACTTATTAACAAGGGTTTGAAAACCAATGTACTTTTAATTTTGAAAGCCACTGTATGTAAGTAAATAAGGTAGAAAATAAATTTGTGTATCAAATACCAACAAATCCAATTAACCCGCTAACACATGCGTGCACACATACAAACAGCCACTTGGGCAGCTCAAAAATCAAATAAACAAATAGAAAGGTAAATACATACCTGTTTCGTGTGTTGAGCACCATAGATTGTGTGGGTAAAGTGCTTGTGCTTCAAGCAGCAGTTGCTTAGTTCGAAACTCACTTTTCTGTACCTCCGTTGCTATGTACCGAGTTCCTTCGACCGACTTCTTCCGAGTGTATCACGGCGCTGGCAAGCTGCTCAGTTGCTCTCAGAAGACAAAGCTCTTAAGCTCCCAGTGATTTAAAGAAAATATTGGAGCTGAAACTCGGCCTAAAACTCGTGTCAGTTAAATGCGCCTCAAACTTCTATTGTTAGACTATTTGTGTGTGTATGTATGTGTGCGCATTTGCTACAAATTGTTTACCACAGCTAAGCATCTCTCTTGGTGCTATTTTGAGCCGGCAAGCGGGCTTGCTACCTGTTGTTACCACTCATTGGCCAGCAAACAAAAATACCTGTCGCCTCTTTGACTTCATCCACCATTTAGGTATTTCTTTCTCTCATTACGGACATTCAACTCTGCCTCCAACACAGTTAATGATACCTACATATGTGCGCTCGCTACGCTTGAGCCGCTTCAGCTACATATCGTACGTCTTGTCATGCCATTTGTTTCGCGCTCCGGGTTTTTTGGTATTTGCTTATTGTTATGATTTTGTTTGCCATCTTCCATTGTTATTGCAGTGACGTCGGCTTTCTCTACACCGTTTTCTGTCTCTTTATTCCCATTTTGGCCACTACCAATTGGCTCAATACTCGTTTTTTTTTTATTTTGGTCGGCTTTGCCACATTATTTGAGTCGCTAATCTCAGCTTCAACTGGCGCACTCTGGTCGTGTAGTCATCGTCAGTCTTTCGTTGTGAGCGGGCTAATAATTTTTTGTGTGCAGGTACTAACGCTCTGCAGTGCAATCAAACAAGATTCCAAGATTTAATGGTTAAATGGTTTATTGTATGTCGTTTGGCTCACCATCATTCTAGTGCGACGTCATCAAAAAAGGTTTCGCAATACAAACCGATATTTTTAGTGTTAAATAAGTTTGGCAATGAGTTGGTGAAAGTTGAATTTATTGAACGGTCGCATTTAGTGAGCCCCAACGTTGGCGCTTGCGCAGCTAGTACGCCGTAGAAGCCATCACCCTAATAAGTTAGAAACACAGAACAACTCTGTAGTACAATGGAAACATATCAGCTCAGTCAACCACGCCTCAAATGTGGCGAGGTATTCATTTGGGATTGTGTTGGCGAACTGTTCGCCATTGAATGTCAACTGTGCGAGGAACGTCCACTTTGCACACTCTCCGAGTTCACCGAACACATGGATGTTTGGCATTATGATTGGACTGCTGAGGCGTATGCTTCATTGCCCGATATGCCAGATACAACAACAATGAGCGATGATGAAAATTCACAATTGCATTGGGCCACAGCGTCCGACATCATGTACGCAAGCTCAGCTACACCAACAGAGCGCACATATTCGCTAAGCGGCGACGACGACGACCACGACGACGAGGAAGACGATAATGAATTTGAAAGCTTTTATTATGATGGCGCCGAAGCAAAAACAGTAGAAGAAGTGGAAATGGATATTGAAACTGCGCTGGAAAATAGGCCAACGTCGGCGCAGACAAATATCGTGAGTAGAGCAGCACGTCGTTGTAGCCGATTGATGTGAGTTCCCTTTTTATTATTTTTTGTTTTGTTTGAAAAAGGTATACGATGGAAATCAAAGCACCGCAACACCTTCACCTACTTTCGATACAGCCGCAAGCTTAACCAAACCTCTTCAAGACGATGTAATGCTTGACGTTAACGACGTATACGACGCTTCAATTGAATTTTCCGCCGCTGCTGATGCAAATGAGGTGTTTGGTGTGTCGACTGCAGCAGCACAGAATATAGACGAAGAATTACAAGCGAATAGCACTACAACTAGTTTGATTGCACAGAAACAGGTTGAGGTTGAGGTAGAGGTAAGTCGAGATATGCAAATTTGGTCTGTGTTGCAGTGGAAGTAATGTAATTAGAACAAGTCGATCATATCGTGAATGCATTCCAGTGCCCCCCGAGAGGGTGGGTAATGCATTGATTTCGCTTCCAAAATGTGTTGGATCTCTATCTAAGCCTATCAGTGAGATAGAAAAATACAAGTTTATGCTTCGTTTGTGTGTTTGCAAGGTGATCTTGGTCCGTTGTAAGCTTAGTTGCAAGCTCTCTTAGAATAATAATAATTTGACGTACATATATAGAGCAGATTAAGGCAGTGCTTTTCTACTGAATTTTGAAGTTTTGCTGAGAGAAGCCGAACTCATTTTTCGAAAAACTTTTCCTTAATTTTTTTTGTTTCCTGTGGAGCTTACAAACATTGTTTACTACCACTCCCTAAGATTATACCGACTGCGACTCTTCAAAGTGAGGTTTTTCGGCTTAGTCTGAAGTTAACTTTTTACTTAGAAACTGTTTCCTGTTTCCTGAGTTATTGGGAGCTGCTACTTTAATACGTGTCCAATTTTTTATTTTACAGCCACCCGCCTTTCAAAGCCTCAAAACCGAAAAAATGATCGAGATCTATGAAAAATTTCCTGAACTCTGGCATAAACAACGAAATCCTATGGATACCGCAGCACAAACAAGGGCGTACAAAAGCATCAGCTACGAGCTGTGCCAACAAGGAATAAAGCTCAAAGCACACACAGTACAAAGACGGATACACGCTTTACGTAAACGTTACCGCTTGGAGAAACTCAAAGAACTGAAGCATGTCTTAGAAGGTTGCCCATATGAAAGCCGTTTCGAGTTCTATGATCAGCTACAATTCTTAAAACATCATATTGCACCACAGCTCTGTAAGATTTGCAATCAGATATGTAAAGATGCCGCAGAGTGTTGCACAAGACCACCAGTAACGTTTACAACTGAGGAGCAGAATACATGCGACAGCGAAATAACCGAAAGTGCAGACGAAGCGCAATACGCAGAAACAGTACAAATGAATGAATACCTGGGAGGTGCGGAGTTGGCAAAGACTGATGTTCAAATGCAAGTTCAAACTGAGGAAGCGCTTGTAACTGCTGGCGCAATGTCTTTTGAGACGTTAATAGCAAATCAGACTTCTGTACCAGCCCTTCATAGTACCGGATCTGATGGTAATGACTTACAGCACACACCGGCTATGGATGCTATGGAAACGGTAACAGCAAATAGCGTTGATACACGAGCTATACATTGTCCTGGCTGTGATGGTAACGAGTTACAGAATCCACCGGTTTTACCTTCAATAGAAACGATAGCAACAAATCAGGTTACTGTACGAGCCATTCATAGTCCCAGCTATGATGGTAACGAGCTACAGAAAGCACCCGTCTTACCTTCAATAGAAACAATAACAACCAGCAAGCTTGCTGTACGAACCATCCAAAGTCCCAGCTATGATGGTAACGAGTTGCAGAATTCGTCGGCCATGGGTTCTATGGAAACGACAGCAGCGAATGAGGTTGTTGTAAGACCTATGCATGAAACGGGATGTGTGAGCGGTGTGTTAGAAACATTAGCCAGCTTAGTTTCAGTCCCTACTGCGGTTAGTATGTCAGCATATTCTGTACAACAAGAAATGGAATGTTTAGAGACTGCGCACATGGAAAATACGTACACTCAACTCACAACTGCAAACTTTGAGCCGCAAGTAACACCTTATCTTCAACACGTAGTTCCAGGCATAGCGCCACCAGATTGCTTCATTCAACACACCGATATAACGAACGAGCAGCAGAAAACGCTCATTGCTCAACACAGCCTGCCGCAAAACGTGCTGCAAGATGCAAACTTTGTTCCACACACTGTACCAGCGTACGGTCCTCAAGAAACGCAAAAGCCCTTGGATAACAGAAACAAAGTTGAAATACTGGAAGTCCTCGAACTGCCAAAGATGGTAAGTGCAGCTGTAAATATCAATTATTTATTTAGGTTTCACAAAACTATGCTCAAATTGCTTAGCAGTACCTTGACGCGCAGGAACAGGAAGTCACCACATCCACGGCGGAAGGCACTTACTTGAAGAACATTGCTGATGAGAATATGGCTGGGGAAGAGTATCAATCTTCTAATGGTGATTCAGGAGTACTAAGAGATGTAAGTATTTAGAGCTCCTTTTGATCAAACTCAGTCTTTTTAATAACTCCGCTCTTTAGCTCGATGAGCAATGTAATGCTGAGGTGAAGCCGACAAAAGGTGCTAAGAGGAATAAGCATCCGACTTTCGCACGTTTATCAACAGAGCAAGCGCGCACACTAATATCGGTCTATGAAAATTATCCCACACTTTGGGATCCAAAACATTCAGATTACAGCATACGCGATCGTCGTCGCAAAGTTTGGAACCAAATTACAACCCAAATAAACGAAGCCTTTAAAACGCGTTACACATGGACGACGGTGCATCGGAAAATGCATGATTATATGAAATATTATAGACGCGAGCGACAACGCATCGCAGCAGATGGTGGACAGACGAGATGGTTCTTCTATGATGATTTTGCTTTTCTGAATAGAGTGGTGAGTTGCAATTAAAGATCTGTTGCAAATGTTGATTGATTGAACCTTTTTGATTTTTTCACAGATTGACGAAGAGAATAGCGATGTGCCGAAGGTGCTACAAAGTAAAATACAAAATCGTAAAATTATAGACGTATACAAAAATTATCCACAGCTGTGGGACACCGATCACGCCGAGTTCAAACGTCGTACCTTACGTCAAGGATTGTTCAGGGAGATGAGCGAAAAATTACTAAGTACTGAGAATATATCCATAACTGCGTTGAAGTTGCAGCAGCGCATTGTCGAATTTCGTTGCACATATCGTATGGAAAAGGAGCGTCGTTGCTCTGCCGAGAAGCGTGGCGAATCTTATAAACCCTGCTATGAATACTATGAACAATTGCAATTCCTCGATGCTCATACATCGCCGTTCATTTGCGTTAAATGTAACGCACAATTTGCAAAGCATGGTGAAAGAGCGCGTCATGTGCAGAGAGAGCATGGTCCCAAAAGAAAATTTGATAATCCATTGCCGCCACCACCAGTGCGTACTACAATGGAAAAGAAAGTCGCTGCGCTGGACAATGTGTGTCACATTTGTGGCAACGGATTCACATTGCGTCGCACTTTGTTGTGTCATCTCAAGCGGCATAATTCACCACCCAAACGTGTATGCTCAATGTGTCCAAAGCGCTTTTTTGACACACACACCTTGCAAATACACGAACGTTCGCACACCAAAAGTCGTCCATTTATATGCGAACAATGCGGCGCTAGCTATGCCAGCGGTAGTAAATTGAACCAGCATCTCAAGCGACATAACAATCAACGAGATCATCCTTGTAGCGTTTGCGGAAAAGCATTTTATTCAGCATTTGAATGTGAACGCCATATGCGCACACATGTTAATATACGCGAAAAGGTGTGTCCAGTTTGTGGCAAGGATTTTGCTGTGGGTTCCAGCTATTATGCGCATATGTTGTTGCATCAAGACGTGAAACGGTATAAATGTGCGGATTGCAGCATGGAATTTGCACAATTTGCTGGTTTGTATAAGCATCGGAAACGTCATCATCCTGCAGAGTTTGCTTTGGAGAAAGCGAGAAAGACGGGAGAAATTTCAGAGGGGAATCAAGCCGCTCAGTCACTGAATGCAGAAAGTTTGCTCGCTGATGCAGAAATTTAAGCTGGATTAAAAGCAGCGCATTCCCACCACAGACGGTACCATGTACCGGAATGACTCGGGTTCTTTTACCCGGCCAAAGGCTGTTCTTGCAATGTAATCCTGTTTAATATGTTTATCCCAGGATAGAGTAACCTCACAATTTCCATTGAGGAATCCAACAGATGCAGCCTTAAACAATCAACTTTAAATGTTTTCTGTCTCGACAGCGTGGATATTTTACTTAAAACCGGTGCAATTCGGCTCAAATTTTTTTGACTCCACAAGTGCATTAACAGCAGCCAAATTCGAACGGATTTGGCCTGCAAAGAATATTTAGATTAGTAAAATAACATATATTTTAAACACTATACTCACTATTACCACCCTGGCTTAGTGAAAACTGTTTTAGAAAATGTATATTGAAATGCCTTTACATTGCCCATGTATGTATATACGAATGTATTGCGAATAAAATTTTCAATAAAACATATTTTTTACTTTGTAAAATTCAGCACTCTGACTAAGTGCCTTAATCTATAAGTATATTTAAAATTAATATATTAAAACGTATGCAAAATTTATTTGGAAAAACGTTTCTGTTGTCGTAAGCGATATATATCATTAGCTGGTGGCGCTGGTGCTTGCCCTTCCTCATCGCTATCATCGCCGCCTGGCAGCATACGCCTGCGCTTCAAGCTACCCGCATCGCCGGTACAAATGCTCTCATCCACAATCCAATGCACGGACTTGGCCAAGTCAAAGAGTTTTGTATCACAACCATGATCGCCTACAGGCAAGGGTACAGCTATAAAATAAAAGAGAAAAGTTATATAAAAAGCATGATTTCTCAAAAGCAAAGCAACCACTTACCATCTGGTAGTTTAATGCGATTGAATATATCAAAGAGCATTTCAATCGAAACAAATGGTCCACGAAAGGAAATCGGTGGTGGCAAAGCCGCGCATAGCGCTGCCAAAGCAGGCGGTTGTGGGAATGTGCCACCAGCCAAGGGATGCTCGGTGGGATGTGCATTCAATTTAGGCTTGTACGGTATCATTTGTGAGAAATCGGGGCGTGGCAATGTAACAACCTGTTCTACATCGGGTTCGTCGAGTTTAGCGTTCGGCGCTGTGTTCGACTTATTAGTCATAATGCCGACATTCTAAAAAGTGGTTTAAGAAAATCAGCATAAAGCGATTATTATTACAAGGTAGTGATTGCAATATGCAATGCAAATATGTATTGTATATCAATGAAGCGAGAAACTAGAAAGTCTCTTGCAATTATGAACATGAGTAACGCATGAGTTGAAAGGAAAATGCTGCTCAAGAAGTTAGTTATTTAATAAACTTACATAAGTTGTCTAACAATTTGCAGCGGACAAGCAGCATTGAAGTTTCAATAACAAACGTAAACAAGTAGTATTTTAAGCTTTTATACTAATACAACAAAAAATGTAATTCCAACTAACCTCTGTGTAACCTATAGAACGCAACTCGACTGTTGTGCAAGGATAAAGGTCCAAAAATTTATAACGATCCACCAATTGCGCTGTCTCCTTACCTTCATACTCTTTCAACTGCAAAGAACAAAATATTATTTGTAAACTTTTCTACCAAATATATCGCAAACTCACATTCTCCAATATTGCGCTACGACGCCGTTCCACTTTTACAATACTCGACAAGTCGCCTATATTCGATTCGAATTCCAAGAAACGATTCCACACATCCACACTAAGTGAGGGCGTTAGACCGCCGGAGGAGAGTACACGCTCGAACAACACACGCGTGTTATTATCCTCATTCAAATGTGACAAATAATCAATATAGCACATTACATATTCTGGACTACCGCCAAAGCGCTTCAAACCAAGTTCAAATATACGAAAAGCAATGTCTTTATCTTTCGAGCAATAGTATTCCATTAGCGCTGCAGCAACAAAAACGTGATAACGGGAACGTACGTCCTCACGCGCTTTCTTGAAAACGGCACGCGCTGATTTGATACCCTCTGCTCGACGGGCGAATTTCATATATTGCACAAAAGCCTAAATAAGATAAATAAATATAATTTTAAAATTATGTTATAAGGAAATTAGAAATCACGTACCAATGTTGGATCAATATCCGGTATGGATAAAAGTTTATTATACATAACATGTACTTTATCGTATTTCATGCGCCCTTCTTCGAAATCAGCATAAGCAAAGTAGAGTAAAGCATTTTTATTCAAAACGCCATTTATGGAACGTTCGAGTATGTTAGCACATTCATCGCCGAAAATTTTTGCAGCTTGAGTATCCTGTGTATGTGAATGAGTAAACCATTTTAAATAAAATTATATAATACAATTGTACATAGAGTAGGTTTATACGCTTGAACACAGTGAATGGGTGATGTCACTGGAGCATCATTGCAGTTGCAAGTTTTCTATTCAAATATATTTGTATAAGATACTAATTTATGTTTAAAACACTACTTTCCATATTAACCCTCAAGTTTATATATCATTAAAATTTCAATTAATTACATTTACATGCAACTACAAAAATACAACCATGCATCAGTTAAACATTTTTCGTAAATAAAAGAAACTGTTTTACAAAATTTTGTATTAAATTTGTGTTGCGCATAACACGCCACACACAGCCTTTTATTATTGGCATCTATTCCAACGTAATTGCGCATTTGCGAAACTAATTGATGCTGCTCTAAGTTGTGGTTTATGTTTGCATCCTTCATAAACGAGCCATAAAAATTCAATCGCATGTGGATTTTACTTCTATTATAGTTGCAGCTGTGAAATTCTAAAAATATAGTAAATTGTGTATGCAACATAATACGCACGCCTTTTTCTGCCAATGTTTGTGCGCTTTGATCTAAATACTGGGCTGCCTGATGCCATACGGCTGGGTGATGAGTAAGCACCAATAGGCACTGCTCCGTCGCGAACATAACACGACGCGTAATCAGCGCTGTATCCTCGGTACGAAGCGGATTCGATTTTTCGAAAGCAATGAATTTTTTCCAGAGCTCAACCTAAAAAGAGAAGAGTTATAGAGATTTGAAACAAAGTTGCATACTTATACAGTACTTGTTTAGTCTCTTCCTTGGTTAGTGTTGGCGGAATCGCTGGCAAGTTACGATTTAAACCTTTCGTAAGTATTTCTAATTCCTTTGCCACGCGTCGCGCATTCATATAGTCCCTGTAATAGACACAAATTTAATCAGAAAATGTGTATACTTAATGTATCATCAGTGGAATGAAAGATGCCCTTTTTCCGATAGTGAGAACAATTAATAAATTTTTCTGACAAGGGCGTTCCTTCACTCATTAACAGATATTAATTTGAAGATTACTTTGAACGCTCCAAACTCATTTTCTCTGATATTATTGGGTTGATATTATGCTCAAAAGCTATGTAATCTTTCCATAGTTGTTCAATTCCAACAATAGGTGTAATGACTGCTTTCTGGTATACTCTGCGCACTGCTGTTATTTTCTGATTTTCCGCATAGCTACCCACGGCTTCAACGCTTCGCAGAAAATGTATGTAGTCTTGCCAAATTGAGAACGAATGCAAATCCATACCGATCTTCTCCAATGCAAAATCATAAGCTTGTGCAAGCTTTTCTCTGCAAAGATTATAAGCAAATTTAAATAGTTTCAAAATTTAATATTTTACAGCAGTTAAGTTTACTTATGTGTACTCAATCCCGCTTTTGTTTCCTTTACATAAGTCAAATAAAGCTTCCACAAGTCAATATTTAATATCTTGACCAAGGAACGCTGGAATAGTTTTTCAACACGTTCAAAATTACGCCCTTTCATTTCTTGCTCTATGTAAATTTTCCAATAACGTGCTGTGGTCGGAAATACATTCACTAGCGACTCATACAAGCTGCGTACATCATTAACCGGGCGCGTCTGTGCTTCGCGCAGTAACACTGACCAAGATTCGATGTCGTAGGGACGCATCTCCACCACCTGTTGTGAACGCACCAATCGTTCGTGTCCCCATTCCTAGTGTGAATAATTTATATATAGCCATATTATACATATTTGCATAAGAATAGGAAAATGTTTAGTGTAGCTTCTTACTATATCAATTTTAATTTGATCGCGTACAGACATTTTAGTTGCTGCTTTGAGCACCGCCTTACAGAGAACTTTTCAACTTGTTCTTTTACTCTTAAACAGAGCAGTTTTAGTGTTTATGGCTTATGTTACACTGTATGCACTGAAATTACTTTATTAATTGTGTATTTTTTTTATTTAATACCAGTTTTCGGGAAAAATGTATAAAATTGTCAGCAAAAGGCCGAAAATGCTGGCTGCAAAACTCATGTGTCAACTATACTCACCAAAACTATTAGTGCTGCCAGATCCTTCGAACTGGATTGGAATGCATCAACGAATGTTCAAAAGGTCCAACTATGAACTTCACTACGTAAAACAGTTACCCATCAAAACTTGGGCCCTGACTATTGTTCTATTGGAAAGAAAATTTGTTCGGTTAGTACTCTGTAAGAGTACCGATATGTATTAGATTCGATTTCGATTTTAGTTCAAAATATAATTAAAACTTGAATTTTAGTATAATTATCAACTATCTATCACTGACGGCGGGGATAGGCATAGTAGCTAAACTGCCTACCTTATATCCCCCATATTCATGACAGCATGATCATGCCCATACCAGCCACATTTTTCTATGTTTTTCATGCTGGTTAACGCTAACCGGGGTTTAATTGGCGTATTTTGTACGGTTAAAAAACTTAACTCTGGCAACAAGGAAATGGAGAAAAATATTTGTATTTGTTAGCAAAACTAACTTTTGTATTAAAATTATTCCATTTTAGGATAACTCTAAGTAAATTTTGGTGGCTGAAATTGAAGTCAAGCTGAAAATACTAGTATCATTTGTAAATTTTGTATATTTCTAAATCCAAAAGTCGGGCATCACCGGTGCCACAACTGGCATGATATGGTAGCTCTTCGCGAAACAAAGAAAAGTCTGATGATTTTTATTGAAAGTGAAGACAGAATTGAATGAGTGAGACGTCGCCTTTGCATTGGTTTCAATTAAAAAATAGAAACGGGGTTTAAAAAGATCTTGCTTGCAGATAAAGCTGACAATAAACTTAATTATAGTGCATTCCTCAAAAGTATTTACTAAAAGCTTGCGTATACACTTCAACAGGGTGGAAAGAATTCAATTGCAAACTCAATCGCCTTGGCTCTAATCAAGTGAAAAATTAGCGAAAAGTCAACGGAAGCAACAGCGAAAAAACGTCGATTCAGCCGCTGCCACCGTCGCTGTCGCATATTATTTGACGTTGACGTCAACACCGTCTACAAAGTAACTGAGGGTGTTGGAAACGTTGGTGCTGGTCACTTGACACGAGAAATTACACAAAAACTAAAACGGAGTATAAAATAAAACCTAAGATAAGTCGTTTAAAGCTGCTCAACGCACACACATCACGGCTACAGACATACATTGTGCGGTGCAAAATAGCTACTTACATCCACCCACCGTGAACTTTGTAAACAGCCCCAAAGGAGCACCAAGTTGATGTATGCATCAAACTCGAAAAAGTAATACCAAGCACCCATATCTCGACAACTCATACAAGCTCACTAAATAGCTAGCATGTTTAGCATATCAACAGCATTTTGTATCTAAATTCTTACAGCTAAGTTGAGGTGCTAGCCGCAACACGTAATTCTCTTGTTTCAACACCAACACCATCTATAGCGCATTGAAACCCTTATCAGTAGCGTATAAAAAATTTCTTTCGTTGGTCAATTGCGGAGTGAAGTAGAACGATTTGTTTCAATATCTCTTGAACATTGCACAGAAGAACGAAGCAAAACTGAGGCACTGAAAAGCCACAATCGTGTGGAAAGCGAAAAATCAAAGAATCTATGCTGCAATCCATTCCACATATACTTGGATAATTGTTTATTTGCTATATAGTGGCTTCTTTGCTTACAGTGGGTGTTGTGCTGGCGTTGTTAATCGGATCCTAGGGCTAACTCTGCTCACACACAATATAATAGCTAGCCAACATGGCACGCGGCTTTGACCATTTATTTAAATTGCTAATCATAGGTGATAGTGGTGAGTATGTAATCCTTAGTAATGTGCTGTCGTGCTTGTAAGTATGTCCGCTATGTTTGTGTCATGCAATGTGTATAGAAATCATCCAAGTGCGTATGCATGCGCTTGTTCCATCCTTAAGGGATTGAGGTCAATAAATTTATTTATGAAATGTAATGCATTGCATCCCAGCAGTTTTGCTAATTTTAGCGTTATACAGCAACAACATTCATAGGTCTACATATGCCGGCACTGCACAAACTGCTCATACTGCAAAGCTCATAAACAGAAGATGACTAATTCTGGTCGCTGGTCGTTGATCGGCAGCAGTTGAAGCTGGTTTGGCTTGTTGAGTGTGTTGTATGTTTGTGTGCATGTGTTTGCGCGTAAAGTGAATAAGTTTGTTGTTGGGAATTTGTTATAAAACAAAATGCTTTAAAGAATTCGGAAAAATCAGTATCTGATATAAAAAAAAAGAATTCAGGAAGTTATAGAGACTGCTACAGTTACTTGGACCACTCAACCGAAGTTCACGGGTCTATCAATATTTCCGCCTTAAAAATATGTACTTTGGTGCCTCGGGCATATTCAGTTTATATGCGTAGTTGAGAATTCTCTGACATCCTAGTCGGAATCGTTCCGGTACGCAGAGCATGTAATCGGGGGAAATGTATCTCTCACTACCCTTGCCATCGATAGGAAATCCCATTTGTAGCTGGATCTGGATAAATATTATTGTAATGAACTGTCCTCATTTTTGTTTACAGGTGTTGGAAAATCATCGTTACTAATACGTTTCTCAGACGACACATTCGCCGGCACTTATATAACAACGATTGGTGTGGATTTCAAAATACGTACTTTGGTAATCGATGGGCTACGTATCAAATTGCAAATCTGGGATACAGCCGGACAAGAGCGCTTCCGTACAATAACAAGCACTTACTATCGTGGTACGCATGGTGTTATAATCGTTTACGATGTGACGAATGGGGAATCATTTGCAAATGTACGTCGATGGTTGGATGAGATAAAAAATAATTGCGATGTGGTCAATAAAGTTCTGGGTAAGTCTTAGCTATGCATATTTCAATTGTAATAGGTAATTATTGAAAATCTTTGTTTCATTATAGTTGGCAACAAAAATGACGATCCCGATCGTAAAGTGGTCATTACCGAAGATGCGCAACGATTTGCGCGTCAAATGGATATCGAGTTATTCGAAACATCCGCCAAAGACAATTTACAGGTAGAGGAAATGTTTCTCTCAATAACGCGGCAGGTGCTGCAGCACAAATTGCGCAACGCACAAAACGAACAGCAAAAGGACAGTATCACATTGAAACAACAAAAGAATAAAAGAAAAAGTAAATGCTGCAGTTGAAATGGACGCAATACGTCCACGGTTTTGTGTAGAAGAACGCCGCGCAATAAAACCACAGTACTCAGCATATTTTAAAAACGAAAATTAAATATTATATAATATTATATATGAAATAATGAAAAGAAAACATACCACATACCCATATGTACCAACCACACACTTATATACATATTTAGCATATGCAAATATTACAGAAATACACACAGGATCAAACACACAACTTACTCATAAGCCTTGGGAAAGGAGATGTATCTATGTATATGAGTCTGCAAGCTGTAAAAATATGTAATTGTACATATATATATTGGAGGAAATATTAGTGATGCACACTTTGGCATACTTGTAAATGAAATTGGCATAGAAATAATGGGAACATAGTCTTAGACAAAGTTAAGGATGAAATATATTTAGATGCAGCTTTTTGACAGATATATCAGTATAGTTACAACTTAATTGAACTCATACTTAAGCTTGACTCTGACTATGCTTATCTAAAATGAAGAAACCAAGTATGTTGTACAAAGCACGGACATAATTTTGTAAAACAACATAAAAAGTAAAATCACACCAAAACAAGAACTGCATCAAACTGCAATAGGATATAGCGTTTTATAAATAAACATGAATACATACACAAATATATATTCTATATACATAAGCAGATATATACATATATGCATGCACAAGACGTAAATATATACATACGGAATGTATTTTTTTAAAATGCTAAAAGTAACCCATGCAATTTCAAAAGGTTAATTATTTAATTTCATTTATTTAATGCTTAAGTAACATAGTATTTGCTTTTAGTGCATCATCTTTCAGCTGGTATTTATTATAATTTTTGTTGCCAAGAGGGTGACTGTATTTATAAGGTTGATTTTCGGTTTAAACAAAAACAAACTGTATTCGATTATTAGTAAACAAGAAAGAGTAAATTTCCACTAAATATAAGCGATATTACGTCTTACCATGTCAAAAATAAATAAAACAGATGTTTTTTAAAATTCAACATTTATGATGGCAGTGTTGAGTTCCATCATCCGCCCAGTTGAGCTGAGGGTCGGAACTGAGTGGCCAGGGGCAAAGAAGAGTGATAAATGAAATGTTCTTGCTTGTTGTTCTTGCTTTTAAGGACTGCTGAAAGGTATGCAGTCCATAGCAGTGAGTATTTAAGGTCTCCACTTCGCCAAACCTGTTTGAATGCACTTGCTTAACGAAACTGAAGCTTGCAGTTTTCAAAATCTTCAATCAACCAATAGTGCAAAAGATTTGAATTTTAAGGAAAGGCATCATACACGGAACTGTTACGTGGATCTAGCCAGTAAATGAAAAATAACTGGAGGAGATCGGATATTTATTACCCGCCGGATCCAAAGTCCTACTCTGTAATTCGCTCCGAATCTGAATGCGATTCGAAATCTGTCCAATTTAATTTAATTTTTGCAACTGCGAACAATATTTCATTTGCGAAGTAACTCCCTGGACTTGTACCCAGGAACACCAATAGCTATCTGTCAATAGCAGACTATCATCAAGCTGTCATACATAGCAATTGGGATGTGATCTCTACAATTGGATCAAGGTACTGGAATCAGGCCTGAAGACGTCCACACCCTTACCCCTGCGGGTTGGGGTTAAGAATATGCCCGCGGTAGGCATACCGGTCGTAAGAGGCGACTAATATGCACAAAGGTAATGATGTGCAACTCGATGGTTGATCTACGGACATGATGCCTCTCACCTCTCATTACCCATCTTCTCTTTCCTTTCGGAAGGAGGGATGACATGACCTAGAAGGTTACACTGGTCATACCAAATCGCTACCACGACAGTCAGGCAGTACCGCAAGGGAGTACCGGAGCGTACCGGATTCATATCCGGCCAAGGACTGTTAATTCGACAACACTCCCCAAAACCTGCGGGGAGTGATTTTGTTGCTAAAACAACAACAACAACTAGAATCACATACTATCCAGATTTATCTCCTGTCCCTGGTATTAACTTGCCCACAAGGTTCAAAGGATGATTTTGTTATGTATTATAAATAAAATTTATTTAATAAAGTTAAAATAAAACACCGGACTCACGCACACTGAGGCAAGTAAGTAGGTTGAGTTAAAACAAAAGTATGTTTAATTTACAAAACAAACTGAAACAAAACTTTTAATTTCAGATAAAAACATGCAAAGGATGGAAAACATAAAATAAGATGAAATAAAAAGAAAAAAAGTAATCAATTCAAAACTCCAAAGGCGGTTTGTTCAAAATTTATATTAAGCACGGCAGTTCTATTTGGTACACTGTGTGCAACCATCGTATTTGGCTACAGGGAATGTACGCTCCTGGCGACATGACACCAAAGCATCACCAGTAAAGCCAGGCTGGCACTTACAAACTGCTAAATGAGATTTGGGCTCACAGGTAGCGCCGGATGCGCATTTACCAATGCAAGGATTCACGCACTGATAGTTGATACAAGCCTTATGGCTAGGACATTCGTTGTTGCTCAGACACTCGCCCTGTAGAAAAGGTAAAAAAGAAGAAGAGCATTATGAACCAAGAAACTTAAGTAAAATTGTGTTTTACAAACCCGCGAGCAGTGTGAAAGTGGATTGCCAGTATAACCTGGCAGGCAATTGCATACTGGACGCTCACGACCTGTATTATCATGGCCAGGTACGCAAATGGCATTCGTACCACAAGGATTTGGTTCACAGAGATCCTCTGAAAGAAAAATCAAAAAAATACATTGTTGCATGGTTCTTAATCCTTTGAAAAACTCTTTCTCATACCCTTTGTAAATGGACGACAGCGTGTAAACGGATCACCGGTCATGTCACGTGGACAGCTACATACAGGCGTCAAACCACGCAGATTACAATCTGCGCCAACACCGCAAGCGCCATCACATGTGTTCTTGCAAATGCCATAGAAACAAGCGGGACGACCGGCAGGACAATCAGAATCGCCATAACATTCAGGACGACATTCAGTATATGGTGAGCCAATATAGCCCTTGGGACATTCACAAACAGCACGATGTGCTGAAACTGAGTTGCAGGTGGCGCCTAAGCCACACTGTTTGCAAGCTGGTACACATTTGTAGTTGCTGCACATGTCGCGTGAGCTACAGTCACCATCGTGTTCACATTCATGACGACAGCCAGAAAGTGGATTTCCCTGTAACATAGAATGAAGAAGATTATAATTTTGTAGATGAATAGTGTATTTGAAATTATGCGGCATGACAAACTTACTGTGAAGCCGTGTATACATGAGCAGGTGGGCACGCTATTGACAATCTCACATTTGGTATTGACGCCGCAAGGACTGGGATGGCATTGTTCGTCTGAAATTGGAGTAAACGTTGGAAACATGTTTAATATTTTTAAAGACAAGGAAGATTATCTCGATTTGCTGAAACTATTATTGTAGTTAAGTGTACTGAACTCCGGAGTTTGAGGTACTTTCCATGGTTTATGCGCCATGAGCATCAACCGAGGCCGATTTACAACTACAACAATCAGGACCAACATATAAGGTAGGATAAGTTCAACTCATTCCCCAAACTAATCTGAGTTTCTTAGTCCTACGAAAGGAAGAAATTTACCTAAAAAGTAAAAGTTTTGCAGGACGTTTACTAACATCCTCATTCCTAGACGTTTTCCTCATTTAAAGGGGCGGATAAGTGATCCCTTGGTAATGTTTTTTTCTAAAGAGAGTTCGATCGGGCGTTATAGATCTTAAAAATTACACTTCATTACATATTTTTATTTATTTATGTTTTTATTTAAATTTATATTTTGTGATTTTTTTGTTGTAAGTATTTTTTTCTCTTTTGACAGCTATCATAAAAACTTGAGTTTATTCAGTAATCTCCAAAAGCAGTGAGTGATTTACATATGTCCGAACAGCATATTTCATTGTCGATCAGTAACTTTGATCGTTGAACGAATTGCGCATATTTACACACGCCAATACATACAATTTTAAAACAACAGTGCTTTTGCGAGTGACGCACCCGAACTCACTCAACTCGGTTTCTCAATGCGCTCAATTGCAATCAACGCAGTTTGTATGATGTGAATTAAAGCAAGAAATATCAGATTTTGCTTTTTAATGCACGTTACACGAAAATAAAAAAAAGTTTTCGACCACAACTGAAGGCAAGCAGGAATCATCAACCATGTGACAAACTGATTTCCTTGTGGGTAAGTGAGTTTTTTATTCTTGCTTTCGTATGAAATATTACTGATTTTTGGCGCTAAACGCCTACTACATATGCACATGCGCTACTGCAGCGTTTATTGGAATAACAATTTAATCACTGCCATAAATGGGCAACAATCACATACTTTTAATAACAAATAATTTATGTATATGTGGATAAATGTATGAAAACAATAGCATATCCGCCAAACCCTTGAATTTCATTTCTTTTTTTTTCTGGCATTTTTTGCTAATGTGGGCCGGTTGAATTGCTTTCAGCTACAGCTGCCTCAGTGTACGCGACGTTTTGTTGTGCTCTTAATCGTTTCAAATCTTACGCCTAAACATAAAGCTTTTTTGCGGTCATTGATTGTTTATGTGCTGTTTTATTGTTGTTTATATACCTAGTAGAGGTGTGTGTAATTGTTTTTAGTGTGAATATCACTAACACTTCTGGTTACTTATTACGTTGTTTTTATTTATTTATCTCTCGTTACCCGTCGACGTGCCTCTTGTGGTTTTTTTTATTGTTGTTTAAATAGTATTAATTAGTAATGGGCGCAGTGTTTTTTGTTATGATTAGTGCTTGTACAAGCATGTTTTAATACAAAAAAATTGTTTACAAACAAATTCTGAGATTTGCATATATTTTTGGCGCTTGAAGCGGCGCAACTGGGCGTATGAGTAACATTTGCATGAAGAAGAATTTCATTGACGGATGTTTAATAGAAACAGGGTGGTCCAAAAATTATAATATGGAAAATCATATGAGGTTTTGTAAATGCCATTTTGTAAATGAAAAAAAAAAAAAATTATGACGGAATAATACAGATGATGTGCAACCGAAAAAATTGGAAATCAGGCGCATCCACACTCTAGAACTCAGTGGACTCAAAATTACTCGGTTTAACTTCAGTTTTGCTTAGAACAGAAAAAATTACTTACCAGGATCCACGCGGTGACATGAAGCGAATGGATCGCCTCTATAGCCGCTTGGGCAACTGCATACAGCGACATGATTTCTTGGCTAAAAAAAATAGAAATATAAACGATGCTTAGATGGAATAAATTAAAAACATGTTAAGTTTTGGAGCTTCTTTCATGAACACAATTTGAGTGAAAAATAATTTTTTTCAAATAAAAAATGTAATTTTACATAAATTTTTATGATAAAATCAGAGGTCACTCTATTAACATCTACACACACTCACCTCACAATTGGCGCTTAAACCACAAGCACCCACACATGGATTCACGCAGCGATTATCCTTACATTGCAAATCACCGCGACAATCCACATTATCCAAACATTCACCACGATTACAATGAGTCAATGGATTGCCGCTATGACCGGGTGGGCACGAACAAACAGGACGACCACCAGACGCCTCCTGGCAGACAGCATTCACGCCACAGGGATTGCCCGAACAACCATATGTAGCGACTGCAGTATGCATGTATGGTGGGTGGGGAAAGAGACAAAAATTTTGTTTACATACTTAATGAAGGTAGCAAGCAAGCAATAACAAGAAAAAAATAGAGGATAGGAGATGAAGTAAAATTGATATATGACGGAAGCGGAAAATAATTTAGCGTAATGAGTTTCTATTTTGGATCGCAAGCTATTTTTAACATGAGCCAGCATGATTTGTAAGGTTAGAATGAAAAAAAAAACCTGCGTGGGTGAACATGTTTATTTATCTTTTATTTTTGTGCGTTAGTATGTTAGTTTATTTGTGACGCGTGGCGCATTCTAAGTGATTAGCTATGTTATATCAAATGTTTATGTTTTGCTTAAATAAGTTTTGTGGTTTTTTTTTGTAAGTTTTGTGTGTGAAATGTTCTAAATACCGCTTGAGTCGCGCGCTGTGTACTGTGGACTGCTGGCTGAAGTGTAGTATGTGCGGTACGTGCAATTCACGCAACGTTTGTCTACATTTTTACCTAAAACCTCGGGAAAACTGCTGCCGATGGCAAGCAAAAGCAAAGCGCTTAAGCCGATTTTCGAATTCTGAAAAAAGAGAGACAAAACATTTAAATGCATTTTTTATGGCAGCATAACAGGAGATTTAAAAAAAAAATATACCAATTAGCAATGCTAAATATTCTAAACTCAAGTAATCAAAAAAAAATTATTTCAGTTCAACTTTGTCACATTCCGAAAATGCCGCCATTGTAAAACTACCCATCCCTAGTAAAGTCCTATCAGACACCGGTTTTGGTTCTTTTCAGCTGATTAATTTTGTCTGCACTTGACCCAAAAATGCCACGCCTAATTTGTTTGTTGTGATCACCTAGCTGACAAAATAATGTCATTTATTATTATTTTATTATTATTTATTTTTTTTTTGTGCCGTTGTGGTTTTTGGCGCATTTTGATTGGCTTGCGCATATTTGGGTTTCTCCGCAGTTTGTTTGACAGCTTGATGACTTAAGCAGTTTGAAGCAGAGCGCGCTGCTCTTGTGAGTGTTCAATTTGTTTTATTTTTTTATCTTTCCGAAAGTTATTAGCAGTACCAAAAAAAATCTAATAGATGAAGACTACGCCCAATTTTCTAAATTCGAATTTGTATGGAAATATATGACGTTAACAGTTTTTCATATATTTCATGCACTCAGCAAGTTTTATTTTTAGTATTTTTTACAAAAAAAATCTATATTTACCATCATTACTAAACTTTTATTTTGCATGCGAAATGGACTAAGCAGCTTTTACTAAGATTTGGCTTACATATGTATGTATATTTACATTTTTCTTAAAACAAATAAAAAATGTGACACAATTTTATAGAGACACGATAAAATTATCAAATCAAGTTCATTTCATTATAAACGCCTACGTTCGTGTTAGCAATTTTTTAACTATTTAATTTTATGCTACTTTTTTGTAAGCAGACGAACGACTTGAGTCATCGAAATGAAAAGCAAAAGTAACGACAATCATATACTTGGAAATATACAGTGGCTCACATTGAACATTATCCATATCCAGTTGTTACTTCTAATGTTTTACGAAAACTTCTTCAGCTAAAATCGTTTATTAATTTCATGGAAAATTTTTCGAATCAATGGTCAATTGTCTTAGACAAATTAAAATAGAGGTTTTGTGTACTTAAACATAATTCTAGACAAAACATCTTTTTATGTCTGTCATAATCAACTTAAAATACATTCAATGCCTAAGACAGAGTTTAACTTTAGAATGACGAAAGTGTCATTTTAACATTTTAGAATCACGGTTTGTGTTTATGGTTGTGTTTGTACTCCAAACTTGAGTTTGGTTGTTTTTTTTGCTTATTGCTACAGCTATGCTATGGTTTGTGAATAAAATAGTTCGCACAGGGTGACCTTGAAAAAAAATTTCTTATACCACCAACAAACTTAATTTTTTTTATAAGGGTACGCTGTAATTTTTTATTTTAGCTAAAATCGTTGTTTATGTTAAGTAAAAATTTGAATTGAAACGCATGTTAAGCAAGATTAAGATTATGGGCCAATGTTTCCAAACTTAGGCAAAAATTCACAATATTCCTGGAAATTTCCAAAATAGGCTGAAAACTTCCAAATATGAAAAAAAAAATCCAACTAATTGCTGTAGTTTTGTAATCCACACCCTTGCTTCGAAATCCAAAAAGTCATACTTTTCAGGAACTGTGGATAAAAAATGTCCTCGAAAAATCATTAAAAAAATTGGAGGCCCCTTCCGTTCAAAAATCCTGGATCCGCCACTGCATCTACATATATTTTTATCTTAAATAAAAAAACGATTGTGTTTTTTTTTTTTTTCGTAATAATAGAGTAACCAACTGTTTCATTTTCACTGTGACTCACTGTAGCTCATTAATATTTATAGCTTTAATTTTGTATTCCAAGAAATTTTGCGCTGTTAAATCTAGTTTTTGTTTATTTTGTTAATTGTTCTACAAATCCAGTTACCGAAAAAATAGAATTTCAATAATTTTTAAATCCAGTTATCTAATCATAGGTTTATTAGGTACTTATGTATGTACATACATAGATAGCAGAAATTTTGTGGGTACTTATAAGTGGAAGATGTCTCCGTTTAAACAAGTCGTTCAATATAGTTTAGATAGATAACATATGTATCTGCTTGGGTTGATACCTGCCGGCTCGTCGCCAAATTGTCGTATAGATAATTTATAAATAAGCTAGCAGAAAAAAAATACAAGCGTTCATAATTTTAATTACTATCCTGCAAATGACAAGTTCATATTTGATTTTTAAAAAGGAAATTTTAAGTTTAAGTTGAAAAAAAAAATAATAATAATATTGTTATTTTATTCATATTACAAAAAAAAATCGAACAAAATTATTTGAATTTTGTGTGTTGATGTGAGCTATTTTCGATTAGTTAAATTTCCCTTGTTCACACAAATTTATCGAAATAATCGGTAAAAACATCCCTTAACAACTTGAAAAAATTGTTCCAAATATTAAATTTTTTGCGCATAAAATGTGGTTCAAATTTGCTATGTTTAAAAAAAAAAATAAAAATCTGCTTATTTGGCGAGTAACGTACATATACTCAGATATCTGGATTGTAAAAATACAAAAAAATGTTTGGCATATTTACTTTACATAAAATCGTTACATCCATACACACGTTCTTGTCAATGTTTGTTTTATTAAAAAAAAAACTTTTTTTTAAACTTTTGTAGTGTTATCATAAAACACCAAAAGCATTGCAACGAAATTAAAATTCGAGTCACGTTCTTAAGTCGTTCACTTTAAGCCCACAAAAGTTCAGTTCGGGCAACATAGCAGTGCTAACTCACCATTTTGTTTAATTTTTATTTTTTTTTATCGTTTTTCTACAACAAGCGCGCACACAATAAATAATATTTACTAAAGGTCGCGCTTTGTTACAACTTTGAGACAGAATCAGCCGTTCTGTCAGCACATTTATTTATTTAATATTTGAATTTCGCGCGCCTCCGTCAACTTTTAACTACAACTGTTTGTGATTTTTAAATGCTATTTGCTTTTTATACTCGTACTTCCTGTTGTGTAGTTGAGCACATGAGATCTGACTGGGCAGACGTTCGTTCTTGCGATACTCAAAGCTACGCATGCGCGCTCAGTTGAACGACGGCTTAGCTGTTGTCTGTGAAACTTGTTTGAGTATTTTGTGTACATTTTTTTAAATTCAATTTTTTCACTCATTTCATTTCATTTGGCTTCAACTTTCTACTCCAGATTTTTTTATTGAGTGATTAATTGTTTATTAAATTTTTTTTTTTTAATGTTGCTCACAAACATTCAAACACCTTCTCAAACAATACTTAATTTAGAAGCGCTATCTAGTGTTCGTCCTGCGTGGGCGTGTAGGAGTAGTCATCATATTTTATAAGTACAAAACAAGTTAATTACATTTTTTTAATTTAAATTTAAAATAAAACGACCATTATGGGAAAGTGTACATAATCCACATTAGATGAGCGAGGCTAAATATCATCCAATTCGTTGGCGACAACACAGCTGCAGTTCTACAATAAATTACGCTTGTGAGCCCTGGAGGTGTATATTCAGTTCAAATATGGAGTTTGTATGAGTGCAGTTGGCGTGGTTGCATCACCTTAGAGGCTGCAAAACTCTGACCTCAGTAGCTATACATTCGATGTAGATTTCCACCCAGTCTTAAAAGCTGACTAAGAGGAAGTGTTTAGCTATTTAAATTTCTTTTCGTAAATTCGATACGAAGCTGGAATATAATGTATCGAAATTGGAACTTATCGCTACTCCACTCATGTACTTGGTCATTACTTACACAATGTACACACTGACGTGTTTTGGGGCTCATTCTCATTTTCGAAGCAAAACATGCTGAAAACCGCGCTTTTCGCCTTCTAAACTTGTCGCCAAAAATCTCAAAAAAGTGCCCCTTTTATCCCACTACAAAATAGAAAATCAAGTGTTTGACACGAAAATATTCGTTTTATGCGTTAGTGTGTACATAGTCTTAATATTAACGAGAGCTATATTTCACTTAAGGAAAAAACTAGCAAGAAAAATTGTCCTTTTCCCACTCGTCGCCATAACATCGATTAGTTTAGTATGAACATGCCATAAATAGAATCTGTAGCAGTATTATGCAGCTTTTGAGAGTTTTTATTTTTTTTTTATTTTATTATTTATTATTAATTTAACAATAGGTTGAACGTTGATTTATTTTAAATAACGCGATTTATTACGCTTACTAGCAATTCTTAGCTCAAAATACCGAAAACTAATTAATTTATGGAAGTCAAATCTGTTGTATTTTTATTTTTATTTTTTTGGTCTCCCTTGAGCTTGTAATATTCTCCATTCAAAGGCTTCATTATTTAATATCTTAACGCGTGTCTAAAAAAAATTTCGATTCACTAATTTATTTCTATTATTTTAACTTTAAGAGAATCTCTAATCCTCTGCGATTTAGTATAAGCCATCAATCAGCCTGATGAGTAGTTATTGTGCGAATTCTAGGTATTTTTATATAACATCTTCAGTAGCCATGCTCTTTCTTTTGGTATGCTTTAACTAGAGATGTTACGAGTTAGTATCAAATAAGATTGAAGAAGCGCAATGAACATAGTTTAAAGAATTGTAAACCAGCGTTCCGATACCGAAAATATTCTTAGCGACATCCACCGCTGAAAGTAGTTGAAGATGGACACTGTTGAAATATCCCAGAGCAAAATTACGTTTTGGCTTAAATCAGATACGTTCTAATGACCATCTGTTATTCCTCATTTCGATATTAATTGCAAAAAAAAAGCAAAAAATTATAAGCAATGTTGGTTGCTAGCTTTCAAGCGATAAGTTCACCTTTGAGTTTCATAGGAAACTTCAAAATTTTTTGGAAACAAATTTCATTTTATTCATGTCATTTAGTTGGCAACTAATTGATTGAATCCGATAATAGAAGCTATTAAAATTATGCGTTTTTTCATTTCAAATAGCCTCAAGGCAGCTGATGTGTAAATCAGTAGTTAATTGTCCATTGCTGGCAAATTAACTATAACTTATTCATTTATTTAAGTAGACTGAGAATTTGCCAACAAGAGATAATCTTTTGATTTTAGACTAGCATAAACTTTCCACAAAGTTCGTATTCGCACCATGACTTTTCGAGGTTTGGCAAATATGAAGCTGTTGCATACTTTCAGGCACCTACCTCAAGCATTTTA
Source organism: Sphenella marginata (assembly GCA_951509765.1). Classification (NCBI taxonomy): domain Eukaryota; kingdom Metazoa; phylum Arthropoda; class Insecta; order Diptera; family Tephritidae; genus Sphenella; species Sphenella marginata. The sequence goes on from OX608081.1 coordinate 78,147,743, forward strand.
CTGCCGCGTCAGCTATCTGCTAACTTCTGAGTACCTGGTAAGATTTCGTTTTTCAGCAAACAAGCGATAAAACTGCATGCAAAAATGTCATATCACATCATCACATCAACGACCAATGTCACATCAGTTACAAATATCACAAAATCAAAAATTTTGCTAATAAATCTTGTGCTTATTTTGTTACCAGTTCGTATTCGCACCATCCCTAATAAGTAGATAAGCATTGCGTAGTAATTTTTTTTGTAAAATCTAACTTAATCTTCTTCAAAAAAATACCAGAATAAGGTTTGTATTTTGTTTTGTGGCTCCGGTTATAGTTCACTCTTCTAAGAATTCGATCTTTACACAAGATTGTCAATCAATAATCAAGACGGCAGCCAGAGACAATGCGGCACATTTTTACCAGGTCGTTGAATGTATGAGGGATTGTTCACGCTTTAAGTGAGCTACAGAGAAGCAGTCACATATGTAGGTTATAGGCTAACGATTACCGGCGGTTAATTTGACAGCTAAACGAACAAAAGCTTTTACTACATATTTTGCTTAACTCTGCAGCATTCAGCTGACTTAAGTCTCTTGAAGATTTGTCATTTCTAGCTTTGTTGTCTGTTGGGCATATGCTTTAGTATACCGATTCTGTTCACGACAGATTGTTAATTTGTTATTTCCAATTTTTTTTTTACTTTTCTGCTTTATTATTTCTTCCGAAAATTTAATCAACTATACGTTGGGGTTTTCTCCATTACAAACAAACAATATTTTTACTTAATCTCTCTGGTTCATTCCACAGTGCGCGGTATAAAACAAAGCGAATGAAATATACATTTTGTAAAATATAATATAGAAAAAAGGTTTGAAATTTTTAGTATTTTTTTAGATATTTCAATATTTTGCTTATATTCATGATATCAAGGCCAAGAAAAAATATTTTTCAAATTATTGTTTTTATTTCAAAAACATTTTTATTAAGAATTCAAATTTTTTATGAACTAGGCTTTCGTTGCCGTTTGATCTGCGGGACCATAGGCGGGCCCTAAAGGACCTCCACACTGAGTCGGTGGACAGATCCCTCAGATCCCGGCCTGTGAACCCCGTTATTGGTGCCCAACCACCCGTTCTTGCTGAGGAAGAACGTGTCCTTCCGAGGGAGACTAGAGTCATGCTGGCTCAATTTCGGTCTGGATATCGCAATAGGCTGAACTCCTATTTGTCCAGACTGAACCCCACCATACCGAACACATGCCCTGCATGCGGTATGGTCCCCCACGACACGCAACATCTCTTTTCGTGTTCTTCGGAACATACTCTTCTAACTCCCCTATCACTTTGGTCCAACCCTGTTGAAACAGCGCGTTTCCTTGGGCTTCCGTTAGAAGAGCCCGATGACAACTAGGAGTGTACTGACCCTTTGGGCAGGGCGAAGCACTGCTAACAACAACAACAACAATAGTTTGTCCAGCAAAACTACTGTATTAAGTTGAAATATTAACACCGTCACCCTGGAGTGCGCTCTATTGTATTACCCCTTTTTTGTTTCTAATAACTTGCTGCCATTCAAGCCTTTACCCATATTCCATATATAAGTCAATTAGTAATCATATCGCCAAAAAAAAATCTTAATATGAAGTTCAATAATAAATAGCAACAATTACGCATAGTTTTTGCCACATTGCGTGGGTGTTCAAACAAGAACTGAATTAATACTCGCATCGCCTTTAAAAATGCTAAAATGAAATTTGGAGAAGTGAGGAAAGTAAACAAAACAAAACAAAATTAATATTTATTTTCGCATTAACAAAACATTTGATAGCTGCTTAGAAGTATTTTTTTACCTTACTTTATTTACATACATATGTATGTACATACTTACTCATGAAGGTGAACGCAAATGTTTTTTTTATTTGGCCTTAATATTTTGCCATTGCGTGTATGGATTTGAGATTTCTTGTTTTGGGATGTCTACCGCCATCCATGTGGGCCGCCATATTACTTAATGTGTTAAGCAATTTGTTACCGAATTAAGTAGTTAATGATACTGGTAAGCTGATTTTGATTTTAATGAAACTCGTAGGAGATTCTCTGACTGTTACATTCAGTCAACGACATTTTCAAAGAGAGCACATCAAGTGATATTTTTGTGATGAAACTTTATGATGTTCTTCCAGCTCATTCGACCATAAGAAATTTCCTACTCCTTTTGAATATTATTACCTAAATGCGATTTTTATATTCAGTGCCAAGTTGTCATCAACGTCAGATTAATTTCTAGGCAAACGATGTCACATCGTTTTTTATGTATGCAAATGATATACATCATGTCATGACTGTTCATGTGGCATCTATAATTTTGTGCCATTGTCCATCTAGAAATAAATCCAACAGACACATAAGAAATAGCAAAATGTCGCATCACCTGGTGATCATAATGTTACATCACCTGAAATCCGGCGCACCAGGTGATGTGACATCTGTCATTTTATGATGAAATTAAGAGAGACCAATTTTTTTTTTTATTTTTAGAAGCGCCGGCACATCTAGTGATTGTAGGGAAATGGAAACGGCTTTTTTTTAGCGATGCAATTTTTTCATTTTAATTTCTCTTAACTAAATAAAAAAAATTATGTTATACATATAATTCAAATTACACATCCTTTTATTTGATTTGAATTTAATTCTTATAATAATACAAGACATAAAAATAATATAAGTCAGCATATAATACACACTTAACTGTATACATAGTACATACACATGTACGAGTATGTAAGACTTTACTTTATGTGACATTTGACTTTATATCCTGCGCATAAACATTTGCATATTTTTTCTTTCGTTTTCTTATGTACAAAATACAACAAAAATATATAATATACAAACGTTATATATATTATATATTCACATATTAATATATTTTATTATACTTAACATATGGCTTGTAACGTATATGAAGATTATATGTTACATATATAACCTTTCTTTCGTATTTCATATTTCATGTCTCATATATCACATATGTATGTATATATCTTATGTCTCGCTCGTCTTATATGTACAGTCACTCTCATAAATAAGTATACACCCCTTTTTGGCAGCTCTCACAATTTTTGACTTCGACAAATTTATTTTAACTAATTTTCTTTAAGAAAGTTTCTCATGATCTAACACATAAACCTTAAATTATATTTTCAAAATATGTGAATAATTCGCAAAATTTCGACGAATTTTCATGCAAATTTTCAACTTTGACCTCAGAATTTTTAAAATTTTGTTGAGTATGCAGATTTGTAGGCCATTTAATTTCAGTATAATAAGGTGTAAGTCTTAAGTCCATGAGAACTTCCCCTGATTTTTAGGAATTTTTTTTCCTCGGGACTTTAGGATTTTCCTCCATATACATTTATGAACGTAATTTTTTTTATATGGAAAAAGACAATGAAGCTCTTCAGAACAAAAATTCCTAAAAATCAGGGGAAGTTCTCACGGACTTAAGACTTACACCTTATTATACTGAAATTAAATGGCCTACAAATCTGCATACTCAACAAAATTTTAAAAATTCTGAGGTCAAAGTTGAAAATTTGCATGAAAATTCGTCGAAATTTTGCGAATTATTCACATATTTTGAAAATATAATTTAAGGTTTATGTGTTAGATCATGAGAAACTTTCTTAAAGAAAATTAGTTAAAATAAATTTGTCGAAGTCAAAAATTGTGAGAGCTGCCAAAAAGGGGTGTATACTTATTTATGAGAGTGACTGTATATGTCCATTACAATAAAAAAAACAACACAAAAACAACGAAAATGGTTACCATTATCGTTAAAGAGTACATGCATATTTACATATATAATATACATACATATACATATAGTAAAAACAGTGATATCATATAAATGTATAGGTTTAAATTTACCACACTTTTTTGTTAATATTTTTTTTTTTTTGTTTTCTTATGTTATCAATTACACACTAAAACATAACAAAAAATAAACAATATGTAAAACAATTATTTTTTCTTTCAACATACAAGATACATATAATATTATCATGTAATATTTATAAAAAAAAAACACTCGTCGTAGATTTAGCTACACATTTTAAAACTTAAAGTAATTGAATTTAATAAAAAGTAATTAATATCGACCGTTCATGGGAAAATAAAAAGTCATTTTAGAATAGGTCTATCTCAATTTTTTTTTTTAATATGCCTTTCAGATTGGTTCAAGAACGTAAGATCCAAGTTTGATTCTGAGATAGAGCTTTTCATTTGCAGCGAAATTTTTCGCTCAACCGTCGATATACATGATTAAAAAACACATTTGAGAAAAATAATTAAAGCCTAACACCACAATTTATTTGCGTTTAGAATAGAAATAAGTTGAGAATTGTGGAAATTAAGGCAAGCCAAAAAAAAAAAAATTCAGCCAAATGTGACACCTTTTAGACTGGTCCTATCTCTCCTTTCTCTCTCTCTCTTCTTTGTAAGTAGACATCCTCGAACTGTTTGTCTCTTTCCTTTTTATATTATGGCTAACATTTGAGGGACTACTTTTCAAGCTAGTTGTTCATTAAAACAAAATAATAATAATAAATCTTAACGGTAATTTTCGAATTATAGGTATAAAAAAAATCAAAAAATAACAGTTAATGGCCACTTTAAATTTAGCCACCACTCCATCTTCCCTTTGCATTAAATTATAGGTTATTTTAAGAGGCTATGAAGTAAAAGTCCTTGGAAAAAAACTATTTTCGGAGAAAATAAACGAAATATGCAAATTTTCGAGCTACTTTCAATTCAAAAGCAAAAACAAAAAAAAAAATACAGTTGCGCGCAAAATCTTGGTAATGCTTATCGCCTTTCACCTTATCCTCTTTTTTATAGCATAAAAGCTGTAGTCTTTGTAAGCCTAATAGAAGCCGAACAGCGATTTTTAGAAATTTTCTTTGTCTGTCTGAACGTTTGTACGCTCATCATTCAAAAACGGCTGTACAGAAATTAATGCAATTTTCATTGGTATATACATAGCTAGATATCCAACTCTAGTTTTAGAAGCCATTTTACCGCAATTAAGCGTTTACACATATTTTTTTTTAATAGTTCCTCCTCTACGTAAGATTTTGACCGCAGCTGTATGTAACTATTTATTTTTTAGTTTTTACGTAATTAGTTTTGATTTGAATTTGTAAATCTATAATTTCAAATGCATTTGTAAAGCCTACAAAATTGTTTTAAGTATTGTTATATGCTTAAATTTCCTTTATTTTTATTAGTGCAAATATACTTTTTTTAATATAAAAAACTATTTTATTTAATTTTAAAATACACTTTTTTAATTTTTTACACTTAAATTTTTTAAAGCTTTTAATTTATAACTTAAATTTTTTGAAATTAATTTAATTATTCTTTTTTTTTGTATTTTCTAATTTTATATAACCAATTTTTTGTTTTCCCTTTTTTTAAATTTTACTTCACAAAATTTGTTACAATTTTTTTTGGGTAAATATTTTTTTTTTTCACCGCATGCAATAAAAAAGTTAAAGGCATCCTAACACAAAAAAAATTGTTTATACTATAACAAAAATCAATGTAAGCAAGTTCACAGCCGATTATATACACAAAACAAATATGTATGTTTGCTAACTATTACGTTGCATTACTTTTTATAAATTTTGAACAATAAAAAAAATTCCACTTCCCAGGATTTTACCGAGTCTTTTTTTATTTTTGGCTTTCTGTTGTAGTTTTAATCTGTTTGTCCTATTTTCAATATAAATAATTTTTCTGCTGCACTTTTTAAAAATATTTAAAAACAATTGAAATGTAGTACAGGGAAGATTAAATTTTTTTAGTAAGAAAATATTAACTTTTTGTAAATTTTGCAAATTAGTTATTCGTTTGAGTGGAAAATAACTTGAGAAAACGTAAGCTGATTAAGGGTAGAACAGTTGGATGATAACGTTCCTTGTTTAACATAATATTTTAATGCACATGCATGTATGTATGTACATTAGGGTGTCCGTTATTTATTTGCTAACCATCCCGAAACTTTAGTTTAAACAATCACTAGATTAATGGCTGACCTCGTACTACTTTTTCTGCTTTAAGAAGAAAAGAAGGTATAACTTTTTCTGCTCTTATCTCTGTAGTTCTCTTTACCCCTTCTTAAGCATTTCCTATCGCAATGTAACGTGAATAAGGTACACTCTAATGTACATACATTTGAAAACGAAATGTTGGACAAGCTGGAAATTCACTTCAATTGCCACGGCTAAATCCCACAATTCTCAACACAAGTACCTACCGGGGGCTGATAAAATAACCATTATAAATATATGCGTCAGCCACATTGTTAATAAATCTTTGTTATTTGTTTTTGTTTTGTTTTTTTTTTTTTTTGTTGTCTGCGCTTAGCAATATGTTTCTATTATAAGTAGAACCACTGACATTACCGTAAATATATATATTTTACGGCTATACATTTTTTGTTTCTTTTTTATAAGGTTAGAAGTTGATTTTGTTTCAAAGATGTTGAAGTTGTTGATGTTTTTGTTGTTGTATAATTGAATTAAGAAATCATTTTTTCCAATAACCAAATTTTGCGTTCGCTGAAGCGCTATCAATGCTCGGTGAGACATCCAAAGTACCCACGCACATCGCATGCATCTCACACAATCTAATCCAAATCTGTTGTCTTTATAGTCACCTGTTATCACAGGCAGTTCTCTTAAACAGACTACAGCCGTTTTGTCAATTGATTCAATTTTGTGATCGGCTCTATATAGCTGGATGTTAATTGCTGTCGTGTGCCATTGGTAAGCATTACATACGTTGGTTGTGGTGGCTCCTGTGCCTGCTGCAACTGTAATTCCTGTAAGTGTTGACAGTGCGGTTGTAATTGTTGTTGTAAATGTACATCATATTCATTTTTAATATTAACCAATTGTTCAGCTTGTCGCTGATGCTCTACAAAGATGGCATCCAATTTATGATTGAAGCCTTGTGGCACAGTTTTGGGCAAGAGTAATGCATGCTGTTGACACAAAGTACGCGCATTCTCTTCTATACATTGTAACGATTGATCTATATGTTCCAACGAATTACTTATGACGGCATGTACTTGAGCTGGTTGCGCTTGTGCCGTCATTGGTGATGTCTGGGTTGAGATGTTTTGTATAGTGGTTGTACAACGTTTTGCTGGGCTTACACTATCGTCAATTGAATTTAGCGCGCTTTTTTTATTATGTGTGTTGTTGTTATTGTTTACGCAGTTGATGGTGGTGTTGTTGTCGTCATTATTCTGAACCGTCACTGAATGTAAACGCTTCAATATTGAATTTGGTTGTTTTAACAAATCTGTTTCGCTGCTATTAGCGCCATTCGTTATCGTCGCTATTTGTTGTTGTTGTATATTTGTTGACTGCAATTTTGCTTTTGTACTAAGCTCTTCGGCTACGCCGGGTGATGATGACGTTGTTACCGCCAGCTTTGTCGTTTGGGACATTTGTGATGTCTGTTCCGTTGTAATTGTTTTATTTGTAATAGCTGCTTGTGTATTTAGCTGTAGTACACTCGGTCGCTGCGCATTATTTGCTACGACTGTTGTATTTGAATGTATGGAGCTGGGTGAAACAGCATTCATGTGCTCAACGTAATCATCGCCTAAATCAATGCTGTTTGCCGGTGATAGTGACATATCACTGCCGTTTGCTGTGCTACGCGGACTTTTCATTTGATTTAGATTTTTTTGTAAATTTCTAGCCGCTGTCACATTTACTACGGTTACAGATTGTGATATTGAGTTTTTGACTGAGGCGGGTTCGGGCGGTACTAATGATAATGGTGGCGTTTTCGTATACCGTAAATTATCTGCTTGTGTTGTTGCCGACTCGCCACAACCTGTACCATTGCCGTTATCATGACGTGTTTGAAGGTTGTCTATTAAATAAAATACGATACGCTCCAATTGTTGGGGATTCTCTGAAGCAGGTACATCTTGTAATGAATTGCTGGGAATTTTTGTTTTTATAATTGTGGAGAATTTGTTCTTCATACGCTGTAAACGTTTTTTGCCCTCCTCCTCGTCTAGTAGTGTGTTGATACAAATGAAAGAATATACATTATTGGACCTATCTGAGACATCCATAAAACCTCTAGACTCCAGATATATGAAATGACCATTACGTGTAAGGAGCCTATAAACACTTTCACCTTGTTCATTATTACTGTCGTACATACGACGTAGCGCCACAATTACCCAACGTACGTCATCCTGGTGCATGAATGAGAATGGGCTAAGATTGCAAACCTGTAAGAGAAAGGATAGAAAAGTGAGTTCTTAGTAGATGCTCAGTAGCTACCCTTATTTAAGATTAACCTTTGTTTTTTCTTGACCCCTCTCTCTCTCTTTATTTTTCTTTCATCTACCTTTATTTCGAAATCATTTTTATTTCCTCTCTAGTTTTCTTTAACGCTTTCTCCTTCGTACCTCAGACTTTTTGTTTGCTTATAGTTACCTTCTTAAGTTTCTTTATCATTTCAAATTGTAAAGTACAGCAACCCCACTAAGCTATTCAAATAAGTAAAAGTACACAAAAATAAGTTGGTTAAGATTTTATGTTTTGCAAGGTTGCCCTGTGTCAACTATTTTGTTCACAAACCATAACATTTCTGTAACAATAAGCAAAGGAAGCCAAACTCAAGTTTGGAGTAAGCGTTGTGACCAAAGATGACGTTGTGACATCGCGCAACCATAGACACAAACCGTGATTTTAAACTCTTAAAACGACACCCTTATCATTTTAAAATTTAAGCTCCGTTTTAGACATAAAATCTATTTTAAGTTGACAGACATGAAATGATGTTTATTTTAGAATTATGTTTAAGTAGATAAAACTCTATTTTCATTTGTCTATGATTATGGGCCACTGTTTTAATTGAATATTTGCAAAATCAAAAAAGATATTTAGCGTCACTAGGACGTTTAATTCAACTCTCGATTGAAAAGCACATTTTTCCCGTGGATAAGATAAGAAATACCAGAAATGCCAGTAAAATAGTTTAAAATAGACCAGCTGCGGGATAAACAGCACCTGTTCCACAAATGAATGCTGAATTATTTGTTTAATTAAAATTACTCAAGGAATCTGTACACAGATAAAAATTTTGGCTTACACTTCAAATCCAAGTCCAAAATGTTAAAATATATTTTGAAGTAATAAAGAACAGTTGAAACGAGAGCAGCTAAAATTTAAATGGTTGAAATAAACAAAATCTTGTGAACACCCATAATTTATGCTTCGAACAATAAAATAATAAAGATAATACATCTGAAAATCATAATGAAATTATAAACTTCAACAAGTTCGTGTTTCTCTAAAAAAAAATAGGCATCTTCCTCGTGAAAAAAACTTCGGAATAATAAGTGATTTGATAACGCTATTTACATAGGAAATTATTCAGCCCGATAAGTAATCCGTGATAGTAGAATCGACCCTCGTTAGAATTTACAAAAGCATTAGCTTTTAATCTGAACAAACACTTCATTTTTTTTTTCATCATTTGCTATTAAAACTGAAAAAAGTGTATGCTGATGAATTGTTTACGATAACAATTATCTGCCTGATTGAAGGTATTCAAAATGAACAAAAAAATTTACAACAAAATAGTCGACAGATTTTATAACATTCGCAGCCTGTTTAAAGCCTTCAAGCAAAAAATTATAGACTCATAAAATCGTTGACAAAGCACTTTCTATAGTGACTTTGTTATTTGAAGTAAGAGATATGTAAGAAACAAATTCAACCCAGCATCAACCTGTAACTCGGCACAAAACTAGTAGTTCTCAGCTATATTTTTTGTGTGGGATCAAAGTCGAAAATTTTAAGTGTTTCGAGTTAGAAAACTCCCAGTGTAAAGAGATTACTCTTACAAAATCTGTAATACCAAAGAACGTAGATACAAAGAAGGTCCAACGCAACGAATGGTGGCAAACATTAAACCATCAATTCGAGGGGTAAATCGCCAGTTTTAAAGCTATTAGCACTTTTATTTTTAAACAAAATAAGCATTTAAACGTTTTCGTAACTCCAACTACAATTTTTTGTGCAAATATTTAATTAAAACACGGTAAATTAAAGTAATTTAAACGTAGGTACAGTGGTGAATTACCTACCATCGATTTGACAGTTTCTATCGCATTCGCTGTCGGGCCTTCTTTGTAGATTTACGTTCTTTGGTAATACTCCTTTTTCAGTTGTACTTCATAACTCATTAAATTCACTTCAGAAAGCGTAAAACTAATTTCAGAATAAACAATTGTACTTCAGAAACCGTAAGTTGCACCTTGGAACAGATAAAATGCACTTCAGAATAAGCAATTGTACCGAAGAATTTATGATCTCTGAAATAAATTTAACAAATTCTGAAGAATACTTTATGAAAAGGTGCCGCAATAATAGGCCTTAAAAATGTAATGTTAGAGTTTGAAACTCTTAACGCTATTTTATATTTTCGGCTCGCCGACTTTAAATTTTGAGGGTGGATTAGAAGTTTTGGCTATGCAGTCTTTGTAGGTTTGAATAACTGAATCTGCTTTGCTTTGCGTTTTTTGTAGATGTCTAGTATGCGATTTGCCAAATATCGTGAGAAATAAATCATCTTAAACGAAGCACCCTAATACTATGTTGATATATCGGTACAAAATATCCCCTCATGTTAACAATGTACACTCCCTATGGGGTCATGGACTGCTATTAGAAATTATTCTATTTACATATGAATGTAAGCACATACAAATTTTCAAGTTATTTCAAGAAATATGTGTATTAATACTTAAATTTACTTATGCGTACAAAATAGTTTTACATAAACATGAAATAGTTGTAAATATAAATATACGAGCATGTATGTACGAACATGCTCACTTACATATACATATATATACATATGTACATGCTTCGTTACTTAATTTTTTCATTTCATTATAAATGCACAGCATTTTTATCACTTAGCACTAATTTTATATATTTATGGGCATGCCTAATAAACAACGTAAAAACATTCTCAAAGGTTTTTTTTTTTTCAAATTGAGTAGAAGTTTAAAAGCATTTTGAGAGGGTATTTCGTTCCTATCATTCAAGTGTATGACATTTCAAAAGTCCAACTAAATTTAAATGTTTACAAAAAAATCCTTGAGTTGGCTCAACAAAAACCTCATACGGCGACTAGGTATGTCGATAAATTTTTGTTGCTTGACATTTTAAACCTTGATGGCAGTTCTTGCTTTGTATCGTCCCTTCTGATAGGCGAAAGTTAAAAAAGGGTTTGCATCGGAAAGGTATGCTGGAGGCACAGGAGAACGACATGCCGAATGTTTGTCCGGCATGTGGCTTGTCCCCACATAATACTAACCATCTTATTGTCTGCTCAACCGAGCCTACTCTTCTAACACCCATATCCCTCTGGTCCACCCGGGTCGAAGCCGCTAGGTTTCTAGGACTTCCGTTAGAAGAGTTTTATGATACTACTGGGTAAGATACTGACTACCTAGGTAGGGCTAAGTAGCGCTACAACAACAACAACAACGACTTATGTAACATTTCCTCAATAAAAAACGTCATTTTTAAGACCAACGCAGTTTGCTGTATGTACTGTAATATTGTAATTTCATTTTATAAATACTTATTATTAACTGCCTACATATGTACATATAGCAAACCTAAATTTGTGATCATAAAACCAAAGGGCTACGGGGATGTGATGTGGGAGCATATTAAAAAACCTGTTTTAGCACAAAAGGTACAAAAATTAATAGCAAATTCAGTGTTCAAGCAGCAAAACGTTAATCAAAATATTTTTTCTTATCGATTTATTACCTATTTGTTTTTGTTAGCAGTTTTTTTTTTGGTTCATGGGCGAAGTTAATTTTTGCGAGTGAGAATTTTTAAGAATGAGTGGAATATAAACGAATAAACATTTCAGTCAGCAACATAAAGCGAAAAATATGAGAAAACAAACAAAAATTGATTGTAAACAGCATTGAATGTACAAAAAAGTTTAATAGTAATTATTGAAATTCTCAAATAGCCAAATGTATTATCATCATACAAAGGGATAATTTGGTATTTAGATAGACCGTTTGGTTTATTTTTATCACGATAGGATATCTAACGAAAACCAGAAATCTTACCTAAGCTAATCTTTCGTGATCCCCAATCTATATGGTGCATAGCATATATCGTCGCTCCCAACGAAGACTAACACGGTTCAGTTAGCGTGGAAGACTAACATGGTTCGTAATTCGCGTGGAAGACTAACATACTTCGTTGTTCGCGTGGAAGACTACCATGCTTCAGTTCTCTGCGTGGAAAACTAACACAGTTCATTATCTGCGTGGAAGACTAACATACTTCAGCTCTCTGCGTGGAAAACTAACACAGTTCATTCACAAGTGAAGCATGTTAGTCTTCCACGCAGAGAATGAACTGTGTTAGTTTTCCACGCAGAGAGCTGAGGCATGTTAGTCTTCCACGCAGAGAATGAACTGTGTTAGTTTTCCACGCAGAGAACTGAAGCATGGTAGTCTTCCACGCGAACAACGAAGTATGTTAGTCTTCCACGCGAATTACGAACCGTGCTAGTCTTCGTTGGGAGCGACGATATATGTATGTAGTATATCGACAGCCACACTGCAAAACCCTGTATGTCGAAAACCAAAAAGTTTTCAGGAGAGGGAAAAAACTGTAATAATTATAAGGTATGTATATGAGCGACGGTTATTTCATTTCACCACTGGAAAGAAACGGAAAGTTGTAACCCGATTTTGACTGGATTTTAATGTGCGAAATATCACGATCTATGGAAAAGGCTCAGAACCTTATTTTTGGAAAAATAGTGACTTACGGGGTTTTGCAGTGTGGCTATCGATATATACTTTATACTTATGCGATAATAAAAAATAAGTAAGTTTATTTCTTTCAAAAACATACATGCCTACCATTCCACTTACTGATAATACTAAGTAAACCAAACAACAAATGATCGCATAACTTGACATATTAATTTAATCTCACACCAAGCCGCCTCCACGGCAGTAGGTTAAGGCAGATTATAACTTCCAGTAAAACTTAGTAATACAAACTTACCTCATCTCTCATATAACCAGCCACAAGGCCAATCCGTTGATCTGTATCAACTATTCTGCCATCAATTAAATGCCTTGTACGATATTCCATTTGTCCATTACCGATCACAAGACGACTGATTGCATTTGACGTACGTATTATGCGACCCATAGCCACTAACACTACATCGTTACCACTTATGCCATGCATCGCAGCCTGTGCTATAACATCATGTTGCATCATATGTAAACCGACAGTGCCATTATTACGCGTACGTCGTATGAGCTGTGATACGATAGGAAAAGTGCCGGCTAAACAAGAGTAATCGCTACGACGAAAGCAACCATCGAATTTGACTAATTCATATTTACGTGTTGCTTCTGAACGCGTACCGGCACGCGCCAAACGTACGGTAAAAGTACGACGATCATTACGCAAACGTCGATCAATGTCAGTCAAGTAATCATCTGTGTGTTGAGGACTATTACTACGATGTGTGTTGATGTTGTTATTTGGGGTAGGGGTGTGCTGTGGGTAATAATCTTCAACGGAACCATCAGATTCTATAGCATCATCATCCTCATTGCTAGATGAGGCTGCATGATGCATTTGAAATTCATTATTACTCCGAAATAATGTTTCCATGTCACTTGGTATTAGTTGTTGTAATAGATGCGCTTGATCATCTGGATGTGTTATACTCAATAGATTTTGGCCATAGAGATCGGATTGACAATGACCGAGCAACTGTTCTACACTCGTGGATATTACAACAATCTGTCCATGACAAGTTAGCGTAATAAAGAAACTATCCAGCATACGTGTTACCACATCTGTTAGATGTGGTTCGTCAGATAACGCAGGTATGTGGTTGCTGCTTTTCTGATGTCGCGGTACAGATTTACCAAAAACATAGTGCAGTCGTAAGCCGTGTGCTGCAAACCGTAGTATACCTGTCTTATCAGGGCGTTTTTGAGAATCAGCGACATGTGGCACCATTGATGCTAACTCTTGTATGCTAGCGTTCAGTTTATCGCGGCGATGTTTTTCGGCTAAATTTCGTGCTTCCCGGCCGGTGTGCACACCGACTGCTACGCCCCCTTCTAAGTTGTTTTCGCCATCAGCTGCTGCCATATCCGTGGGCATTGTAGACATACCGTCTTACTCTTTACCTTACACCTGTAATTTATTGTTTTGTAACTTTGTTTTCTTTGTGTGTTTTATGTTGTTAAAGGTGCTGGAAGTTACACGCCATTCCTTCACACCCTGGTCTATGCCGTGCTAGGCAATATTCACCGTATTTTTTTTCAAGGTCTCACTGCTATGGCTCCGCCTCCGCCGTCACGGCACCATACATCTCGCGTATGATCTCAACCGTTGTTTTATTATATTCACTTCTTTTTTCTTTTTTGGTTGCGTGTCCGTTCTAAAATTTTCGACGAACTTCTCGCCCTTGTTGTAATGGATCACTAATAACTCTTCAATTCGCTTTTCTGATAACTGGAATTCTTTGAGTAGTTTTCACTTATTTAACTGATATTCTTTTTTTACATTTGCTTTTTTATCAATCACTAAAAATGGAAAATTTTTGTTTTGTTATGTCTTTTTCCATCTTTTACTTGTCACAATTTGCGCAGGCTTAACAAAGTTGCTGCTGCGATAAGTGAGATGGTATCGAAAAGTATAGGGCAACCCATGCTGAAAATTAATTCTATTAAGCCAAGCATATTCTTAGCGTAATAGTTAGAATTTCACTACTAAATCGCTTTTCAAAGATTTTTATAAATTTTTAAACGACGTGCTTGCATTTTGTTCGCAATATCAAAAAAGACGATAAGTGAAGAAAAAGGTAATAATCGTCCATAAATATAAAATTTTGGTTTGCGTAGATTAGTGAGTGTGGTTAGGCTCGCCTAGTAGGATAGTCAATCGTACTACAAACATCGTTATCCTAAATTATCACTACATTATGAAACACTTTTTGTATTTGCACTGCACACCCTGTACTATTTGACGTTGCGTTTTCTTCTACTGTTTTATAGTTGCAACTTTCCTAATTTTTTTCAATTGTTGCAATTCTAAGAATATGAAATGAATGCAGAAATTTTGGAAAAAATGATACAAACCAGCAAAAAAAAGTGATTTTATTCCACCGCTAAAGCAAACCGAAATGCTGCGCCCTTCGCCCATCACCGCAGAGCCTAGTTCGCCGGTGCAAAAGGTTTGGAAGCCAGAATGTAAGCAGCGTACTTGTTGCAATTCACTTGTCATATCTAATTGGTTTCTTTGTTAGTGTATAGAATACAATTGGAAGCGCCTACGCCCAAACCCTTGCAACGCACAAGATCATTTCCTATTAACAACGGCCATGGAGAACCACATTGCTATGGTCCAGAATATCACGGAGTTATGGGACATTTAGAAGCCGAACAGCTGTTGTCCAATAAGCAAGATGGAACTTACCTGCTACGGCGCAGCCCAAACGCAATTGATTATTTTACGCTGAGTGTACGTTTCAATAAACGCACTAAACATTTCAAGATTTATTATAAACACGGCAAGGGGCATTACTTGCTGGAGCAATCCAAACACTATGACACAATTCATGACTTGGTTGCCGATGGACTTGTAAATTTCTACATGCAACTTCATGCTGCACCCATTATACTACAAATCAATCAGCAGACGCGTAATTGCTATCAACAAAGTCCATATATGACGCTTAATCGACGTAAACTAAGAGCACTATCGCATGAATTGGGCAAATCAATTGTGGCAGCAAAAGGTAATTGTGAATTGGAACCGAATGCTAATGTCGATATCAATGGACTTAAGAACAACGTCATTATTACGCAAAGTAATGAGATTCTCACAGCCGTGAAAGATAACACCAATGACATTGGCGACACTGCACTACCACTCGTCTACGAGAAGGCGCACACTTTCAAAGTGCACAACTTCAAAGGTCTCAATTGGTGTGAGTTTTGCGCCAACTTCCTTTGGGGTTTCACAGCGCAAGGTATGAAATGTGAAGCTTGTGGGTTTATGGCACATTTTAAATGCGCAGAATTGGTACCGGCTAAATGCGTACCAGATATGAAACGAATACGTGGTGTATTCGGTACAGATTTGACAACAGTGGTGCAGCTATACCAAAGTAGCGTGCCATTCGTTGTGCGCCGGTGTGTGGAAGAAGTTGAGGCACGCGGTATGTTGCAGGAGGGTATTTATCGCGTTTCAGGGTTTGCTGATGAAATAGATGCACTTAAGTTGGCATTGGACCGCGAAGGAGAGAAGACAGATATGTCGGAAGGCGCGTATGGCAATGTTAATGTGATTGCTGGTACGTTAAAACTCTATCTACGGTTGCTGCCCGTCCCGCTTATCACGTTCCAAGCGTATCCGAGCTTTATGCAAGCAGCAAGTAATTAATTACTTCTTTATATTTATAAACGACAAGATAGTTGTAATGATTATTTAAATTATTTTATGTGTGTTTAAGGAAGTCCAAACGTTGCCGAGCAGATACGAACTATGACTGAATCGGCTAAGCGTTTGCCGCCAGCGCATTATAACTGCCTGAAATTCATGGCCGAACATTTAAAAAGGTAGCAATAAATTAGTGGCAATTGCACATTTCTTTGATTTAATTTGTTTTATTTCCAGAGTTGCTTCTCATTACGCAGCTAACAAAATGAATGAACACAATTTGGCTACAGTATTTGCGCCTACATTAATCGCTACACCACAACATATGACCAACTTAACAGAAGAGATTTTCATGTTATCCACCTTGATAACGAATTGCGTGGACATTTTCGTTTAACGTTTCAGAGCGAAAAGCGTAATAAGGGGAGAAGTGCAACCAGTGGCTCACAGCAGGCATAAGCTGTAAACGTATTTTTAGGCAAAAATCAACTTTGAAAATATTCAAAAGTTCATTTCATTAGCTCATGAGAATATGCTGAAAACCACGAATTTATAAATGATTATAAAATATTTAGTTGTCGAATATTTAAAACAAATTTTACACATTCATAAATTTCATACAACACTTTTTTTAGGATATAAAAGTACATAGTATAAAACCAAAGTATTTTTTACGTAGTAATAATAATAAAACTTCATTTCTGATACGCATTTTAATACAACATGCGTTATAATTTACAGTAATGAATGAATGATTATTGAGCTGATGGTTCATTAGATTTTTGTAGGTCTGTATGTATGTATATTGTGACACTTTAGCGCCATTATTCTAGGTATTGTTTTAATATTTTTTTTTTACTAATTTAAGAATATTTGTCTTTTATCTAAACAGATTTTCATTTTATGTG
The DNA here is from genome assembly GCA_951509765.1 of Sphenella marginata. Taxonomy (NCBI): domain Eukaryota; kingdom Metazoa; phylum Arthropoda; class Insecta; order Diptera; family Tephritidae; genus Sphenella; species Sphenella marginata. Next base: position 78,165,201 of record OX608081.1, read on the forward strand.
TATAAAACAAAATCGATTTCAAATTGAGTATATTGAAAAAGTGCAGGAAAGTAATAGTATTAGAACACAGCATTCAACATTAAAGGCTGATAATACTCAATGTGAAATGAGCAACAATCATACTTGGCTGGGCGGCGCGCGAAAGAATTAAATTCATACAGATGCATTTACATATTTTACAAGAAATATGGCGTTGTATTCTGTTGTGGTATAACCCGATCCGTTTCTGGCACTGCATTAAAAATACTGGTAGTGCGATCTTTTGCAGTCTTAAAATTCAAAATCGCCGCTACATTACCGCAGCGATAGCAATAATTTGGCGCTGACCAAACTGTGACAAGCTTGCTATCAAACATGTATTTAATACCTTCATTTACAAGTTGATGTGCGCGACAAATGAGCTCCAAATTGTTGATAGTCATGAAATCTTTGGTAACCAATTGACCGAATAGCCAACCAGCGCCACGAGGACTCTGACCCCTGAAATAAGGGTAAGTTTACTTTATTGGAATATATATAACGGTGATAACCAATCACTCATTATTTACCATAAGTCCATATCCTCTGGATCTGACCACACCAAATCACAGAATGCCCCTTTGTAGGGTATCTCACCATTACGATCTATAGTGCGTATTTGATCGAGTGTAATTATTTCCGGACTTAGACCACCATGCACACATAGCACTTCCTCATCAATAATCTAAAAAAGAATAAAAAGCATTAATGTCAGCACATAATTTAGCTTATCAGACATAAAACCAACCGCAGCGATTGTCAATAAATCGAATACTTTGCAACAATATTTCCATGCATTGGCATTTCCATATTTGGTGAAGCATTCATCGAAAAAGCCATACACCTTTGTTATCTGTCGTGATTCGTGATTGCCGCGCAGCAGCGTAATCCGATCAGGATAACGTGCCTACATAGAAATACACAAAAATATAACAAATATTAAATACAAAAACCAATCCACAATCATGCCTGCGGTACTAACCTTCAGCGTAAGCAGACGTGTCAATGTTTCGAGACTATAATACCCACGATCTACAAAATCGCCCATAAAAATATAATTGGTATCAGGTATTTGTCCGCCCGTGCGAAATAATTCCTCTAAATCATAGAACTGTCCATGTATATCACCACAAACTGTGACGGGCGTGCTGACTGGCTGTATATTGGATTCTTCAAGCAGAATTTCACATACGATATCACAGAGCTTCTTCAAATCGTTCTCTGGCAAATATTTGCACTCTTTAACCGTTTCTATCCACTTATCGAGATCAGACATTGCAAATGCTTATTTTTGAACTATATAAATTGTGATTAAAGCAGTTTTATTATGAAAAATGCTGCTAAAACTATTGTTATATATTTGCTACTCCTCCTTTTGTTGTTTTTGTGCTGACTGTTTGACGTTCTCTGGCTGCATTGTATCTGCTGCTTCTAACTCATGATGTATTCACAATGACATCGTAGCACGTTTTCAATTATTTAAATATTAGGCGTTGTACTAAATATGAAGGACAATTCTGCTACTAACGGGTTTTTTTTAGAATTTTACTAGCAATATTTCCAGTCATATGTATTATTTTAGGTAATACTTTCCATCCAACGTCAAGTGTTAATACACGTCCAAAAATCTTGAGAGAGGTATCAAAAGACGCGTCTTGACCTCCGTAACAATAATCCGAAGGGGGAAAAGCAATATTTTGTTTCTGTGAAAAGTTATTAGTGAAAAAGCGAAAATTTACCCGGGTCAGATCCCCAATTCGGGGCCCGATCCACGTTTTTTATGTGCAGAACACCTTTCCGCATTGGCTGCCTTCGGCCGCGCTTCAAAAAATAACCCTGGGCTACGCCATTCCAACTCCGGGTGGTTGCCATAGCCGTGGCTACCGGCACGGTGATGTCCTTCCGCGTGCCACTTTTTTCTCACAAGCTAATGTGATTACAACAACCACATGAAAATGACAGAAAATTCTGAGCTTTGATTGCAAATATCTCGCGAACTACTGAAAATATTGGTTTTCCGAATTCGGATTCTTGTTACAGAGGTCAAAACGCGTCGTGTCTGTGCATTGCAAATTTCTTTGAAAAAATTACTGGGGGTGACTTGGGGAATACAAGGGGGTTCATCTGATCCATTTTTAGAATTATTGTCTGTCTGTTTGTCTCCTCAAACTCTCTGGAGATGCAAAAACTTTCGAGCAAACAGGAGTCAGGTAAAACTTGCAACAAAAGCAGCTGTTGCCATTTTGATTGGTTGGTGTTAAAATTTTTGTTGTTGCTTTCCCTTGTAAAGATCAGCTGTTTACACTTACAAGTTGTACCAAAGAGCATAGTTTAAAGGCGAATCAAAAGCCTGCATTTTTGTTTTCTGTCTTTCTAACGCGATGCTGATACAACGTGCTAATTTTTATGGGCGCCTAGTGCGTAGTCGCAATCAGCAGCTCAAACAAAATGCTCTCAAATAAAATTCAATCATCAGACTCAGACGGCTTGATTTCATACCGGCGCATAAATTCACTTATTCTACCAGGCACCCAGAAGAAATGCGTACGCGGATGCTGTTTGACAAAAATGTATGCTGCTAGAAAATATATGTATGTATGTGTGTCCGCCTGCGTCACACCTGTATTGATTCGTCTACATTAGAGTGCCTTTACTTCTACACAAAAAGAAATTAATACATATTTGCATTTATCAGAGGAATAAAATAAAATATATGTCCCTTTTATTTAAAAATCGTTTCAAAGTCAATTCACAACTCATTTAAATTTTGCGACAATGGTTAGACTAGTGGAATTGGACTAAAACTTTTAAGGAATGATTTTTTTATTACATACAGAAAAATCAGGTCATAGCATCCTTTAAATTCCCATATTGAAAAATAAGGCCACTCTAGTGTGCAGGTAAGGCAGAAGTTCGTGCGAATTTGAGATTACTGCGCAATGGAGCAAATAGAAATTTTTGTCAAATAGCATCCGCGCACGCATTTTTCCTGAGTGCATCCTTTGATTTAAAATGATTTAAATATTCGTTAAAACAAATTTAATTTTAATTTTTTACCTTTCAAATACGAGTAAAAACTGGTAAGTACATTTATATGTATAATATTTGCACATATGTATGTATGTATGTACATATGTATGGCTTAGCTAAATTTATTGCGTGTTTGATTATGATCGCTTGATGTGTTTTTGGAAGTACATTTTTCAGACAATGTATTGTATACAAGTGTCTGGAAGGTACGTATAAAATTTCTAGATAAGCGACGAATGAAAAACAAATATAATAATGTGTGTATGTTAGTATATACATATACTTCAAGTGTTGTTATTTATGAGTTAAAATAACAAAGAAATCGAGCAGGTCTGACATGTGCCGAAATATTTGCATACACATACATATGAACCCCTGCGGGTTGGGGTTTAGAATATGCCCGCGGTAGGCATACCGGTCGTAAGAGGCGACTAATATGCACAAAGGTAATGATGTGCAACTCGATGGTTGATCTACGGACATGATGCCTCTCACCTCTCATTACCCATCTTCTCTTTCCTTTCGGAAGGAGGGATGACATGACCTAGAAGGTTGCACTGGTCATAACAAATCGCTACCACGACAGTCGGGTAGTACCGGAGAGTACCGGATTTATGTATATCCGGCCAAGGACTGTTTTTTTAAGTGCATAAAGCCGCTTAAAGTATGAAAAATGTAAAGTGGCGAAAACTTTGTTGAAATTGATACATTTTATTGACTTTGCCCAATAAATGCTTCATATAGAATTTAAGATAAGTGTGTTCAACTAGAAAATATAAAAAAATGCAAGCATTTCATTTTTTTTACTCGTTTTCTTTTTTTATTCTATATTTATATATTTCTATTCCGACGAGACAGCGATTTGAAGGGTGGAACCTACATATAAAGAAATAAGACCTTGCGGTAAATGTGAGGGGGCCATTAAGAAGACTAGCGCGATCATTAGCAATGACAAGTCTCACCCAGTACTTGACAACCGGTTGAGGTTAGATTTTATTTTGTACGGTTAGCTGTCAAATTAATCGCCGATTAGGATTAACCGCCTTTTACCAAAGTAGCCGTTAGATAGATCGATTTGAAATCATAATTAAGGCCGAACTTCTTCAAGAACTAATCTAAATGGAATCAGGTAAATATTTTCATAAAAGGCAAGCTGTTTCTTGCCAGAAATACACTCGATGCATTTGACGACCGCTGACTAGATGTCACTGCGCTAATGAAAAAATTGTCAAGCGCATTTTGATACCACCTGTTGCGGTGCTTGAGACTTGAACCTTCAAAATGGCCATTTATTAAAAGCAAAAATTACAAAAACAACTACATACATATGTATGTATGTATGTGTTTTTATTTCACTTTAAATATTGTATAAATATACCTACTTGCCTATATTAATTAGGGATGCCAGTCCCGGCGCCTTTCTTACAACCCAGGTTTTTCGTGATCGGAAATGTGTTGCTAAAAACTTAACATGTGTGAAATATTTCTGATTATTATCTTACAGTTTTTTGGTGATGTGGAATATTTGTGAATATTTCACTTTCTTTGCTGATTATGCTACTTATTTTTTTCTTTTTATTTTTGAAATATTTGATTTTTTTTTAATAAAATGTAATATCTTCTATAACAAAAATTAGTTTAACTCCGATTTCAAGTTTTACACAAGTGCTGTTTTCCCAATACATTTTTAAATTTGTCGGCACGCTAAGCACTTTCTTGAATAAATTTAGATTTTGCCTAAAAACGCTCGTTCACACAAAAGATTTGATTCAAAATTCAAAACATAAAAAAAAAAAATAAGTTTGCAATAAATTTCGTTTTAAAAAAAATATATATATATGTATATGTATATATATAATTTTCAACTTAGATAGTCTTTTAAATCGTTTGACCGGTTTTGATACCCTGTTTAAAAATCTAAAAAAATTGGCATACCTAATACACTTACGTAAAAGTCGACCATTTGTTGATGTCAATAGATTTATTTATTAAAATATTTCATTGGCTAATCTTATCTTTGCATAGCAACACTTGTGTTAACTAAGTTATAAGTTTAGCAATGTTAGAGTCGTATACTTTGTTAAGTATATTTACAATACTTTAATTAATGTTAATACTCTTAAAGGCTTGATAACTTGGTAGTATGTGTTGTTTGCTTACCAATTGCAAGAGTACCTAAGTCTAATGGAATACAAAAATTTCTTAGAAATACACGCTCCAGAAATGCTGCATTAAAATAATTTAATTATTTCTGCCATGAAAAAGATTTTTAGTAAATGTGATCATTTTGATAAAAAAATTAGAGGCAACATATCACAAATTGCAAGAGAAGTTCGGCCTCAATATCCTCTGAATTCTTCTTCTTCTTTAAATGGCCATCTAACCGCCTGAGCGATTTTGACCGTCCAACATAGCTCGCCAGTCATTTCTTCTTTGCGCCAACTGGCGCCAATTGGAGACCCCACGAGATCGCAGGTCGGTCTCCACTTGGTCCTTCCATCGGAGTGGTGGTCTTCCTCTTCCTCTGCTTCCACCGGCGGGTGCCGATAAGTATACCTTCTGGGCTGGAGCGTCTTCGTTCATTCGCACGACGTGGCCTAGCCAGCGAAGCCGCTGTGTTTTAATGCGCTGTACTATGTCGACGTCTGCGTAAAGCTCATACAACTCATCATTAAATCTTCTTCGGTACTCGCCGTCGCCAACGCGTAGAGGCCCATAAATCTTTCGCAGAACTTTTCTCTCGAATACTCCCAATGCAGCCTCGTCAGATGTTGTTAGTGTCCACGCCTCTGCACCATATAGCAGGACGGGAGCGATGAGTGACTTGTAGAGTGTGATTTTCGTGCGTCGAGAGAGGACTTTACTTTTCAATTGCCTACTCAGTCCAAAGTAGCATTTATTTGCAAGAGCAATTCTTCGTTGGATTTCTAGGCTGGCATTATTGTTGGAGTTTATGCTGGATCCAAGGTAAACGAAGTCCTTCACTATTTCGAACTTTTTGGTGCCAGCAGTGGCGTGGGTGCCAAGGCGCGAATGCGCTGACTCTTTGCTTGATGACAGCATGTACTTCGTTTTGCCTTCGTTCACCACCAAACCCATTTTTTCCGCTTCTTTTTCTAGTTTGGAGTACGCAGAGGTTACGGCACGGTTCTCTGAATTACACCGCCTCAAATTATTATAATATATTATTTTTATTGTCAAACTCATAAAACATTCGGCTGAGTTAGGGCTCGAATCTACATACATACATATATCACACTCTACCCACCTGCTAACGTTGTTGTAGGGTATTATCAGCAAAAATTAAATGTGTTTGTAAAAATTACATTTGTATGCATGTACATATGTACATATGTATGTGGTCAATGAAAATAAAATTATTAAATAAAAACAAAGTAGTAAACTAATAGACTCATTAATTTTAATTGACCCATTTTGAACAAAAATATTTGAAAAGTTGCTTAATTCCTGTAAGTGTTTGTATCGTATCGGGTTCCGTATGAGGTTTGTTGAAACAAGCTTCGGAAACTTTCGGTAGTATTATGTGGCGTTCGTACTAACTATTCAACGGAGTAATGAGTGGTCTATTAGTTTAGATGTAGAATATATATATTTTTTTTTCATCACAAAAATTAGACAACTAACCCAAAAATGTATAAAAAAAACCGAGGTTAAAGGCCGGTTCATTGGTGCAGTAGTCGTATCGCTGTAGTCGTATCCTTAACGTAAGAGAAAAACCAACATGCATTTGGTCGGTAAGGTTACGTTACAGATAGTAGCACCAATAATCGATTACATTGTTTCTCATAAGGTTGGTCGAATCAGCTGTTTTATAAGGTTACCGATACGTCACCTCTGAATCCGACTTAACAAAGCTACTATAATGATTTTTTTTTAAGGATGACTTCAGGTATAATTATTAGGAAAATCATTTTTTTATGATTGTTATACAACTAAAAAAATTAACAATTATTATTTTTGGCCCAAAAATTCATCATAAAAACAGTTAAAAAATTACGACTTGAAAACAAAAAAAATTATCAAAAATTAAAAAAAAAAAAATTGCGTATTTTTAGACCAACAAAACAAGATTTATTCTTTTTTGTTTTGTTTGACTTAATTGTTGTTTATATGTACGAGCCAAACTTGGTTTAACGTCACACAATACTGCAAGCAAATCAGTTCGCTTTCACAAAGGATCAGCTTTTCGGTTCAACAGCTTTTAAATTAAACTATATAAATACTTAGCACATACATACATATGCACATGTATATAGAGTATATAGAAGCTAATCAGTTGACTAACTCAAAAACAAGTGAATGATATCATTTGACGAGCTAATCATAGCTCACAGTCGTGTTTTTGCAGTCGCAGTGAACACATGAGGCTAGATTCCATCGGCTTCGGCAAGCTAGTCGCGAGGGGCCTAATCAAACAGAGTGTCGTGTAGAGATCTGAGGGTGATTTCGTTGTTTTGTTCCGGCGACTCACAATAAATAGTCGTGTTATAGCATTTAAAGGCAGTCGCTTCGGCACCATACGGAGATAATAATGCAAGTGCTTTTACGCTAATATATCAAGGCAAAAATTATTAATTAATGCAAACAAAAGGCAACAAAAATTTGAATAAATAGTTTGAAAATATAAATAATAAAGATACCTATTAAAAATATTTTAATAATAAGTTTTGAAATCATAAATAAATTAATCATTAATAAATTAGTAGAAGCTAAAAAATTAAATAAATCATAAAACAAAAAAAAAAAAATTAATTAAATGTACAAAATGGAAGCTTACACTTCGGATAGCAGTGACACAGACTCGCGCGAACAAAAAACTCTCGATTATGGCCGTATGAACCTCACAGAAATCACTTTGGAAGATGATTTGTATGCAAAGAAGGCACTAAAGACACACAAGGACTTTGAGACATTAATGTTGAATCACAATCGTCTGGTACAGCTGCCGGTTGCCCTAACAAAATTTACCAATTTGAAAGTATTGGACTTGAGTCACAATTGTTTAGTAAAATTGCCGGATGCTATTTGCAATCTGCCATTGGTCACATTAATTGCCAAAAATAATCAACTCACCAATAAATCGTTGCCAAAATCGTTTGTGATGCGTAGCTCAGCTTTGAAGGAGCTAAATTTGAGTGGCAATCAATTGACACATTTTCCCGAGCAGGTGGTTGAGCTGAAACAGTTACGCTACTTTTATGCTGGTGGAAATAAAATGACAGCGATCTCAAAGGATATCTGGAAAATGCAAAGGTTGGTGGCGCTGGAGTGTAATAATTGTTTACTTTTGAATTTTTGATTTTTTTGCTTGTGGAATGTAGTGAGTTTGTGCTTTCGTTTATATCATTAAGTTCGCAGTTAATGGTGGTATAGTAATATACATTAAAATCAGCTGATCGATGGAAATAGATTGATTAATAATGTCATGCCATAATGCTAATGCCAACCATATTCTGTCATACCCTTTACTAACTTTTTCGAAATTTAATTTTGAGTTATCAGTTTTCGTACAATTTATGAATTTGCCAAATTTTTAGGTTAGAACAATAATCTATGTTATTATCAAAGTACTATATGGTATTGCTATGTGGAAGTTTGCCTGTAGCTTAAACTTATTTATTTTTTGTAAAGGCTAATTTTCATTAGTTCAAATTCTAACGACTTGAGCGAACTTCGTTAGGTAATTTTTAATGTGTGCAAAAAGTTGAAATAGCCTTCCGGTTAAGAATTCATAAAACTCATTTTTCTATATCAGCGTTTTCGATTTTTGAGCTTTGATGCCGTCGTTGACCCTCGCTTGGCAGACGTTGATTATCACCTCAATACATTTACAGGCCTACAAAAGTAGATTATCAAAGCGAAGCCGTTAAGCCCGAATGATGAAAGTGGAAAAATGAAAACAATTGCGAAATCAAGTAATTAACTTCGAAAAATCTGTAAATTTTTGCTTATTTAGATTTTAAAATAAATTAATATTCGCAAGTATATGCTATACGGAACTGTTATAAGTCATAGATCATACCACAGCTAACACAGTGAGCCTAAAAATTCAAAATCGAAAAAATGCGCATACATTTGTCTGGCAAAAAGGGGAGCCGGGCGAATTGTTTGGTTTTGTTTATTTGTACAATAATTGAGAGTGATTTTTACATTTATTGTTGTATATTCTGAGCATGAGCATGCTATAAATAATATCAATTGTATACAAAAATACAAGCAAACGAGCTTAAAATGCTCTGCTGTTATTTTAAAGGCGCCGTTAAAAATTATTTGCTTATACCTACTTAATAAATATGTATATTTGACTTTGTTATTCGCCATTTCGATGCTTGATTAAATTTTTTCTGCTATCTTGAAACAATTTTATAGTTAGGACTATACTGCTATGTTATGGGAACATTAGTAAATTTATTGATTACCGTAAGGTTGCTTGGATAAGCTGTTTTATATGGATATGGCTAAGTCACCATTAACTTAGGTTTTTGTTTGTTATGACAGCTACTTGCCGCTATTTTTAACGCATATTTTACAATAAAACACAAACAAAAATCTCAATATATGCTATCTTTTGACTTTTTTCCATGGAAACCAAGTATAAGTTAAAACGAGCGAGCAGTAAAATGAAAAGGGATTATACTTGATTTAGCAATAAATATACAAATTGCATCATAAATTCAATAATCAGGAATAAAGTATGTACTAGAGTTGCCAATTTTTACGATTTTAATAATTACGGGATTTTTGGGATTTCTTTTCACGGCATAAATGTGAGCAAATAGCGGGATATTGAAACAGCTGCTTGTCTGAGGGTGATACGTGGAATCTTGTTATTCTTTTTATGAGCTAGTTGCAATTAAAAAACACACTTACCTGTGCAAAAAAAAAAAACAACAAAACGTAAGTTTGTTTTAAATTCTCGGAAAACAAACGTTATATGTATTTATTTAAGTAAACAAGATAACGCTTATCATTAAGTCAACATCAACGCTACTAAAAAAAAAGTCAGCTGACTCAATAAAAAATTAATTTTTTGTACGTTTTACTAACATCCTTTTATTTTTTTATTATTAATTTCAGCTTACAGGTGCTTTCCCTAGGCGGTAATCTGATCAATGATGTACCCGAAGCGGTTGGCTCGCTTAACCAACTACAAGCGCTCGTTTTATGTGATAATCAGATTGAGAATCTACCCGCTAGCATTGCACATTTAAATAGTCTGAAATCACTTTTGCTGCATAAAAATCGTCTGCGACATTTGCCCAAGGATATAATTGCATTGAAAAATTTAACAGAGGTATCTATCCGTTAGCATTCACTAGCAACTGCCACAATTTTAACACTCTTCTTCTTCCATTACAGTTGAGTTTGCGTGATAATCCATTAGTTGTGCGCTTCGTACAGGACATAGCGATGAGGCCACCAAGTCTAATGGAATGTGCAGCACGCGTCATCAAGACTGCCGGCATTCCCTATGGACCAGGTATTATACCACGCACAGTCAATGAGTATCTACAAAGTGCCAATTGCTGTGTCAATCCCAATTGCAAGGGTGTCTTCTTCGATAATCGCGTTGAACATATCAAATTCGTGGATTTCTGTGGCAAATATCGTGTGCCATTGTTGCAATATTTATGCTCTTCCAAGTGCATTGAACCGGAGCCAGAGCGCCCACAAACGAGCGGTGCTAATGGTTATATGATGCGAAAAGTGCTGCTGGGTTGATGAGATTGTACACAGCACGGTTGGTGTGTTTGTGCGAAAACACTGATCTTATTGAAATAACATAAAAAAAAAAATGATAGTTTTGAAAATTAGTGTTTAATACTATTTTGTACTGTTTTTTTGTTATGTGTAGTAGTCGGCTCAGTGGAAGATATATCTATTTCACAACATTAAAAAACACTTTCTCAGAATTTGTTTGAAGAACGCTCTAGCGCAGAAATTTGTTCAAAAAAGCTAGAATGTTTTTCAACATTTTTTGAAATTGGATGGTATTACACTCAGCAGTCTATGTGGTAAAATATGTATATTGTTAAGTAAATTTTGTTATCAGCACTCAATAAATTTCCAAACAATTTCGTTAAAGTGCTAGCCCTGCTGGATAGGGTTAAGACTTTTTTGTTAGTTAACATTTTTTAAAATACATAAAAAAATTAACAAGAAGTCTTTATTAGAAAATTGAAATTTTATACTAAATAAAAGGTATACCTAGCTAATGTTGTTGTTTTATTAAATTTAATATTAAAATTTCTGAAAGTGTTGAGAAACCAGCTGTTAGTGTAATTTCCTGCAAGGCTCTCCTCAAACTCTCTGGAAATGCAAAAACTTTCGAGCAAACAGGAGTCACATAAAACTTGCAACAAAAGCAGCTGTTGGCATTTTGATTGGTTAGTGTCAAGATCAGCTGTTTACACTTACAAGTTGTACCAAAGAGCATAGATTAAAGGCGAATCAAAAGCTTGCATTTTTGTTTTTCTTCTGCCTTTCCAACGCGGTGCTGATACAACGTGCTGATGTTCATGGGCGCCTAGTGCGTAGTCGCAATCAGCAGCTCAAACACAATTCTAATAAAATTCAATCACCAGACTCAGACGGCTTGATTTCATACCGGCGCATAAATTCATTCATTTTACCAGGCACGCAGAAGAAATGCGTACGCGAATGCTGTTTGACAAAAATGTCTGCTGCTAGAGAATATATGTATGTATGTATGTGTGTCCGCCTTCGTCACACCTGTATTGATTCGTCTACATTAGAGTGCTTTTACTTCCACACAAAAATTAATTAATACATATTCCCATTTATCAGAGGAATAAAATAAAATGTATGTCCCTTTTATTTAAAAATCGTTTCAAAGTCAATTTACATTTTATTTTAATTTTACGACAGTGGTTAGACTAGTGGAATTGGACTAAAACTTTTATGGAATGATTTTTTTATTACATACAGAAAAATCAGGTCATAGCATCCTTTAAATTCCTATATTGAAAAATAAGGCCACTCTAGTGTGCAGGTAAGGCAGAAGGTCGTGCGAATTTGAGATTACTGCGCAAAAGAGCAAATAGAAATTTTTGTCAAACAGCATTCGCGCACGCATTTTTCCTGAGTGCCTGGTAGAATGAATTTATGCGCCAGTATAAACAAGCTGACTGAGTCTGATGATTGAATTTTATTTGAGAGTTGGAAGCATTTTGTTTGAGCTGCCCATTGCGACTACGCACTAGGCGCCCATAAAAATTACTTTTCTAAGGTGATGTTGATGCTGATTTTCATGGGCGCCTAGTGCGTAATCGCAATCGGCAGCTCAAAATGCTTCCAATTAAAATCATCAGACTCAGACGGCTTGAGTTCATACCGGCGCATAAACTCATTCATTCTACCAGGCACTCAGGAAAAATGCGTGCGCGGATGCTATTTGACAAAAATTTCTATTTGCTCTTTTGCGCAGTAATCTCAAATTCGCACGAACTTCTGCCTTACCTGCACACTAGAGTGGCCCTATTTTTCAATATAGGAATTTAAAGGATGCTATGACCTGATTTTTCTGTATGTAATAAAAAAATCATTCCTTAAAAGTTTTAGTCCAATTCCACTAGTCTAACCATTGTCGCAAAATTTAAATGAGTTGTGAATTGACTTTGAAACGATTTTTAAATAAAAGGGACATACATTTTATTTTATTCCTCTGATAAATGGGAATATGTATTAATTAATTTTTGTGTGGAAGTAAAAGCACTCTAATGTAGACGAATCAATACAGGTGTGACGAAGGCGGACACACATACATACATACATATATTCTCTAGCAGCAGACATTTTTGTCAAACAGCATTCGCGTACGCATTTCTTCTGCGTGCCTGGTAGAATAAGTGAATTTATGCGCTGGTATGAAATCAAGCCGTCTGAGTCTGATTGAATTTTGTTTGAGCTGCTGATTGCGACTATGCACTAGGCGCCCATAAAAATTAGCACGTTGTATCAGCATCGCGTTGGAAAGGCAGAAGAAAAACAAAAATGCAAGCTTTTCATTCGCCACTATTATTGTTTCGATGCGGACAGGCTTCAAAAGATGTGGTGAGAACCTGTCGTGGATCTTCTAGAAGAACACCAAATCGTTCCAGCCAAAAATTAAAGATCAAAGTGCTCCCCCTTATTAATCTATGCTCTTTGGTACTGAGCTGTCAGTGCTATAGCACCCCTGATTTCTTGGTATTGATTAAAACACGAATTTGTTTTGTTTTTTTTTTTTTTTTGTTGCATATTTATTATTTTTACATACCATCATTGCTCATTTACATTATTCTGGTTACAGCTATTATTTTTACTCTTATGATTTTATTAACTTAATATTTTATTTACTTTAAGTTTAAAGATTTTACTTATAAACTTTTTTTTTTGTTTGTTTAATTCCATTGATGTTTTTGATGTTAATAAGAAATTTCGAAATTATACATAGCATTTATCATTTTATAATTTGTTGTGTGTTTTGCTATTGTATTTAAATTAATTGTATGTACTTTTTTAAGTTATTTTTCTAAAGTGTTATTTTGTTTTTGTTTTACGCTTTATTGCACTATGTTATTATTTTTTTGTTTGCTTTATACTTTTAAATTTTACAATTTTTTAAATTTTTGCACGTGAACAAACATGTTTTTTGTTTTTTACATTTTATGCTTAAAATTTTTGCGATTTTTTTTAAGTATGTATGTATGTATGCATGTAAGTAATATGCACGTTTTGTTTATATTTTATTATAATAAATAATTACCAGTTATTTACTGCATTTTGTTTCTGCTATTGGTGTTACAATTTTCAAAATTTTTTTGTTTTGTTTATTTTCTTTGACATGCCAGATGCAACACTGTGTTTAAGTACAAATGTTTGGTTATGTGCATATAATTTGCTTTTTTGAGTTTTCAACGTTACAATAAAGTAAAGAAGTTACGTTAATAGATTTATAGTAGCAACAATATGCGAAACAAAAAAAATTATGTGTTTGGTAATTTTTCTGCTTTTTTGACTTTAATGTTGAAATAATGAAGCGTGTTGCGGTGCCACTTTTTAGCTTTTCTTCTTTAAATTTGTTTTTCAAGTTGAAATATTTTATGAATATATCTTCAAAGCACGCTCTCAAAACTGGTAATAAAAAATGATTTGCACGTAAGCACATGTTTATCTGTGAAAGGTTAAGGAACTATAGCCGATTGTTTGTTTCTTTATGTGGTTTTTGTATAATTTTTTTTTTGTTTCAATGGATGGAATCGTAATTTATGATTTATGCTACTTAAATTTTAAGCATTGAAACACTGAACCCAGAAAAAAAAAATATTTTCTAAAATATAGGTAAACTCAGCTCCTGGCGCTAAGATTGATGTAAGTTGGTTAAGGTTCAATTTTCCCAAAATATAAATAAGAAAAAAGGTTATGGTTGGTTAAGCCAAGTTTTCCAAACACAAGCCCTGTGGTGAATATTATGAAATAAACCTCAGAGTTGTGTCTAAACTAGCAGTTTTATTTCCGGTTCATAGGCAATCCAGCTGTTTGGGTTTAAAAACACCATAAACATAACCGTAAAAACATAACTAATTTACTGTTTAGTAAGGTTATGGTAAAGCTGATGACTAGACGGTTGTATGTGCGATATGTTCGATTACCTGCCGATAAAAAAAACTGTCACCGCAAGTGGTAGCAATTTGACCGTTATATGTACCAACTGTTCGCAACGGAAATGTATTAGATTGAGTGGCTGAACAGTAAAAGCGAGAACAGGAAAGAGACAAAACAGAAATTCATAGAAACCTTAATTGGGTAGTTCTAGTGGTAACAATAGCGCTCTTGCAGGGTAGGTATAGCTAGTTTCCGAGTGCACGCTACCACCTAAACATTTTGTCAAAATAACTATAAAATATAACAAAAAATTAATATGAACGCAGAATTCCTACAGTAAATACGCAGTTCAGCCTGTTATGCCAAATCAACGATTTAATAAAAAATCAGGTGTTAAGGGAGACCGCCTAAATTCACTAAACTGGCATTCTTAATATGTGCTATGACATTATTTTATAAATAAAATTTAAAATCCAATTTTTTTTTTGTTTATATTTATTTATTAGATTTATTTATTTTGTTGTTGTTGTTGCATTTTTGTATTTCAATTGTATTTAGAAATAAAATTAAACATGACCGCTTTGACTTAACGACTTAAATGATGTTTACATGTAGCATAAGCAGACATACAATTATATAAATAATTGTAATTGTAATAATAATATGTAGTTGTAATAATTATATTTATATATGTATGTATGTATATTAATAATATTAAAATAAAAACGGCAAAACTAAATATATTGAATTAGTTTATTTTAGTGTTATTTGTTTAAAGTATAAAGAACGACATACATTTTTGCACGTTATAATGAAACAAGTGGACAAAATTACCACAAAGACGTGAAATTTGCTTTGTATTTCTTTTTTTTTTTTTAATTTTCTGTTTAGTATGTTAGTAGCTTAATTTAAAGTTTCACCATGTTTATTAATATTTTATTTTTGTCATGTATGATACGTATGTACTTATAAAAATTAATTACAAAAAACAAAAAAAAAAAAATTATGTAAACATTTTTGAACTACACGCAATTCTACAACAAAATTTTAAGCAAATTCATAAAAAACGTTTTATTTATCTATTTAAATTATTATTTTTAAGTATTGCCTTATATTTTGTTGTTCTTTTAATATCTCTCGTCTCTTGTGTGCTGTTGTCACGCCATTTCAACGTTCAATGTGTAGCACGCCTTATATTCAAAGGTATCGACTACGCTTTGACAGTTTTCTTTAGCGAAATGTTATCGATTATAATTAGTATAATTTAGAAGTGGAATAACTGCAGTTACAAAGCGCATAAACAGCAATTTTCAACATGGCAGCAAAACTTATAGGACAAGGTTTTTATCATAAAGACTTTGTATTGTTATTGATTTTCTGCTCCAAAACCTTTTAGTTTCTTTAATCAAACACATATTTATGGCGACAGCTGCCTATAATGTTGGCTGCTTGGTACAGTAGTCGAAATAAGCGAAAGCACTCTGCTCTTCTTGCGTTTGTTAGCGCTATAAAGAATACTCTAAAATGCAGCTAGTATGCGAAAATTAAAACTATCAGCAGAGCACTATCGTGGTAGGGAAATCGGGAAAATAAATTGGAAGCTTACGGTATAGCACGAGCAGCTACACTTTTGCGGTTCCAGTCTGTTTAAGGATGTTTGTCTACATAGAAGTGATAAATGTGCCTTTCACTAGCAACAGAAAGAAATATTTTTAAAAAGCACACAATTTTTTCGAAATTTTAAACATGTGCTGGTAGTAAGTTTACTTTTTTTTTTAGATTTTTTTAAGCAGCACATTGCCTATCACTTTTCCCAAAGTTTAAGTTAGATGGGACGCAGTTGATTGTTTGCATTTGTTTATGCTTTGAATTGGTTTTTTACATATACATATTTTTTTTTTTCTTCTAGTTGTATGTACTGCTGGATTTTTTAGCTAACAAAATCTTTTTTTTTAATTCTTTTTTTTTTGTATTTAGAAATTAGTTGCCGAACTTGTAAATGGGGGTATTTAATTTAGTGATTTGATAGCTTATAGTAGTGCAAAATGTGTGCTAAACCGAATTGCTGTACGCCGTTTTTTCGCTTACGTTCTTTTTTTTGCAATTCTTTGTTGTTGTTGTTGTGTTTTTTTTTTTTTTTTATATATATTATTTCATTTGAAACTTTTTTTGATTATATTTCCCGTTAGAAATAAAACTGCTAAATACACCTATTTAGTTGTTTAGCGCCTGTGCAAACCACCATATTTGTTATGCGCATGCGCCACAGCTAATTAAATGTACATTTCTTATGCTTCTCTTGTATGTATTCTTGAACTAAGCTACTCTAGATGCGTCGCTTTCACTATGTGGTTTGCTTTTATTCTCCTCTCTCACGCGTTTGTTTACATAGTATTAGAATTGTCTGTATCAAGTTTCATTTTAAGTTGCTTAATCATCATTTATACAACGCAAATATATGAGTTTTTTTTATTACATATTTATTTATGCTACGTTTTTTTTTTGTTTGTTTTGTAATAATAAATTTAATATAGTGTTTTCCATTTTATTTATACCTTTTTGTTTTTTTTTTATATACTTTTTTTACGCTGTTTTTAAGGTTCTTTTTCTTTTCTCAACTGCTTATCGTTTTATTTGAAGTTGTTTTAGATTTTTTTATTTTACTTCGATTTGTAGTTGCTTGCTGCTGCCAAATCTGTCGTTTTTAGCAATTCTTTTGTTGTTTTTTTATTTTATTTTTGTTTTGTTTTTAATTTTTTTAAAGAGCTGGGTGGCTTCTTTGTTCTATTATTTTCCTCTTTCTACGCTTTTTTCTAATAGTAAAAGTAATAATAATAATAATAATTAGTATAATAATATTGAAAAACAAATATTTTTAATTTTTTTTTTTTTATATATTTCTTGCTGTTTTTTGTTATACATGTAACTGCCATATGCGTTAATAACGCGCAGTTTGTTATGTTCTTTTTTTTAATTTACCCTCAATTTTTTAATTCTTAGCTTTTAATTTATATTTATGCATTATTTATTATATATTAAATATAATAAATGAACATAATAATTTTTTGTTTTTCAAAAAATTTCCTTTCTATACTTTTTTTTTTTACTTATTTGTTGTTTTTGCTTGCTGTAGATACTCATACTATGTTTTAATTTAGTTTTTTGTTTTTATTAACATTATTTATTTATTTGTATTTTTAAATTTTTCTGTTTTTAATTTTTTTTTTTTATATGCATATGTTATTTAAATTTAATTATTCTTATTAGAATTAAATAGGCCCTCCATCATATTGTTTGCTTGCAGCTCGCTAACCCATTGTCGTCGCTGTCTGTTGCGTTTGTGTGCCATTGCCGCCACCGCCGCCGCTGTTATTGCTGCCACCGCTGGCGCCATTACCATTGCCGCTGCCACCGCTTGCATTCGAAGCAGTTTCGCCCGCGCCTGCCGTTGACGCACTGCTGCCAGGCGCTTGCTGCTGACTGCCGCCATTGTTGCTGTTGCCCGCTTCGACGCCGCTCGCTTGCGTTGCTGTGGCCGCTGCTGCCGCACTGCTGCTCGTGATATTACCGGCTGCTGCTGCTGGAGCATTGGACGATGTAGTAGCCGCTGCGCTGCTGGCATTAGCTGTTGCGCTCGATTGTGTGCCTGTTTTTGGTGTGTTCGTTTGCATTGCGATAACGTATTGTTGTATTCATTCATACGTGGTATTGGTGTTGTAATGCATAAAGGGAAGGAGAATAATAATAACAATGAACAATAGATTAGTAAATTTGACAAAAGTTAAAGATTTGTTTAATGCGAAAAAGTGACATGTTGTTAATTGTTAAGTTATTTCAAGTTAAAAAAGAGCGACTTATTTTTATAGGTTAGGGAAAAATGTCATTAAATTGCATGCGACACTGATAGAAAGATTAGCACTTTAATAAATTAGTAAACTGACCAATTTGTAGAAAGAATATTTTTGTTAAAGAGCTAATTAGGTATGGAAAACAAATTAGCTTCAGTACGAAGTGAGTTTTCATTTGATGTTTTAACTGAAATATTGAGCTGTATTAAAATTAAGTGCTTTTTTGTTTTTATTTATATTAATTAGCCCTTTTTTGTTTTACAAATTTCTTGCTGTATAGTCAAAGCTTGCTTTTTCTAAAGCATTTTTCTTGCATCTATTGCAAGGTGTTTTGAAAATTACCGCAGCGGAGATTTATGCCTGAATACTCCTCCAAATTTGCTAATACCTTCCTCTAGCAAAAAATACCCCGGGGGGGATTGACGATCGTTGTTATTTGTAAGTTCTTCAGCACCTTTTTTTTGTCACCTGTGCTGGGGCTCGATACTGTGATCTTTCTAATTTTTTTTTAACAATTTGCATTTTATATTTTTTTTAATAAATTTAAAATTTTTTAACTTCAATGTTTTTTTTTTGTTATGTTATGGTTATTATAATGTAGTTCTTTTTTACCGTTGATGTTTTTTTTACGGTTGACATGCATATTTATTTTTGCTTTAATTTTTTTTTTATTTAACGCTATTTAAAACATTTGTAATTGCATACTTAATAATTTTTTTATGATTATTATTGCAATTTGTTATATTTATAAATCAGTTGTCTCGGCGAATGTGACTTAAAATTACGACGTGGTATATTTTCAATAATATCTACAAAAGTATGATACAGCAGAAAGTCAAAAATTCCACAAAATTACAAGAAATATAGAGAAAAAAGAAAATACTACACTACAAAGCTTGTAAAAATACAAAATAAGTGTTATAATAAAGTTTGATTTTCCATATATACAGCAAAACATATATATTTCTATATATACAGCCAACCATATAGCAAACAATTGTGCTGCTAACTACAGCAAAGGTTTTCTAAAACAAAAAAAAAAGGAAAAAATAACAAAAACTACGAAATGACTATATAATAAAGAAATGAAAAATCGTAAAACACCCATGCCATTTGTTTTCTAAATAAGATTTTTTTATTTATTAATATTCTTGCGCTTGTATTTAATTTTTCCATATATTATTGTTGTTTATTTATTAAAAATAAGTTTTATTATGTAGAAATAACTAATTGCCTATTTTTAAAACATTTTTTTTTATTATTATAAATATAGTATACAATTTAAATTTTTTTTATTTAATTAGCAATTTTTTTTATTAGCAACTTCAAGCTACATACATATTTATGTTGCATAGTTTCAGATTTTACAGCATTTATTTGACTTAATTTTTGTAAAAAAAAAAAAACAAAGTGTAATGAACTAAAAATTAAATTAAAAAATAGCTAAAACAAAAAGCAACTATGTTTACAGAGGCATTTGTTTTTATATATTTAAAACTAGCATGTATTTCGAAAATAAAATTTTTGTAAACATTTTTTTTTTCTTTTTCTTTTTTGTAAATGAAATATAATATTAAACGCGTGTGCCGCGGTAAAGGTACATTACATTATGAAGCAGGCAGAAAATCAACTCAGATACTTATATTTTTAATTTTATATGTATTACAAAGTATGAAACCACGCGCATTTCAACAAAACAACTTGTTGGAACATATTTTTTTATTTCATTTGTTTTTTAAATTTAAACATTAATGACTTTGTTTGTCATTTTGTGCCGCTTGCAGTTACATTTGACTATGCTATTAACATTTTGTAATGCATGTCCTTCATAATTTTACCAAAACTTTGCTGCGTTGTTGAGTTTCCAATAAATGCCGTTTGTGTTTGCTGCTTTGACAGTTTCAGCTGCTACTTTACACGTCTCACGTTTCTTGCGCTGCCCAATTGCACTCCAGCGCTTTGATGCTGCGGTATGTAGTACGATTTTCGTGTGCCAAGGCACCTTTTTGATTTCGTACGCTTAATAAACTTGAACACAAAAATACTTAAATTTCTTTTTTTTTACAATGTTATAAAAAATAAAATATGTATGAAAAAGGAAACATGGTTTAGCATGAATGTTTTAAAAAATATAATAAAAATAATCACAAAACTTGTTTTTTCGTTTGAATTGTTTTAAATTTTTAATTTTTTTCTACTACATTTTGATAAAAATAGTTGCAGCGCAAAATTGTAAAAGTTGTATGAGGTATACAAAAAAAAAAAACAGAAAAAAAGAAGTTAAAAAATAACTACAAATTTAATGCAAAATTTTTTACATAAAATTATTTATAGAATTGATTTAGTGTTTTGCTTCGATTTTAATAATTTGCTTGCTTTCTTTCATGCTCCTGTTTGTGCGCTACGCAGCTGCTTGAGCGCGCTGTGTTTATGTATTTCTATGCTTGATTTTTAGAATTTTTTTTTTAAGTTTTTTTGTTGCTTGCTTACATTAATTTTTTGTATATATGTATATATTTTATTTATTTTTTGCAGCAATGACGCCTTGAACGATTTCTGTAATTCTCTATGTAGATAAAGTGCTTGTGCTTGTTGCGCGCTACTTCTTATTGTTTATAATTTACTTTAAATTTTTTCGCTTGCTTTTTCTTTTCTATGCTATCATGCATAGGTACAATTTTAAATTATTTTTGTTTTTATTTCTGTTTTTAATATGATTTTTAAAATTCTTGTATTATTATAACATAACGTAAGAAAGAACTATGCCACTATGAATCTGTAAAAAATAAAAATATACAAAACATATATATTTTCAGATAAAATAAAGAAAAAGGGAAGGAAGAAGAAGAACATATGAACACAAAAGGGCGAATTTTAACAAACAACAAAACAAGCGAACAAAAGCTTTGATAACAAATGAATGTGAAATAAATAAATGCAGTCATAAAAAATAACAAAAAAAAAAACCAAAATTTTTAGTAAAAAGAAGTTTAGCATATTATTTTATTTTTAGGATAAAAACTTTTTTATGCAAGTTTAAGTTTTATTTTAAAATTTTTTTTCAATTTTTTTTTTCTAATTTTTTTTTTTAATTTAAAAGATTTTAAACTAACAACGAGAAACAAATAAAAAACTAAAAAGTAAAAGAAGAAAAAATAATAAATAAAAAGACAAAACAAAATAAATAAAATAAAAAGTAAAAACAAAAAACATGAAAAGTAAAAAAAAAAATCAAAAACAAAAAAACAACATTTAAAAAATATATGAAAACATATGTATACTAGTTTTTTAACAACTTCTTAGTTTTAGAATTAATTAAAATAACAAGAAAAAAATCTTTTAATAAGCCAAAAAATTGTAATTATTATATTATTGTTTTATGTTCAAACATTTTTTAATTAAAATTTTTTTGTTTCTTTTTGTATTGTTTTTTATTTACATTTTTTTAATTTTTTTTTAGTTTAAATATTTTAAATTGATCCTAAAAAACAAATTAAAAATAAAAAACAAAAACTAAATAAAAATTTGAAAAAAGTGAATTTTTTTGTTTCTTTTTGTATTGTTTTTTATTTACATTTTTTTAATTTTTTCTCTCTTAATCTTTTTTAGTTTAAATAATTTTAAATTAGTCCTAAAAAACACATTAAAATAAAAAACAAAAACTAAATAAAAATTTGAAAAAAGGTAAGAAACAAAAAGCTCACTCTTAGTTCACTTTTACGCATATTTATATGTAAAAAATGATTTAAGTGCAACAAAATAAAATAAAAGCTCAATAAAACAAAAATTAAATAAGAATTGAACTACCAAAACTACACGGAAAAAAATTGCATGCCCGTGTTTTTTAATAAAATACTACTACGTAATTTTAAGACAGTGAAACCCAACACCAGTACTATAACTATAACTAGTCACTCTTTTTTAACAACAAACATTTTACTTTTTAATTGTTACAAACATTTTTTTTTAGAAAACTTCATGCATGCGTAGGTGCTATTTCTTTTTTTTTTTTATAATTTTTTGCTGTGTTGTGAATGTCAAATGTTATAAGCGACAAATAAAATATGTGAGTTTGAAGCATTATAACTTGCATTCGTACTATAAGTAAAACAATTAAACATTAACGATTAACAATGTCATTTGAACTTTAATGTTGGTATGTCACAGCTTAACTATGAATTATGTATTACTTTACTACATTTTTTTTAAGCTACTAACCTGAAGTTGCTTGGGAAGCTGCGCCGCCTGGCGTACCGGCGCCACTTGACGGATTTGAGCCAGAAGCACCCTCGCCACCAGCACCGGCAACCGGTCGGCCTGCGCTGTTATTTTGCAGATGTTTTGGCAACAATTGTGGGATTAAGCTTGGCTGTATCGAAAGTTCTAATGTAAGATAATAGAGAAATAAATTAAAAAATTTGAAACAAACCTAAATTAATACTACTAATACATGTTTTAACTATACAACAAACTTACCATGCTCTGTAAAATTAAATAATGGCGGCATTGGCCGTCCATTGGGCAATGTGGTATTGCCTTCTTGACGCAGCTCATCGAAGAATGGATGTGCGCACGCCTTTAGTGGCGTTATACGTGCACTGGGCGTGTACTCGAGTAGTTGCGATACCAGGTTGATAGCTTCTGTCGGAGTGCGTATACGGAAAACCTGTGAAAAATTAAAAATGGAAAAATATTAATTATAAAAATTAAACTAAAGTGATTTTTTTTTTTGAAATTACTAAAAAGTTTGAAACAAAGCAACGTGGTATCAAGCAAAGAAGCCTGATTTGGGGGGAGAATGCTGATGGAATTCCAAAGCAAAATTTGGTTTGAAAGGGTGTAACGGGCATTTCATCGCGTTATCGTTTCAACATAGAAAATGCGCTAGAAATCGATACAACACGATAAAATTCGATAACAAAATACTTCAACAAAGTAATCGATATACGATAAATAACCAAAAACCAAATTAATGAGCTGAAGTACATAAAAAAATTATTTGAGCGCCAAAAAAAAGTTCGATAGAGGGCAGATAAAACGAAAAAAAATGCTTAAAAATCGACAATAATCAAGAAATGATAAACTATTAAAATTAACAAAATGAATTAAATAATTTCTCTACATTTATTTCAACAATTCTATTGGTTAACAAAAAGAAAAAAAAAAAATTGGAACTACCTAGCATTAAATTTACTGCTAGCGCTGTTTACCCAAAGCTGATTATAAAATACTTTTAATAACCTTGGCAAATGTTGTCAGCGCGTAAGTAAATTAAAGAAGTACAACAAAGAAGAAAAACAAATAAAAACGTTACAATTCTTTTGTTTTTTTTTTGCGTGAGGGCAAGGCCAAGCTAATGGATATATTTACTTAAAAACAAGCATACAGAGGTAATAAAAAATTTATGGGTAGGTCACACTAGACAATTTAATGCTGTCAGGACTGTGTGGAATGTAAGTGGAACAACCGCACGGGGAGCATGTGTATATAGTTAAAAGGAGAACTGTAGCTCAAGTAAAGTAAATTAACAAAGTAACTAAACAAATATTTGTATTTACAAGAGTTTCCTTGCATGGCATTGGGCTTTGTTAACAGCAGGTCAAAGGTCGGTCAAAAGGGAAGAAAACGTTGGAACGTAAGCAAAAACGTATTAATTGCAATGATGCAATATCTTCAAAGCAACATACACACGCATACATGCATGACAGATATTTGTTTTATATTTCATTAATTTTAAACAACTTTATATAACATTTTTATTGGAATCTGTGACAAATTTTTAATAAAAGAAAAATATCTATGTACATATATTAATTTTCGTTCTATAAGGGTTGGCGAAAATTGCTTCAAGATATTTTTGATTTTTTTTACTTTTTTACCAGACCAGCTAATCGATCGATAAATCGATTGCATTTAGTTAGTGTGTCGTAAGCGACAGTTAATTCAACCAATGCAAGTGTGTGCGTGTGTGTGAAGAGTTAATTTAACGTATGTACGCAAATATTTAAAAATCAATAGCAAACAGTTAGCAGAGGTAATGTAAATAAACCAATTTGCTTTTTGCTTGTGCCTTTTTGTTGTGAATCTTTTATTACATTTTTTCATACAACTTTTTTCAACTTTTTGTTTAAACTATTTGCTTGCGTGTTAACTAAACTTTTCTTTTTTTGAATATTTTATTGTATAAATGTATGTATGTATGTTGTTGCATGTTGAGTTTATTTTTGCTTACTCTCCAACGTTGCTTCTGGTTTAGGGCGCTTGGAAATTGGCTACGTTCAAGTAGTGACTGTAAATATGTAGTTCACACGTCAGTTAAAAACTCAAATAACAGCGAAAAGTACAAATAAAAACAAAAGTAAAGGAATAAATAGAAAATTGTAAGTCAAAGAGAAACAATAGCGAAGTAAATACAAATGTATGTATGTATGTATGTTTGACTGCGAAAGGTAGAAAAAAAAACGTTGAAAAAATATTTACTATGAAATAATAAAAATAGATTGAACGAGTGATAGGTTGTTGTTGATTTTAGCGCAAGTTGTAACCTAAAACACGAAGTTTTGGTAACTAAGGATAGGTACGGGGAATTCCATGTCTATATTAATTTAAACTATTAACCTTGTCTAGACTAAGAGAGGAACCAGGAAACTTAACAATCGAAAGCCGATAACTCAATTTGAAAAAAAAAAAATAAAAATAAAAATTCGTGTTTCTTTTTATGAACCTTGTTATACATTTTTATAACTTTTTAAATTTTTTTTAAATTCTTTTTTTATTACAAATTTTTTTTGTATTTTTAAAATAAATTTAACACAAACAATTTTTTTTATAGGGTTTTTTTGGTTTTGTAAACTCTAAAAATGAATCACTTTTTTTTGTATATTTTGTGCTGGTTTTCGAATTGATTGATTGGGAAAAGTTTTTATTAAATATTTAAAACTATTTCAATAATATTTTTTTATGGAAAACTTAAATAACTGAGGAAAATTTAAGTTTTTTTTAAATAAAATTTTTTTCTGTCTCTGTATTTTTTATTGTAAAAAGGTAAAATTTAAGTTTATTAAATACCAATTTTTTTATTTTCTCTATAAACATTTTTTTTATTTTTTTTTCTCTATAAAATTTTTTTTATTGTATTGTATAGAAATTAGTGTTTTTTAATTAACAATAATTGAATTAAATTAAATATTTTTAAAACAACTTTCATTGAAACTACACAATTCAACTTTTTTTATCATTTCCTAATTTTAGTAATTTATCGATTTTTTGATCTTTTTTAAAAAACTTTCACTTTAATCTAATTTTTTCTCCTCTTCAATTTCTATTTTTATATTAAAAATTTATAAATTATTAAGATATTTTATTTATTGCTCAGGCTTTTTTACCCTAGTCATCAAAACTTTAGTAAGCAACCAAAACTATTTTTTAAAAATAAGTTTTAAAAAATTGTTTTTTCTTTTAATATTTTCTTTGCTATTTTTTGAGATTAGCTTAATAATTACTTCTTCGAACCTTAGGGTTTTTCTTCAATTCTTCCCAGAGTTATCGAATTTCGATTTTTTATTCGCAATGAGCCGAATTCAATGTTCTTAATAAATAATACTAAAAGTGCAACACTTACTTTCTGCCATGGATGACTCTTAATTTGTGGGAATTTAAATTCCGTGTAATTTGGATTCATTTCACGTATTTGTTCTCGTGTCGGTGTGCCCAAAACTTTGATAACCTCAACCAATTGATCAACACCAGAATCGCCGGGGAATATCGGTTGGCCGAGCAGTAATTCAGCTAATACACAGCCAGCGCTCCACACATCTAAAAGGAATGAATAAAGAAAAGGTTAAATTAAATTAAATATAGTAAAAAAATCGTATATAATTCTTTTTTTTATTTCGTTTTATATTTTTTTTCTTAGTTCGCTAAATTTTCTTTTGGTCTACTCACCAATTTTTGTAGTGTAATTAATGGCGCCAAATATTAGCTCCGGTGCACGATAATACCGCGAGCAAATATATGATACATTCGGTTCGCCATGCAACAATTGTTTAGCGCTGCCAAAGTCGCATAATTTTAGAATTGCGGTCTCGGGATCTAATAGCAGATTTTGTGGTTTGATATCACGGTGACAGATGCCCAAGGAGTGGATGTAGGCCAAACTTCTGAACAGTTGATACATATAGAGCTGATGGATGAAATGAAAGGGAAAAGAGAAAATTGGATTATTTGAATTTTTTTTTAATTCAAAACGAAAACAAATTTATTGAAAAAATTATAATATATATTAAAAATAAAATAAAAAAATAAAGAAACAAATGTTTGAGAATGTTAGACTATTTCAAACTACTCCTTATTTTTTCAATTCGAAAAATGTTCTAAGCGAAAACAATTAATAAAAATCCACTATCTAACTGTTTCCCTTTGTTAGCTTTTGTTTCGAAGAGATCAAAGAATAAAAAAAAATTATGAATTTATTTTTTTGTTCAAATTCATAGTAGGAAATAAAACAATGTTAATAAAAAATAAACGAACAAGATAAAGAAATAGTTAAAATTTTATATAAAAAATATGTTTATAAAAAAGTAAAAATAATAAAGTAAAACAAAACAAAAATATAATAAAAAAAACCAAAAAAAAATGAAAAATAATAAAATAAAACTAAGAAATAAAAATTAGAAACTAAAAAGAGTAAAGAAATAGTACCAATTTAAAAAAAAAAAATTATAGAAAAAAATAACGATATTAAGAAATAGTAAAAATTTATAGAAAAATTTTTTTATAAAAAACAATATAAAGAAATAGACAAAATTTATATAAAAAATAACGTATTTAAAAAAAATGGTATTTATACAAAAAATTGAATTAAAAAAAAAAGGAAATAGAGATTAAAAAAAAAAAACGAAGGAAGCATTCAAAATTTTTATCTAAAAAAGGTTCTTCAACAAAAATGGCATTTATTAAAAACTGGGAATTTAAAAATTAAATTAGAATTTATATAAAAAAAATATTTAAAAAAAATAAAAATGGGAATTTATTGAAAAATCTTCAAATTTAATCAGAGAATTTAAAATTAAATTGGAATTTATAAAAAAAACTATTTATGAAAAAACGAGTTTAAAAATAAAAATTGGAATCTATTAAAAATTCTTTAAATTTCAGTAATAAGAAAATAAAAAAATTTTAACACAAATTTCCGAAAAAAAAATAATAATTTTTTTCTCAACACAAAAAAAAAACAATTTTACTCACCCGTATAAAATTAATTGGTATCGTTTGCTTAGTTTTGGCATATTGACGTGCCACTTTGTATACGGTTTCTGGTATATATTCGAGGACTAAATTCAAAAACACCTCATCACGCTGTTGAGAGGAAGAAAAAGAGCAAGACCAAAATTATAATTAATGATAACATCAAAATTATTTATTGAGAAAAAAATATTTGTCACAAAATTAGTGCAAATTTAGCGACTTGCTTATGATAAGACGAATGATACAAATGAAAACTGTGTGATATAGGTACACAAAAAAAATAGAAATAATGTAAATGGCATGAGTGAGAGGCGCTCAGACAAACTGACTGCGAGATGCGAGGGATAAAACATTTAAAGTATTTGTGAAATTTTTTTTTAAAATACTTTTACTGCGAGTAGCAGCTAAGAAAATTAGCACTTCAATTTACATTTATGTATGCATGTTTGTTTGTTTGTATTAATGTACATGTGTAGTAGAGTTTTTTATTTTTATCTTTTAAATAATGACGCTAGAAGTAAGTTTTTAAGTAGATATGGATGTGTGGGGGGGACGCAGCGAAACCAAATTTAAGCAGTTTGTGTATTTGTAATATGCAATACAATAATGTTTCTTTGGATTATTTTACAGCAACAAGCTTTTTAGCGAATTTATTTTTGTGTTTTTTTAAAGAGAGAAAGATACACGAGAGGACACTCTTGGTTAGCACTAACGAACAAATCAAATGTCATGATGACATGGAGTTATTTGTTGTTGTTTTTTTATGCTTGCAGTTTAACGATTTTTCAGTTTTGTTTTTTTTTATCGATGAGATGAATATTTCATATTTTTGATGTTTTTGTTTTTTGGTTGATTTTTTGCATGTAACACTTTCTAGCTACCTGCGGTTTAAGGACACTGGCGAGGATGCCAATATCGATCGGAAATTCGGCTAACTGCATTAGTGTTTACATAGAGTTTTTTTATTTGATTTATGCATGGGTTGCATTTTATAGTTGAAAAAGTTGACGGAAATTCGTAAATTGAATTTGCGTGTACGAAAATATTTTTGGTTATGCATATGTTTGCGGTTTTTTGCGAAATTCAATTTTTTCGTTTTTGTATTATTTCGAAAATGCATATTTTGTGCGTTTTTTTTTGTAGACGCAAGTTGAGTTGTACATATAATTATAAATAGATATATAAAAAAAAAAAAAGAATTCATTAGAAAAGAAAGAACATAAAATTTAATAGGCATAGGTTTGACATTTTTTTTTTTTTTTGAGGGATGAGGAATGTTGTATGAAAACTTGCGGAAAAAATAAAGTAAACGCAAAACGGGACTTGTTAAAAAATGAGAATGTATGAAAATGAAATGCAAAATGCGGTTACGAGTTTAAAAATATATTTCGGACTGCACCATTGTTGTTGCGTTCACGTTTCGTTTGCGGCAGTGCACGCACGATTTCTGGCAGACATTCTTTGCAAATAATTTTTTGCATATTTTCGCTTTCATTTGAACACACAGAGAGACGTCAGTTTTGTTTTAGCACACAGAATGGCTCAAATGCATATTTATATATAACGTAAAGGTGTGAAGATTGTGTCTAATTGAAATGTGTTGTTGCTCTTGTTGTTAGTAGGGCGCATGAGTGCGTTTTCGTTTGTTTGTTAATACATATGTTGCTTAATTTTATTTTTCTATTAATATTTATATACTTTACCTTTTCGCCACTCGAATAGAAAAAATACAAAAGTTTTACAATGTTACAATGCTCCAGTTTGCGCATAATTTGCAATTCACGATTCTAAATGATAAAAGAAATAAATGAAAATATTTTTTATTAAAACTATGTATAAAAAATTTTGGCGTTGCTTAAAAAAAATGTACAACACACCAAATGTGTGATACACACGGAAACAGTAATCAGCGGCGGATCCAAGGGGGTGGTTTTCGGGTCCGAGCCCCCTTCTCCCTTCGGAATTCAAAAAGTCACACTTTTTAGGAACGGCGGATAAAACAAATTTCATAAAAAAAATTAGACCCGCCCTTTTCCCAAAATCCTGGATCCGCCACTGACAGTAATATTGACCTTAACTGTTACCGATTTTCGATATTTTTGACTCGCACACCGTTAGCATCACTAAGCGCCATGACAAAGACTCCTTCCAATGTCATAAAAAATAAATAGAACGAATTGTCAGAACTCTTGCGTTACAGCTTTACACCGCCTTCGAATGGAAGTTTTCATGGCAGTAATGGCTCGGAGGGTACTACCGAACCCATTGTGAGTAACATTTTTTTTTAAACTTTTTTGGTTTTGCTTATCTCAAAATCTTTGCTTAAATAGACACGCAGTCTCGTCTCGCAGATTTTCAAATTAGATTAATTGTCAGCAGAATAGAGTTGAAAAAAAAGAGATTGGAAGGATCACCAAAAGACTACATTGAAGATTTTTTATTAGACAGGGTTACACTGAATTAACAGCCCTTGTCCGGGTGAAGAAACCCGGTTCGAAAAAAAACGGATGTTGTGGAAGCTTGTGTACATTAATTACATTTTGTAGTAAATAATATTTTTCCCCGACTATTTTCAATACATTTTTTAAATACCAAATACTTACTTTAAATCGTCTGTCTTGTAAAACTTTTTTAATAGCTACCAGCTCGCCAGTATCGCATAATTTCGCTTGAAAGACCACACCAAAACTGCCATTGCCAATCACCTTGGTATCTGTGTAGGAAACTTCTTGCACGCGGTCCGTACCTTGGCCAGGTGTGGCAACGACTGTTGTAATCTTGGACCCATCTCTGCCTGTAAAATGATAGTAAAAATAGAAAAATGTTTGTTAGTTTTTTTAGGCATTTAAATAAGATCAAAAGTATCAACTTTTTCCCGGTTAAGGCACAAGTTTTCGACGTGAAAGCGCTCAAAATACTTTGAGACCAGACCTTTAATGATTACTAATCGGGATGATTAATGGTTTGGTTGATTATTTTCCTGAGAATAATTTTAATGATTGATTACCATTACTTAAAATTTTCCAATTAAAACAAAAAAAAAATATGTTTTTTCACGATTGTTAAAGTAATCCAAAAATCAATAATAATCTAAGAAATCGAAAAAATTTTTTTTATTACTTTTGATTGTTTTCTATTTTTGATTACATTTAATTATTTTTTTGTTGATTACTTTAATAATTTTTTTTTTAATACTTTTGATTATTTTTTATATGTTTGATTACTTTTAATTATTTTTTTGTTGATTACTTTTAATAATTTTTTTTTATTACTTTTAATTTTTTTTATATGTTTAATTACTTTTGATTAATTTTCATTTTTGATTACTTTTCGTTTTCTGATTACTTTTAATTATTTTTTTGTTGATTATTTTTAATTATTTATTTTATGTTTGTTTACTTTTGATTCATTTTTATTTTTGATTAAATTTGATTTTTTATTTTTTATTACTTCTCGTTTTTTGACTACTTTTAATAATTATTTTTTTGATTACTTTTAATTATTTTTTTTCTTGATTGCTTCTGATTATATTTTAGTTTTGATTACTTTTCGTTTTTTTTTTCTATTTTTTAATAATCCTTAAAAATCATTAAACAATCAAAATAATCATTACCAATTAAAATAAAATATTAAATTATCTTTTAAATAAGTAGATTAACTATTAACTATAGAAAATTGCAATTAGTATTTCAGAAGAAAAACTGGGTCATAATCACTTAATGAATTATTCGCTTATCCTACTCGGTAGCTTAAGACTTAATTCTGCACATTGCTGCATGCTTTTCTAACATCCAGTTCACACTTCTCATTTAAGCATGAACTCTTACACTTTTCATCACATTTACCTATCGTTTCCCAGGCGCCTTCCAATTTCTCTTTGCTTGGATCGATTTCTTTTGGAATAGAATTGGCTACACTGTGTTCAGGCCATAGACCATTTAATTTACCGATGAGTTGTCGCATACCTGAAGCAGCAAAAAGTAGCACAACGTAAATTATGCATTGCGTGCGGCAGTGGAAAGAAAGGACAAATTTCGTCAAATTTCGTTACATATCATTAAAGTTGCATTTAAAAAACGTAAGAAAAAATTTTTTGATATATTTTTTTGTTGCGATTTATTTATGATTTTGCGAGCGAGCAGCGTATAAAAATTATGGGGCGTTAACGCTGTTTATCGGTAGGCGCTAAAAACGTTGCCAAGTGGAAACTAGAACGTTGCTAAAAACAAAGTCATAAACGCTATTTAATAATACTAATAACAATAAACAAAGAAATGATACAAATAGGTATATGTATGTATGTATGCATGTATGTATACTTGTGTATGTATGCTACATCTGTGTGAATATTTTCTTTGTTAATTTGCCAGGCAGCTAGGCTAGAAATGTAATCTTAATAATAGCTTTTATAAAAGTAATAATCAAATAGCAACCGCAAAAAAAAAAAAAATAAAGAACTAAGTATGTACTTGAGATTGTCAGGCGTTATTGAGGTTTTTTTTTCTTTAACAGCTGTTTGTTTTCTAGTCAAATATGCTTATCGCTATGTATTGTGCTTGTTTTACTATTTTCAACGTACATTTTTTAGACTTTTTATTGCACGTATGTATGTATAAGTGTTCTTGCATGAGTACACATGGACATACGTCAAAGTAAATTATACGAGCTAAAAATGGTAGATAAAAGCGATAATTATAAGATTTTATCGTTTGCCAACACTGAAGCAGTACAGAGTTGTATGTATGGGAGAGAAAAAAAAAGAAGAAAAAAAACCGAAAAAATGGACGCTACAAAGTGCTACTTGTTTGTAACAAAAGGGGACTTTATGAGTTTTTAAATTATTTTATTTATTGCCTTATCGTCACCGGAAGTCCAAGCAGTTTACAAGAGACAACATATCAAGGTAAATTTTAGAAGGCTGTTGAGTAAAATAATGTTAAATAATAAATTAAAAACTTAAACAGACCTCTTCAAACAAAGGAATGGGTTCGAATACGATTAATCGATTTTTCAAGCGACAGAAGTGGACTCACCTCAACGTATAGAAAATCATAAACCACTATGGTGAAATATCTTCATTTATATAAAAGAACAAAAAAAAAGGTCTCCATTTTACCCTAAAAGTCCTCCGTCTAATATGGAAACACTTACTCAATAGAGCGAGTACGAAAATTACTGAGCTACAGGAGAGAGAACTCGTAAAAACTACAACACAATGGTTGCCAGATTTTCTAGTTTAAAAATAAATGTGTACTTATTTACTTATAAATTTTAAATAATATACTTTTTAATACTTATTTTATTTTTATTCTTATCACTAAAAAGTAGACAAAAAAAATATAATGTGCTTAGCGTAAGCTGCTTTTTTATCACTGGTATGCAAGTGGGCGTTTACCTATGCACTCAATGACAGCTGTGTGTCAATCAAGTTGCAATAAGATAAGGAAAAACCAGAAATAAAGAAAAGAAAAAAAAAACCGCAAATTTGAAGGGTTGTCTTGCATTGCTTCCTATATTTCAATGTATCAGCAGCACTTTTTTTAGCATTGGTTGACTTTTTTAAACGCAGCTGACAGGTGTTGACAACTACATACTTCATTTGTTCGTGCTTTGACATTCAAACTGTCGAAGATTTGATAAAAAAAAAATATTTGGGTAAAACAACAAGTCAATGTCAATGAAAAGATAATATTTATTAATTATTTTATTACATTTTAATGGTGAAAAAAAGCAACGTAAAGATAGCTTGTTTTTAGCGCTCAAAGTTTATTAGTTTTAAATGCAGTTCCCAACCTTTTTTGTTTTTATTTTTCCTTTTATTTTTTATGCGCTTTAAACAAGTTTATTTTAAATTATTTTGGCAGAAACACAACATTTTCCGAACTATGTACATAATGTGGAAAGTGAAGGTTGTGGCTGTCACTTTTTCTATCACAGCAGCTGTCAAGGTAGTAAAGCGTTGAGGGAGAGAAAAAAAATATATCGCATGCGATAAATAATGTAATTGCTATAGTTTATAGTAAGTAGACAGGCATTTTATTACTCATTAAATGTAATCAAATATTAGATTGTTAATATTTTACAAATTTGAAAGATATCGATAAACGATTAGGTACACACATTAATCGACTGCGCATTAATTGCGACACACACTTGCTGTTTGGCTTAGACCTACAATTATTATAAATTGTGCACTTGAACTTTTGCGCTTTTATGTGAAAAAAAAATTGTATTTAAATTTTGTTGCTCTAGTATTAACTTAATTGGCGTATCACTTGTTATTAAATGCTCTCCATGAATTGCAATAAAAACAATAACAACACAAAACTGGTTTTTAGTAGTTCATTCACTTTTAATTATACGATTACTCATAAGCAATAAATTATATTGAATCAAAGAATCAATATCCATATGTAAGTACAACGGAAATTAAAACCAGTATTTTGTAGTTGTATGTCAGGGCCGTTGATTGGTGGTATTTTGCAAACTTCAACTGTCAAATGAAGGCCAAAATGTATAGGGTAAGCAAACAAGGAGACAAATTGCAAAAAATAAAAGTTTACAAAGTTAAAAAAAAATTAGAAAAAATAAAAAAATAAATTAAAAAAAAAATAACAAAACAAATAATATTAAAAAAAATAACAAAAAAAATAAAATAAAAAATTGAATGAAACAAAAAAAAATCAAATAGAAAATAAAAATAAAAAAAAAAAATTAAAAAAAATAAAAAAATTAAATAAAAAATAAAAAAAAAAAATATTTAAAACAAAGAACTCAAAAACCATACAGAGGATTTCAACATCTCGCTTGTTTTGGAATAACGCAATGTTTTTGCTTTCGGAATTTCAGAGTTGTAGAATGATCAAATGGGGAAAAGGGACCGTTCAAGTATTACGTAAGCAGATTTATTACAATTATTTACCCCCCCCCCCCATCCCCCTTGTCATCGAAAATAAGCAAAGCGGTTACCCGCTCCCACCATGCAAAACAAAAAAAAAAAATTTGAATTTTCAATTATAACTGAAAATGTTTTTGACAAAAATAAACGTTAAAAATGCAAACTGAAAATCCAGTTACAAAATACAGCTAATAAAAAAATTATGAACTAATCAAATAAATTTGATTTGTTGCATTAAAATTTCAGATTTGTAGCTGTCAGCGCAGCAGCGATAGATAAAAAAGGTAAATAAAAGAGTCTGGACTGTCACTATTAAGTTGGTAAATAATAAGCGTCTAGCAACATTTGAATAAAAAAAAACACAAATTTATCAAAACGCGAATCGAGTAAATTTTATCTCATTTAATTACTGTGCTACTTGCAGACTGATAACAAAGGCAAACACGGCCTGGGCTTTTTTTATGGTTCTATAATCTTCAGCACCAAGTGGCCCAAGCTTTATTTGTACAGACTTGAAATTTGTGAAACCCAAAATATATTTTATTTTAGTCAAAATACGACAACAGACGGTTTAATAGCTTAACTTTTAAGTAAAAAAAATGTTTAGAAAGCTTTTTAAAATGTCATTTCCATGTAAATTCTGAATAAGGAGATTTACAACAATTTTCGCTGTTTGTATTACTTTTATCATCTTTTTAAAATAGAAAACAACAAAAAAAAAATAAGTAAGCAAAAACAATTATAAGCTCTCATAATTTTGGTTGATATCACCCAAGCGACAAGTTTACATTTGATATTCAAAGAAAATTTAAAATTGACAAAAAGAAAATTGCTGTTTTATTCATAAGTCGCTTAATGTTTACGAAAAAAATGTGATTTTCTATATAAGTCGCTTAATGTCAACAAAAAAAATCGTCTTTAATTTCTATAAATTTTCAGCAGAGGTAGTTCATAAGCTCAAAGCTTTTGGGGCAGCGTGATGTCAAACTCTGAGCGCCAATTTTGTTGGAGAGTTCTGGGGCTAGATTTTTCTAAAACATTTCTAATTGAAACCACATTAGTTTCAACTTTAATACCGAAGTCAGTGTGAACACTACATAATACGCTTTTACGCTGCTCACTCGCTTTATGCTCAAACTCTCTATCTCTCTCTCTCTCTCTCTCTAATATTACTTGGATCATATTGCTTTGAATTGGTGCGCGTTAATATGCGTGTGCTTTTAGCGCTTCCGCTGCCACTACGCACATTTGCAAGCGGTGGTCTACGTTTACCACCGCTGCTGGAGGAGGTTGTGCCGCTGGTTGTTGTTGTTGTGGAAGTGGTTGCGCTATCCGATGATGATGATGCTGTTGTTGTACCGGAACTATCACATGCTTTATTATGTTTAGTTAGTAGCTTCGCTTGTAGTGTTGCCACTGCAATGGGCGGCTTCTTTTGAAAACTAGCGCACGAAGCATTCGCGCTTGTTGTTGTTGTGAGTTTGGTTAAAGGCGCGCCGGCGGAAGAAACGCGTTTCAAACCGATAGCATTGGATTTATCATCAACAACGCCACTATCATCGTCCAACTCGTATGAGCGCGTTAACGTCAGCGATGTTGTGGAGTTGCGTCGCTCCGTGTCCGTTTCACTGGTGCCATCGCTACCATTTTTCTTTTTTTTACGCACAACTTTTACGATTTTACGCGGACGCCCCGTTTTAATCACTTTGAATGACTTATGCAAGTAATCGCCGAAACGATTACTTTAACAGCGCACAAAAGTAAATAAAAAAAAATCAAAACTAGGGAAGAAGTTTTTTCTTTTACAATTTTCGCAAGCAACACTTTTTTTTAAAAAACACTTCTTTAGAGCGCAAGGAATTAAAAATGTAAGCTTTGTTTAAATAAATGCCTTCAATGTGGTGGAACAATTTCTGATTATTTTTTTTCGTACAAATTTTTTACTGCAATTTTCACTGCAACTGCACTGTTCACCTCACAGTTTTGCGTTTTTGACCTAGTTTTTTCGCCTTAATCGTGCGTCTACAAAGCGATTTTTAACAGCACAGGGACGACGCGCATAATTTTTATATGAAAAAAAAAAATAAATAAAATTAACCGTTTGCAGCCTCTTTACACACGCGCGAGCTTATTGCATTGACGACCAGCGAAAACTACTGCAATGCTGTATTGGCAAATCACGGGGGACCCGACGCTCGCGAATCAGCTACAATAATTGCAAGTCGCACGGTAGCATTCTTTGTAGATTTTTTTTTTTTTCAGTTTTTTATTTTCTAGTTTTGGCACAGCAAAAAAATGAAGAAGACATTTTTCTTTTGATTTTTTATATGCGCCCACCGCCGTACGCTCGGAGTGACGTTTATGTAGAGCGCGCGCTTAAGAAGTTGATAGCAAGCAAGCAAAGTTATGTGTGGGCTACATAAAAAAATGCAGCAGCAACAACAACTGTGTAGCGAGGATCAGAGCGCGATTGCCGAAATTTTAGCGTTGAAACTATTGCAATCGACAAACAAACTTGAAGACGACTGCCACACGACTGAAATGCACTTTTTCATTTTTTGACTAAAAGTCTCGAGCGCATTTTAATTGGCAACGCAAAGTTGAATGCATGAAAAAAAGAAAAAAAAATAATAAAAAAAAATTAAAATAAATAGAAATAAGGGAAAATTATAAATAAAAAAAACCTACCTACCTCTATCCTCATGATTTTATCACAAAATGTTCGAAAATAAATAAACAACCAAAATCTAAATCAAAATCAAAGGTAGACAAATTTTTGTTTGTGCTGGGGTCGCATGAAAAATGCGCTTTGATCCGGCGCGTAATTAAGCAAATTGTCGAAAAATTATTTACGTGCAATGAGACGCTCAACTAAAGGCGTTCGAATAAGTATTATTAATTGCTTTTGCAATTAAAATGTGTGCCAACAGCAATGAAATATTGTTATTAAACTATAAACGTAAAATGTACAATTAAAAATATCAATAAATATTAATAATATACTAGAACAGCGGTGTAAAACTTGTGTATAGGGCGCATTTTCTAGTATCGATTAACGATGTTTTTCACACATTACAAAAAATTATTGACACTCAAAAGAACATTTAAAGATTTATTATAGATTGCTGCAGTTTTCACCTGCAAAGAATTCGAAAACTTTTTTCAAAATGTATCATAAAACATGCGAAAACGTGACGCTAAAGGTTCGAGCGACTTTTTCATAACCTCACTTTTTAACGTAACCTCACTTTTGAACTAAAAAGAAGTGATACATGAAGACGCAATATTCAAGTTCGCTTGGAAAAAAAGAATGAATTTCACAGGATACTTATCAGTTTAGAATCCTACGCAACATTAGCAATTTATGCATGATTGCTATCGACTTTGCTCTATTGCGATAACATAAAAATAGCATGCGATTATTGCTATCGTCGCTTTGGTTAACAAATGAAATGGCATTATTTTCATTTAATTTGCATATTATTCTTTCGCTGAGCTGCATAAAATATGAAATGCAAGAAAAAAATTTTAACACATTATTTAAATCGTTTTAATGAAATGAAAATGACGTAGTTGGGGTTGGGTAACACTGCGCTACGACTGCGGCGCATTGAAACAACGAACAGGGTTATTACTAGGGTTATTACTAGGGCTGTGCGTTTAATTGATTAATCAAAATTCTGATTAATCATAATTTCGATTACTCAATTAATTGATTAACTACGATTTTTGATTAATCAAAAAGGGTGTTTACTCGATAAATCAAGATTTTGATTAATAATGATATTTTGAACCATATTTGGTTTTTAATTTTTTTTATTTTCAGCTATTTCAAGGCAAAACTTTCACATAAGAAAATGAGTAAATTAATCAGTTTTTGATTAACCATTTTTGAAAATACTCGAGTAACGCTCGTTTTGATTACTCATAATTTTGATTAATCAAGTAAACGATTAACTGAAAGTTTGACTAATCAACATAAACGATTAAAGGCACAGCCTTAGTTGTTACCTTCAAGTCAAGAGTAAAAGGTTTCACAGCGTCAAAAACGAAATTGCGTTCGATTTTTGCGCTAGCACTGTAGCTGCCGCTGTTACCCATGCCTAATCGTCAGTAGCAGCAAAACAGTTTATAGTTGCAATAGCTTTTAACACAAATGAAATGCAAATAAACTCATTAAAAACGTTTAGTCAAGCACAACGCGCACAGGTAGGTAGGTTCCTCAAGCAGCAAACAGCGCGTGCAGCGCCGTAATGCAATTAAATTCTAATAAATTGTAAGAAAAATATTGAAGGCAACCCAAACAAAAATCGAGTGAATTTGTGAACAACAAAAGTAAACTATAAAACCCCCACCACTATTAATAAAGACATCACACAGTGTGCACAATGTCAATGTCTATCACTCGTCGTTGCATTGCGTTCAATGAAAAATTTAATGGGCAGCAGACAGCTGGCGCTATTCGAATGACAAAACTTGCTGGCGCGTGTAGATAGTTTTTAGGAAATGAAATGAACAAAAGGTTCCTGAAAGGAAAAAACACAATAATTGGGAGAAACGATTTGGTAATAGGATTAGAGAATTGCTAAGAATGATGAGCTTTTGACAAACACTAAACGTTTAATAAAGAAACAATTGTGTTGGTCGTGAGTTAAGCAGCTTTCAAAAGTAATTTAACCTTAATATTAGGCTGCGCAGGAGGTCTTTTTTTCGAAAGCCCTGGAAAATTCGAAGCTTCCTTAAATTAGTCGATTGTTAGCAGTCTGTGTGCTACAAGTGATTAGGTCAGCGTTATTTTAAAATAATTTTTTTTTTGGTCTTAAACTTGATCACTGTCGATCAGTGCCAAAGTATTGTACAAATTTCCCTAATTTACTTGGATAAAATATAAAAATCAATGGTGCGATTCATGATCTATGGTTTCAAATCACTGCTCAGCACCAAGCGTTACAATAAAAACAATCTAGATCGCTGTCGATCAGTAGAAAAATAAAGAAGGAAAGCTCCAATCATTACTGATCGCTTAAAAATAATTATTAATAACAATTAAATTTAATAAAAGCAGTAGTATTTAAACCGAAACAATTTCATTAAACTCATAGAAATCTAGCAAGATCAGTGATCTCTAAAAACCTACAAAATTCACTGGTTTTTGTTTTAGTTTAAATTTTCTTGTGCTTAATTTTTAAAATATTACGAAACTAATGTTGCATAAATAAATATCAACAGAAAATCAAAGTCCATCAACGAAATCATCAATCAGCGCCAACAAAGTGTGCACAAAAGCTCAACTGGATTTGGAAATGGCAATTAGCATTTCAGTAATTAGCGTGACATTTCTTTGCTTGGTGGTTTTGCGCATTTTTTGTTAAGGATCACATGGCTGAATGATAAATAGGTAATTAAGGTAATTAACCGAAATGACCTTGTGCTGAGTGTAAGAGCACATTTTTCAACTTTTCAGGTTACAATGGGGGTGATGAAAAATTTAAAATTCCAAAAAAAAAAAACGAAAACTCACAAACACTTCTGCATGATCAGTGCAAGACCGCAGTCTGCTCAACGCTTAATAATATTTAAAAAGTAATTTGCAAACGACAAAGAAACGCCAGCATTAAAATACACTTTCTATACTTTCTTATCAATTTCTTTATCGTCAATACTTTGTCAACTAATCTGCCCAATTGTTTTATAATCTTGGCAAAATAAAAACAAGATAAGCAAATGAAGCGCTGATTTCTGTCAAAACAATAAAAAAAAGATATTAAGCCGCTCATCAACACACTTATACAAGTAAACACATACGATTGTAACCACTCACGCTCCGTCCCTCATCGATTGACCAATTCATCATTTCACGACTTTGCTTTGTTGCCTTCTTTGTTTGCTCATATATGATAGAGACGTATCTACTATGTAAATGGCATGTGATCGTGACAGCCCATTATTGACTAATTGAAATTTAAATTTGTTTGAACACAATACTCGTGTGTAACTAATTAACATGTCTGAAGATAGATCTTGTTATTCGTACGTCATTTTTTAGTGATGAAATCAATGTTTGTTGATTTAACAATTTTGATAGCTAACTTTTGTTTAGAACGATCGTCAGTGAGTGATAAGAAATATGAATCTAAAAATAACGCGTTCGCATTTCATGTACATACATTTGTTTTCAGTTTTACTTTTAATATTAATTTAGTTTAAGCATATTTGCCGAATTATTTATAGATAGAAGCGTGTTTATGAAATTAGAGGAGATTGTAAAAGGTTTATTAATAGCTTGAATTTTTAGAATCGCTCGTCCCTTATTGACTTAAATGCTATTATTTTGGCAAATATATAGGCGCCAAGAAAATGAGGTCAAAAAACAAAAAAAAATTTGTTTGTTTCGAAAACTAACCTAATTTTTTTTGGAATTATCACATCTTTCTGAGAAAAAGCCATTTGACATGTTTGCAGAAATTACTTACTTCCAGATCCCTTAGAGCATTTTGATCATTGTCTATATCAGTTCGAGAAATTCTACTGTCAATTTGTATTGAAACATCAGAGCATATCCACTAACCTAACCAGTCCTTTTACTCGAATGAAAAAGCTCCACAATCACTTCTCATGATATTGTTTATAGAAAAGTTAATTTTAGATACAAAAACAATAAACAATAAACAAAAACAAGAAAAAAAATTAAGAAAACAAATGCAGCAAAGCATAGCAACAAATGCTTTGAAATTTTAAATACAAACATCAACTGATAAATTGTCACGCGATGTTATTGATCGTGGCAGTAATAGGAGCACGCTAAAAATTTGAAAATAAAACGAGGGGGTAAGAAATGATAACAAAGAAAAAGGAAATACTAGTGTATGATTGAATAGAAAAATTAACGATTTGTTAAGAATTGCATAAAGGTATAAAAGAAAAAAAAGTTATTTGATAAACAAAAAAAAAAATGAGAAAAACAAACAAAAAAATTAAAAGAAAAAAAAAAAACAAAAAAGTAATAAAGAAAATAATAAAAAAAAGTTAAAAAAATAAAATATTAAAAAATAAATATTAAAAAAAATATAAAAAAAAAATAAATAAAAAGAAATATTTAAAAAAAATTTCAAAACAATTAAAATAAAAAAAGGAATTA
Organism: Sphenella marginata; assembly: GCA_951509765.1. Classification (NCBI taxonomy): domain Eukaryota; kingdom Metazoa; phylum Arthropoda; class Insecta; order Diptera; family Tephritidae; genus Sphenella; species Sphenella marginata. The sequence goes on from OX608081.1 coordinate 78,207,007, forward strand.
AAAAAAAAATAAAAAAAGGAATTAAAAAATATTAAAAAAAGGAATTAAAAAAAGGAATTAAAAAAAAAGATTAAAAAAAGGAATTAAAAAAAATTTAAAAAGGAATTAAATAATTTAAAAAAAAATTTAAAAAAAAATAATAAAAAGGGGATACATTTTAAATAAAATAAACAAAAGCAAAAATAAATGGCTGACGAAAGTACGGGAAAAAATTAGATACCGAAAAGATTAAACAAAAAAATGTTACTCAAATGTTTCTAAAATTAACGAGTACAAAAATTTGCAAGTTTTAAAAATAAATTTAAATTAGATAAACCATATACATATGTACATATGTATGCACAGAAAAAAGTAGAAGTAAAAAAACTTTATTTGACCAAAAAATAAAAAACGAACCAAAAAGAAAAAAAAAGAAAAAAATAAAGCAGCTACTTTTGTTTACTTAATTCGTAGATGAAAAGGTAAATGAGCAACAACAGTGTAGCTAGGGTATTGTATAACGAGAAAAATAACGTAAAAAATAATAAAAAAAAATTAAGTTTTTGAAACAAGGAAAAGAGTTGACGTCAGACTATGAGAGAATGTGTTATAACTAACAATAAAATAAATAAAAATATATGCTCACGTTGAAAAAAATGAACAAACTAGCCCAGCTCATTAAGTCGACCAACCAAAAGCAACTATCAACTGAGGTACTTAACTACCCAATGGGGACAAAGTTCAACACAAATTCTGCTGAATTTTAGCACAAGAAGGGTAAATTAATTAGTGGAAGAAAAAAAAAAAAAACAAAATAAACTAAGAAATAAACAAACAAAAAATTTGTAAGCAACAAGAGAGATATTTTACTACTTCGGTGAAAAAAAAACAAAGAAAAAATTAGCGATGACCTCAGACCACTTAGGCGTACACATCGAATGACGTTGTAATTATTTACATAAAAAGGTAAATGTTTATAAAACACGAATAGTGGTGCTCTGCAAAAGTGGTGAAAAGTGTAAAGCAAATTTGTTACAATCTTCAAAGGGGTTAGAATTGAATGGCAAATAAATCAAAAGGAAAAAGAAGCCAAAGCATTGTGGTTGTATAAAATATTTATACAGAATTGAAATGAGTACAAAGCGTAAATTCCAGCGTAGTGTTGTTGGTATGCTCTAAAACAGATGGTGCTTATGGCAAATGGCAAACAAAAAGTTTGTACGAATTTCGTAGAAAAAACGGTGGAAATCATTAAATCGCTTCTTCTTAAGCAAAATAAATGATGATACAACTTCAGTGTGTGTGTAGCAAATTTCTTTAGTTTTTTTTGCATAAATTTGAAATTTAAATTTAAAAGTTTTATGAAATTTTTCTTTTTACATTTTTCGGCAAAAAACTAATATTTTTAATTAATTTGTTTAAATTCTCTTAACAATTCATATTTTTTTAAACTATTTTCTTGTGCTTTGAAATTTTTTTTATTTAAAAATATTTTTTTTAATTAAGTTTTTTTTAATTTAATTTTTGTAATTTAAATTTTTGCGAGACTTTTTGTTAAATTTGAAATAAAGAAAAAAAATATTCTGATAAAAAAATTTACAATTTTTAAAAAATCTTTAAATTGAAAATAAAATCGGATAAAACGAAAAATCTTGAAAAACATTTAAATTAATTTAAAAAAAGAAACTGCACATATCTCGCAAACCATTGTTAGTTAGAAAAACTTAGAAGCCCCAAATCTAGCAAAAAAAAAAATAAAGAAAAAAAACATAAACCGACAAAACAAATTAAAAAATTAATAATGAAATCAGTATTTTGATTCCTAACGACAAACTAAAATCTCGCAACCTGCAGCATCTTTTACACACTAGATACACCAAGTCCAGCGCATCCGTTGGCCTACATTTAGGCGCTTTAAATAAAATATAAAATAATTGCATTTTAAAATAATAAAAAAACAAACGCAAAAAAGCTCATTCACAAGGTTTCATGTATGAACGATTTTCATACATTTTTTTATTAAATCTATAACACTCTGTTCTTGCTCATTTCTATTCAATTCAAGTGCTTTCAACGGCGAACGTAGTGCCAAAATTTCGATTTCGAAAATACAAATTGCAGCCAACTTAACACACATTCGAACATTTTCTATATAGCATATGTACGTGACAATTAACTCGTAGCCAAAAAATCGCATTTGATTTTCTAGCAGACGATAAGCAACGCCCACTCTGGTTTAAAAAGGCGCCAGACACATTGCGTTAAATTTTTTTATGACAAATTAAATTAAAAAAAAGTTAAAAATATATTAAGAAAAAAGTAAAAAAAAAAGTAAGAAGAAAAGAAATTAAATTGTAGAAAAAATGTTTTTAGCACAGCTAAAACTAAGCGTGCGTTTTTTAATTTAATTTAAAAAAAAACTTTAGTGCGTAAGTGTGCTCAAGCACTTGAAAAGAAAACAAAAATATATATATAATATCATACACAAAATGGAAAACAATGATTTGTACGTAAATAAGGAATTTAGAATATTGGGAAAAATAGCTACAACAAAAACACAAAAAAAGAAATTTACAAAAATACTGACAATACCGGACACACCCCTTTATTAAATAATAGTACATACATAAGTAAACAATTGTGGGGAGATCATCTTCAACACATACAATAATCTACAAGGCGATTGCTTTTTTTAATTTTTTTGTATTGATTTGTTTTTTATTTATGGGGCGTTTCGAACAAATTTTTTTTGCAGAAATTTTTTATATGCTATCTATTTACTTTCATAAATTATTTTATATATTTTTAATTGGAATTTTTTACATAAATATTTGTAAGTTTTATGAGCTAAAGACCAGTTACCAATAATAATTTTTATTTAAAAAATGTAATTTGGGTACAGCAGCCGAGATCCTTTCCCTGCTATTCTCCCCTTCCTTTCCAAAATCTCTTTCCTATTCAACACCCTAATCCTCCTCTTATGCCCCTCCCTTTCATTTGCCGCTATTCCTTCCTTACTCCCCCCTTATTCTCTCATTTTCCTTTCCCAATTCGGGTTCTTTTTTCTACTCCTCTCAGAATCCCAATCCTACTCCTTTATACATATATCGTTGACTGAGTATTGTGCTTCCTGTCACAGCGCAGTTAATGCACCACATTGTGCTGCATGTGGCAGTTGGTTGGCTTTTTGGAGCGATAACCTCAATGACTGCTTTTATAATGTGCAAAAAAATTGATATGGAAAATTTTTCCGCGGTTGGAAGTACATAAAACGGAGATAACGCAACTTTTCTGAAATAAATGAAATGAGGATGTATAGGTAGAGGAATAATTAAAACAAAAATAAAGTAAAGAAAGAAAAACAAAAAATAATAAAAAAATTTTTTTTTTTAATTAATGGAAGAAAATACATAAGTTTAAAAAATTAAAGGAAAAAAATAAATCTAAAAAAAATTTTAATAAAAAAATTTTTAAATTAAAAAAAATTTAAAAAGTTTAAAAAAAAATTTGAAAACAAAAATTTTAAACACTTAAAAAAATATGAGAAAATAAAATTTATGACCACTGAATTAAAGAGAGAAGAAAATAACAAAAAATAAAATAATGTAGGAACGCAAAGAGTAGATCATCGATCAAAAATATTTAAAAAATTAAAAAAAAGTTAGGAGAAAAAAATCAAAAACAACAAAATTAACAAAAACACAAAACGCGTACGAAAACTAAAATTTCATGCTAATTGTGGACTATTTCGCAGTTAATTAGTAATGAGAATCATCGACTGAACGCGTAAGCGTCGTGACCAGCAATTTTAGCGGAAGACAAAGATAATGGAACCACTAAGCCCATCGTTGTCGTGTGAGCTGCTGCTGAGCCTAATTTGATGAATTGAATTTAATTAAAAATCGCTAATAAATCCACTTTTTTATTTTCAGATAGCACTCTTTTGGCCTTTCAAAGTCAATGAAAGGGGAAAAAAAATTCAATTAAAATTTAAAGAATGTGCCTTATCTTTATTGGCTCTTGTCAATGGCTCGATCGAAGTAAGAGTCTATGTGCATATATTCGCTCCACATTAATGTTCGTTGTATTCAAAAATTTGTTTCTGTAAAACTTGCCTTTTTTTGTTTTTATTTTTACTACGCACATCGTTATCGCTCTACCTATTTGTGATTGCTGTTTACTATATTTAATACTACAAATGAATAGATTTAGGTATTTATAAAGAAATATATTCCAGTAGCATACATATTTATTTAGATTTAGCCTAGAGCGGCAACGAAGTTCATCAAAAATATATGCAAAATTTAATGGAGCGTTCTAGGAAGGTATCGCTTTGGAATTTTATGATATTTCGAAAATTTACGCTACTATAATGTACTCCCCAGTAGGCCTTACTTTTTCGTACGAATTTTCATAAATATCGCTAGACAAGCTATTTTATTAATTAGCAAAAATAAATTGATAAATAAACCTAAACTTAATATAAACATTTTTAGTTTTATATAAACATTACACATGTAAGTAGGCGTCCAAAAATTGCCTAAAAAAATATGACCTAAATTTTGTTTTATTTTTGGAAACAAAACATATAAATTTTTTTTTTGGCATCCGTAGAACATTTTTGGCAAACCATTGAGAGGGATATGCTTGTATGTAGCATATTTAAGTAACTAAAGATTTATGTAAAAAACAAAAAAAATATTGTACAAGGGCACGTTTAAAAAGTGGGCTAGTGGGCCTCCTCTATGAGTTATCTGCTATGTGAATATGTGTTTGTTCATTGACTTAGAAAAAGAAATAGAACATAGTAAAGAGAAAAGAGAAAAGATTTTGAAACACACGATCGCCAAATTCTGGGTAACTTAAATTTTTGTGTTTTTTTTTTGTTAATTAAGTTTAGATATAATTAATTATTTTCTTTGGAATATTTTTAGTTAAAACTTGATACACAAAAAGCTAAAATATTTTGGCCCTATCATAAATTTCATGTGAACGAAATTCCTAAAAAAAAAAAAAATAAGCAGAACAATAACAATTTTATACACTTTGTTTTTGTTTTGCTTTATAATTTTTGCGAACATTTCATTTGTATGAAATGCCTTAAATTTTCGAATAGAAAATGTTAATAAATCTTTCTTTTTGTCAAAAACTTGTGCCTTACCAGAGTTGGTTGTCATGCAAATTATTTGAGTTTCAGACTTACCTAAAAAGAGAAGAAAAAACAATAGTTAATACATGTTGTTACATTTTTTAGATAGCAATATAAAAAAATGTGTCATCGCATTTTCAAGTATATCCTCCCTATATCTATCTTATTATATAGAAAGAAAAAATTCTGCTCTGTTAGTTTCGGATTTCAAGACTATAAAGAATTTAAAAAAACAATATACGTAAGAAAGAAGAAAATAGAAAATGAAAAAAATTTAATAAGAAATGTTAAAAAAATGTAAAAAAAATTACAAAACAAGAAATATTAAAAAATGAAATTTCAAAAAAAAAAAAAAAATGGGAGAGATTCAAAATTAAAAAAGGAAAAAATAAAAAAAACCTTCAAAACATAATGAAAAAATATAATAAAAAATAAAAAAGAAATAAAAAAACAATTAAATAAATAAGAAAGAAAAAAGTAATAAGAATTGTTAAAAAAAAAAATTACACAACAAAATATTGAAAAAAGAAATTTAAAAAAAAAACGACAACTTAAAAAAAATGAAAAAAAAAAAATAAAATAATAATTTAAAAAAGAATGAGAAAAAATAAATAAAAAAAGCAAATATAAAAAAAAGCAAATAAAAAAAACAAATAAAAAAAAAAAAAAAATATAAAAGGGTTTTGAAAATCTGTTTCTTGAATTCCTGAGTAGTACACAATTCTGAACATCGCAAAAATATACACAAATTTTTTTTTAATTAAATCAGTTTGTATGAAACTCGCAGAATTTACTAAATTTGTCGATTTAACGAGACATTTGTTGCTTTTAAGGATTGCGCTAATGTTTAACAAATGTCTCAGTAGAACGTTTCAATTACTATATTTTTTAAACCTATTTTAATTAAAAGTAAAAAAAAAATTCTTCGACTAAACTCATCGATCGCAATTTAAAAAATTTTTTTAATTTATTTGTTATTATGTTAAATATTGAGAAATATTAATCCCTGAGCCAATTTGCTTCCTTATATCAAAGGGATATCCCCACTCATTTACCTAAGACAGTTTTAAATTTGCGAAACATTTTGTTCCAGCTCACGCAGGTTGCAGTGGACAACGACTTGTTGCTCGCTGTTATACGCGGATCAGTTTGCAGAACTTTGCCCTCAGCTTCATTGGACGCCATCAGCCGTAGACCGGGCTTCTTCTCATGCACAGCAACAGCGCTTTTGTGCTTACAACTAAGCTCCTTACAGCTATCATCACAGTTCGTCGTCGTAGCAACGTCTATGACATTGCCCTGTTGACTTTTCGTATCCAAGATTTTATCAGTCGTGAATGCAGAAGTGGCGGTAGCATTTGGCGCAAGCGTTGTACGCTTTTTACGTTCTTCTTCGCGTTTACTTTCTTTCTTTTGTAATTTCTGCTTTTTCTGTTCTTTCTCCTGTTGTTTACGTGCATATTTCTCACGTAATTTTGGGCTGCCAAACTCATCCAAATAGTACATGGTATCTTGTAGGCCATCCTTTTTGTTAATTAATTTTGAATCGATAAATGGATCATCGGAGATTTTCAACAATGGAAAATAATAATTGCCATCAGTGGCCAATACTTGTGAGTCGTGTTTGGGATTGGTGGACTTGGTTGCTGCTTGCGGATTGTTACTACTCTTACTGCTATTACTACTATGATCTCTAGTGCTACTACTATGATTATTATTATTATGATGATTATTACTACTGCTAGTTGTGGTTGGCTTATTTGTTTCATTGGCTTTGTGTTGATGATTTTCGTGTTGGGACGTGGTGTGAGAGACACTGCCTACCGGTGCTGAGGCGCACTGCGCACGCACTGACGAGTTGATGCTCAACTGATGTTTGGTCATAGGTGGATGTTTTGCGCTCAACGCTTTGTTGGGGACGATTATACCAAACGAGCCATTGAGTGTGCTGGCTGCAGTGGCAGGCGCTAAGGCACTGCCTGTTTCACCCAAAACACCAGAATTGTTGCCCGAATCACTATCACTATCGCTGCTATCATTATCCACATCATCTTCCACACCCGCATCCAACTCAACGTCCTCATCTACATCGACAACATCGTTCTCCTCATCATAATCATCGGGTATATCAACCTCATCGATGCGTTCCTCCAAGCCCTGTGTGCAGGTGCTTGCGCTATTGCGGTACTTAATACGACGTCCAGTGCTACTACTGCTGCCAATACCGGATGAGTTCTCCGACTCACCGCCATCTTCCGAATACTTGGACAAAGACAGTCCCGATGAATTGGCACCCAAGGATTCGCTGCTTGAAGACGAACACTGCGTCGACTTCAAGTGATTTTGTGAGCCTGTTGTCGAGTCGGCATCACCATCGGCCGCCAAAGTACCGCCGCTGCCGCCGCCATCTGTCACAGCGTCAATGCCACTATCCTGTGAGAGCAGCTGACGATTTGTAGGCGGTTTGAGCTTCTGCAATTGCCATTTTACGTTCGAGCCGTGCAAACAGAGTGAATTGCAGCGCGTATCATGTGAACAATTAGCGCTTAGGTTTTTGCGCGGCACGGCCACAGATGTGCTGCTGGCGGAGGTATTATGTCCAACAACAATAACGCCACTGTCAGCCGAACCGTTTGCTAGTTCGTTAGTGAGACGTTCAAGCAAGGGTATGGTGATTGGCTTGCTGCTGCTGGTGTTGGCGGCACTGCTGTGGCTGCTTATAAGGGGGACGCTGGGTGGTGCTGTTGTTGCCATCAGGGGTTTGAAGTTGTGTGCGCGTTGACACTTATGCTTGATGGGTTATTTATAAGGGTTTTTTTGTTGTCTTCTTTATTGCACTATTTCTTGGCGGCTTAAACCAATTTGTTTGTTATGCGTTGTCTGGCTTTGTTGTTCACACTTTTTAGATTTTAGACTTTTCGATTTGGTATTTTTAAATGCCACTAATTGGCTAAGCAAAGCGCGCCCTTTTTGTTTTGTCTGAGAAAACTCAGTTTGAAAGGCACTGTTTTTGATTCTTTGTTTGTTTGGTTTTTTGTTTTTGTTTGTAATATATCTTTCACTCACACTGAGGACGCATGCACTAGTCCTTGATTCTTTGTTCTAGCACTGGGCGCAAAAATTATTTTCAATTTTTTTTTATTATGTTTTATTTGAGAAAGCTTGGCTTTTCTAAACAGTCACATTGCACTTGTTTACTGAAAATAACAGAAAATCTTTTTAAGCTTTGGGAAATTTTGAAAGCTTTGGCACTAATTAACGATTGGAATTTGGCGTATTGAAATCGATATGTTTAAAAAAAAAAATACAAAAATTTGATAAAAAAAAATGTATAATTCAAATTAATTTCAATTAAAATTTTTTTTTTTTTAAATTTTTTTCTTTAAATTATTTTTTTCCGTTTAATTATTTTTTCCTTTTACTTTTTTTTCTAATGAAATTTTTTTTACTTATTTTAATTTTTACTGTACTCATTTTTTAAACATTTTATTCTGTCTTAATTAACCAAAGTTTCATCATTTTATTAAACACCTTTCTCTCTGAATATTTTTTTAAAGGAATCCATATTTTTCTTTCTGTTTAATATTTAAAAAAATTGTTTTTTATTTTTTATTGAAAATAATTTTAAAGTTGTATTTCAAATACATACATTTTGCAAAAAGAAACTTTCCAAATATATATTTTTGAAATTAAGAAATATTTTTGCACTAATATAAAATTTTTTTGTTGCAAAAAATTCATTCAAATTTGATTACAAACACATCTTTTAATTTTTTGCTTTCGTTAAATTAAAAAAAAAAACACACAATTTTTACATTAGTTAATGAATGAGTTGTTGTTGCTTTTAAAATTCGCTCTTTTATTCTTGTTGTTGCTTCTTTTGCTATACGCTTTTTTCGCCTATTTCTACTTGGGCTACGTTAGCCTTAAATATAACTGCGCGGTTCTCTTACTGTGACTGTCGAGCACTAACTGATTGACTGTCTACAACATGTTAGCTCTCATATTGCTAAGATTGTACAGAATTTAAATTTTTTTAAAATGCGTCTACACATGTACCAGTGTGAGCGCCCTAACACACACATACGGGCGCACACGCTATCTGCGAATGCGAGCAAAAACCCTCACACAAATTCATACAATGGACAGTAGCGAGCAGCTTATCGGTGCCGAACTGTCGAACAAACACACGAACCATACATACACATATATGTATAAGCGTGCGCTTGTTCATTGTCCCGCTATCTGTACGTGACGTGCCGCCATGGCGTATGTGTAAAATATGTGATACCGAATATATTCTTCATTCGCTGTCGCCACCCCCAACCCACAACGAACCAAGAACGAAGATTGCATCGCATTTGTTCGAGTTGTCTGTTGGGTACGAAGAAAATAAAAGAGAAAGTTGAATTTTGCGTGCATATTTTCTACGCTTGCACACACACACACACACAGACAGACTCGCACAGAAAAAGGCAGAGTGGACACGAACGAAAATTTAAAAGCGCTCGAATAGCGAACAACCAACGGAGCGCATATCGTAAGAGCTTACGAATGAAATATGCAGCTGTGTGCGCATATGTGAGGAAAAGCCGAAGTAATTATAACAGTACAATTACAGTAACGCCAGGTAATTCAACACACACGAGCAGCTACTAAGTACTTTGGTAGGGTGGGAAATGGATATGCATTTATTAAAGCACATACGATTTAGTATGGTGGTGTAGGAATGTGAAAACTACCAATGAATAAACGGAAATTAAAAGGAAACAAGAAAGGAGAAAAAGTAAAAAAACTACAAAAGAAAAAAAACAACACATAATACATTACAACGGTTACTTAAACGCTCTGTTGAAGTTGTCTAGTGGCCCTTTTTAAGTATATCTTCATGCATGCACGCTTTGCGGATGTATAGCATTTTTGGATTTGTGTAATAACAACCTAATTGATAAAAATAAAATTTACGCTGATAAGCCGAATGAGTCTGCGTTTATGAACTGGCAAACAAATGCCCTAGGCGCCGAGTTTGCATATGTTGATAAGCTCGTTGGGCGTTGCAATAGGTGGAAAAGGGCATCACGAGTCTAATACGTGCATTCCAAGGGTTTAGCTATGGATTTAAGTTGTGTAAATAGATACTACGTAAGCACTCAAATCATTTTTATAAAATAATTAGTGCTAATGAGGGCTTTATGGGTGATTCGAAAAACACGTTAAAAATAAATGCACAATTTTGTTTAAAAGAATGAAACTTAAATTGAAAAAAAAAATATATATAAAAATCATTAAAACAAAAAATTAATATGAAAAAAAATAAAAAATAAAAACATTACAAAAAAAGATATAAAAAATATAACAAAAAAATTATAAAAAACAAAAAATATTAAAAAAAAAATTTTAAATATACAAAAAAAAAAAAAATATAAAAGAAAACAATTAGAAAAAATTAAAAAAAAAACTGACTAAAAAAAATTAACAATACTATCAAGGAATTTGACAAATGAGCCTAACTAATTGCCTGTCTTTTATTTTGCAAGGTAAAGAAATTTAATGAACTAACAACTCGAGCAATTCAAAAAACACACAAAGCAAAAAAAAGCATAAAGAATCAAATTTAAATTCCAATTAAAATGTGTTTACCTACATTTCCAGCCATAAGCACTTCTAAAATTTGAGAAAAACAAATAAACTTGTTATGAAATATGTCACCAGTGTTAGATTACCAAACCGATATGGATGGTCATAAACAACTTCTATCTAAGCAACGATTTGCAAATATCAGTAGCACTAACAATTCTAAATTCATGCTTTGATATTTGTGTGAATTTACGTCAACCACTGAAATTTGATAAAACTCAAACAGAACCGAAGCCAATCAAGAAAATGTAAAATGATAAGATATCTATTGATGGATAAAGTTAGGTGGGTAATCAAACAATCAGCAAAGTGCAAATCACTGCAAACTGATATCAAAGAAAAATCCTCAAGATAGCAACGCCTCGCAACAGGAATTAATGTCCAAGACAAAAGGGAAAAATTTAATTCTTTTGCGCTATTGTTGAAATTCTGTGCGAACATGATAAGATACTGAATACTTCACGAACACAATTTAAATGAGAAATAAATTCATATAAAATCCAAATAAGAATACATTTTTCATTGTTGTTATCTTCACTCGAAAACCAATCAAACCAATTTTTGTAAAAAAAATTACTAATACAAAAAATTAAAAAATAGCCAATAAAATTAAAAAATAACCAATGAAAAAAATTAAAAAATAAATAATGAAAATAACTAATAAAAAATAGCTAATAAAAAAACTACAAAATTACTAAAAAATAATTAAAAATTTATAAATTGAACAAGAAATAAAAGAAATAAAGAAAAAAAAATATTAAAATAAAATCATTTTAGAATAACAAAAACTATTTAATAAAAAAATATTACATAAAAATAAAAAAAAAGTATTAAAAATAAAAAAAAGTATTACACAAAAATAAAAATAAAAGAATTACATAAAAATAAAAAATAAATATAAATAAGAAAAAAAATATAAATAAGAAAAAAATATTAAATGAAAAGAATTTTGAATGAAAAAAAAAAGAATTTTGAATGCAAAAAAGAATTAAACAAAAAAATAAAAAAAATTCAAAATATTAAATAAGAAAGAAAAAAAATTAATCAGCAAATTTCAATCAGCTCTTTCGAAACACGAGCAGACTAAGACAAGATTTGTGAGTGTTTTTTGTTGTTTTGAAACAGCCGCAACTTTGAAGATTATAGACGTCGTTTACGGTACTTAAAACTGACAAGCATACAAGCTCATGAAGCTCACCGAAATACAATACTTCAATAGCTGAGCGGTAAATTTATTGCTTATAAAAAAAAGTATACCAAAATCCCAACATTTGTTTAATGCGCACAAATGCACTTGAAAGAACTTAAAAGAGCTGTTATCCCATTAAAGCTTATGACCTCATTTTTGTTGGCCGGACACACCTGCGTCTATTTGAGTTCGCCACGACAGCAGGTGGATTCGAGTACATATGCACTCATGGCGTGACAATTGTAATTGAGCTCCCCCAACATCCATAGTTAAATAGGAGCAGGGTGGTTGTCCACCAGTAGTGCTGGAGAACATACATTTGTGTGCACGTCAAAAGCAAATCAATAATACTTTTCCTTACCTTCCTTGCGTTTTGGTATGGGCGCTCTGTGCTCAATGAAGCAATAAAAAAATTAAAAAAAAAAAAATTTTCAAAAGCTTACACGTGCATTTACAAGTACAATATATTTATTTTTAGAGACAACTTAGAAACGAGCGGAGTATAGAAGAAATAGCGCAAGTGTAAGGAGTACGAAAGACATGATGGATAGCGCCAAACAAGGAGCGCATTAAAATTTCAAAATCAATTTGAATTGTAATGGATTCAGCTGGAGGAGCACGTTGAGGTGGAAGCAAGGAGAGTAAAAGGGGAGGTATAGCAACAACAACATGCCAAGTGGCTTTTGTATTTTTAATAGACGTCTAAAAGGGTTATTTTGTTAGTTTACGCTAAGTGGACTCACCAAGCAAAACAATCGAATTACTAAGAATTTAAATTGTTCAACGGACATTCACTGTCAAGTACCGTTACATCATTTGGACATGGAATATAATGAAAGTACTTTAACAAGAACGTTGAAAATAAAAAGGACTACCTTTGAAATTTGTTGGTGCGTGTTTTGCTTTTCTGATTTAATTGCTTGTCTTTTTTTGGCTGAATTGCTTGAATAACAAATAATATGTTGAATAGAAAAATTAAATTCAGTATTTAAATTGGATGAAAATAATATTCTAGGAAGAAAAAAAAAAATTAAAAAGTATTAACAAACCCTTACTTGTTAACTCATAGAATCATAGATTTTAGCACTTTAGTCTATACATAATTTAAATACTTTCAAAAGCTGAAATAAAGGTTCAAACAGAGTTCAAGTAAATCAAGTAAATTCAATCACAAGTTAGTAGCGTTAGGTTCTAATTATCACATTGTTGCATTTAAATTTTGCTAACAAAAACAAAATTAGCAAAAATTATTCATTCAGATTCCAATACAAAAAACACGAAAATAAAGAAAAGTTTTTTACACTTTCACGCTCGCGTGCTTGCTAAGAGATGAAGCAATTAGAACTAAAGGCATTTTTAGGTTTTGCTAGAAAACTAAAAAAAAAATTTTATTGAAAATATAATAATAAAGAAAAATTAAAAAAAAGTTTAAATATTTAATTAAAAGAATTAAAAATATAATAATAAAGAAAAATTAAAAATTAAAAAAAAGGTTTAAATATTTTCAAACAATATTAAAAAAAAAATATAAAATAAATAATAAAATATGTTTGAAACTTTATAAAAAAATAAAATAATAAAAAAAAAATAAAATAAATAAAAAAAAAATAAATGAAAATAAAAATAATAAAATAAAAAGAAAATTAAAAAATTAAAAAAAAAAAACGAATAAATAAAAAAAAAATTTGTAAGTTTTCCAAGCTCGAGACCAGTGAACCATAATTCATAGTTGAATTTTTACTGTCAGTGTTTTGGGAAAAACTGATAATTGGAGAAAAATTACAAAGTTAAATCAACAGCGATGGATAGGACTACATGTTTCAGAGCTTCCAGGCTCATCATCAGATCAAAAATCACCAGATAAATAAAAATAAAACTAAATAAAAAAAGTAAAAATAAAAAAAATAAAAAAATAAGATAAATAAATAAAAAAATAAGATAAATAAATAATTAAAAAAATAAATAAGTAATTAAAAAAATAATAATAATTAAAAAAAAAAATAAATAATGAATAAAAGTAAATAAAAAAAATAAGGCGAACAATTTAGGGAAAAATATTATGTATAAAAAAAGTACAATTGAATATTTCTCTAATTTCTCCCTGTGCATGCAAACGTAAATATTTACAAAATATAATAAAAAAAAGACGTAAGTGCGTACTGATGGCTTGTAGTGGTTCAACCACTTTTAATTGGGTCTAGGACGTGCGTGGCTTGAAGCTCTTCTGCTACAGCCAGCCAACAAAGAATTTGAAGAAAAAAAAACTGTAATTTGCTTGGCAAAGCTCAAATAGTTTCGATCGAAAGTTAATGCGTGTAAATATATATGAAAAAGTATGTAGGCATCGACCTTCCGACTAATTCAATTTTGTTTTGGCAACACTAAATGCTGAAAAGCAGCAGCAACAACAACAGGCGCAATGACACTGTGCCACGCAACAAACAACAACATTCAGAGGAAAAGCAATACAATATACATATATGTTTGTTATTTATTTAATTTCTTTGGCATTTTTTGCAAACAAAATTGAAAGTGAACGCAAATATTTGCGCGAAAAAATTTTTAAATAACTTTTTGTTTTTAAGCTCTGACACCCCGAAATGAAAAGCAAATAGACACTTGCAGGTTACAATTGTGAAGTGTTGTTGCTTTTTTTTTTATTATTTCAAATTTGAGTAAACACTGAACTTTTGAGCTTAAAAATAGTCGTGAAATGGTAATAAACTTTTATTCTTCGTATTAAATGAAAATGTTCATCATACGCCATGACACTTATTATTAGTGTGGTGAGTAAATTACACAATGTTTGTTGGTGTTTTATAAACGCGTCAAGTGTTCTGAACAATTGAAGGGAGAAAAAGGATATTTGGTTAAAAATAAAATATATGTTTATTTGCATTTTGAAGCAAACGATTGAGGCATTGACACATTTTCTGAAGGGTGTGGGGAGTTCAAGCTCTTAATTAAGGGTGGATAGACAAATTAAGCACATAGCATGCAATATTATAATAAAAAATTTGAGAATATAAGGGGTGTGGTGAATTTAAGTTTGCAAGCTTCAAATAACAAGCTCCTGCGTTCACCAACTCATTTTCCCACTGAATCTGTATACTTTCCTATTAACTTGCGATTTCTTTTTATTACTTTTAAAGAAAATCAATCAATCTTTTTCTGGATTTTTGTATCAAAAGCTTTATAGAACACCCGAAAATTAAGCAAATGCTTCAAAGAGCAGCCGAGGGTTAAGTAAAAGCTGCCAAGGGACACGTTTTTAAATAAAAATTCAAAGAGGAGTTGAAAGCTTAGTAAAAGCTTTAAGAGAATTTTTGTGAAAGCTTCAAGAGATTCTGTTTCTCTTTTATTAAAAGCTTAACAGAGCAGCCTAAAGTTTAGTAAAAGCGACGAACGATTTTTTTTATCAAAAGTAGTGAAAGTTTTCAAGCTCTATAAGAGCTTTGCAAAACTCTCTGCGCAGATTGTGACAACTTAAACAATAGTAATTGATGAATACAGTATTTGCATTAAAAATATTTACCAGCCGCTAAACAAAAAGGCAACAACTTAAGCAAAAATAAAAATAACAAACAAAGGACACACCTCCATGCATCAACTGAGGATTAAAATGTTGAAGAGAGCGTACAGCGCTGGTGAAAGTTGACACCACGCTTTGACATTGATGGAAATCTTGAGAAGGTTGTGTGTGGTCTTCTTTTCCGACTTTCGTGGGAGATAATAATAGGAATAATGTAAATAGACAACGATTACAAGTACACTCACAACCGTTAGCTAAACCAAGCAGATGTCGCCGGCATGTCACAAAGATTGACTGGTTGAGTGGAAGCAAACAAAGAAACAGGTGGAAAAGCTATTAAGTGGCGACGATGGGAAATGCGCAAAAGCTGCACACTGCACATCAAGTGCCCAAGCTTTGTTTAGACACAGAGTTCATGTAAGCAAATAATGCAAAACGCCATTGTATAGAAATTGCAAAATTTGCAAAACAAAAATATCATTTGTGTGTTAATTTGTCATTGGAGAGTAAAGAAATGTTGAGTTAAAAAAGCGACGAAGACATAAAGGAAAGCAAAGATATAATTAAATCGCCAAGTTGGATAAACAAATAAGCTGTTGATGGCCGGATGAATGAGATCATGCGAAGACTTTGAGTTTAATGCACGAATTTCAATAATGGGATAGGAAGAAAGCGCGATTAACAAGCTAACGATGCTATAATTGAAAATGGATGAAAATTATTAAAGGGTCAAGGGTTAGTACCTTAGAGTAAAGACACAAAACGAAGAAAAGCTAAGATCACTGAATTAATAAATTTGAATATCGCAATGTTCGACAGCTTTTTAAAGAGCTGCAAAGCTCTTTGGTCACATTTGTAATTTGTAATAATCGTATGAGCTTTAATCGATATAATCTACAAGGACGTATCAAAACGTGTTCATCTTGATAGTCAGCTCTTAACCGCCCTTTTCCCACTTTGTTTGTTTCCTTGAAGCACCAAAAATAACTAAGTCAAGGGCGGTTACAAACATGAAAACCACTCAACCGTACAAAAGCTCTAAGTCTGCTGATAAGACGACAGTAATAACTGTGCACGTAATTGACTGGCCAACACCTGTCTACACTAATTACAAGCAGAATTGGCAAGTAGTATGTTTATAGCCTTGTTACAACCTACTGTAATGTCTACATACCGCCCGCATTATCAGC
Organism: Sphenella marginata; assembly: GCA_951509765.1. NCBI lineage: Eukaryota > Metazoa > Arthropoda > Insecta > Diptera > Tephritidae > Sphenella > Sphenella marginata. The sequence continues at coordinate 78,223,683 of OX608081.1, forward strand.
CATCGACGTGTTAAGCAAACTCTTTGCAAATTATTGCACTTGAAACTGATAATTATCGGTGTTATTGTATCGTAAGTTAAACAATACTTACACAACTACAACAACTACATTTACAGGTATAATGCAAGCCAAGCAAAGAGACACCTGTACTCAGTAGCAGCTTGAGAATGGTATGTATAAACAATTTAAAGTAGATTGTTTACTTAAACACAAGATAAACAAAAGCGGCGGCATATAAGTGGAAATAGCGGTAAAACTTTAATTGTGCGATTCGTTTGGTTAATTGTTTTTGTATGGAATTAAGGACAGATGAGTAAAGATCAGCGTATGTAGCGCTCAGTGCGATTCTGAACTGGTTTTTAAATAGATGCAAATAACGTGAAAAAAGAAAATGAAAATAAAACAAAAAAAAAGAGCAAATTCAAATAAATAAATAGAAAAATTATAAAATATGAGAAATAAAATTATGAAAATTATGAAAATATATGAAAAAACAAAAAATTAACACAAATATGTTATAATAAAAAATAAAAAAAAAGTTTTACAAAAAACTTTATAAGGAATTAAAAAAAATATATATAGAAAACATTTCAAAGAATTAAAAAACAAATAAAAAAAAAAGAAATAGAAAAAAATTAGTAAAAAATAAAAAATAGAAAAAAATAAAAAAGAAATGGAAATAGCAAAAAAAAAAATTATAAACAAGTTGAAAAAGAAATTATAAAGCTTAAAAAAAATTATAAAAAAGTTAAAAAAATAAATTATAAAAAAGTAATTATAAAAAGTTTAAAAAAAAATATAAAAAATATAAAAAATTTAAAAAAAAATATAAAAAGTTTAAAAAAAATTATAAAAAAGTAATTATAAAAAGTTAAAAAAAAAATATAAAAAGTTTAAAAAATAAGTTATGAAAAAGTTTGAAAAAAAATTATAAAAAAGTTCAAAAAAAAATTATAAAAAATTTAAAAAAAAATTATAAAGCTTAAAAAAATTATAAAAAAGTTTAAGAAAATAATTACAACAAAGTTCAAAAAAAAATTATAAAAAGATTAAAAAAAATTATTAAAAGTTTAAAAAAAAGAAATTATAAAGCTTAAAAAATTATAAAAAAGTTAAAAAAATAAATTATGAAAAAGTTTAAGAAAAGTTCAAAAAAAAAAAATTATAAAAAGTTTAAAAAAAAAATTATAAAAAGTTTAAAAAAAAATTATAAAGCTTAAAAAAAATTATAAAGAATTTGTATGTGTAAAAATAACCTAATTTTCTGTGTTTACCTTTGCTAAATGTTATTTGACAGAACTTCCCATTACAGACAAAACCCCAAAGAACTCGCATACCCTAACCGCAAAGAGGAGAGCTCTAGCAATAGGGCTCATGCTTAGAATCTTTAATACAAAGAAATGAAATAACGATAATAAAGTCGTTTCTTAGAGAAGCTGAAATAGTAAACAAAACTTTGGAGCTAATGGCAAGAGATCAGTCGTCGCATACAACTAACTATTTATTTCCAACGCAATTTATTTTTGTTGTTATGAAATTTGAATGAATTGCAAAAAAAAAAAAGAAAAGAAAAAACTAAGCCGCGATCGCGTTTAACTTTTTCCTGTTTTCGAGAGAGCTATTTCGTTTTAATTACAAATTTTGTTATGATGAGATGGACGAATCGAACTTCAGTAATAATTTTGTTTTTATTTATAATTTATTTGCATAGATTGAATTTTAATATAATAAATAATAACATTCTTCCTTTAGCAGGAATAAACAATCGAAATACTATTGTAACATTCACTCCTTGCTTGCTTTTAGTCATGGTAATTTTTGATTCATTCATGTAATTTTATTATTAATAATATAATGAATATTTATTAAAATGACAAAGAGTTTTAATGAGTTCAACACACGACACTAACGGAAACACGAACGCAAGAAATGATTAAAAGTCATGACAGCTGTTTGAAGCAAGTCAATAATAGCAACAAAAAACTAGTAAGGAAGTCTAAGTTCGGGTGTAACCGAACATTAAATACCTAGTAGTGATCTGTTTTGGTATCCTAATTTACTCAGGTCTATTATAATACATACCTGAAAATTTGTTATAAAGGCAACTGATTGTTTTCGATAAAAACATTTCTATTGTAAGTGGTAAATTAAACTATCACTAAATAACAAAATATAAATAGCTTTCCCCATGTTCATGAAAGGTATGAAAATAAAAAAAATTAATTAAAAAAAGGCAGTAGGGTGTTAACTACTTGTCCGTATATTTTGCGTGTTTGCTATCCGATTTGCGTAATTTTTGGCAGGAGTATACTATATACTATTGGGAAGCATCTCACTAACTTTCATTGAAATACCTTCTTGAAATTTCAAGCAATTGCTTTTGAAAATAGCTGACCTTTTATGCTAAAAAGTGGGCGGCGCCACGCCTACTTCACCAAAATACACAAAATTTTTATACAGTTCTGTTTTGCTGAAAAAGCTTGTTATGTGTGTAAAATCTTATTTATATAACTTATACAATTAAGGAAATATCGCGATTTTAATTTTACGAAGAAATTTTTTGGAACTGTGTTCAAAAAGTGGGCGTGTCCATTCACCGATTTTGTTAATTTTTTCAGCAAAGAGTTAGCTTTATATGTTGAACACTTTCCCTAAATATCGTTTCAATAAGTCAATTTTTACCGGAGTTATGGCATGGAAAGTTTTGTGGAATAATCCCCCATAAAGGGGCGGGGCCACGCCCATTTTCCAAAAATTTGGTGCTTTCGACTTTCTTTGCCCACGAACACTTTAGGGGTGAAATAGAAATGATATACAGCTAGTTTAAGCAAAGTTATAGCATATTCAATATATCCATGATCCTTTTCAAAATCTTTCGTATAAAATTGTGCCTGGACCTAATCCGATTTCGCTAATTTTTTTTCGAATTATTGCCTGTACTAATAGAAATATGTGTGCTGAATTTTATTTGCCTATCTTGAGCGGTTTTTGATTTATGATTAATAATATTTCCAAATTTGACTTAATCAAAAGTGGGCGGTGCCACGCCCTTTTTTAAAAATTTCTTCAGAAATTTATTTTTTGCCTTAACGCTAAGGTACACACCAAATTTTATCCTTATAGGTGTATTATGTACTGAATAATCACTCTTTTTGTATTTTCGAAAATATTATATATATAGAAAGTGGGCGTGGCTTTTAACCGATTTTGCCTATTTTCAATAGCGTTCAGAGATAAGTAAAAAGGAACCTGCATACCAAGTTTCATTGAGATATCTCAAGATTTACTCAAGTTATCGTGTTTACAGACGGACGGACGGACGGACGGACGGACGGACGGACATGGCTCAATCAATTTCTCTTTTCCTCCTGAACATTTTGATATATATAAGTCAATATCTATCTCGATTCGTTTATGCCGTTACATACTACCGTTAGGCGAATGAAGTTAATATACCTTGTGTGCGAAGCACTACTAGGTATAAAAACTGCTACACGTGTTGAAGTGTAAACAACTATAAGGCTTACATTGATTTGTGGATTTTTGTTTTCAAGCAAAAGCTCACCCACACCACATTACTGTGGTTCGAATTTACGCGAATTTGGGGGTTTCTTCGAAATTTGGTGTGACCTTTCTTTGGCAAAACAGGAAACGAAGATTCCATGAATTCGAGAAATTAAGCAAGTAAAATTTGTCATGAGTTTATTTTTTCGTTATTTTTTATAAAAAAAAAATCAAAATTTCAGTCATGCTAACACAAAATTTCTCGCATCGCTGTCGTCAAAATTCGATCAAGGTGACAAATAACAGCAAGCAAAACAAAATTAAGCAGAAATACAAAAAGAAAAAAATTTGCATTTTTGTTAAATAAACATATGATGCAATGTGTTATTTTTTAAAGAAAGTGAATTGTTTAAAACCCACACAATTCATTCGAAAATTATACAAATGAGTGCAAGTACTTTGGATATTGCTTTAAAGTCATAAAGATTTTTTTTCAGATGCCTATGCTTTGTGCTTTGAATAACTTCCTGACGCATTTTATGACAATTGTGATACATTTAGACAGCAAGTTGAAAACAGCAATTTATCTAGCTCGCCATGATATTCATTTGTATATACATACATACATAGGTAAGAATTGAAAACAATAAAGTACTTAACTTTAAAAATAGTTGGATTATTTTTTTTGAAAAATACTTTCTTTTTTTTTTAGAAAAGTTAATTAAAAAAAAAAGGTCTTCAAAAAATTTTAAAACAATTTTAAAATTAAACAAAAAAAATTTAAAAAACAAGTTTATGATTAAAAAAAAACTGTAAAACATTTTTAAAACAATTTTAAAATTAAACAAAAAAAATAAAGTTAAAAAAAATTTAATTTAAAAAAAAATTTTAATTATAAAAAAATGTTTAAATCAAACAAACAAAATTCTAAACTAAAAAAAAAAAATTCTAAACTAAACATAAAAAAATCTAAACTGAACAAAAAAAATTCTAAACTAAACATAAAAAAAATCTAAACTAAACAAAAAAAATTCTAAACTAAGCAAAAAAAATTCTAAACTAAACAAAAATAAATTCTAAACTAAACAAAAAAAAATTTCAAAATTAAACAAAAAATATTTCAAAATTAAGCAAAAAAAAATTTAACTAAACAAAAGTTTTTAAATAAAAAAAAGCTTAAAGTTAAATTCGGATAATGCTGACCAGTTCTTCAGCATTTTGTTACTATTGTTTTTCTTTTATACACTAACAAACAGTCTCTAGAGTACATAAAAACGAATGGGTTCAAATTTGCGAAATTAGAAATAAGGAAACCCAAGCTACTTTGGCTGATGCAAGAATACAGAATTTATTGCAGTTAGTTAACTTACGATCAGATTGCTTTTAGACAACTTTAGACAACTTCCGCTGAATGTTAAGACATCAAATAAAATTTCACAATTTTTTAATAACATTTGAAAAGAAAAAAATGTAAAAAAAAAACAAACCTTGCCATTGGTTGAATGAATATAAATAGCGGTTGTCTTTTTTTGATTGAGCAATAACTCATTTAAAAGCAAACTACATTTCTATCATTTGGGCCAAAGCAATCTTAGAAGGCTTGTGATGCTGAGTAAGCAAATAACAATGGGGAAACAAATATGTACTACAGAAAATATAGAAAGCAAAAAAAAAAAACTCAACAACGTGAACAATACTAAAATTGTGTATAACCAATTAATCATTGTAATTTTATATTTAACAATGAAACACGCTAAAATCGCTTGAAACAAATTGATGTGCGTGCGCTTTTTCATTTCTAAACTTGTGTCGCAATAGATTTTAGAAATTGCATCATACAAAAGTGTCAATGACTTTGTAGACGCACGATTGTCAGGCGGTAACTACTGAAAAGTCACAATACAATTAACTCATTCGCAGTGAAATCACATGGCATTATTTTAAACTGAGTAATTGTAAATAATTTAAAAAGCTGCGTAAAACACAGACAAGCAATTGATTGAAGCTCAATGAGTTGAAGAAGAAGAAACAAAAAAAAGTGCCCACAAATGTATGAATGAGTTTCGAACGCGCAAGTAAAATTTACAAGACACGAAGGCATTGAAATTAAGCACAACAACAATTTAAACAATAAGTGAAAATTGTGGGGTATTTAATGAAAGATATATTCAGAGTCCAAACCACGTTTATCGAAACAATCGTTTGTGTTATATTCGTAAAACTACGAACACTGATGCCACATCAAGTTTAGTGGTACGCACTCAACGCTACGTAAGCTTGTTTAACAAATTGTAAAACTATAAAAACAATTAATTCCAATGCTTAAATAATACGACAAATGAATGGGCAAACTTTTAATGAGTTCAACACACAAAAAAAAAAACTACAACGAAAATGTTAAAGCGTTGTAACGCAGTAAGTACAAGGGAAGAGCGACTGCATAGCTATCGAAAGTCGTTGTTTATCGAGTGTTGTGTTTCCAGCTTATTAAGGCACGTTTATACGTCTGCAGAGCGGGTGAAATTAATAATGTTAACTTTTATAATTAATAACTTAAACATTCACTAAGCTGATATTGTTTTACAACCATATTATGTAAAACGCAATGAGTCACTTTTACACGCGCCAAGCAAAATTCAAATACTATAATAGCGGGCTCTTACTGCTGTTACTGGCAGATAATTTGAATGATTATATTAGCTCCCTTAGTTGATACTAGATAGTTGGGAACGTGTTAAACAGTTACACAGCATTTCACATAGTAAGCCCTTTAAGTAGATTTGTAAACATACGCCTAACTGAAACTATTTTATCTTCAAAACTAAACAATAAAAATTTAATAACTAATGTTAGCATACCTAAGTGGGTTTGTAAATATTTTATAAGTAAATGTTTGTAAAAAATAAAAAACAAATGTTTAATAGAAAACGTCAGTCATGTGCCGGTTGTGTGTATTCAGTAAATGACGAATTTTCATAACACAAAAAATCCATAAATTTAGACTAGAGTTGAGTTCACACAAAACGAATGGACGCATGCCTCTTTTTCATACATGATGCTGTTTTCACAAATCTATTTGCAGTGCTAAAGCAAACACTTAATGTTGTTTTTATTTGATATATGTATATGAGATTGTTTTTTTTGAAGGTGGCAAATGCTGATCGTAAGCCAAAAATAGAACAAGTTAGAGCACAGCAAGTCTGAAGTGGGGCAGAGAAGGCCGCTCCAACCGGATGGCAACAAATGTATATTACTAGGGCAGTTTGAAAATATAAATATTATATATACCAAAAAAACACTCCTGCATTTTTTCTTTTGACATAAGGTATCTTCTTTTGATTGTCCGAAGTTGCCCAAATTCGCCCAAAATTGTGTTTTTGTGTTCTTTCCTTTTTAATGCAAACAACACCGTCTCAGACAGATAAAATAATAAATCAAAATAAAGAATTCTTTTTATTCTCCTCTACATTTTAGCGGAGTTTACATACATGTTTAATGCCGTATCCGAGTGGCATCTGTTAATTCAATTGAATTTTTTTTCATGTCCGAACTACACTCGGGAAATTTTTTTGGAATTTTTTAGTACAGTAAAATTAATTTTTATTTTCTTCTTGCCTTAAACACGAAAATTTTATGTTTTGTTTTTAAATTTTTTTTTTCCTTGAGAAAAAATAATTAAACAATTAATGAAGTACTAGCTAGTACAGCTACTTGACGTCAAACATCCTAGAAAATTATTTTTTTGAAAACATGCTTTTAATTTAAAATTTAACAATGCACATTTTAAAATTACTTTTCTACTTTTTTGGTTAAAAACTAATTACTTTTTGCATATTTAATATTTGTGATATTATATTACGTACAAAATCAAGTGTAGATACCTTTTGTGACAAGTTCATTGGATTAATGACGTAAGCAGCGCAAAATAACAGTACCCATTGACGTAAAAAACAAAATTTTTTTTTAAGTTATAATTATTTTTAAGTTATTAAGGACACCCTTTAATACGTTATCACTTTTACCTGCCCTTATCATTATATAACACTTAAATTTGGCATTTAAGCGCATTGCCACTACAAATCCCACACGAAAAAATAATCTGCATAAGCACACAGCAACCAACTGATAAGGTTAATGTGAACTAAAAATAAAAAATTCAGACGCTTTTATCTTTTTATAAATTTTTTTTATCAAAGCGCAGCACTGGCAGAAAATTGCTACTGATGATGCACAGACTGGTAATAAGTTACAAAAATGTGAGAAGAAAAAAAATGTGTGAAGAATTATTTAAAAATTTTGCTGAATAGTTTAAAGTTTGAATAATAAATAATAGTATAGTTTATTAAATAACGAATTTATGGGTCGCAAATAATCAAATCGATAGTTAGCCTTTTTGTGCCCATTTTGATCACCGAAATAGCATAATTGAACACACTATTGAAAGAAAATCGTAATCAAAAACAAGCCTAATGAGGTCATAACAAAATATATACTACGATGTAAACAAATAGTGGAATATTCCAACGGGTTACTGAATTAAAATACAAAGGAGAAATATGAACTAAGTAAATAAGCAAATATTTTTCCTCCCAGGCGACAGATATGTATGTATGTAACTAAATGTGTGCAAAAGTGAACAGTAGACAAGGTAAATGTAGATAGAGGCATAATAATAGAAATTCTTTGAAAATTCTGTTTTTTTTTTTAATTATTTTTTAATCAATTTAATGTTTTTTAATAATTTTTATTTTTCTTATTAATTTTAATTTTTTTTATTAATTTTTATTTTTTATAATTTTTTTTATTAATTTTTATTTTTTTATATTAATATTTATTTTTTTTTATTAATTTTTATTTTTTCTAATTTTTTTATTATTTTTATTTTTTTATTAATTTTTATTTTTTTATTAATTTTTATTTTTTTTTATTAATTTTTATTTTTTTTTATTAATTGTTATTTTTTTTATAATTTTTAAGTTTTATAATTATTTTTAAATTTATTTTCATAACATTTTTTATAATTATTTTCATATTTTTATAATTTTTTTTAATTTTCTTATATTTTTTATAACATTTTATAGTTTTTTTATAACTTTTTATAGTTCTTTTATAGTTTTTTTTTTATAATTTTTTATAGTTTTTTATAAATTTTTATAGTTTTTATACTTTTTCAGTTTTCTTTAATCTCTTACACTTTTATGCTTTTTAATTTTTTTATATATTTTTAATAATTTTCTATGATCCCAAACTGTTCTAATCTAATTTAATTTAGTAATTTTTTTCAGCTTACATTTCATAAATATTATAGGTGGCTTGTAGAATTTCTCATTTTCATTTTTATCTAATCTGCAATTTTGAGCATTTTAGATAAACTAGAATCTTACCATACGTACATAATTGGTTTAAAATAAATTATAACAAAACGTCCATGAAAGAAGAATTTTAATTAAAGTTGGCTCACGATAAGCGCAACTAGACTGAAAGTTCATCAATATTGCTGTAATCTGTCAAACGTATACATCATTGATACCCTAGTTTAAGTGCAACGGAAATGGTGCAAGGAATGCAAACGTCAATAGACATTTTTGTTGTTGGAAATTTAAGACTGCGTCGCAACCACACATCAAACAGCTGATTGATTAAATATGAGCAGCTAATCAATTTAGATTGCAATTCGCACAGTAATACTAATTAAATTAAATCATATGTGGAAATAGAAAAAAAATCAACGTGGCTGCCTCGTGCCAATGTAAGGCAAATGCGACGTTGTAGGGATTAAAACCCGTGCTCCAAAGATACAAAGACACAAAGTAGAAAAGTAAATAAATAAAGCAATAAGAAGCGCTAATTTTGTGGTTGAAGTAATGTAGGAAAATTTTTCCATTTAATTAAGCTAAGTGACAGCACGCATCGTTGCCCAGAAGTGGTTAGCAGTATAGTGGAAAAGTCAATAATAATAATAAGTAATACAATATTCATAAATATGTATGGAAAATTGCAAAGTTCCTTCATGATTGAATTTTTTGCGCAAATATTTGTATTTGCATAATTGGAAATTAACGCTAGGTTTGTTTGCCTGCTATTCAATTCTGTTGGCACGTTACTATAGAAATTATATTAAAAAAAAAAAAGAATTAAAAAATAAAAATTGTTGGAAGCAATGCTAAAACGTAGTTATGCGAGTACAAGAAGTAGTAAATTTGCGCGAATTTAATACTTTAATAAGCAAAAAAAATGAATAAGGCCAAGACAATGTTAGGATTAGCCGAGCGCGAAGGCCAGACGTAAAAGGTAAAGGCGATTAAAGCGCAAAACAAGTATAGAAAATTAATTAGTAGTAAGTGGGGTGAAAGATATTTAATAACAGTGAATACGTTTTCAATGACTCAAGTGGTACGTATTTAGAGCAAGGAAAGGTAGTTGATTCCACGCAAAAATCTATTTTACTAGAATAATATATTGCCTTATAATGTTCATCGAAAGGATGTAGAATTTAATAAAATTGATGAAAAAATGCGTTAAAAGGATGCATGCCTTTCTAACTGAAAACCCATAAATAGTGAGTTACAACAAAACTGTGTATAAATGAGGTTTAGCAAAAGTTTGGATTGCAACAGCAATTATGAACTATGAAGCCGATACGTCGAAGGGGAAGAGTGTCTTATTGGAAAATTTTTTTTGGGATACATTTGAATATTCTTCGATGAACTTCGTCGAAAGGATGAAATTTGTTAAAAAGATGAAATTCATTAAAAATATGAAGTTCTTTAAAAAGATAAAATTCATTAAAATGAAATTCATTAAAAAGATGAAATTCATTAAAAAGATGAAATTCATTAAAAAGATGAAATTCATTAAAAAGATGAAATTCGTTAAAAAGCCAATTCATTAAAGAGACGAAATTGGTTAAAAAAAATAAAAATCATTAAAAAGATGAAATTTATACAAACAATTTAAAATAGCACATTCATCGAATAGAGGAAAGTTCTGCAAAGATCGAAAACTTGAACACAGCAGCTCATCCACCTATAAACGTGAATATGTATGTATGTCTAAAAAGCTATGGTTTCATTGCTAATTTATGTATTGTTTCTCTTGCAAACATTACGTTACACAATACGTCGAAAGTGAAAATATATTTAGGCGATATTTTCCCAATTGTTTACATATTTTATTAATATTTGTGCTTCGACTATCATAACAAAGCCACCACGAATGTCAGTAAACCAGTTGATGTTTTGCATACACAAACTATGTGAACTGTCTGTTCGTCGGTCGTTTGTGCTTTACCACCAATTCAATGCCACACAACTATTTACATTTGTCAATTATGCAGAAAGTGGGCAGCATTGATGACCTTTAGAATTTGATGTGAATTTTCTAGCATATTTTTTCACATTCTTTTGTGTGGTTCCTTTGCATGAACTTTTCATTTTTCATTCAGTTTTTTGGTGTCAATGTCTTTTTTTTTTTTTTTTGTAATTTAATTTTTCTTTTTAATATTTAATTTTTCACTTGTTTATTTGTTTTGATTTCTATTACTAAATTTTATTTAAGACATCGTTAAGTTTATTGCTTAGATTAAAAGTGTCTAAAATACTGCTTGCTGGTGATTTTTTTTTTTAAATATTTCGCGTTCGTCTAGACAGCAAGGTTAGAATTTTATTTCATGGGCATACAAATGTGGCGCTTTTTAGAATAATATTTTATTGTAATGTTATTTCAATTTATTTGTTTTAGGTACTTTAATGAAGGTCGATTTTCAACATTTTATTTAGATTGTCGATAATTCTTAAACTCGTTTTTGGCCACCAGAATGGGGAAACAAAGCAGTCTAGGGTTGCAAAAAGTCTCGAAAAATTTAATATATTCTAAAATTCGCAAAACCTGAACATTTTAACAGGGTGATTGTCTTTGCTGCTACAAAAAAAAGAAGAGTAATTATCAAACTCTTTGTATGCCCATTACTTCAATCTACATACATACATACAGTCAACAGCCTGTAATTAACTCAAAATGGTCAATAATTTTACGTGCGAATTGTTGGGTAATTATAAAAACAAGCCACATCCAACTCGTTAGCTCATACAAATATGGCACCCTGTAAATAGACTACTTTGTAAGCAAAGCATGAGGAATGTGTGTGCGAGAAGCGAATATCTAGACTACATGTAACCAAAAATAGAATGACCACAAAAGAAGAAACAAAAAAATTACAAAAATATATGTAATTAATAAAGTCAAATGAAAAACAAACGAGAAGGGGGGGTTTGGCCGGCGGAAAAAACTTCTTTTCGAAATAACTGTTAAACAAATTTTGATATTTTTTTCCAACCGGGTAGACATCAGACTTTGCAAAAAAAAAAAAGTGAGGCCATGATTTTTGCAGAGCATACTGCTGCCTCAATGTGTCTCAGTCCTCGTGTATTTGTGTTTGAAAATTAAGGGTCTTCGGATCACAATATACACGCTTTATAAAACAATGCTAGGGGCATTCAAGTGCAAATAAAATCAAACTGAAGACTCCTTCATCAAAATTTAACTGAGCGAAGCCTCCTGTCTGTTGCAAAAAAGCTGTTGTACAGTGTAATTAAATGAAAAAAAAATACCAGCCAATGCTTCCCAGCTACACTCGTCTGGCCGCCTGCTCAGCGCATTAGCGTCATCGTGTATTCGCATTTTGGTCGTATGTGAGAACATGTTTCAAGCGACGCACGCAATGTCTCATCAAATCAGCGATGGCCACTATGCATGCCACTGGCGCATACATACTACAATAACAAAAACAACTAAGTAGCACAAAAACTACTCACAGCAAGGCATGCCGAATATTTTAAAAATGAAATAGGCAGACAGTCACACAGACACACACAGCCTACATACAAACAAATGTATGTGGTCATATGGCGCGCCTCCTCCACCCTCTCGTAGGACAATCGTAATTTGGCGCACGATGGCGGCCACCCAACTTGGATTACAGCCAACACAACTTGATTTGGCAGGCAGCTGCTGTTGAGTTTTTTGTTGCCGGTTGTTGGGTGGCTATTTGAAGTTGCACCTATTTCATTTGCACGCATCGAGCGATGTTGCATGCAACACGCATATATGTATGTATGTAGTATGAGTATAATACAGCAAACATGGCATTTTTTCGCGCAACAACAATAAGATGTATAAGGTGAGGAGCGCGAGGAATGCTGTAGTCGCACAGATCGTCTGTCATAGCAGGTACTTATATGTATGTAGTTGTGATGCCACACCCAAGAAGCAGACATTGATCGCAAGTGCATTGTGGCATTAGAAAAGCATTAGAGATATGTAAGCAAGTGAGATCAGTGAGATGACTAGAAGAAGAGCGGTCAAATGATCTGCCAAGTGTTGCAATTTTGTCCTCTTCCATACGAAATACTTGCAACTTTACTCACAGCCAAATGATTCACTGAAACAAATTTTAAAAATGTAAAGAAAAAACATGAAACTTGGCCGATGTTCTCACAATATTAAGGGACAGACGAGTATGTGTGGTGACCGCAATAGCAGAAGCAGCGCAAAGAACTTTCGAGATTTACATATCTTAAATCAGTCGCATTGCCTTAAGTACCAACGCAGCCTACCAAATGAGCATATCAAATATGATTTAAGACGAAAAAGGTTAGTCAGCGTCGATGAGGAAGAGGGAGACGCGAACAAGTGGGATTTTTTTCTTTTTTTTTAATGTCTTTTTTATTTAAGGCATGTTTTTCGTAAAATTTTTTATTTTGCTAACATTTTTAAAATCTTTTTTTTTTTATTTGATAATTTTTTTATTTTGATAATTTTTTTATTTTCTATTTTGATTATTTTTTTATTTTCATTATTTTTTTATTTTCTATTTTAATTATTTTTTTATTTTCTATTTCAATTATTTTTTTATTTTCTATTTTAATTATTTTTTTATTTTCTATTTTGACTATTTTTTTATTTTCTATTTTGGCTATTTTTTTAATTCCTATTTTGACTATTTTTTTATTTTCTATTTTGACTATTTTTTTATTTTCAATTTTGACTATTTTTTTATTTTCTATTTTGACTATTTCGTTATTTTCAATTTTGTTCACTTTTTTGTTTACTTTTCAAATTTTTGTAATTTTCTTAGTACTAAGTTTTTAATTTTTTTTTAATTTTCCCAATTTTTTCTTTTGTTTTTACATTTTTTTCTTTTGTTTTATTTTTTATACTATCATATTTTTTATTTTTTAAATAATTTTTTTGTGAATTTTTTTGAAATTATTTTTTTATGTTTGTCTTGTCTTTTTATATTACTGTTCATTTAAGTTATTATTTTTTTTTAATATGTTCTCTTTAAATAATTTATATATATTATTTTTCTAATTTTATTTTTTAATATTTTTATTATATTTTTCAAATTATAGATATATTTCCAATTAGTTAAAATTAGTTCAGTTAGGAATAGGTACTGTTATTAAAAATACAGTTATTATTAATTTCGTAAATCCTCTTTGCGTGTCCACTAACAATACATCAAAGAAAGTTGGGCCTTGTCGCAAATTCTACCATCAATCAAAGCAAAGTTCATGGTCATAAGGACGCAGTGGGCAGCCACTTCATTCGCTGACTCAATAATAAATCTATAAATAACATTGTTACTAAAAAATTATGCACTATAATACAATACAAATTTCGAAAGCAAATCCTACACTTTTCTTGAAACCAAAAAAACCAACAACTACAGTATAGAAATAGCCTGCCAGCTAACAAGCGATGCAAACAAATATCGGCACATAAAGCACTGCCCTAAACCGGTTGGAAATTTTCCATTGACGCGAACATGCGATTTTTTAAATGTTTGCTTTTTTTAAATTGTTTTTGGAACTTATTTTTTTTAGAACATTAATTTTTTGCTTTATTTACTTTAGCTTGCTTGCTATTCATACGAATTTTCGATGTGCGAAGCGATTTAGGTATTTCGAATTCCGTACGCCTGCCTGTTGTACATAATTTTTTTGTTTCTTCTGCTGCTTGCTTAGCACATTTTGTGTTTTATTTTGATTTTTATGTTTGCATACATACATACATACATACATACATACATACATACATATGTTACGTAGTAGTGAGTAAGCGCCGGCGGTAAGAAAATACCAAATCGATCACATATGGTGCGTTACTTTGCAGAGGTAGCCGAACCTGGCAGTCAATGAGCGTCTACGATTTTGCTACATAAACAGGAAACTGCGAAGAACACACAGCGAAGGGGAGAAAAGGTTAAACGAAGTCAACAATCTACGTTTCAGCGTAACTTTAAGATTTCTTAAAAGCGTAGCTCCTCAGGGGATTGGCGGTAACGCTCGGAAATGTAAGGACAAGCGACTTAGCAGGGCAAATGAGTTACGATAACGAGCTCAAACAAATATGAATTACGTGTTTGACATATGGGTGACTTATGTAGACAAGATATACGCAAAGACGATAAGCACATGGCGGTTTAAAAATAAAATGAGATAAAGTAAAAAAACGAATAACACACCACATTTTATACCACAAGAATAAGCTTATATTCAAACACCGAAAAATGAAAGAAAGTTTGGCAATGAGCACAAACCAGATTCGCGCCGAAAAAAGAGTAGCTAAAAGCGCATTTTCATGGCGATACTGCGGTTGTAATGGCAGTATCAAACTCTAGCGCATTAAACTCCGCCAACGCAGCAGTGTTACCCATGCCTATACCGAATATCGAACAGCAAATCGTTCGCGTATGAAACAAACACCAAAAAGAATACGACGCACGCACACATGGGCATCCCGAGTGTACGATCTAAAATAAGAAGGCTTGTGTCAGAGTGCTCCCCAAAAAAAAAAAAAAAAAATTCAACAGATTACACGAGGCATGACGTCAACAAAGTGAGTAGTATTAAAAATATTTTTCACACAAAAACGGGGTGTAGCAGATATGATGATGAAAAGCCGGTGGGCGGCGGATATGTAAAAGTATTTAATAACGCAAACTGGCATAAATATTTATATAATAAATTTATTGCAAGCGTATATTTATATTAAATAATTTTCGCGCTGTAGATAACAGCGATTGCATGGCGCTGATTGAAATAGCACGGCAATACGATAATATTAAATATTCGCTAACAATGTAATATTAATTAAAACAGTGATTGGAGACAAGCGATAAGTGCTGATAACAGCTGATAAGTGCGTGGGTTATTGATAAAAAAAAAGGTAGCCAAGTTATTGTTCCAAAATTCAGAGCACAGAATGTCAAACTAGAAAAAAAACAACGCACGTGTTTCAACAACAATTTAATTATCAGGTAATGCATGAAGATCAGCGAATTGAGTGCTGGCTGTCTAAAAAAAACATGAACAAACTTGAAAGCTCTAGGGATAGATAACTAGGTTATGATGGAAAGTGTGAGAGCAATCCGCCTAAGACTGAGTCTGCATGATGGTTGCTCTTGTTTTGTATTTCAATCTTTGAAGGCCTCTGGCAGTATACTCGCATAAAGAAAACGAATAATAAGTAGTAAGAATTGGCTAAAATAAAAGCTACCTACAGCAAAAAAAAAATTATTATCAAAAATATGGTAAGTTCACACATTTTTGGGCAAAGAACGACAGTTATCAGACACGGCAGCTGTTCAGTTGCTTACGCTTACTTAACAGCTGAATAAATGTAAGAAGAGGAAAATTTTCGAGGCGAAATCGTTGGCGAAACTTCTAGAAAGTACGAGTATTATTGCCATAACTTCATGAGTGGCTGGTGATGGCGATCTGGCTTAACTCTTGCAATGACTAGAATTGTGCAGTTTTATAGCGCTGACCTTAAAGGGCATGTTGGCGTGATAAGCAAATGTAATGATACACCAGCTTGCAATCATTTTATTTTTTTTTGCTTGCCTGAGCAAAATAATGTAAAAGAGCGGCATAAAGAAATTTTAGTCAAACGCCAAAGCAAGCCATAGCAAATTCCTTGCGTAAAACCAGCCAAAGCAGCGTTTGCGCTCGATCATGAGTGAGATCAAGTTGAAATTGCCAGAGATGCCGCAATGTGTTATCGAGTGTGCGTGTTTGTTTAGTGAGGCAAAGAGAGTCTGGCGCACAGTTATTGGCCAAAATATGTACAAGCCTTTATACTACCACAAGAAAAAAATAAGCAAAGAGTCAAAAGGCAACAGAAGCGGCATAAAAGAGACACCAAAATAGCATCGAAAAAAAGGAAAATAAATAGAAAGAAACCGGTTCGCAGGTTTGCTAATCAAGTTAGACAGAGTAAGGCACATATTGTGGGAGCAGTACAGCTTGTTGCAGAAAATTTTCCATTGATAAATTTTTTTGTTTATTTTTGTTTTTTTTTGTAGCGCTGCTGCCTCTTCAAATTTCACAAGTGTGTAAGGCTGGCATGACACGTGTGAATTCTTTGGTTGGTTTGTAAGAATATTGGCGTGAATATTTTATAACAAACAAAAATGTTTTAAATAAATTTATAGTAGACCACTTTACCAGAAATTGAGACGGGGGTCAATTTCAAAAAAATTAAAAGTTAAATAAAAATAAATAAAGAAATAAAAATGAATAAAGAAATAAAAATAAATAAAGAAATACAAATAAATACAATAAATAAAAATTAACAAAATAAAATAAAAAAAGAAAATTAAAAAAATTAAAAAAAAATTTAAATAAGTAAACAAAATTTAAAACATATATTTATAATTATTTAAATAAAAAATTTAAATATATAAACAAATTAAAAAAAAATTGCTTAAAAAAACAATTAAAAATATTGAAAAAATGCAAAATTAAATAAAAAAACATTTAAAAGTATTTTAAAAAAAATTAGAAAGTATTTAAGAGTGTTTCAAAATATTTAAAAACAGAAAAACAAATATTTAAAAAAATATTAAAAATTTTTTTTAATATTTATAAAATATATATACAATTTTTTTAAAAAATAAATAAAAAAATGAATTAAAATATAAATAAAAAAAGGAATAAAAAAAAATAAAAATAAAAAAATATTTTAAAACTAAAAAAAAAATACAAATTTACAAATAAAAAAAAATTTTAAAATAAAAAAATATTTAAGAAATATGAAAAACTAAATTTAAAAAATATTAATAAAAATTAAGATAAGCTTGGTTATGAAATTTAGGTGCTAATTATGCAAGTCACCGTGAAAGGCAAAAGGTTCAAACTGAATTGTTTAAAGTTGAGTTAGCGAGCCGGAGAGTTTGTGCGGGATGAACGGGTGGTTGAGCGTTTATTTTAGAGGACGGTATGCAAATAAGCTAAACGCGTTTTGATATAAAAAATTCAAGTGAAAAAAGCAACAAATATGAACAAAGTGAATTTGTTGTGTCGAATTTAGGTTACGTTGAATGTTCGCAAACAATTTCGCAAAACTTGCTATAACTTATGCAGTGTGAAAGCGAAATACGAAAACGTTTTCAATTTGCGCTTATGCTTTTTGACTAATTTTATTAAATTTTTTTTTTTTTTTTCATTTTCTTTTTCTAATCATTTTTCAAACACTCTTCTACAAAACCTATTTTCAACAGCGCACTTTCAACATAATTTGCCAACATTTTATAAATTATTAACATACATCCATATCGATTTCAAAATTATTTATTTCTTGCTTTTTTTGTTCTCTTTTCTTTCTATTTTAATTACCCGAAACAGCCAAATGCTTTGAGAATTTCCCAAAATAGCGCAACTTTTTACTGCGTCTATTTGAGTTTTTTTTCACGTTTTAATATTTTCTCTACACTCTCTGTGTAAGCTGTATGGCCGCTTTACTTTTTCTTCTTGCGCCTTTTTCGTTTTTTATGGAATTTTAAATGCGAAAGACGTTGTTGTGCGTACGTGGTTATATTTGATTGTAGAACAATTTTGCTTATGCAATTTTGAATTTTACTGGAACAGACACATCGATGATCGTTAGAGCGACGACGACGCTTTAGATCCGTTTTCGTAATGTTTAGGAAACTTTAGGGGGGATTAAAAACTTAACGGTTGGGCAACCTACAAAGGGTGCCGAGGATTTAACAATAAAGTTTAACTGATTATGGAATTGGCGTATGAACCCATGGATTTATTTTGCAAAACAATTATTTCTTTAAATCTTTTTAAAAACACGACACGCTTTTGTGTAGAAAAAACATCAAAATTGTATGTTTGGCTGACGAAACGCGGCGCGCTACCGCAAACACCGATACCACTGCGGACGGCGATTGTGGGGAGAGGGGTTGAAAGCGTTTTTCGATTTTTTCTTTTTTCTAATTATATTTATCGTTGCTGCTATCGACGTCGTATACGAATACGTTCACTACTTTGTTCTTTCCGTTTTCGTTGACTTTTGCCGAATTCTCGCACTCACACGTTGAGCGAAAAAAATGAAAATACACCACTGTTTCGTAGCTCGTTCACAAGTAAACTAAACTGTAAAGTGTGCGTTGAAATGGTGACGAGCGCCGGCAATGAGGGCGCTGATGATGACGATGGCACGGTTCGTGGTTGACGGTTGACAGCAGCAGTGGCGGCGAGAGTGTTAACAGCAAGAACAACAACAAGATCGTAACAATTGAAGTGCACGCTGGATAACAAGTTGTTTTTATGGTAAAGCAGACAGGTAAGGAGGTAGGACGTAAAGATCACATTGATCAGTTTTGGTGCGACGGGCACTGAAGTGAGTTGCCACATGGATGCATTAATTATGGGTATGTTTTTTGTTTGGAGCTTGGAAAGGTAGTTATGGAGCACAATTTGGGAAAATCGGTGGTAGAAGAGATCACATTGATCAGTGTTGCCACACAAGCGCAATATTTTTTTACTTGAGTGCGAAGGTGGTTAAATAGATTTTTTGTAGATACATAACAAAATATTTCGATCACTAATCGAACTCGATTTTCGAAAAATGCATTTTTAAAATTCAAATATATAAAATTTAAAATAAATCCGTCACAATAAACTAAATAAAACCCTCCTTTCGCTTTATTTTTTTAATTGCTTACAAAACATCAAAAAAAAACCCTCTACACAAATTTCAAAAACGCAACACCGTGGCAACACCGTCTGTAAGCACAGTTTTTTCGTGAGCGCGACTTGTCTTCGTGACTTGTCGATACTGCTATGCTCTATATACTTTTGCCAAAAGAGCATGGTAGGCGGTGTAAAGGAATTATGCTAAAGTAAAGCAACAACAAATAGTTGTCGAGTGAGTTGGAACAGATATTCGCAAATTAGAAAAAGGCAAATGTATAAAGAAAGTAAAGAAAAAGAAATAAAAAAAAATACTAAAATATACTGAATTGCGTTGGGACTTGAATAGCGCTGAGAATTCGGCAATACCAATCGCATTTTCCAAAACATAATTAATTGTTTATTTACATCGACAAAATAATAAAAAATAAATTTAATATTGAGCCGAAGTAAGAATGTATTTAGAAATGTGAGTAGAGATAAGCGGTTAGAGTGTAAAGGAAAGAAACGAAAGCTGGAAGGTGCGTGGGTATGTATGTACATATGTATGTATGTATGTACTTCCACCTTTATTGAACTGTCAGCGAACAAAAAAAATAAAAACTGCAAAATAAAAGTGAAACATTGCAAAACTTACTTCCGTGCTGGAACTGGAAATAATTAAAAATAAAATTATTCAAGCATGGGGTGTGTAGTTATTATACCAGGCTGTAAAGAGGTTGTTAAATTAACAGAAAAATTAAAAAAAAAAATTAGAAACTAAAAAAAAATTCAAAATAAAGAAAAATTTAAAAATACAAAAAAAATCGAAAAAAAAATTCGAAATAAACAAAAAAATTCGAAATAAAAAATATTTAAATTTAAAAAAATGTTTGATTTAAAAATTTTGAAGTAACAAAATTTTATTTTTATAACATTGAAAAAATATAACAAAAATGTAAACTTAATTACTTAAAAACTAAAAAAAAAATTTTACTATCAAAATTTAAAAATAAAAATATTTTATTATTTAAAAAATTAAAAATTTAGCTTTTAAAAAAATTATAAATTTAATCATTTAAAAAAATTTTTATTTTTGAAAAATTAAAAACACAGGAAAGCAAAAAAAAAAATCAAATCAAACTAAACAAAAAAGTTTAAGTTTTAATATGAAAAAAGGTAAAAAAAAAAATTGCAAAGCTTCAAACCATCGAATTTTTTTTAAATTCAAAATAAAGAATTGAACGAACACAAAGAATTACGAGAAGATATACAAATGAGTACTATTTTGTAGTCGATTGATCAATATGAGAAAAAACTAGCAAACGAAGTGAAAGATAAGCAATATATATGTAACTATGAGAGAGTGAGAGAGAATGAACACAATACAAGAGCAAACAAAGGAGAATTGCTGCTTTGGTGGTTTAATTGCCTAGCTTCCACTTCGTATGGCTAAAAGCCCGAACTTTCAAGTTTGTTGCTGGAACGCATTCAAAATGAGCTGAAAAAAAACGTGGTTATGGTGTATGGTTGTTGGATTTGCAGCCTGTTCGCCTTGTTGAAGGCAGACAAGTTTATTGCGTTTGCGTGCATAATCATTTTTTGCCATTGACGATTTGCTTCTTTTTTTTTAAGTAAATTTTTGTGAATGAAATTTTTGAAATTTGTGTTGAGAAAAAGAGATATCAATAGGATAAGAAAAATAAAAAAGAGAGAGAAAGAAAAAATTCACCTTTAATGGTTACAGCAAGCGCTTGGCTCTTAGCCTAATCTGAGTTTTTTTACTAAACCCTATTTAATTTAGTTTTGAATTAAACAAATGTAAATTAATTAATTTGAACAAATTGCATGTCACATTCAAAGTCAATTTGTATGAGCAATTAGGCCTTAAATTAATATTCCAAAATTATTGCTTTCACAAATGAGCTGCTAGGCACATGCTTCGTATGTAATATTAACTGTTTTGCTCAACATCGTTTCCCAAATAATTTCCGGCACAAGATTGCTTTTGGTCAAAATATGTGGGTGGGTGCAATCAAGCCTAAAAATATGCAATGTGAAAAGCTTACGAGAGCCAAAATTCAAAGATTTGCTTTATGTGTATGTATTAAAGCTGTCGGGTGTATGTGCAAACATGAATCAGAGCAGAAAAAGCTCTGAACATAAACACAAATAGACTGCTTTAGAGTGAATATATGTAGAAATGATTTTTGTGTGCAAAAGCAAAGTTAAGAGAGTGAAATTTTAAAGAGTAATTATCATTAAATTAAATGTGGGCAAAATTTAATTTGAGCGAAATAAAGTTAAATTCAAAGAACAAAGACACAGAAATTGGTATTACATATTTTTTTTTTGTTGCCACATTATGATGGAGTAAAAACATATTTTATCAAATCAATCAAATTGAGTAAAATATATACAAAGCAGAAATACTAAAAATGCAACACAAACAAATCGCACAATTTAATTGTTTGTAATATTTAACATGCTTGAACAATTTAATCTTTTAGTTTTTTCTATTTTCCTCTCACGATATTCGTATTAATTTAATATTGGCATAGGTCAGGGTGAGTGAATATTTTAATGCTGAATGTATGCATGGAAATAAACAAAACAGCACTATGATGTGTGTAAAATAAAGACTTTTGAAGAATGGTTTTTATTTTGTTGAAACATCTCAATGAGAAAATCGTCCACGCTTCTCACACTAAACGAACGGAAAAAAAATTAAAACCGCTCTAATGGAACATTTTTTCGTTATCTCTTGTCCAATTTCTCTCAATAAAAAAATAAAAATAAAGAGTAAAAACTA
This sequence comes from Sphenella marginata, assembly GCA_951509765.1. Lineage (NCBI taxonomy): Eukaryota > Metazoa > Arthropoda > Insecta > Diptera > Tephritidae > Sphenella > Sphenella marginata. The sequence goes on from OX608081.1 coordinate 78,245,967, forward strand.
ATAAAAATTAAAAAACTTAATTGAAATGAAATGAATAATTAAACGAAATAAATTTAAAACAAAATAAATAAAAAATTTAAATTAAAAAAAATTATTTTAAATTGAAAACAAATAATTTTGAATTAAAAAATATAACATAAAAAATTTAATATAATTTTTTTTTAAATTGAAAAAATTATAAAAACTAAGAAATTAAATACACACCAAAAGCATTAAAAAAATAATAAAATAAAAAACATTTGAAATAAAAGTAACAAAAAATGAAAAATGTAAAAAAAGGAAAAAACTAAAAATAGTGAAAAAGTTAAAAATAATGAACAAATTAAAAGTAATAAGAAAACAAAAAGTTAAAGAAAAATTAAAAAGTATGCTAATCTAAAAAAAAAAATACAAAAAAGGTTTAAAAAATAATAATTAAAAAAATATGTATTGAAAAATATATATATGAGAAAAAAAAAAAAAATTAAATAACTATAAAAAGAATATGAACAAAAAAAAAAATAATAATACTAACAAGAAATAATAATAAAAAATAATAATAATAATAATAAAAAATAATAATAGTAATAAAAAATAATAATAAAAAAATAGTAATAATAAAAATAATAATAAAAAATAATAACAATAAAAAATAATAATAAACAAAAATAATAATAATAAAAAATAATAATAATAATAATAATAATAAAAAAATAATAAAAAAATATAAAAAGAATAAAACAAACAAAAATAGATAGAACGAAAAAGCGGTTTCGGCATTCTGCCTTTCTCAGTATCGAATATCGTTCTCAGAGAGGAGGATAGAACGCCGAAATCAAATTTGGCAAGAGTGGAGGAAAAAAATTCCATTTGCACATTAGCTTTGCATTCTGTCGAGTTTCTTCAACTTTCCATTCTGTATACAAAACAAAGGTTGTAACCTTTCCAATAAGTATTGAGTAAACAAATATTTACACTTTGAATGTTAAGAATTGCTTACCAGATTTTTTTTCAACGCATTTTTAAAAAAGAGTTTATTTTTTTTGAGACACTTACCTGAAACGAGAAAGAAAGAAATATATCAATTAAAATTTATTTTATTATTATATCTACAATAATTTAGTTCTGAACACTAAGGGTTTTATATATGTATAAAGAATAATATACTCGTATAACCAAAAAAAAGTGCGACCCTTCAATTATTTAATCAAATAATAATCGAATCTGATTTATAGTCGATTAATCACCTCTCGAGTAATGAAAAACTAATTAATCAGCAAATTAATTCAGAACTAAAACAGAAAGATGAGTGCTAAGGCATACCAAGTTTTTCGGGTCTGCTAGTATTAAGAGAGTGATATAAAACACTATGGAGAAGCAGTATCATTGCCTATCCTAGTTGCATTAGAAAAAAAATGAATACGTTGCGCTAAGTAGAAAATTTAACGCTGTCTTCTTCTTGTCTGTTTCGTCAACAAGTTAACTAGCAATGATAAAAGATCTAACCACCACCAAAAACAATTGCATAGCTCTCAGTGACATCATACGTCGATCACAGCGAAGAACACTGATCAATCATGCAATTGCCACGAAATATCTAAAAAAAAATTTATTTTATTGAAACAATTTTTTTTTCGATTCGATCGTTTTTCTGTTGTGTTTTTTCACTCTACTCGCATGAGATGAAAAAATCAATCACGAGACAGCTATTTACAAATGCGCATATATTAAAGAGTAAGGCGAAAAAGGAAATTGATAAAAAAAGATTGAATACAAAAAAGGAAAAGGAATAAATTTAGAGACGAGCATAACAAATTCTGTATTTACCTATAGAGAACAAGAAAAAACGTCATACAAAATCAAAGAAATAGAATGACATTGCATTGGAAATTTAATATTATCTAGCACAGAAAATTATGGGAGGAGGCATTATATTGAATGAAATAAGACAAAACTATGTTAGTTATAAATTTTTAATTTAGCAAAAAATTAGTTATTAAAATTGTTAAAAATTTGTAAATTAGGGAAAATTTTAAAAAAACTTATAAATTTAAAATAATTTTTAAAAAAATTAGAAATATATTAAAAAAAAATTATAAAAATAATTGTTTTTAAATGTTTCATTCCATTAAAATAAAATTTAATTGAGTAAAAAATTTGAAAACAATTAAAAAACAAACTTTTAAAAACAATTTAAAAAATTAGTTTAAAAAAATTTAAAAAAAGAAAAAATTTAAAAAAAAGAAAAAATGAAAAAAAAAAACAATTTAAAAAAAAAGAAAAAATTAAAAAAAAAGAAAAAATTAAGAAAAAAGAAAAAATTAAAAACAAAATTAAAAAAAAATTTAAAAAAAATTAAAAAAAGGATAAAAAAAAAGAAGTTTAAGAAAAGTGTGTCTTATTAAAATTAGAAAAATACTTTTAAAAAAAGTTTAAAAAGAATGTGTTTAATTAAAATTACAAAAATTATTTTAAAAATAGTTAAAAAGAAAATTTTATTTTCATTTCAAAATTTTCCCATCATATATGATATTCAAAGCCCAACATAACACATTCTGCCTTAATCGCACTACACATGATATGATAAATAACGTTCCTATTTCCACAGGTTTCTTTTCATTTGTGCAGTTTTGTTTTATTTTTGAATTTGCTGGCGTCTAAAAACGTCTCATTTCAAAACTGAATTTATGGAAGGTATTTAAAAACAAATTGGCCGTAAAATATGTTCTAAGAATGTATAAGAAAACAATTTTAAGTAAGCAAAAAATTAGTCTAAAAGAATAAAAATAACTACCTAATAAAATTAAATTAAATTGGAATTATGCAAACTATCTAATTGTTAACACTCTCAACCTAGAAGCGATAATTATACATACTCGTACATTTGGCTTTGAAAAACACATTCTTTTGGCAAACAATTTTAATTGAATATGAGAGAATTTAGTGTCAGTTCGTAAATTATAGTCATGTTCATAGATTTTATTTGATCGATTTTTGGCAATACGCCAATAATTAAAATAATTTAGCTATACAAGCGTAAGTAAATTTGTAATGATTTTAAATTGGCTATAACAAATTTGCAGTAAGCAAGCGAAAGATAAAATTCGGTGAGATAATTAAAAGAAATTAAATCAATTACGAGGTGGCGGATTAGAATAGACTAGCGGTAAGGTGTGGCTGTTATAAGAGGCGACTAAAATAAATACAAGACTTGAAGGTAGTCAAATAAATCGATTTGAACTGTTGGGGGGGAAGTTTAACTATCACAAAAACAAGAAAGAGAGAGATAAAAAAAAAACAGCAAAGCAGCGTCTGACGACATTCCCTCGAGAAACAGGTCGACGCTCCAGAATGGCCTTGCCATTAAATTAACGATCGAAAGTAACGATTTAAAAACAATTTAAAAAAGAAACAAATCTTTCGCAATTAATTTATCTTTATACAATTAACAATAAAACAGTTGTCGAATACAATGTAAAACATTTTTGCAACAAAGAAAACAAAACAAAAAAGCAACAAATAAACTAAAAAAAATAAAAAAAAAGAACCAAAGTAAAAACAGCTGCGCAGGTGCTTTATTCTAGCGTAAATATGAAAATTTGGCAGCCAAACGAAGAAAACAGCAAAAAAATTTGATTATGCATATATATGTAATTATTTTCAATTTTCTTCAAATTTCACTCTCAAGTACATTAAGCATAACAGCAAGCAGCGACTGACTGCCTTGCCGCCACAAAACAATTTACATTTTTCTGGGTATTCAGGTATCTGGGTCAATAACACAAGCTACATGGTTGCGGATGAACATTTAACCGCCACAGCTTTTGCTTATAGCACGCTCTACGTCACAGGTGTTAGAGAGAAAGGAAAAATGAGTTAAATGCTACAAATATGATATTTTGCACAGTGGGCAATATTTACGAAAAACTTGGAGAAAAAAATATTAAAAATATTATTTTTTGGCGATAAATTTTCCGATACGCTTTTCACCGATCTAGAGGTCTTTCTTAAAAGTAAATTTTAAACTTTTTTCAAAATAGTAAGAACAGAAAAGAAATATTTTCAAGTAAGAAAATTGGAGACGCGATTCATCAATTACCAAAAATATGTATATTCAAAACTATATCTACTAATTTTTAAGATAGAGTTCTCATTTTTTGTAGCTTTGATTTTGTGAACAAATTCTTTCAAAATACCCTACTGTAAGACGTTGCGGTAAAGCTCACGATTCCGTATTGTCACACAGGCAATTTAACATTGACGAACAAACGTCTAATAAATTGAATGACAATGGGCATTCTATATGGCCCATCAGCGTCGCGGTTTTTCGTAGCAGTCAGCGCTCCGATTTTTTTTTTTTTTTCGCATCATAATTTGCGTCATAGTATGTCTGGGTGACAAAAGTTTATAATAAAATGTCAATGAGCTCGTGGGTATGAAAGTTAAACGAACTGACGTTATTGAGGTTGTTGTTTTTTTTTTAATTTTTTTAAAAACTACATATATCTTAAAAAAGTTTTTATGTAACTTTTCGCGATTTTATTTTCACATATTTCCTAATATTCTTTTCTTTTTTTCTTGTTCCGTTAAAATTTTACCTTTTAATACTTCTAGATACATTAAATATGGAACGATGATACTACTGTAGAGCATACTAACCGGAATTGGATATTAAAAGTCTACAAAAATCGGAAGTTATGACGTTACGAAATCGACATCGAAGCTCCGTAACATTCCTAGTATAAGGGACCATAAATTATAAAAATCTACAAAGCACATATGAATGGCAAATTATAATAGATGCCTCTGACAAATGAATAAGAATTGTTGAGATTTGTTATGTGAAAAGACGTATGTATGTATGTATGTTATCACACAATACGTTTGCAATAATCTAGGATTTTAAAATGTGTCTAAAATTAAAAATGCATACATAATAAATTAGATTGTTTTGTGTTTATGAATCGGCCCTATTGCAGTTACTTACTCAGTCATGTGATGTCTTGAGAGAGAGTGACGTTAGCATTTCAATACAGTGTTTTGATAGAATGAAATAAATAAATCGATAATGAAAATAAAATAAAAATATACAAAACAATAAAAAAAATATTAAAAAAAAAAATATTAAAAAACAAAACTAAAAAATATCAAAAAAAAAAAATAAAAAAATATCAAAAAAAAAAATTCAAAGAAATGAAGTTGGAAAATTGAAAGAGCTATTTTGTAATCAACGCTCTATTACAACACCCCTATAGCATTTCTCACACTGTATCATTCTTGCGAAATAATCAACTGTGGAACATGTTTTAGAGCATTATTTAACAAGAGGCCGCTTGCTGACTAAGCAAAATAGTCTAAATTAGTTGTGTGTATGGCGTGACGGCAAACATCAAAGTGATGAAAGCGATAATGGCAAAATAACAAATAAAATAAAATTGGACAAATAAATACTTATGTAGGTAAACAAATCTAAATACAAAAGAGACTATGTTAGAAATTAAAAAGCTATTTAACAAAATATTAAAATACGAACCAAACACTAATGAATAAAAAAAATTAAAAAAATAATGAATAAAAAAAAATAAAAAAGCTAATGAATGAAAAAATAAAAAAAAGCTATGAGTATGAAAATAAACTAATGAATAAAAAAAATAAAAATAAACTAATAAATAAAAAATATAAAAAAACTAGTGAATAAAAAAATAAAAGTAAACTAATGAATAAAAAATAAAAAAAACTAATGAATAAAAAAATAAAAAAAATAAAGAATAAAAACAATAAAAAAAAATAATTAATGAAAAAAAATGTTTTTTTAATTAAAAAAATGTAAATACAAAAGCGCATTTAAGACTAGCTACCAAATAAAGGAAATTTTTCAACTTAATACTCTCGTGAAATAGCGGAGATCATAACTGCCTGAACAAAATATTTGTTTATTTTTTTTGTTTTTTGGTTGTAGTTTTCATATTTATTACCTTCAAGTAAAGCACACCGATTGAGCAACATTTTATGAGCTGCATTTAGAAGAAGTGCAAAGTTTCACAAAATACTTTCATGGAGATATCACAGAAGTGCAGTTGTGAAAGGCAACTTCTTTTCGAGCCACAATTTTTCCAAACGAGATACAAAACAAAAGCAGCACACACTTTACTTTCAAAACAGCATACAAATTTGGGACATTTAAAAAAAAATAAAACTTAACACGCAAACTGTTTAAAATATAAAACACATATAAACAAACAAACAGTTTCGCATTTGAGCACATAGAAGCTCCAGAAGAGCGGCACTCGATGTGTGCAAAAGCTCAAAAAGCGCACTTAGTTACAAGCACAGTCACACGAATAGACGACGGCAAGACGACTCTGTCAGCGTCGTACGCATTGCGGTACGCACAGCACTTTGCACTTCTTTTTTTAATTTTTTATAAAATTAGTATTTTTCTGTACTTTTCTTCACACTGTACTATGTTGCGAGCACCTTTTCAGCTGCTTTTCGCCCGTATTTCAAATGCCTGTTTTTTTTCTTTTGTGCTTTTAAATGTATTCGCTGTGCGAGCGAAAAATGCGGTGGAACGCAAAAGGAAACGTGAACAAATCAAATAGACGCGCGCACGTTGCTCACTTCGTCGCACAATTTGTACTGAAGAAAATTCCGAATTGGATTGAAAACCAGTGCACAACACGAAAATATAAATTACATACATACAAACAAGTAAAAGCGAAAAAATATATAGCAGAACGCGTCGAAAAGCAGCACCATTAGCGGCGTTTACTGCGAAAGCGACAGCGCCGCAAGTGAAATGTCAAAAAAAAAAAACAACTAAAACTCAAATGAAATAATTTACAGACAAAACGAGAACAACAACAAAAAAAGCAGCAACTTAAACAAAACTATAAATAACAAAAACAACAAGGGCAAATGCATATGGGCACAGCTACACCAGCAGTCGCGGCAGAGTTCATAAGAAACACACAAAAGAAAAATATCAAAGTAACAACAGCAAGTTAAACTTGAGGTTAGCCCACAAAAGGCGGCAACAATGATGGCGGCGTCAGGCGCTGACAACTGAAAATTAGCTGCAATCGCGCGGGTGTGCAGTAGCAGATGGTGGAGGAGAAACAGTGCAAGCTGATAGTTTAGCAACAATCAATGCAATTACAAACATATTTTATACATTTGCAAAGTTAAATTAGATTAGAAAAAAATTTAATAACAGTAAATTAAATAAAATAAAAAAAAATTTAAACTTGATAAAGACGTTTTTATTTAATTTATTTAATTGATAAAAAAAATTTATATTAGTTCAAATTTTATATTTATGTTTATTTAATTGAAATTTTTTTCCCATTTTTTTTTAATTTCATGAATCTTTTTTTTTAATCTTATAAATTTTTATTCATTATCTTTGTGTTATTTTTCTATTTCCTTTAAAACTTAGTTTATTTTTTTTTAATAATTTTGATACCACTCTAATTTTTTATACTATTTTTTTTAAATTTTTTATATTTTATAATTATTTTTTATTTTTTTATAATTATTTTTTATTTGTTTTTATATTTTTTAATTATTTTTTCTTTGTTTTTATATTTTTGATTTATGTTTTATTTGTATATTTTTTGATTTTTTATATTTTTTAAGTTTTTGTTTGTTTTTTAATTGTATTTTTTTGTTGTTCAGTTTTAAGCTTGTTGTTTTTTCTTCTTTTTTTATTTTTTTATTTATTTTAATTTTTTTAATTTCAATTTTTTTATCTTTTAATTTTTTTTCACAGTCGGTTGGCTTTTTTATCTTAGTTTTCATTTTATTATTTTCCAATTTTTTAGTTCCAAATTTCAAATATGTAATATAATTTAACTTAACTTAAAAAAATCTCAAAAAAATGTATACAAGCTGAAAAAATGTATAAAAAATTGTGCCCTTATTAACACAACCATACAATAATTGACTTTTTTCCAATCTGATAAAACTGCCTACAGCCGCGAACTTCGGCCATATCTGCACATCAAATTTCATGATGAAATACTAACGTTATTTTATTGCACCGTCATGCAATGCATTATAATAGGCAGTATGTACATACATACATACACCGGCAGATATGTACATACCAACAAATGGCAATAAAATTTATCGATCGTGCGCTGGGTGCAACCAGAAAACACTTAGGAAAACAAACCCCATAGAAAGTATTAACAATTTAAAAACAAAAAATTTTATGAAACAAAAATTAAAAATTAAGCCAGTGAGAGAAAATGACGCGTATCAAAGCACTGCAGGGAGAGGAAAATAAGCAACTACAACAACAATTATGATGAAGCAATAAAAACACTGCAGCCACTTAGCAATCGTTGAAAACGAAAGAGAGCTGTACGAAAACAGTTGCCTATAGAAAGCATTATAATAACAACGAGGCAAAATTATTTGCTCTCAGTGTTCAACACAAAATTCATATGTATCTATGAATCTAATTAGAAGAATTGACTTTGCCAACGCTACTGCGCTTTCCAACAACAAAACCACTTTGCATGCTATAAAAATAGTGAAATAAAAATAAGAAATTAACAGTAAAATAAAAAGTCCAGCCGCGTCCATAAAAAAAACCGTAAAATTCACTGTAAAAATGGAAAAAGTGCAATTACGAACAGAGCAGCATATTGCACAGATCGCGTGCGAATGAAACATTCTAAACAAGTCAGCAACATTGACGTTTTGAGCAGCGTTGACTACATATGCACATATGTATGTATATACGAAGGCAGGCAGCAACTGCAACATGCCAGTGGCAATGAAAAAACACCTCACTCCGTACAACAACATGACACATGTCGGCACGCGTACGTTGGCACATAAAGAAAAGCAAATTAATAAAATAGCTTTGCAACAAAAATAAATTTTATCGAGATGAAAATTTCAAAATACAGTGCCACATATACGTATAAACGCACTCTTAGTTTTAATTTTGCTAAACTTCTCTTTTTCTTTGCATTGCACTAATTATAACAAATTCTCTCTCATATTGTTTGTTAAACTAACGGAAATTCGTATTGAGTGCAAACCCCCACTTTTGTTGTTGTTGTTATATTTAAATCGTTGCTTTTTGAATGAAATAGAAAAAAACGGTCACTTATTCGTTTAAACGCATCTGATTAGAGAAGCCGACAACGTGTTTGTGATTAAAAATAAAAAAAGTTTTTTCAATTAAATTGAAGATTGATAAGTTTTCGTTTATTAAAGTGCAAAAAAGTTGTTATAATATTTTTGTTTATTAAAATGCCAAAAGGCAGTTACTTAAACGACAGTGAAAAGGTCCAAATCAACCTGTACCACAAAGAAGGTTACTCAAATCGAGAGATTGGGCGAAGAATCAAAAGATCAGAGGCAGTTGTGCGCTCCTTTTTAAAAAAGGGTGAGAATTATGGCGTAAAAAAGCCCACGAAAGGCAATAAAAAACTAAATTCACGCCAAATAAACCAAATTAAAACGGAAGCCACAAAAAATTTTTTGAACTCCACTCAAATAAAGGAGAAGTTGGATTTACCGGTGACAACAAGGCACATTGCACACATTTTACGCATGTCACCTAACGTAAAATGGAAAAAACCGATGTGCAAGCCTGTATTGAAGCCGCACCACAAACAAGCTCGGTTAGACTTCGCCAAAGAGCACATGCAGTGGTCAACAGAGTGGGACAATGTTGTGTTTTCCGATGAAAAAAAGTTCAACCTGGATGGTCCAGACTCGTACAGTTGTTACTGGCATGACTTGCGTAACAATGACGTCCGTATGTCAAAAAGAAACTTTGGTGGTGGCAGCGTTATGGTGTGGGCTGCTTTCTCATCGAGAGGAAAAGCAAAAATTTGCTTTGTGCCGCCCAAAATGAACTCAAAAATATACACAGAATTGTTGGACGATGCTCTCATTTCATTTTTGGAAGATAAAATGGATGAAGATAGCATTTTTCAACAAGATAACGCTGCCATCCACGTCTCTAGAGAGTCTCTGAAATGGTTTGAAGAGCACAAAATCTCTCTTATGAAATGGCCTGCATGCAGTCCCGATTTGAATCCAGTGGAGAACCTTTGGGGGCACATGTCGCGAAAAATCTACGCGCAAAAAGCTCAAGGACACCTCTTTAAAACAACACTTGAGCTCAAATTGGCTATTAAGGAGGCTTGGGAAGATTTGGACCGCACGGTGCTGCAAAATTTAGTGGACTCGATGCCAAACCGTATTTTTGAGGTTGTAAATAAAAATGGAGGACCAATAAATTATTAAAAATTAAATAAATGTAGCCTTATTAAAAATTAAGTTGGTGCGTTTAAACGAATAAGTGCCTGTTTTTTTCTATTTCATTCAAAAAGCAACGATTTAAATATAACAACAACAACAAAAGTGGGGGTTTGCACTCAATACGAATTTCCGTTAGTTTAACAAACAATATGAGAGAGAATTTGTTATAATTAGTGCAATGCAAAGAAAAAGAGAAGTTTAGCAAAATTAAAACTAAGAGTGCGTTTATACGTATATGTGGCACTGTAGGTATACGAAAACAATTCGAGAAATTAGATGCCGAAACGAGTTTAGCAACACAGCGTTCGCAGTGACGATACGATTAAAATTCACTGATCGTTGTAGCAGCTGAGAAAGCGAGTGAGAGAGCGTATGATTGGCCACTATTATGTTGAGGGGAAATATATATCTTTTTTTACTCTATGAGATCTTCAGCACTTTTACAACCAATAATCGACTTAAAGTGATTTAGTATTTTCTTTAAAGTGATTTCAGTGCAAGTGTTTATAAAATAACCTAAGGGATCGTTATCAAATAAAATTCTTTATTGAGTGGATGCAATGTCATTAAAACGTGAACTATCAAATATAAAAGAGGCAGACCACAGTCCAGAAATTGAGAGATGGATATTGGATCCACAATCGATGGATAGTAGAAATTTTGAGACCCTAATTGCTATATAAAGACTATCACATTTCAACTAAAACCTACATAATCGGTATATTATATCCATGGCATGGTCACAATGTGCATTTTTCATGCCCATTATTCTTCCAGATTTTTCAATGGTATACCAAAACTTTGAAATAGCCTAGGCAAACGAGACTCGCACAACCTTTCGCAAAATTCTACTTAAAAACATTTAGCACGATATGCACGTTATGAATCATAAAATTCCTACTTTATAACTAACATAATCTATAGAACATATGCATATATGTACATATGTATATATAATAATATATTTAAATATAAGTTGCACTTACTACTTGTTTTAACACCGCCAAGCACGAGATTTTGTTGTGCCTGTTTATTGCCCTCAGCGAAGGAGGTTGTCCTTGGACGCCCACTCATATCGTCGTCCGTGTCTCCTACTGCGGTAGCAGCTAGAGTGACGTTTTTAACGGCGACAGTGCCACCAGCAGCAGCAGCAGTGGCAGCGGCGCTCGCTGATGTACCGGCGGCGGTATTTTTTGTACCGACTGCTACGGGCGCGCTAATTTTGCTTAGATTTCTTCGCTTTAAAAGCGGTACACAAAGGAGTCGAAATTTAAATTTATTATATTAATTAAGAGTTACGGCTTAAACAACTTTACTAGTTGTTATTGTGTTGTGTTCTTTTTCTGTTATTGTGGTTACACTGCAAATATCCACTTTTATGTTTATAATTAAATTTCACCTTAAAAGAGTGTTTTCGCTTTTATATTTTTTTAATCGCTTTGTTTTTGTTTCAATTGAGGGAAGCAGTATGACATAAAATGTGTATGTATGTATGTACACGGCGTGATGTGCGTTTATCTGCAAGTTAAAAGAAAATATACAAAAATTAGTTATTTTAATTCAAGATATACCAAAAGCAAAGCGCTCACCTTGAAATACAAAGCTGTGATTTCGGGCTGCAACTACTTCAGAACGAAGCGTGCGAACTCTGTAGAATAATTCAAAATCTGTTTTTTCTGTTCCACTTTTTTTTCTCGCTTACTTCTGCTTGTGGCTTGCGGACAAACAGATTTCAATATTTTTGCCTCTTGCGCAGCTCCAACCAATCAATTTTCAAGCTGTTGCTTTTTTTGTTTTTTGTTTTTTAGTTTTGTTGTGTATAGATAAACTATATTGGGTATGTTGTATATATTTAAATTGTATGTTTAGTTAGCGTCGTTTGAATTCGATTCAATTGCACAAAAATGTTCTTTTAATTTTTTTTTCTATTTTGGAAATTTATGCACCAAAGTTTTTATGGTTTGTTGCTTGCTTGCATTGAAGAAAATTGTTTGTATACACATTATCTGTGTAATTGTTGCGCTTCTTCTTCTACTACTCCGTTTCGAGCAAACCCACAGCTTTTGAAATAATTTAATTTAGAAAACCTGAAAATAGTGAGAAAAAAATTTAAAACATTAATAAAGTCGCAATTATATTTTAGCGCATATTAAATTGTTAGAAAAAAGAAGAGCATTTGGCTTTGGTTTTCGTATAATACGCGACGCATTGCGTGAATTCAGTAAAACGCTTGTTTATATTTTTCTTCAAGGGCTTGAAAAACGCGCATCAGCTGTTGAATTAATATATGTATTAAATTTATGATTTTGAAAATTCAGTGCATAATTTTTGGCGTGTTGCAAGAATAAATGAATTTATCATTTAACGTGGCATACTTTTTGGCGTCAAAAAAAACAATTTAGTTCTTTCTTACATATATTTTTTACTAACGCAACATACTAATTAGAATGGAGTTAAAGCTATTCAATGTAGAATATAAATATAAAGAACAACTCTTTGAATCATATCTCTATAGCATATCCCACGGCGTCAGAGTCTTACCAATTGTTTACTTCTGATAAAAAATTTTTTATCACATACTATCAGGCGAATAAATAAAAACCGTTGAAGTTATCAGCCATAATCACCACTTTTAATTAATTAAATATATGAAGGTCAGCGTCATGTATTAATCAAACGCGCAAGAAATATATTTTGCAAGCAATTTACACGTACAGCAAATAACCCAGTAACCCTACATAAATTTCAAAGACAACAAAAGCAATAAATTTCTTTGCAAAATATGGGCGCGTGGACTATTCAACCACTTAGAACAGAGAAGAGTATCCGTGGTTAAGTAAATCTGTAACAAGTATGCGTTGGAATGGAAAGGAGCTACATTCCCACGACAGCGGGATCTACATACCCGCATGACTCGGACTTTACTCCACCAAGGCCGGTTGAATGGACGTGCCGACTAAGCAGGCCGAAGTAATGTTTCAAAAACTAGAACAAGCGAAGATATGCAAGAAATAATAGAATTCGCATCTTGATGTTAGAGCGAACTGTGTATACCCAATAAACATTTTAGGAAGCTGGTTGATTAATCTATATTTGCCTGCTGAAGCTCATGAAAAAATAAATAATAATAAAATAAAAAAAATCACTAACTAAAAAAATGTTAAAACAGGTTAACAAAACTTACCAGAACCAGAAAAAAATTTTAAAATTAAAAAAAAAAACAAAATAAAGAAATAATGGAGAAAAATAAAACATATGTATTGAAAAAAAAATATTGAAGAAAAAATAAAAAAAAAAACTATTGAAGAAAAAATAGAAAAAAAAACCATTGAAGAAAAATAACATATTGGAAAAAAAAATATTGAAGAAATAAAAAATATTGAAGAAAAAATAAAAACAACAATAGAAAAAAAAAATAATAATTATTGAAAAAAAATTTAAAAAGCCAATCAGCCTCGAAATAATTTAAAAAAAATGTTAAATAGAGCAGTCAGGGTTTAGATGTGTTTGTGTTTCCTTTGTGAGCTGGTAGTAGGTTTGCAATTGTTTGTTGGGTAGTGTGTGCTTGTATGTATGTATGTATTTGGTGGTATGTCATGACCGTTGCTTGTTGACCCAATTATGCTGGCGTCATCTGCAAAAACAACAAAGCAAGCGCTTTAGGCGTATGACTTGGGGGAAAAACACACAAACACAAGCAAAGAGATGGCAGCGCTTGAGACAAATTTATTTGGAAAGAAATAAAAAAAATTGCAAACTGGCGTATGTTTTGTCGTATTTTAAAAACACATTGACAGACAGTCAAGTTATCAATGTGACAAAGATCAAAGTAATAAATATGCAAGGCTGCGTGAATGACGCGCAACCAATTTTGGATGCCAAATTAACAACAACAAAATTTAATGCAAACATATTAAAATCACAAAAGGGTAATTTCCTGGCAAGTGGGTGAGTAATGTGTATCCACTGTTTGGCGATTTGCACTAATTTTAATAGAATTAGAAATTTTTGTATAAAAAATAAGCTGTTTTGGAAATTTTTTGAAATTTAATTTTATGATGCAAATATGTTCCGTTCCAACCATATGCACTGCAATTTTGTATGTTTGACATGGAATGACCCATGCAATTGCATACATATCGCACCCTAAATCAAAAACAGTCACAACTCAGAATTTTTTTAGGTCTCTTTCTTGGCATAGATTGCCTAATAAAAAGTAGTGCAGGCAGTACATACAATATTTTTCTTTTTGACTATTATCGTAACTCTTTAAAGAGCACAGTGATGTCAAGTTTTTAAAAATCAAATCACTTTTGTGCGATCCAGAGGCAATTAAGTGAAAGTTACTCGGATTTCGAGTTGTGACTCTTTTTGATTTAGTGTGCGATATGTATGCAAGTAAATAAAGAGTAGGAGCAAAAATTAAATCACAAACGAATGCTATCAAAAAAAAAAATGCCCAAAACAAATTTAATTTCAAATATTCGACACATATGTACATACATACATACTATGTAATCAAAAACAAATTGGAAACGACGCAAATAACAAAACAGTTAAATAGCAGTGAAGTAGCAACACAAAAGAATGGTAGCATCAGCTAGTTACTTATGTGGGTGCAAATGTACTTGCACAAATATTTGGCTATGCGCATAGATTTCAATAAATAATGAGCTCAAGTGCAACATAAATGACGACGCAAATTTTTGAAATGTTAGAAAATTGTTACGCAAAAAATTTTATATCAGTGTAATTTGGTGAGAAAAGCGGTATGTACTGATATTCGACTAACATGAGAATAAAGAGAATGGAATTTCATAATTTTTTTTTTTTAATTTGAAGAAAGAAAGTTAAAACAGAAAATTGTAAGAAAATGAAGAGGGCAAAGGAAAAGTTGGGTAAATTTGTGTTTAGCTGTTTTAAATTTCCTTTTGTTTAGATATGAAATATTTTCGAATTCTCTTTGCTTATTTTTCCAGTTTTTAATCATTTTTTTTTAATTATTCTCTTAATTTTTTTTTCTCAATAATTTTTTAAATTTGTTTTTTTTGGTTTTTTTTTAATAATTTTTTTTTAAATTCATTCTTCAATTTTTCCTTCAATAATTTTTTTTTTTAATTTTTTCTACAATAATTTTTTTTTTGTAATTTTTTCTTGAATATTTTTTCTTAATACCTTGGTTCATTTCTTCTTTTTTTTTTAAGTTTTTCTTCAATAAACTTTTTCCAAATTTTTTCCTCAATCGCTTTTTTTTTTTATTTTTACAATAATTTTTTTTTACCTTTTTCTTCAAAGATTTTTTTTGTAATTTTTTCTTCAATTTTTCATCCAAAATTTTTTTTTTTCAATTTTCTTTAAAATTTTTTTTTCAATTCTTTTTCAAATTTTTTTTTTTTAATTTTTTCTAAATTATTTTCAATTTACATTATTAAATTTTAATTCTTCCTTTTCAGGCATAACAGCGGACTGATTCAATATTATCGATTGGAAATGAACGTTGTTAAATGACTTTCAATGACCATTTGGTTGAAGCAGATAAATCTAATTGATTGCATACTTTTTGGGGGACTCCATAGTTGGAATCCCCTTTCTCTCTTGGGGCCCCTTTTTTTATTTCTTGAGCAATTGAACGCAATTGTAATTTTCTATATTGACTGCTTGTCATGTCCCTAAGAAAATTGCATTAAAATATTTATTACAAATACGCAACATTGACCACACACCACGGACACAATGTGGATGTGGCGCTGCTTAAATGTTGACATAATAAGAATAATAAATCGAGGAAGGAAATCCGTAATTTAAATGCAATTTCAATCAACAAATAGAGGTGAAGCTAACGCAAGAGGAAGATGACAAGAAGAAAGGACGAAATTATGCTATGAAACGTGGCGGGCGACACTCAAATTGGTGTTGATGATTTTTGTATTGACAATGCACAGTGGGTGGGCAATGGCAACGAGGAATTCTGAGAAGTGAAGCCAAGTGGATAAGTGAAAAAATAACTAAAAAAACGAAATGAAAAAGGGTGAGGTCGCCAAAAGCTGTCAGCTAGACGCTCAGTCAGTCAATTCAAGCCTTAAATAGGTTGGCATGTATGCATACATACACATGTATATGTATGTATGTGTGTGTGTCGGTATTGCATTTGAAAGTGTGCGTGTGTAGAGGAATTCGTGCATGATAATTTTGTTTTTATATACAATATATGAAAGTATTTATGTAGATTTAAAAGCAAAGGACAATTACGCAAAAAGGAAGAATGAATTTTTTTTATAGAAGTGGCGCAATCACACAAACACGCACACACACACACATGCACATTGCATGCAAGTCAATATTAAATGAGTATATGCACGACCGACGACGAGTACAAACGACATAACACACACACACACACACGCGCAAAATAACTGTAGCGCAGCCAAAAAGTGGGCTACTAGGATTCATTGTTGTTATTGTTGCTGTTGCAACTCGTGTTATTGTATTCAAGCAATTCAATGAAACACATTTGAAACATATTTACACAAATTGTTCAGTGCTTATGTTATTACAGTGCCGTTGGTTGCCTCCCGACTGACTGGCTGTCTGACTGACTGACTAACTGTTGGTGACAATGACACAATTACCCCAAAATAACGATTTTCGACGCTTTCATTTACAACATCCATAGACAAGCAAACAAGTTACATGAAGTAACAGCAGACTTTGTTGAACAATAAAGCGTATTGATTGAAAAGGATGTATGGCATGGAAAAATGTGTGAATTCAGGCAGGAAATTGAATTAGCTAAAAATATCAAATTCGTTGAGAATACATTTTTTTTTAAACATAATTGAATCAAAAGCTTTTGGGGCAGCGAAAAAAAGTATGTTTTAAAAATTGTAAACCGTTAAAAAAAAGTTTAAAAAATTATAAACTGTTATAAATTTTTTTTTTTAATCTGAAACTAAATAGTTTTAAAAGTTTAATGAAAATTACACATACCATTAAAACCCAGAGAGCCAGAGAGAGAAAACCATCTAAGTTTGTTCCTTAATAAGTTCGCTTCAGCTTCGGTCAAGAAAAACGGAGCTTAAAAAAGCCGAGTTTTGCACGCAAAAAAATTTAATGCTATTGTAGGAAAAAATGTCTCAAAATGTGGGTATGTGATTTTTGTTTTGAAAAAAAAAAATTGAATATTTGTTTCTTTATTAAATTTATGTTACATATTTCAGATATTGAAAATCGTAGCTGGATTTGAAGCCAATAAAAAAAATTGCGAAAGAAATAAAAAAGTTCTGAAAAATGTTCAAGAATGTTACGCATGAAAGAACCTTTATTTTTTCAGGAAATAGAAATATAACACCAAAAAAAAAAACTTTATTACTTAAAAAAAGTTATGGCTGAACTTGGTCACCGTAATTCGTCAGATAAGCACTTATTTTGTTAAAATAATTTTTTTGACTAGAAAAAAATATGCAAAATTCCCCACTCGTTCAAATGCTGCGTCATTTGAGTACAGCGACAGCACAGCTGAGTGCTCTCAGTTTGATAAGCACTGACAATTATGAGTACAAAAAAGTTAGCGAATAAATATTGAAGAGCTTAAGAATGTTGCAAGTGTCTCAATGAAACGTGTCAAAGAAAAAAAAAAATAACAATGTAGAAGTATGTATTGGAATTCGCAAAGATTTATAACACTGCCAATGTAAGAGTGCGCATGTGCAGAGAGCAAACTTTTTCAGTTAAAAAAGCACATATGTATAGAAAATTGAGAGTGCGTGAAATTTTGGGAGTGGATTTTTTTCAGTTTAGCAACTTACTTTGTAATTTTAATTTGAAATTTTTTTATGAAAATAATAACTAATAAGCATAGAAAAATATAAAAAATTAGTTCTTAAGTCGAGCTTCAACATTCCTTACTATTTGATATTAAACAAACATAATTCCTCAACTTGTGCGGCATTTGAGCTGTATTCGAGAAATTGGTGTCAGTGATTTCTCAACTTGAACAAATAATTTTTTAACTCGACAATTATGTCAAAAATGTCCTTTCCCAAAAATTTTGTAATTTTTTGTAACTTGGCTGAGCAATTTAATACTTTTTTTTAATAATATTATTCATAGTCTGAATATGTTTTTACAACAAAAAATATGTAAATCTGTGTAGTCTGTAAAATTTTTAAAAATTATTTTTCATCAATTTGACTTAGAAAATAAAAAAAAAAATTTATGTTTTATATTTTTTCATAATTTTAATATGTTTCTAGAAACTCAATTTTGTAATGAAGGATGAAGCTTCTTTTTAATTTTTTTTTTTTTGTTAAAATTAAATTTTTTTTATTTTAATATTTTTTTTTATGTTGTTAGGTAGCAAAAAAAAGTTAAGAGCTATTTTTTTATAAAAAATGTTTAAATTTAATTTTTTAGTTATTAAACTTTTTTTCGAATAAAATTTAATATTTATTAATGCCAGTTTTTTGAATTTTACCTACAGTTTTCACAAAAAAATTTCATAAGAAACTTGAATTTTCGCTGAAAGTTTTAATTTATTTTATTATTTTTTCCATTTTACAGTCGTATATGGCATAGTTTTGTTAACTTACGCGAGTGTGAAACTAATTAATTATTTTCCTTAAACTGGACTTTATAAAACATTAAAAATACTTTCTTTTCATTTATTTTTCAAAAACAGCGCCGTACTTTTTGTACAAGAAATTTAAATTTTTCGGCACAGGAACTCACGCTTTAGTTCAAATTTTGCACTGATTTTTTTCCTACCCACATTTTTTTGCGTTTTCCGTTTGCCTCACTCGCTCGCCTACAGCAGCGAAAAGTCACACCACACATCTACGCCTTCACGCCTCGCTATGTGCGCCCTTTGCTATTTGGCATGCAGGGCGTATGAGCAACTTTTCTTAGATTGACAAATGACAAAAAAAAAATTCCCTTCACTTTATAACTTTTCGCACACATACACACGCTAACATAAATTTAATATCGACACCTGCAAAATGCATATAAAATTCTTCAATAGCGCAAATATAAAGCGTAGCAAAATTTTTAGATTTTTTTCTTTACATTTCTTGAGCTCTAACTCAAAGAACTTTGTGTCAACTTACATTTCCATGCAAGCGCTTACACTTTTTAGTTGCTAAGCGAAATATATTTGCATTCACTTAATTTAGTTTTTTTTTTATTTTTATACGCTTGCAGTTTACATTTTGAACCTTTTCACTTTTGTTTTTTTAAACCATTTTATTTGCATGAATTAAATATAAAATTTTCGTTGCAAGCGCATTTTTGTTCGCTGCTTCGCAACTTTTCGCCGTTTAAGTGTGAATTTTCGATTTTTCCTACAACAGTGCTCGTCGTACTCGTCGTTGTCACCGAGAGCAAAGTGTAACGTGAAGCGTAGCTGGTCAAAGCTAAAATGCTAGCGTGTTTCCGCAGTTCTTCGTTGCTTTTCGTCGCAAATCGTATGAGCGAGCGATTGAGTGCACACAAGGAAAGGGTCGCAAATCAAAAATCGCAAATACGACTCAAGCAACAACAAAAAAAACGAGCTTGTTACGAACGTAATGTGCTACATCGTTGACAGCTAAAACAACGACAAAAAATTGCTGTTCCTACTCGTTGCATTGTTGATGGATGAGTTGATAGTTGGCTGTTGGCCATTGTGGTAGGCAGCGAGCGAGGCGCCACCGAAAGAACTGGCGGTTGCCAAAAACGTATGACCGAATCCAAAACGCTACCAAAAAACGAGTTCAGATTTCGTTTTTAAGCTGCTCAACGCCGCAAAGCTAACGAAATCTCTCATACACACGCTAGGCGATTTTCATTTTCCAAATTATTTTTGGTCGTTCCAAAAGCTGACTACCAGAAGAAGGGAGCTACATGTAGGAAGAAAAGCAAATTTTGAATTGTTAGCAGCATTTTAGGTGTTTAAGCTAATTTTTATTCTCATTCATTAAAATCACAAACACACTTATAGAAAGCGTTATTTTTTGTAAAGTCAGCAAAAAAGTTGGCGTGTTGAGTGCATTCAAGTGCGAGGAGCAGTGTGTTAGAGTGAGCGCATGAATCGATTATTCACATAAACGCACGCACATACTCAGCTGAGCTACATTCATATAGGAATATGAGGAAATTTCGTTGGAAATTTTGTTAGGAAGTGATGGAGGCATTTAAAATTTACAAGTTCAAAACTGTAATACGCACGCATACACAAAAGGCGCATTCCACAGTAAATGGCATGGAAGTAAATTTATGAATTTTTGCGTAGGACCACTTGATCTCAAGTCCCAACTACTTATAGGGGCATGGCACAGTGCCTCAAATTGGAATAACTTATGTGAAAAGCTTTTCACTTACTGTTTCACCACTTAAAATGTAAAATACTGTTAATTCAACAGAACTAAGCATTGTAATTTAAATCGAAATTTCACACCCGTCATCATGGAGTGGCTCACTTAATTTGGAAATAAAAACGTGTTTATGTGTTAGATCGGTTGAACTAAAAAGGATCTTCGAGTTTACTTTGGTATATCGGCGCCTTAAAATATGCAATAAATAATCAGAAAATGTTTTTATTGTAGCGGTATGAAAGCTTTTTAGTTTAGTGCCAGTTGACTGATGTGTATTATAGCCTCGTATTAATTCTGCCAGCTTTTATTTGACAAATTTATTTTGCAAATCTATTTCTAAAAACCACAAAGCGCGGTAGAGATGTTTGCTCAAGATGCTATTAGTCCCCTTGAATTTAAAATTCTTTTTACAAATACTGCAGTCTGCTAAACCTCCACTAAGATGAAGAAAGCAGCTTTTGGAAATGGTATTAATTGCCATTACTAAGCTTAATCTTGCTAATAGCTACTCAGTAGCGGCTGGTAGCAGCTTTTTGATTGACAAAATCTTGTTACACCCATACACTTGGCTCGGAAACTAACTTTTTCCAAGCTCACCACTGCCAACTTCCTACTTTGCGCTACCCAGCATACACATTTTTTCTAATAACATTTTATTTTTTGCTGTATTCCATTCAAGTAGCGACGCCTGTTGCCAAGTGGAGAGCGGAAAATCTAAAAAAAAAAAATCAACAAGAAAAAATGTCAAACGGCATGCATTAGCAGGCAGTGAATAAAAATTGAGCTGCAACACGAACTTGAGGTATTAAAAGTGTATTTTTTCTTTACCACACTTTTTGCACTCGCACACGCCATCCATTGCGAACTTAAGCTATCATCATAGCGCTATGATAAATTGCGTTTGCTTGTGAAAAAGAGCGTTTTGGAGGGGGTTAGTGCGGTACCATTTGGCAGGTGAACACAAATACCTAAATGTGTTTGTTTTTTTAAACTTCAATGGATTTGAGCAGCAACTAACAAAAAATGTTGAGCAAAAAGACAAAACAGCAAATGTGACGATAGCAAATCAGCGACTATACAAATTACTGATTTACGTTGGCTTTAATTTTTGTGTTTTATGCAAGAAAATAAAATAAATGAAAAAAACAACCAAAATATACAGCGCAAATCAGCTGCTGACGGTGAGTGAATTTACAGCACAAATCTGTTTCGTGTTTGCTTTTTTTTATTGTTTTTTAACATTAAACAATTAGCGCTGCTATGCAACAACTATTTGTACTGTGTGTTTGTTTGCGTTGTATTGCAATGACATCACAGCTGCCGTTTCTTTGTAAAAGCTGTTAGCTTTCCTTTTTTTCCTTGTTGACATTTTCCATAATTTTGTATTTATGAGCACCCTAACCGGGGGAGCCATCGTTGCCGAGTGCAGAGCTATGACTAAAATGCTATTAAGTAAATGCAATTTAAATTAATTGCTTTGATGCTCTGTTTCCGTAAGCATAAGCAAAAATCATTTAATTATAATTCTTACGGATTTTCTTTTCGTTACTAGTTAATACAGCTAACACTATAGTAGGGCAATTCATTCGAACTCAAATATGTTGTAAAAAAATGCGACATTTTTTTATCAAAAATTGTTGATAGCAAAATTTAAACAAGTTTTTACTTTCAAAAACTGATAAACATATGTACATACATATCCCTTGGCCGGCAGTTCCAGTTAGGGAATTTCTAACCTAAATCTGCTAATGGAAAGTGTTAATGTCTGGTGCTGGTTGCTTATCAATCAACGTACTGAGAACAGGGCAATCGCGGAACAATAGAACACAAAATCTGATGAAGACGTGTCCACATTTTCCAGAAAGTAGTAAAATACGAGACATCAGCCAAAGAATATTTTCAGAAACGTGTTCAAGCATTTGAGAAAGTCCACACCGCAATATTATTCATGGAAAAAGGATATGTAGTTAGGCACACGAATGTGTACCAGAATTGTTAGGCTCAAAGGATTATATGTTCTATAAACCAATTCCACTAATAGAAACAATGTTGGTAACCTAGAAATAACAATAACTATAAACAAATTTATTGCCTTCCAAGATTAGTTGCCATACAAAATTACTTGTATGTATGTCGATATTTGAGGCGCTTGAATAGTGCGATAGCAGTTGGATATAAACATATATAGGAAGCAGTCGCACATCAATTTTACCTAACGCCCACTTTAGCCACCCAAAACTATACATATGTATACATAAATGTATGTATGCATAAGTTGATGCAGTTGCCGCAATAGAAATGCCATTGATATAAATTCGTATAAGAGGAAAAGAAATAAAATAAAATAAAAGAAAACATTTTATCGAATGTGTTGGCTGACTATCGTTGCCACGTTAGACGCTGCATTTGCGTTATATAACGTGAAATTTATAACTTTGGGCATATGATATATGTAAACTAAATTTTTTTATTTAATTTATTTAGGAGTGTTGTTGTAGTTTATATTCGATAAGTTATATCTCCAAATCCCTCTATTAACATACAATAATTGCCGGTCGAATTTCCATACTATGCATATAGAGTAAGCTGTTCGTTAAGAAAAAATTTTTTTTTCGCCAGGCGGAATATGATGCGTTATGCTATAAAAATAAGCTGTGCAAAATTTCACTCGAATTGGATAACTCTTAGAACTGGCGCGTTGCATCTGAAATTTTTAAAAACCATATGTACTCAGGTTGCAGCAGTTCATATAAAAAACTTGGTAGCCGTAAACTTGGTTCACAGTTATTACGTGAAAAAACTTGCAGATTACGATTCTAAAGACAAAAATTTAAAAAAAGCCATATGTTTTGAGATTTCGCGAAGTTATCGTTTCTTACAAAGTGAGAAAATGCCATTTTCGTATTGTTCAAAAAATCTCCTGTTCTACATATCCGATGAAAAAACTTTTTTCATCTTATTAAAGATCTTTCATTGCCCTAACAACCTACCATATAAATCTTTCCAATTAGATTATGAGTTTAAGAGTTCTTTGCAAATGAATTTCAGAAATCAGACACATTTTTCATCAGCTTCGTGATTAACATTAAATAACACTTAGAAACACTAACCTTTTTGCATTTATTTTGATGTAGTATTGGAGATGGATCTATTGCAAATAATATATGTTCAAACCATTTCCAAATCAGTTAACAAATATAAAAGTTATAGCAAGTTTATCAAGTCTTATTTTTTCATTCGGTATATCGATACTGTATTTTCAAAAATAATCGAAAAACTTATTTGAAAGTTTTGTTGAAATTCTGTTGAAGAATTCAAACAAGTTTTTCGATTATTTTTGAAAATACAGTATCGATATACCGAATGAAAAAATAACACTTGATAAACTTGCTATAACTTTTATACTTGTTAACCGGTTTGGAAATGGTTTGAACATATATTATTTGCAATAGATCCATCTCCAATACTACATCAAAATAAATGCAAAAAGGTTAGTGCTTCTAAGTGTTATTTAATGCTAATGACGAAGCTGATGGAAAATGTGTCTGATTTCTGAAATGCATTTGCAAAAAACTCTTAAACTCATAATCTAATTGGAAAGATTTATATGGTAGGTTGTTAGGGCAATGAAAGATCTTTAATAAGATGAAAAAAGTTTTTTCATCGGATATGTAGAACAGGAGATTTTTTGAACAATACGAAAATGCCGTTTTCCCACTTTGTAAGAAACGATAACTTCGCAAAATCTCAAAACCTATGGCTTTTTTTAAATTTTTGTCTTTAGAATCGCAATCTCCAAGTTTTTTCACGTGATAAATGTGAACCAAGTTTACGGCTATCAAGTTTTTTATATGATCTGCTGCAACCTGAGTGCATATGGTTTTTAAAATTTTCAAATGCAACGCGCCAGTTCTAAGAGTTATCCAATTCGAGTGCAATTTTGCATAGCTTATTTTTACAGCATAACGCATCATATTCCGCCCGGCGAACTAACAATTTGCAAAAAAAATTTAAATAACGAACAGCTTAATATAGAGTCTATATATTATAGACACATACATATATTGATGCATCTCCTAGACGACGAAGATATCTAACGGCAGCTTTATGGATCAAATAACTAAACTCTGTCATGGTATTTGAATGGAATGGCTAGCTTGTTTGTCTAGCGACAAAAATGGTTGTGGGCACCATACTGACCTACTTTATCTATGCCCAATGTTGAAATCCCATTTGGAGTCGCCTTCCTTTGCTAACATACAGGTGATAATGCGAATAGAAGATGGGTAATTCTTTACATCCGAAACAGCAACAAAATATTACCAAATGTCTTTTAGCGCAATGTATATTGAAGTACTGTTAGTATGAATTCAAATGTACCTATGATGAATCGTTTAAAAATTCTTTGAAATAAGTGCAAGGAAAAGACTCATACTGCAAAATAATATATAACTTTTTTATATTTAATAAAATATTTTGGTAATCGTTGCGATGGACTACCGAGCGCTAATATTTACACAAGAATGTCGGGAGGGGTCTCAAAAGACGCGTCTCGGTCCCAGGATCACGAATATAACTCCGCTCAACCGATATTTTTAGTAGTTTGCGAGATATAGTTAAAGTTCAGAATTTTCTGTCATTTTCATGTGGTTGTTGTAATCACATTACCCTGTGAGAAAAAAATGACCCATAGAGTCGGAACGGTGGCATGTTGCCACCGTTCAGGGCAACCACCCGGAGTTGGAATGGCGTAGCCCAGGGTTATTTTTTGAAGCGCGGCCGAAGGCCGCCTACGCGGAAGGGTTTTCTGCACATAAAAAACATGGATCGGGTCCCTAAACCCGGGTTATTTTTCGGTTTTTCGCAAATATTTTACAAAATAATGAAAATATCGGTTGAGCGGAGTTATATTCGTGATCCTGGGACCGAGACGCGTCTTTTGAGACCCCTCCCGACATTCTTGTGTAAATATTAGCGCTCGGTAGTCCATCGCAACGATTACCAATATTTTTTTTGGCCGACTTTGGGCATTTTTATGCCCTCCCTGACCTATGATGTAAAGAAGCACACTATCGATATAAAATAAGGTAATCGTTTACGTGGGGTACCGAGCGCTAATACACAATAATAAAATAAGATAAACTGCTTATGGTGTCATTATAAACAACACTTTCCATAACGCCCATAACCTTTCACCCTGTGTAAAATGTGAAATCAATTCAAGTTAACAGCTTTCCCTGCCTTGCAAGAAAAAAAGGTTCCACGGCGAAAAGAATGAGATAACTTAGAATATAGGGAGGCTCCAAAATGTCAAAGAAACTGCAACACAAAAGGAATGCTTCGAAGAAATGACAGTTGCAACGTGCATGGTAGATTCATTTCATTCCCACAGCTGTGACAAGCTTGCATTTGACTCAGGTGTGGTGGAAAGAAACAAATAGTGGCCAACTAAAAGTGCATTGCAATAGTTCAAGAAAAGAACAAAGAATTATGTATATGGAAAGTGAAGTAAAGAAATGCAAAGAATTGGGGCGGAGGGGCGCAAAAGCACTTGACGACGATAGCGAAGATGAAGAAATAAATTGGTGATGCAAGGTGTAATTAGTAGCGCACAAAATGTCATTTTCAACGCGTTAATAAATAAATTTATAACGTATGTATATAAAAGCAGAATGCAAATTACTAAAGAACTTCTACACTTTTAGAAACATGCCCATTTTAAAATTACCCGACCCCCCTCACAAGTATACTACGCAATAGTGGCAGCCTATTACCAGAACACCGAACACGAATAAACGATTTTTTAGTATTTTCGGTATTTGTTTCCTTTGGCACTCAACTACTAATAAATTAGCTAAAAATATGATAGGGGTGTCAAAAGACGCGTTTTGACCTCAGTATCAATGATCCGAAGTCGAAATTTCATTTTTTTGTTCCAGTGAAGAGATATTTGCAATCAAAGTTCAGAATTTTCTGTCATTTTCATGTGGTTGTTGTAATCACAAATTACACTGTGAGAAAAGAGGACATCACCGTGGCGGTAGCCACGGCTATGGCACACACTCGGAGTTGGAATGGCGTAGCCCAGGGTTATTTTTTGAAGCGCGGCCGAAGGCCGCCTACTCGGAAAGGTGTTCTGCACATAAAAAACATGGACCGGGCCCCTAAATCGGGATTTGACCTGGGTAATTTTTTGGTTTTTTCTTAATAACTTTTCACTGGAACAAAAAAATTAAATTTCGACTTCGGATCCTTGATCCTGAGGTCAAAACGCGTCTTTTGATACCCCTATCATATTTTTAGCTAATTTATTAGTAGTTGAGTGCCAAAGGAAACAAATACCGTATTTTCTTATGCTTATATCAAATGGAGAAAGCAACAACTGTTGTCGGCAGCGTCAGGCCAATGGAATATCATATGAGAGCACTGACAGCCGAATGGAAATCTAGGAAAATTCTGTATATACAAATGCAGAGCACTGAACAAAAATCGCCAACTAACCGCCAAATCCAACCACCGATATTAATTAGTTGATAACTGCTATATAATATAGTCTTACGAAATTCAAACGCGCTTCGTTTAAGTAATACACAACTTTTTGTTAAATAATCTTAAGTATTTTTTTTTAAGTAATTTCATTGTCTCGCTGTCTTTTCCAAGTTAGTACCACGAAGAGCGTTAACGCACACTGCTTTTCTATGGCTCATGAAATCGCTAACGTTGGGGAGCACACGTTCCCAATTGGGGCAGCAGTGGGTAGGAGCAACAACTAGCTTTTCATGTCACTTTCATGAAACTAGTGGCCCCGTTTTACCACACGCAATTCTAAAGAGCGAAATATGACCATCTCATAAGACGGATACGCGCTGAATTAGTTGTCTCGCTTTAAATGGATGACAGTAGCAGGCAGCAGCAGTAAAATACGGCGTTGACAGCGTCGCTGACGTTGCGTATGCGCGTGTTCGTTCTCTCGTATGCTCAAATTTTTCGATTAATCACTCCCTCTTCCTGGCGCAGGGCTCCTTTTCAAGGATAACCATTCCTTTTTCTACATGAGTTCAACGTTTTTCCAGTCAGGCCGACTAGAAACTGCTACCTAGTGCTATCACAAAGCTGTCAACGTCTTGCTGCGCTTTGCACTCATTTATAAAACCGTGAAGAAATGTCGAGTGTCCCAACTCAAATTCGATGCAAGATTGATAACTAGCTAAAATTTAACTTACACAATAGCCATTATTAAAATTAAACGTCTTATTGTACTATACCACACTTGGGCTTTGGGAGTTAATAGCGCCACAAAAATTTAGTTTGCACTCACGACACCGCTGCTTCTAGCTGCGCTGACGATTGCGGCTGACTCTATCTGAGTAGCAGCCCGAATCGCGCTATCTCCGCTGCTCTATGAAACACACGTACGCACGCACAGGTACTCAGCACTTGATTCCTGGCTTTTTTGATTTTTTCTTTTAATTTGCTTCTTTTACGTTTCTGATGTTCGTACGTTTTACTTTTCTTTTACACTATTTTCCAGCCATTTTTTCATCTACTGCTTTTTAATGCCCACACTATATACAACTCTCGTATATGTATCTTTTTATATAATATACTCCGAATTCCAATATATAATTAAAGATTTTATGTCATTCATGTATCACACCTGTTCAAAAATCAATTGCACTTTATAGAAAAATAATTATCGAATATACGAGCTTAACTTTCGAAAACCAAATTTCCGCATTGTGAAGAAAAAAGTCAATGAAACTTCTTTTTCCCTTGCTCTTTCTTTTTTCTGCTTGTCAATTTTTTTCATCTACCAATTATGGTTCTCCTCCACTTCGTATGCGATGACGATCCACTCTCGCCGTTTTCAAACGTTTTTTCTTTTCTTCACAGCGCACGCAATTGCTTTTAGATCACATCGATCAACACCAATCTACCGATTTATTATAATTCAGATAATTATTGAACGATATGCAGCGAATTTGTATTTTTATGCAGAAAATTCCAGCGCAACACGCCGAGAAACCAAGAAACGACGACTCCTTTTTTCGTCAATATGGCGGTGCAGTACTGCCAACTTGACAGCCTTTCATGATTTGTAGCGTTGCCAACTACCCGTTTGTGATACAAAATTATATATCCGTTTCACTCTTTTATCTGGTTCCTCTTTGATGATATTCACGAATGAGTGAAAGAAACAATATAGATATCCGTTTCATACAAAAAGTGCCAGGCAACACTGTGTCAAGTGCTTCTGCAACCCAGTTAACTGTCAAATAAAAAGCACAAGCGCCCTTGCCATCCATAGCTTTTATCCATTGCGTCGGTGTACGCATTTTCGTAAACAAAACCACCAAATTGTCACAACTAATTAATCGCTTTCGCAAACATTTGCCGATAAATAATTGTATTTTCCGTTTTTGTGTATAGCAGCAGCGAAGATGCAAAAGTACTTATGGCCGGTGCTTTTGCCAATTCTATTTCTAGCATACTCGTTGCCATTATTTCTGCGTGTCTACGCCACTGCCCCGAACGTAATCGATGAAGAATTCCATTTACGGCAGGGATTGCATTTTTGTAACAAACGCTTCGATGTGGTGCGTATAATTAAAAGCGGTATTTGTTTCCTTTGGCACTCAACTACTAATAAATTAGCTAAAAATATGATAGGGGTGTCAAAAGACGCGTTTTGACCTCAGTATCAATGATCCGAAGTCGAAATTTCATTTTTTTGTTCCAGTGAAGAGATATTTGCAATCAAAGTTCAGAATTTTCTGTCATTTTCATGTGGTTGTTGTAATCACAAATTACACTGTGAGAAAAGAGGACATCACCGTGGCGGTAGCCACGGCTATGGCACACACTCGGAGTTGGAATGGCGTAGCCCAGGGTTATTTTTTGAAGCGCGGCCGTAGGCCGCCTACTCGGAAAGGTGTTCTGCACATAAAAAACATGGATCGGGCCCCTAAATCGGGATTTGACCTGGGTAATTTTTTGGTTTTTTGTTAATAACTTTTCACTGGAACAAAAAAATTAAATTTCGACTTCGGATCCTTGATCCTGAGGTCAAAACGCGTCTTTTGATACCCCTGTCATATTTTTAGCTAATTTATTAGTAGTTGAGTGCCAAAGGAAACAAATACCTTAAAAGCATTTACTTGTATATTTGTTTCATCGCAATTCGTCTTTAGTGGGATCCAAAAATCACCACCTTTCCAGGACTCTATCTAGTTTCATTAATACTCATACCATTGAATGCTTGTACCGAATTGGGATTGCGTTGCATATCACTTGCAGCGGCTACACTAAATGTTGTTTTGTTGTATAAAATAAGGCGGCGACTACTGGGTGGAGCTCATGGTCAGCTTGCAGCTTTAGATGCCATAACTTTAGGTGCACTGCCACCTTTATACTTTTTCAGTCATTTATACTATACTGATGCGTTGTCCCTGACGACGGTGCTGCTTTTCTACTACTATTGGCACAAGGAGTCGCATCTGCAAGCTGCTGTTTTTGGTGAGTTGTCAATAAGACATGACTAGATATGCTGTAAAATAATTCAATTACCTTTGCAGCTGCTGCAAGTGTGCTAGTACGTCAAACAAATGTGGTCTGGGTGGGCATGTGCTTTGCTGTGTTGGCATTGGATGTAATAACCGGCAACTATGCCCGGTTCAAAGGCATTAAGAAGCAGCAAGTGGAGTTACTTAACCCAAAAGTTTGTTCACGATTTTTCTCTAAATTTTTATTATTTTTTAAACTGCTCTCCATTTCAGACACTCTTGAACATACTCACCACATATCGCATACTGGGGCGCAGCATTTGGCAAATTTTGCGTAAAGGCTGTTACTACCTTATCATAATTTTACCTTTTGTGTTCTTTGTGTTCCTAAATGGCTCCATTGTTATTGGCGATAAACGCGCCCACGAAGCCACATTGCATGTGCCACAGGTATATAAAATCAGAGACAATATTTGAATGTATTATTACTAAGGTGGTCTCTTATCACAGCTCTTCTACTTCAGTCTTTTTGCGCTGGTTTTCGGCGTCACCAATACACTACATGAGCTACGTCCCACTTTGCGTGCGTTAGCGCGAGAGAAGCTAATTGTGCTATTTCTATTGGGTGTTGGCTTACTTATAGTGAAATGGAATACACTTGTTCATCCATATATGTTGGCCGACAATCGTCATTATACTTTTTATATTTGGAATCGTTTCTACGGACGTTATCAGTGGTTTAAATATGCTATGGTACCTATTTATATATTCGCCCTAGCGTTGCTACATTCTGGACTGCAACATATGCGTACCAGTTTTAAGTTAATGTTTTGGATTGCTGTCTTGCTGGCTTTATGCTTTCAACGTTTATTGGAGCTGCGCTATTTCTTAATACCATTCATACTTTATCGCTTGCACACGCAGCCGCTGGCAAAAAGTCGTTGGGCAGAGTGGTTGGAGCTTAGTTGCTATGTGGCGCTAAATGCATTTACATTCTACATCTTTTTCACCAAAGAAATCATTTGGCAAAATTTTAAAGAACCACAGCGTATTATATGGTGAATGATATAAGGTAATGAATGTGATTAATTAAAATTTTTTAAAATAACTTCTGTATGTAAAAATATGTATGTATGTATGTAAGAATTGTCCTTTTTAATTTTTTTACGCATTTAAACATCAAGGTTTTTTTTGCGGGTTCCTTATGCTATAGTTGTATTCGTGATGGTACCTTAACTTGTCATCATAGCGCTTCGGAACGAATCCGATTCGCCCCGGTACTACCACATCTTTTTATCAGCCAGAGTCATGGAAAAATTTTTTTAAACTTCCGGCTAGTCCTAAAATTTTCAAAATGATTTAAAACGCTTCTGCATGTTCCTTTTTGAATTCAAAATCAATTTGGCATAGTGCATGGCGCAATGGTAGGTTAATTCTTGAGCAATACAATTTTCAGTAAATTTAAGTTAAAATGTCCTGTTTGGTATTTAGGTGTATATTTATTAATTAAATAAAAGCCATAAATATTTATTTATTGATTTTAATTATTTGCACATTTAATTGTCTAATATTTAACTGTGGATAACATAGATAATAGGTATCTGTATTAATTACATTTATATGCATACTTATATGCAAGTATCTTTTTTTTAATTTCGCTAAGCAATAATGAAGTACATACTAAACAAATGTGGTTAAATATGAATTTGAAGCATAAAGTTTATAATAATATGCAAATACTGCACAAGTCATACTCGTCTCGGTTAATACATTCATTTTAGATGCTCTACAATTCATGCTTACAATATACTAAAATATTAGTAACACTTTAAAAATTTCTAGACTTAAGCTCTACAATAAGAAATTCGTATACATATATTTAAAGTTTTAGAAGAAAATTTAGCGAATAATTAGGGACTGTTTAAATATGCCAAAATTGAATATGCTGTAGAAGCGCCATGCTTGCTGTATTTTTTAACTCACTGCCTATTAATTTGTCTATATTCGAGCCCTCTACGACCACGAATTTTTGAAAATTTGCGACTAGATGCACACGCCATTCCTCTGTCATATCCTCTTTGTCTGCCATACCATTTAATATGGTATCTGATTCTGATAATACTGTATCATATCGTAAGTACGAGTACGGAAATTCTGATACGAATTCCGTATTACAGCTAACATATGCGCCGCCGCTTCTTTATTATTCTTAGTTGCCACAAAACGTTGCTTCAATAAGTTGATGGTTTGTCCACGGAAGCATGGCAAACCGGTGTCAAGCATTAGTGAGACCAGAGAAACGATAGCATCTTGATAGGGACGAACAGCAAGAAAGGCTTGCACGCACAATTCACAAAACCATTTGAAGGCTGGTGCTTCCATTTTGCCACCCATAATCATAACCATTTCGTCAGTAAGTTTCATATCCGGTTCGAAGCCAATATTGCCACCAGGCGAAGATTCGAACATAAAACCGAAATCTGTATGAAAAAGTATTGTTACAAAAATAAAAAAGCGCAGTCCTACCGCTCGACTGAATTTTACAAATGAAAATTCTATTCAAAATTATGAAATCTTACCACAAAAAGGGTCTTACAAATCTCACTCACCAATATGTATGACATGCCCATCCTTGTCTATCATAATATTGCCGTTATGACGATCTTTAATCTGCAACAAATAGCCGATAAGCGAATATGCAGCCATAGATTTAACAAAGTTAGCGCGCGCTGCTTGAAACTCTCGTGAGCTCTCATCGCCGTATTGATGTAGGAAATATTCGTAGAGCCCTGAATCGGTTTGGCGACCCAACTGATCGCGTGATTTGGCATTCGGTACACATTCAATGACGCCGCACTTGGAACATTGGATAATGAGAATACCTTTTCATAATTACACTTCATTGTTCGTATATACTTACACCTGGCGCAGTGGCTACCACGCGATATGGAAAGAGGAATAACTCTAACCCAACTTGTTGGAAAATATTTTTGAATATTGTTATGACCTGCAATGCTAATATGTCCTGACGTACATCATCGCCCACTTTGAAAATTGCTGCTTGCCATGACTCCACCCCCAACGTCATCTTAGCATCTTCTTGCGAGTTCTGTGCCAAAAAAGTTATCAAAAAAAAAACAAGATTTAGACGTAATCAAGCCAACTCGTATGAAAGACATCTTACCGGATTATTTGATACTTCCATGGCGCGAGTTTCCAACTCTGTTATGCCACAACGGTAGACACGGAAACGCGCCAAATATGGTGCCTTAGCCGCGCTCTGCATCGGTGTGCCACTATTGTAGTCAATATCCAACACCATTGCTTCCGGATTTGAGGGTAAGTAACAACCAGGTTGTACCTGTATACGCTTCAACGCTGTCAAGCAAGCATTTTTGCGTTCAATACCCTTGGGGAAGGAGCGTATTTCCCCCGAAACTGCTGTAATCTTACCAAAGAAATCGAATTCACGCTCATAGAAACGTTTAGCAGCGCCCGAAAAGGAAGATATAATATTATGCGACAATGCTTCCAAATGATCGAATAAATTTGGATCTCTATGTTGTTGATCTTCATCCATATACATATTCGTTTGCATATTCCATATGAGTTGATGTGCAACAATTTGTGAACGTTTCGAAATATTCTTTATGAATTCCGTTACATAACCCATGGTATCATGACGGAGCGCCTGCACTAATTGTGGAATGTAAGGTAATACAGATTCGGCGTCATACGAGCTAAGTGTCTTAACGGCATACTGTGCTGTTAAAGGATGTGATGGATATTGACGTGAAAAATAAGAGAGCGCTTGTATGGGATTGACTGGGGCCCAAGAGAGCATATAAACCAGATCGGGACTCTCGTGTAGCAAGTTTTTGGTGTTACATAGATATTTGAGTGCCTCAGGAATATGACTGACAGCAATTGGATCAGCGCATACCAAACGAGAGACTTCCTCCTCAATTGACTCGGCGCTCTTAATGCGCAACGGTAGAAAAACGGCGAGCGCTGGATTGTAGGCCCAGGCAAGGCGCGCGTAATCACGCCACATGTTGGGTTTGGAGGGACGTGCGCGCCACTCGTTGACTTGCTCTTCGCCTATTGAGGGAATTATACAGAGAAATGTAAAACAGTTTAATAACATAGATTTAAAGGACGTAGTTTTGAGTTGAAGTAATTTCGACCAGTTAGGTATTGTACTAAAATTAATATTAAGAAGTTCTATTCAAGCAATCTTACCAGGTATTGCTAAATCGGGTAAACTATTCGGATTATACCATGTTATAAGAAATTCCAGCTCAACCGCCAATAATTCCAAAATCAAATTTCGTTTCTTCATATAGTCCTTATCGTATGAATCCTTTTGATAAGGTAATCGTTTCGAGCGATTCGATCGTTTCGATAATGTCGATGTAGAATGTGGTATTGTATTGTACCAACCACCAGTTCCTCCAGTCGACATCGAACGCGCCACATCACCAGCACTTATAAGTGAAGCTGTCTCCGCATTTTGTTGCCTTACCGATAGCATTTGCATTGAATTTACCGCCGTTATATCGTATTCGCCCATCTCCGAGGTGACCAAATGTTTCTTCTCGCTGCGCATGGTCTGCCAGAATTTCAACAGTATCAAAATGTCATCCAATAATTGTTCTCTACTTTGATTGGGACATGTGGGTGGACCACAAAAATAGTCCAATGCATTGCTATATATACGTTCACGTAGTATGTTACGTGCTAGCGAACGCGGTATTGTATTGCCTTGGAGCAGCGAGAGACCGCATTGTAATAATTTAAAGCGACATCCGACTGTTGATACTTGACGATTTTGTTTTAAAGTTTTTGATATAGGCAGACAACGATGCAGCAGCAGACAAAACATTTCCACCTTGTCGCGATTACAATATTTGGCGGTATCTACCATTTCAGAGAGCAACTGAAGCCAGATAAGATGTGGCGCAATTGGTATGGGTTTCGTGACTAATTTGCATCCTTCGTATGCCGCGAGTGGGTGGGTAGTTTCTATCTCATCGGAGAAGAGTCCCAATTTCTTTTCGAAGGTCGTTTGCCAGGCAGCAACCATTTCCTGGATGAAGCAGAGTTCGAGGTCTTGACGTGCAGTCAACACCCACTGCCAACATTCGACGGCCGTTTCTACGGCATATTCAGTGAAAAGTTCTACTTGAGATGTGGCTGAAAAAAAGTGGTGAAAGAATTCAAACAAAAATTTTAGTGAAAAAAGTTATCAGATTTGGTTTCGTCATCCTCCAATTCTTTATTCTACTTACCCACTGCATGCAATAATTTTCGATTCACATCCGCGCAGATGATCAAGTAAGCTGTGGCACGCCACAAAGCGCCACGATGACGGGCATCACTTTTCTCCGCACACGAATCCCACACATCTTTCACCAGACGATCAGCCAATCCAGCCTTATCGTCCTCGCTCAGTACAGACAACAAGCCAGAAATCTCTCCAGCATATTTACTGCGCATACACAACACCGACACAAAGCGTGGTGTATTGCTATTTACACAACTCGGTCGCTTACTACTTGAAGGTAAGGCATTCGGATACAAAATGTTGCTGCTTACAACCGAATCAAATGCCAAAGCTAAGCCGCTATGATGCGCTAACACTGGTGTTGGTATCTGATTTGGATACTCTTGTAGGTGGGAGCGCGTGGAACGTGGAGCCCATTTCATAGCCTCATTAACAATGCCCTGACAACGATCAGCAAAATCTTTTAAACGACTTTCGCGTGCCGGCAACGAGTCCATCAACTGAAGTGTATAAGGTGTCGACACAACACGTAAAGTGGGCGTCTCTTCGTTGGGATCGAGCGTTAATGAGAAAGCAAGCAATTGCAGTATATCCAACATGCACCAGAGAACGCGACGATTCCATAACAAATGTGGAAATTTATCAACTAATTGTGATAGATATTGATCAGCCACTAGCTGTATCTGCTTATGGATGTGATTGAAATAGACAAGTAAGAGCATCGCTTGCGATTCGAGCACCTTTTCACGTATTTCATCTTGAGCATAGAGCACATTGCGAAACTTTTCGAAGACCTGATCGGCAACACTAGAGAGTGGAAAAGAAAAGGAGTTATACATTTATAGGTATAGTGGCACAGCCATTTGGTTTACCATTTGACGCATTGCCAGATGCCAGATTTGTCCTTCTGCAATGCCATATCGCAGAGATAGCTCAAAATTGATTCCAAACTCGGTTCCTCTGAATTTTCCACACGTAGCGTCTCCAACCAATATACGCTCAAGAGATAAGTGCATTGAGCAAACGTTAACTTGTTGATGGAAGCAGTCACATCGGCCGTCGGATGTTCCAACAGCAATAATATTTGGCTACGCAACTCATTCAAACTCACCGAATCACTTTTAATAGCCGATGTATAATTCAATTCACGCATGTCGGATTTGTGTGTCGTTTGCGAAATGAGTAAAGGCGATTTTGCTGCAATCTGTTGCACTCCTTGATACCAATCGGCTGGCCAGAGGCGAGCATTTGTAAAGCCCATAACCACACAATACACCCAGAAATCTTTGAACAATTTATGCAAACGCATACGTGGATTCTTGATTGGCGGTAGGCGACGCACCAACACAGCAATTACTGGTATTAACATACCTAAATTGCCAGCGCTGGAGCTAGCCTTCTGCGCACCTGGTGTATTGTTGTCATAGGATCGCTCGCCCTCCAGACCGATCTGCACAAAGAGTTCGAGCAGTTTGCCCAACAATTCGAGCATTTCTGAATCACCCTGTATGTTGGCCGCTATATTACCCAATGCATTGACCACTGCATCCGACACGTTATTGAATTGTTTACGATGTTCCTGATCGGATGTGTACGCCAATGATGCCGATTGTACTGTGACACGTGAAAACATTTTCATAATCTCTTCGAAAACATGCGGTTCACACTGTGAAATTATCATGCATCCAAGTTGATCGACAATAAGCGCATTCTGTTCAGAGGGTACTTTACAAAAGCGTTGTATAAAGAATTGTAATATATTTTGTGTGGTTTTTGAAGTGTCCTTGAGTGTCACAGCGACATGACCAAGCATAACGATTATATTGAGGCTGACCAGAGTTGATTCACTGTGGGAAGCATTTACCAAGGTCATCGAAATAAAACTGAATATTTTTCGAGCAGCGCTACCTTAACGCTCAAATTACAAACAAAATGTCTACTTACGATTCGTGTTTTTCTGCCGTGAAGAGACGATTTGAAAGATTCGCCACTAAAGCTGGTACACAATACTGATCCAAAGTATGTGCAGATCGCAATGCAATGCTCAGATTCTCAATCGCTGCATCACGCAGAGCCTCAAAGGCAGCCTGACCAGAACGCATGCCAACGTGCTTTTGATTCTCACCGTAAATATCCACAGTTGACCGAGATTCGCTATTTTGAACAACAATTTTAAATGGAGCCAGTTTTTCTTTCTCCTTCTTTTGTAATGCAATCGTCTGTTGAGAGTAAGCATGAAGCTTTGCCAAAATGGGACTTGGATCGACGAGAAAGTCGCGTAGGTACGATATGGAGGTGCCGGCGATATTAGGGAATTTTTGGGCCAATTTGCCAAGTCCCTCCAAGCAAACCATTAGCAGAGGCATGTGATCCAGAACAATTTTATGACTTAGCACAGAATTGAGTTTTTGTGAAAGACGACCGCAAAGCTTGTCGGCCTCTACAAAGTAAATAGACAATTGAAAAGGCAGGATATACAGTATTTAGTAAGTAAATATAATATATAGTAAACAATAATAACTAAAGTTAACAAAAATGCATTCAAAACCAAAAACAAAGTGAAGAGGAAATGCAGTCTACTGAAAAAAGTTGAGATGATAAGCCCAACACTGTCATGATAATGCAAGGGGTGGAAATGAGCATGCTCATTTATTAGTGGTCAAACTGGAAAACGATCAAGCATCGGCTTTTAAAACCGTACCAAACAAAACTTCAGTTGTTTTCACTTTTTTAGCTAACACGTCACCAAAACTGACCTTAACCGAAGTTCGATCGTTTTCTCGCTCAACTGACTTCTTAGAAATAATTAATTTTGCATGCTCAAACTTATTTAAAAAAAAAGTTTGCAACAAAACAACAATTTTAAAAATTAAACAACCTTTCCTCAATAAAATTTTTAAGCCCAGCTGCAATGAAGGTACATTGTACTCCTCATCAACTGAAAAGAATAATTTAAATTATATAAAAAATAAAATGGATAAAAAAGGTATAAACATAGAGTAAATTATCTACAACATGTTTGACTTGCAAAATAAAACCATTTTTCTTACTTTTTTTATACATATAAGTTCTCTTTACCCGGGGGATTCCTAACAAACTCAATGTTGAATGAATAAGAGAGGAAGCCAACTAGAGTCAAATGCCCATAAAGTCGTTAATGTATTAACGAAATTCGGTACCATCTGTTACTAGCCCGACCATCATTCGATCTGTTGATTAGACGTGGTCACATCAAATATCTCAAAACAGGCGGCAGTACTGCTTGATCGTTTGACAACAACACCCACAAAAAACTTATTAAACAAACAGAGAATGCGGTTAAAAAAGTTTATACAAAAATGTACGCTAATTGTTTTAAAAATGAAATTTTGCAGATGCCTTATAGCGGTTTCAACAGCATCCGCATGGGACTCAGATAGTGAGCTCAATGGTAACATAACTTCCCTCTATGGATAGAAACCCCTTAAGGTGCTACAAAAATAAAGTGAAGTAAAGAGTGTTATTTTGAAAAAAAAAAAAAAATTAAACATATCTCATCTGCCATTATAACCAACCCTCCATACACTAACCTGTCTCATCGCGTATCGCCCATACAAGCAGATCCACGCATGCAGCGTTCGCCATAACATTCACTTTGTATTTGTTAACAACTGGTATACCATTCTCTTCCCGTTTTTCTTTTTCCTGATCCTGTTGCTTATTCGCCAACTCTGTTTGGCCATTCAAAAACAGGCGCTTCACAAATTCCTGCACATCTTTTGTGAAAGGTGTAGGCAAATCTATTTGATGCTGTAACAGTTCACGCAACAAAGTCACCAAAACCAAATTCAGTGTTTCCGAAAAACTTTTATAACAATATCCTTTGATTTGATGTAATGCGAAAATATCACTCGCTTGCTCATCCAAATGTTCCAGCGTTTCTTTGGTTAGCAATTTTTTGGCAACAGCAAATATTGTTTGCAAATGTTGTATCGGAAATGGTGGTACCACGAATGTTTTCTTTGCCTTTGTTGGTGTCTCGCACATACGCATATTCGGAAACTGATTAAAACTAGAGCCAGTTTTGGTGAAAAAGTATGTACGCGGATCATAGGGTACTGAGAAATATGTATATAATTGTGGGCGTGGTGTTTGTTTGCTATGCCCATTGATCATTTGCATTTGACGCATACGCAGTTCGCTGGAATCTTGACTCAAGCTCCCGGACATAGAGCGTGGTATGATTGGGCGAAATTGTGAAAAACAAGCAATACGTTCACTTGAACTAAAACTGCCACCATCACGTAGATTTTGTTTAACCACAGGCATTTCTTCGCGTGGAAATATGCGACATAGTAATGGCGGGTCTTGACTGGCATAGCGGCCCATGGAACGTGCCAAACCAAATATTAATGGTACAGTGGCTTTACACAAAATAATGGGCGGTGGCGCAGAGCTGCTATCCTTGCTCGATTTGATAATGTTTGCTAAAGCACTCAATGTCTCCACTTGATTGAGAACGATTTCTTCGCGTAGATCTGGACATTTTGAGGCGATGTCAGAGAGCAATGTATTTAAACAGAAGCTAAACTTTTCCGCTGATGGTATGCCTAAAAATTTGATAAAAATTAATGTTTGCAAAAAGTATTACATGGGCTCAAGCAATAAAACAAATCAAAGCTTACGGTCAATTTTACTCCATTTGGCATCATCTACCCACACAGCTTTTGGTAAGCACTTGGCTAGTCGCAACAAATATGGTACAATGCGTTGTTCATGTTGACATCCACTCTCCAAAAAATAAATACCCAACGCAATTACCGCATCCTGGGCACGGGCATCAAGACAAAATACACCAGCAGCATTTTCTTGGGGGCAATACCGGAAGAGCGCTTGCACCTTGCACAATGAAAGAAAAAAGTTAATTAAGACAGTAAAGCAAAGTTGAAAAGTCGATTTTGCGCTATGCAATGACCATGAAAATCAATTTTTTACCTTGTCCCAAGGTGTTGGCTCAATGCGCGCCAGCACGCGTGCTAAACTCTGTACGGTGCGCTGATATGAAAATGCGTCCGCCATTACATTAGCAAAGTCCAAAAATATTATTTTTGTATTTGTTTACAAATTTATAATATGTCTCTGCAATTTTCACTGCCCGAAATGCGATTTATCGATGTTGTCAGACGTTAGTCATCAGCAAGGTAACCAGAAAACGACAAGGATTTAAACCGAGAAAATAATAACTGCAGAAAAATTAAATTTCATTGCAACAAATAGCAAAAATAATAAAATAGCTGTATTGATGTGATTTTGCACAAATAATCGATGATTTTGTTAGCAAAATTCTAATTTCTTCGCAAAAATTTCTAAAGATTTTCCAAAAATATAATTTTTTTGTTTGTGGTAACTCAAACCTTACAGAAGAAAACACCAAAACCCAAAACGTGATAAAACAATAGAAATGTCAAACCATGGATTGATAAGAGCAGCTGTTGCTACAAGAACAACACACACAAGTATTTTTATACCCAGCGTCGGCGACTAAATTTTTATATTTGGCCAAATTTTCATATTTTCAATTCTAAAAGTTAATAAAGAAAAATAATATTAGGGTAATTCTTTACGACCGCACGTAACTGCTAATACACGTCCAAAAATATCGGGAGAGGTATCAAAAGACGCGTTTTGACCTCTGTAACAAGAATCCGAATCCGGAAAAGAAATATTTTAGTTCAGTGAAAAGTTATTAACAAAAAACCAAAAAATGGCTCAGGTCAAATCCTGAAATAGGGGTCCGATCCATGTTTTTTATGTGCAGAACACCTTTCCGCATTGGCGGCCTTCGGCCGCGCTTCAAAAAATAACCCTGGGCTACGCCATTCCAACTCCAGGTGGTTGCCAAAACCGTGGCTACCGCCACGGTGATGCCCTTCCGCGTGCCACTTTTTTCCTACAGGGTAGTGTGATTACAACAACCACATGAAAATGACAGAAAATTCTGAACTTTGATTGCAAATATCTCGCAAACTACTGAAAATATTGGTTTTCCGGATTTGGATTCTTGTTACAGAGGTCAAAACGCGTCTTTTGATACCTCTCTCGATATTTTTGGACGTGTATTAGCAGTTACGTGCGGTCGTAAAGAATTACCAATATTAGTTCTGCTCATTGACAAAAAAACTATTACAGGTGTCAGAAAAAACTTTCCATCTGTGAAGGAAATTTCTGAGAGTGAAAAAACGCGAACGGACCTATTGTATGCCAGTACTGAAAAGAACACCACTGACAAGCATAGGACAGGGTGCGCAGAATGAATTATTACCAAACATATCAGCTGTTATCACAATTTTTTTTTGTACTTTTGTACTCTTGTTTGACATATCACAATCCCTTGACAGCTTACAATTATTAGAATAATGAATTTACTTGGTGGCACATAATTTTTCTTGTATACACACATACTTCGCCTTGGAAATTTGTGGTAGAAAGTGAAAACGACTTAAAAAATATATAATTTTCATTATAATAAAAACAAATACCAAAGTTTAAGAACGGAAATGCCTGGAAATACGTGCTTTTTGTGTAAGAGCACTTGGAGTAAAAAGGTCTCTATGTTTGCACCGCCGTGTGATGAATATATGAAAGGGGAGTGGGACACTGCTTGTGGTATGGAAATTCCCAGAAACTCAAGACTATGTGCTATGCACTTCACCGATGAGGATTTCTCACCATATAGTCCAACACGTAAACGTTTGCAACCTGACGCAGTACCATCATTGAATATACCTGTACAGAGAGGTTTAGGCGGAGAAAATAGCATAGCTGACAAAGATAAGTAAGTTATGGTTGACTGACATGATATTTGCCATGTAATGATTATTTAAATTGATTCTACATATTTTTAGCTATAAAAAAGCGCGGGCTTCAATGCAGCAACTGCTCTACTATGTTAGATTTGCACGAAAGCATCCGGCTATGCTAAAATCGAAATACGTTGCCGTTAAGGATTTGTGGATAGAATTAGCGAAAGCCTTGAATGCAAAAAAAGGTGTGCAGCGTACCCCAGAGAAATGGAAAGAAGTAATAAAGTGCTTAGCCTGGAATATGTTTATGGAAAATTTTGTAACACATTCAATTATTAATTTCAGAATTTGAGCACGTGGAGAGGTCAGCTGAGGTGTCGAGCGCGTCAAGGCTCTTTTAGTGGTATACCTGAGTTTGATAAGTTCGCTGCGAATGACTTTGGATTGGACACCGACGAAGTGCAGTTCAGAGAAGTATGTTTAGTCGTAATTTTGGGTTTTTGTTTTTGCTTTTCTAATACAATCTACCCTTTTAACAGAACGCAGCTCAAAATACAGATGATCAACCGCCAACTAAAAAAGTTAAGCATACAGCAAAAGAAGAAAGCAATAATGTGATCACAGATAATATAAGGCAAAATGAAGAAGTAGGTTATATACTCAAAAGTTGTCCTCTTTTTTGTATTTTTACTATAACCGTTGCTCTAACAATTGAAGGATATGCTGTTACAAGATGCAGATGTGGCAGTTAAACTGGAAATAGATTCTTCTGATGATGACACTGCATGTCATTTGTTAGAACGCTGCACGAGTATACCCGAATATGAAGGGGAAGTAAGTCCCATGCATAATTGTATTAAAATAAAAACAAAAATGCATATCTATATATGTATATATATTTATCTTTAAAGACTTTGTTTAAGCAAGAAGCAGAACCCTACATCAAGACTGAAATGGACATTGATAGTGTCCAAAAGCCGTCACGGGAACAAAAACAAACCAAACTCAGCCTTAAAAAACAAAGCGTAGTCAAAACAATAACATTGCCAATACTAGGTTTAACGGTAATTAATACATGTTTTATATTCCAACAGTTATTTGATTTGAAAACTTTATAGAACGAAGTGCCATCGGGCAGCGTACAAACCAAAAATGCTCTTGTAACACCACCACCGCAACTACAAACAAAACAAACAAGAGTACCCTCTTATCCTATTGGCCTTGAGGCTGAAAGTGAAACCAATTTTGTTATACGCCATACAAATACAAATCAGAGCAGCTCAAGTGCAGTCGAGAAAGAAGTGTTTGTCATAGAAGAAGTTACACAATCTATACCAAGCGCACCATCACCTACTCCACAACCTCCAAAACATTCCGAAACAAAACGCCAACATACACTCAATCAAATGTACGAGACAGTTTTGAAAACGATACAAAGGCGTGAAGAACGTACCGATGGTATTATGGAGGTATTAAAAAGTTTAACGGCGGCGGTAACACAACTGGCGAATAACGTTAAGCGCTTGGAAGAAAAATTAACTTAGAATGGTCAATTATAGAGATAAATATTAAATAAAAAGGGAATACTTTATTTAATACTATTTAGCATTTGGTATACACCGAGCAAACTCAGTGTTTAACGTTAGAGAAATTTTGATTGACATTGTTCGTGTTGTTGTTTTAGCTACTGAAGCACCTTGAGTTACCAGCACGATTGATAAAATCAAATCGATCATCTTGAGATAACCTGAAGTGAATGTTTTTACTATTAACAAACCAAAACCTTTATAATACCGAACATGAGGCAAAAGTACTATCGAACAATAGATTGATCCGTCAATGGAAGTAAAAGAAAAAACATAATTTTAACTAATAAATAATAATGTGTATATATTTATGTCTTTATTGATTTTATATTTTGCACAGTGACTCATATTATGGCTCTTTTATCTTTTTAAAAGATCCATTTTAGTACATTTTTTTTCTGTATATATGTATATGTATATTCATTTTAGTTAAACAATTAAACATTTAATGATTCATTTGACAATATCTTTTCCTTTTTTCCAGGGCAACATATTTGGATAAATATTTTCATTCATACGATTTGTTAAATAATTATTCATTTGGTTTATTTTTACAGCACAACTTAAAAGAATATCTATTGTTTCAAATGATTTTTGGTAAAACAACCCCGAAAATGTGAAGAGATTTCTGTTTTGAAAATTGTTGACTAAATAAGGCATACGAAATATTTTAAAAATGAAAGTAAGCAAAATTCTTTTTTTTTAAATAATGTCTACCAATTTTTGTAAGTGTAATTAATAGCATACTTATTTTGTTTAAGTATGTGCGGTATATTTTATGTTTATTTTAGGTCTTCTAACAACAAACATATGACAAATTGGCAATTACGGCACAATTAACGATTTCCAGCTACAATTACACACATTTGCATGCAATTGAGTTTTTTATGTATGTATGTCATGCTGCAATTTAAATTTAAACAATTTCTATACATAAATATTCAATACAATTAAAACAACATGACCATGACGCAGCCTACAACATTCATATAATTGTTATTGTTTTGTT
This sequence comes from Sphenella marginata, assembly GCA_951509765.1. Lineage (NCBI taxonomy): Eukaryota > Metazoa > Arthropoda > Insecta > Diptera > Tephritidae > Sphenella > Sphenella marginata. The sequence continues at coordinate 78,290,752 of OX608081.1, forward strand.
TGTCAACAGCGGCTGTGGATAGTTTGAATAAAAAGAACAAGCAGATGAAAGGCATGTATGTTCTTTTGCGGGTATTTTTTCGATTTTGTGCAGGTTCGCCTCCGTTTTTTGTTTTTTACTTCTTCAAATGCGTATTGTTGCTGTGGAAAAAGTAGTTTGGAAGGTTTAGCAGATAACACATTTCAATTTCTAATAACTTACTCAATTTAATTACTTAACCGAGTGGTCTCTTTGTAATCCATTTAGCTTTTTATGTTTATTTATCTAATTGTTTTCTTAAGTATTTTCTGTTTCAACAAGTTTGTGTATTTGTTGTATGCATTTTCGCATTTGTGTTTCTATATGTTAACACTTGCTCCTTACACCTCCTTGTTGTTGTTGTTTGTATTACATAGAAATATAGTATGTGTTTGATTGAATATAATCGTATGTATGTATGCATGTATGTGTATTGTTTAGTTTTCGTTACTAACATTTACTTGCTAATTGAATTGATTTTCCTGTGTTCTGTTGTTATTATGCTTAATTTTTATTTTTTCATAAAATTGTTTGTCTTTTCAGCATAATAACGGCTACTGGCCTGACTTCCGCTACAGCTGTTGTGCTTGCGCTGCCAACGGTTTGTGTGAGTCCAGTATGCATTTGGCATATCACAACATGCGCGCTGCCAACCATTTTGCTGTTAGCAAACGATGCACAGTGGCGCCATTTCGAAAGCCTTGCCAAACAAATTTTACTTTTCAACTTGAATTAATTCAAACCCGTCTCTAAATCATATATGTAGATATATTACTGCCTGATATTTCATTACGTTATTTTGTAAAGCGTTTATGTGTGTGTATTTGACTAAATTTACTATAGAAATTTACACAAACTAAGCATTTGTTTCTCTTAGTCCCTAGCACTTTTTGTTGCTTAGTTACTATATCTAACTTTATTTTAGTTATTTTTTAAATTTTAATTTTATTCATGTGTTCATGTAAGTTATTGAATTTGCTAGTTCACGCATATTTTGCGACATGTTTCATATGATTTGTGTATTTAGTGACTTGTTTTATTTTCATGCGACCCTAAAGTCTGTATACCTTGTTTCATTTGGAATCCCTAAAACAAGCTTAAAACTAGTTTATAAGTATAAGCTGTTGTTAAATGTTCAACCGCTACTTGTGTTAAATTTTTTATTTTTTTTTTTTCAAGTTTTAAAATTACTATTATTTTTTTTCTAATATTATGTTCTGTTTACACTGACCTCTTGTTAATGTATATCTTTTTGCTGTTTTCTTTACTTACATTTTGTAATATGCACTTTTGTTAGCTTTTATTTATGTCTTTATTAATTTGTGGAACAAAAGTCCCGTACACAGATTTTACTACGTCCATTAATATATTTTGGTTTTGTATTTCGTCTACTAAACACATATGTTTTCCTAATTGATGGTTATGTACGACTTTATATGTCAGTTTTTAGTTTGTATATATGTATGTAGGTAGGTATGCTATACTTTTATGTATTGTATATATGTAAGTATATATATGCACGAGTATGTCAGTTGTATAATAAATTTTTGATAAGTTTTTACTTTTACCGCAAATGGACCAAAAGGTCTATTATTTTCTTTGTGATTTTTGCAAGTCTGAAATATATGAAGAAAAACTAATAATAAAACTAATCAAAATGCTTGCATGTGCTTTCTCATTCTGGATTGTGAGGTGGGTTGTGCCAAAGAGCATAGAATAATAAGAGCACTTCGCTCTTTTGTCTTTCTAACGCGATGCTAATACCCCTTGCTAATTTTTATGGGCGCCTAGTGCGTAATCGCAATCCAACTCAAATAAAATTCAATTTCAGACTCAGATGCCTTAAATTTATACCGGTGCATAAATTCGTTCATTCTACCAGGCACGCAGGAAAAATATGTGCGGAATGCAGGCGCCTTGATTTTATACCGGCGCATAAATTTGTTCATTCTACCAGGCACGCAGAAAACATGCGTGCGCGAATGCTATTTGACAAAAATTTCTATTTCCTCTATTGCGCTGTAATCGCCTTACCTGCACACTAGAGTGGCCTTATTTTTCAATATAGGAATTTTAAGGATGCTATGACCTGATTTTCTGTATGTAATAAAAAAATCATTCCTTAAAAGTTTTAGTCCATTCCACTAGTCTAACCATTGTCGCAAAATTTAAATAAATTGTGAAGGGACATTGAAAAGATTTTTTAATATAAAGGACTTATGACCATTTTATTGTATTCCTCTAATAAATGGAAATGTTTATTAAATTCTTCTTGTATGGAAGTAAAGGCACTCTAATGTAAGACGAAAGGGTGCATTTTACACTGACTTTGATTTCTCTGTACCAGGCGCGCATAAAAGTTAGCCGCGTCACAATTGTGCAAAATCATATGCTACACATTGACCGAGACGCTACAAGCAGATCGCGACATTTGCATTGCCGTTACTATGCTACACACAACCAAATGTGTATATGTGTGTGTACGCAATGGAGACGTTTGTCAAATAGCATTCGCGCACGCATGTTTTCTGCGTGCCTGGTAGAATGAACGAATTTATGCGCCGGTATAAAATCAAGGCGTCTGAGTCAGGATTTTATTTGGAAGCATTTTGAACTGCTGATTGCGAACAAGTACTAGGCGCCCATAAAAATTAGCAAGGGGTATCAGCAACGCATTAGAAAGACAAAAGAGAAACAAAAATGCAAGCATTTTGATTCGCCGCCAAAAGTTAAAGAGTGAAGTGCTCTCTCTTATTATCCTATGCTCTTTGGGCACAACCCACCACACAATCCAGAATGAGAAAGCACATGCTTCAGAAACGGATTCAAAATGGAATTTAAAAAAACATAAAAATTCAAAACAAACTAAAGATTTTTCTGGTTCTATTTTTGTTTTCATTGTAAGCACATTTATTTAAATATATGTATTGTATATAAATGTATGTATATTAACGTAATTATGTGCGTGTGTTTTTTATGTGTATTTGGTACAATATATATTTAAACAAAAATTTTGTTAGTTAAACGTATAAGACTTTATAATTTGTTTATGCATACAAATATTTACAAAATAATAACAATTAAATATAATGAAAATTTGAAATATACATAATCATAATAGTAAAAAAGGGGTTGCCAGAGCGCACAGAAAACAAAAGAATCAAAACTTTGTATAATTATAAATTTTATACATAAACATTTTTTTTTGTGATTTTTTTAAGTTCTTTTAGTGCTATTTGCATGTGTATAATTGTACATATTTTAAATGCGCAAAAAAAATAAATTATAAATTTTGTGAAATTTTATTTCCATAAGCAAAATACAACTATAATAATAAACAAATTATTTTAATAATTCAACGACTAAATTAATGTTTGCATTTAATTCAAAACTAAAAAAATGCATACACTTATATTTAAATAGGTATAGCAATATTTATTGTAAATGTTTATTTTTTATGTATGTATGCACTAGAAGGGTGTGCGTTATTTCACAAGTTGCGGTTATTGTCCTAAAAATTGGAAAAAATTAATTCAGTTTTGTGTTGAAATTTCGCTATTTCAGCGCAACTGCAACACATTGAAATAATGGGCACCCTAAAGTAGTATGTAAGTTTAGCAGCTTAAGTGTGAATATGTTTTTAATATTTAGCACATAACTCGTCAAACTATGGAGAGCTTGGAGGAAATTATTTTTTTTCTTTTTACTTTTAACTATGCTATTTAAATGAAAAATATTTATATTTTACAACTATGAAATACATACTTATATAATACAAATGAACAACAGCCGTTTATTATGCATACAAATGTGCTGATTTTGTATGTATTTATGTATTTGTTGTAAAAAATATTTTTAAGGTATTGAAAGAGAATAAAAAAAATCAAAATTTAAAATTAAAAAATAAATATTTTAAAAAGTGAAATTTATACTACATTTACACTGCGCAAATGCGTCGCATTTTCCCATATAAATCGCATTTCCCAAATGACTGATCATCGCATTTGTTGCCAATTTTGTGGAACGCATTGCGTTTAAACTTTAAAGTTTCGGTACAAAGGAAATTTTAAACAAAATACAAATTCGATAATGTAAACGGATTCGAAATGGCTTATTTTCACTCATTTACCAAACACGGTACAGTGTAAATGTACTATTAATTTATTTAACATTTGAATTTTAATATTTTTTTTAAACAAAATTTAAAAATTTCACTCCAAAACAAAAATGTTGAAAAACTTCATTACTGTTCAAACTAACTGTGGCTCCTCCTCTAAAATGTGCAAAAAAAAACTTGCATTTCCAAAATATCAAACATTTTTATACATATTTAAAATAAAAATTCTGCTAAAAATTATTTACTTGCTTACACTTTTATAGTTCTTGTATGGCTTTACTATTTTAATTTTTCGTAGCTGTAAAAATATGTTCTGCTTCTTACGCATTTAGTCTACTGTAATATTTTGTGCTCATCTGCTTTTTGATAATTTATTTTTGCTACTCATGCAAATATGTAAATTTTATGTATGTATGATTTCATTTAAATTTTGATTCTCAAGTTTATTGTTAGCAGGCTTTATTGAAAGATAATTGTGAAAAAATTGCAATAAACATAAAAAAGATTTTAACAAGTAATTTAATATTTTTTAAATTTAAATTTTACGTAGAAAATTTTTATAAATATTATGTTCGATACAAAAACTCAATGCCACTTTTAATAATAAGAAATAATTTGAAACATTTAACTAAAAATTATGCAAAAGTTAATTTTAGCATTAACTAGTTTTTGTGTAACTTTCAGAATTTTTTTTTTAATTTTTCAATATTGAAAATTTCTTACAGGAACTCTCTGCTGCAACTTATTTAAAAGTACATTTTACTGGCATTTATTTTAATACCGTATAGCAGGTATATGAGTTCAAGAGCATAAAAAATTTGAATTTGCATAAATTTATTTTCGAAATAAGTCACAGTTTAGAGTCCCAGCTGCGGAAAAAAATTACTATGCAAAAATAAAAATTTAATTTTATTTTAAAAAGCACAAAACTACTTTTTGTGCTGCAAAAAAAATTCAAAAATATGTACATACTTCTTTAGCAAATTATGCAGATGTACGTATAAAAATGTAAATACTGTTTACAAAAGTGTGAAATGATTTGAAACCCCGCTTTTTTGGCGCACATTTTATTTAATTTTTTTTTGACCACGGTTTGCAGTTTTTTGGCTATAGCAGTGAACTGATTTTTTTGTTGTTACTATAGTTGTGTATTTTAGTTAATAACTAATTTTGTTTATTTTGCAAGTTTTTTTGAAATGCTATATGCTTGTCCCTTGTAATTGTTTTTTTTTTTTTGTTTTTATAAGTAGTTGTTTTTTAGCGCAGATTTGTCTATTTTTCTCTTTCGTGTCGTTTTAATGCTGCCTTAAAATATGCCTAAATATTTGTGTATGTGTGTTTTACTCATTTTTTGGTTAAATTTTGTAATATAAATTAGCGTGCTTAACTTGCAGTAATGCAACGCTTAAAATATTTCTTAGCATATTTTTGTTTTTTTTTGTAGTGTTATTTTTTGGTACTAAATACAATTTTTACTGCTTACAATAGTTGGTTTAAAAGTTGAATTACACTCAGTTTTTGTTTTTGTTTTTTATGTAAATTTATAAGGAAATTCAAATAAACAATTAATTATAAATATTTGTATAATTTCTTTTAATACAATAATTTTCGACAATATATCAATAATATATAAGTAGTAAATTAACGCAAATAATGCAAATACATTTGGGCAAAAAGCCATGCATCCATAGTAAGCTTAAATATTAAACATAGCAATTAAGAAGAGGAAATACATTAGTTATAGAAGTAAAAATAAATCACTTAAACAATTTTCACTTAAAAATAATTAATGCAAAGAAAAATTACTGTAAAAGGCCCTAATGACTTTCGTACTAATTTCAACAGCACATCTCTACACAACAAATGCGCTTGTGGCTTACGTCATTACATACTTATGTATGTATGTATGCTTTTGTAGCAGCCTGTATGCCAGGAAACATTCATTGAAATCGTTTTAATACAATGGTTGCGTTACTAACACCCAAATGATGCGCAACTGTTAAGTGATGACCGTTAAATCATAATTTAAGTAAAATTTTTGACAGTTGAATAACGTTTCTAAAGCTCAACTTCACTCACTCAACAGTGTTGCCACATGTATGAAAAGCATATGCGTGCAATTGCGTGCTTGAAATGCTGCCAATACTATTAGTAGTAGTTTTTCTCTAGTTAACTGTTTTGTTATTGTTGTAGGCCTACGACAAACTAAACCCGAACTTGCTGCCTCGTATTTATAACTGGCTACTTAACCATTAACAACAATATAATCTTGCTTGTTGGGCATTTTGAGCAGCCTTCTTGTGCGAAATTCATAGGCGCGCCGACAAAACATAACCAACTCTGGATTGGTGTTGTCAGGCACGGTGCGTATGGTAAAGCAGCTGGGTCGTTTCGGCACAATGGAGACTTCCTCTTCAATGTCTTCTTCAGCGGCACGTAAGCGGCGGCGATATCTGAAAAAATATAAAAATAAAGTAAGTAAAGTTTTATTTTGTGGGACGAAAAGTGTTTTATGAGGTGTAAGAAAAGTAAATCTAGAATATTTTGTTTGAAAAATACGCTTCAAAACAAACACTTACCTACAATACTCGCTGAAAGTGAGCACATAGCACTTATCTTCAATGCAGGCAACAGAATTGTGATCACGATGTCTTGACGCGTACACTTCATCCGGGCTGTCGCATGGTTGGCGACCTTGCTCAGTATGCTCAGGTCGATAATACCATAACAAAGACATCATCATTTCTCCTGTAAAGCAGAAAAATAAAAATTTTGTCAAGTATCTCACTTTAAACAACTACGAAATGTTGTGCGGCATGAATACTCACCATCCTCAGGATTATCCCAGAGATGCGCCACCTTCGCTACATATGGCAAATCATTATCCTCATTCGCTTTGAGCAGTACACAATCGCGTGTGCGTATGATGTCACCCTCCGAGTGACGCATGGCGGGATAACAGGTGCGTATGACCAGCGGATCATCGCTCTAAAAAGAGTAATAAATGTTTTAAAATTTGTTTATTGTGGGTCTCGCTAACTAGTTTAACTTACGTTCAAAAATACTGCGCCCTGGAACGGTTCACCCTCCCAAGTCCAGCCATTATTCCATTTCGGCACAACATCATTACGCATTGCTGGTGGCAGCCGATCATCTAATTCAAAGGAGACCGTGGAATGTTTCGCCTTTTGACGTTTGCGATTGCCGAATTTTGAGCGCGAACGCGTGCGTTTAGCACCATGATGTGGTTGGCAGACAATACGTGGCATAGGCGGCACTGGTGGCAGGAAAACTTGTGCATTGGAATGTAACTCGAGTGACTGCGCATCACAGTGCTGCTGCTGCTGCTGATTTGTGAATTCCTCCTCTAGCGCAGGCGTTTCTGCCGCTAATTCCACTTCCATTTGCATTTGTCTGTCTGTCTCTGCTGTTGTGTGCTCTTCTGCACTGCATTTGGCGTAAATATTATTATTAGTCTCCAACGAGAACTGCGCTGCTGCGTGCGTAGGTGATACCGCATCCATTTCATCCGACACAGACGTATCGCAGTCTTGCTGTTTTGTGTTCGCATTGCCTTTCTTTTTATTAGCACTCTGAGCTTTGAGTTTCTTTGATTTCGCGGTCTTCCGTTTTGTTGGCGTACGCTTTGACTTGCCTTTTGATTTATTTTTCTTGCCAACGTTGGCAACACTTTCTGTGGAGTGTATAGCTGCCTCTTCCTCCGCTGCAGCTTCTATGCAATGTGCCCAATCGTGGGGTGTCATACCCTCTGCATTAAGCGTGCCTGTCGTAGCTTCTGTTATTGAGGTAGTTTTTATAGCACGTGCCGCCGCAGCTGTGTAGTCGTTGATAGCAATGGTTGTGGCGGTAGCGCTTTTCATTGGCTTCTTTGTCTCTGACTTTGAGCGTTTCTCAGCACTCGCTTTTGAGTCTTTCTTTTGCTTACGTCCAGTTGCGCTCATATCTATCACTGGGCCAGCGTCCGACGCATCGCAACTGGGGTAGTGGTTAACAGCAGCGGTGCAGCGTGTTGTTTCAGGTTCAGAGAAATAACCGCGTGCCACCGAATCGATTGTTTCGAGTATGTGTAGTGGTATGCAAGTTTTGCGTGCTGTATTGCCGCGCTTCGGCGATGGCTTCGGCGTGATTCTTGAGTTGTTTGTATTGACGCTGCTGCTAATGCTATTATTGCTGCTTAGGCTATTGCAATTACTGCTGCTGCTATTACAGCTGCTACTGCTCTCGGTCATTAGCATGCGTATGGTTGGCACTTCCGATTGTGTGACTTCACTGAATTCACTTTCGTTTTGCTCTGGCTCACCTACCAAATCGACGATCTCTTCAACGCTTGGCTCTTCTTGCTTTATGTTCGCCACAGTAATTGACTTTTTCATGAGTTTCCTGCGCAGCAAACGCTCCTGTTTAGCAGCTGTGCGCCGCTTCTCCAACAGTTCTTGTTTGCGTAGCTCCAATGCTTGTAGTTTCTTTTTACGCAACTTCAGCTGCTTCTTTTGTTGATCGGTCAGCACCAGCTGACGTCGACGTATTGTGGCACCAACGCTGCCAGCCTTGAACGACTGGCGTATTTGGAGTTTACTATAGCGGCCGCGTTTATCAAATTTACGTCCACTTAAGCATAAGTAGGTGCGTGGTTCGGCTTGTTTGATGAGACTTTTATAGCCGTTGGGAGATGTTTTCTTGCACTGCTGTTGTGCCTTGGGTAGGTTAAGTATCTTGAGACGTTGTTTTTGACCACTTTCAGATGTGGATGGACTGTGACACAAATCGAGCACATCATCGTCTGAGGTGGTTGAGAGGTCAATATCACACTGTATAACTGGTGGTTGCTGCCAGCTGGGTAAAAGACGCATGCGACCTGTTGGTAAAAAAAATTAATAAAAAGGTTTATAAGAAATCTTGTATGCGCATGCGTTAGACGCAACTCACCTAACGGTTTCAGTATCGGGTTATCCACAACCTCGTTCATAACCGCTGTCACATCCTCACAAGTCAATGTCAATGGCTCCGCTTTTATGAGTTTAAGTTCAGTTTTTTCACTATCTTTGTCATGGTTGAGAAGAGATTCTTGCTGTTGTTGCAACTGTAGCACAGCGTTAAGAAACGGCTCCTCATCTTCAAGTTTGATTTTTTCCGCTTTTATTTCTGTCTTAAGCTGAAACGGCATTGGCAGTGGCGACTGTGTTGCCGCCGCCGTTGACGGAAAGTTCTCATTTAACGTCGCTGGCACTTGTGGTGAAGGGCTGGGTGTGATAGCTGTCAATAGTTGCTCTGTCTGCAAGCTCATTAGTTGTGCCTGTGCTTGCTGTTGCTGCTGTGTCTGTTGGCGTTGCAGTTGTGAGAGCTGTTGCGACTGCGTTTGTGGCTGCACAGCAGCGTTTAGTTGTGCGCGCATTTGCAATGTTGGCTTTGTTGGGGCTTGAGCGCTGCTCTGTGTCTGCGCTGTCATATTAGATGCAGCACCTGCGTACACCATTTCACGTGCCATGGACTTGCCAATGCGCGCTTTGCGTCCTAAAAATGGTAGTGTAGTGGCTGAAGTTGTGGTGTTACTACTTGCGTGATGAGTTGACGTTAGCGAAGTAGGCGTGGTAGGTGGTGGTGTCACCGTTGCTGTCGTCAAGTCATAAGCTTCAAGCACTGGCACACTGCTTTTATTGCTGACATTGAATTGAGGATGTGTCTGATGCCGGCTATTTTCTAACACAGATTTATGATCAATTTCATTGCCGCGTAAAAGGAGTTTAGCTTTAGCCTCTTCGAGCGCCGCTGGCAGCGTCGCCGCTGACAACTCATGTTCAGTTAATGTATCTAACAACTTTTCGTCGTTAGTGGTGTAGCTCTCTGGTGGCGTTGGTGGCTGTACTACGCTCTCTTCATACTGGCTTTTGTTGTCCGAATCTTCCAACTTCAACTCGGACTTCACCGCCTGCAATAAATCCAAATGTTGCTGTGATTGTTGCTTGCTGAAGAGTAGTAGTTCATCGATTTGTGTTGTTGGTGTTGTCGTCGCTACTGCAGCAGCTGTAGCCGTCACTGGTGAGCTGGCTACTGTTGCTGTTGTCGTCGTCGTCGAATTTTTAACTGGGCCTCTACTGGTAGTCAATGAATTGTTGATCGAGCTGCTGCTGTTCTGGCTGTTGTTCGTCGTACTCGAACTGTTGTTGTGGGTGCTGCTGGTTTCCCTGCTGCTGCTGTTGTTGTTGTTCTTGTTGCCATTCATCAACATATTGTTGCTGTTGTTGCTCAAATGATTCATCGCTGTACAGCTGTTGGTGGTGCTGTTGTTGTTGGTGTTGATCGAGCTGTTGTTGCTGCCGTTGTTGCTACCAATATGAGGCCCAGTATGGACGTTTTTTGGACACGATTGTTGCATTGGACAAGGACACTGTGGTGGATATTCTGTAAAAGTGTTGAAAATATAAAAATGAGGTTAGAACGGTGCGTTATTTTATAGATTGGTGAACTAAAAAGGTGCTATTAATAATTTTTAAACCCCTCTTTTCCGCCCTCTACTTAAGTAAGAACCATACTTTCCCTTACCCATATATGGTCCCTGTATGCTGCGCGTATAACACTGTCCCGGAGCGCCGCCGCCCGGACTATAGCCGGTGTAATAACCTGGCGGTCCTGGATAGTGTTCAAGGTGTTGCGCATGTGCTGCCGGACCAGCCGGCACAAGTTGTGTTCCGGGGGGCGGTGCTGTTGGTGGTGGTCCCTGCATAGACGTTGGTGGTGGTGGTCCGCCTGCTGGTCCAGCACCACTAACTGCAGTCGGTGGTGGTGGCGGACCTTGTTCGTAGAGTTCGGCTGGTGGTGGTGGATGACCAGGCTGATAATAAGGATAACGTCGGTATGTGGAAGGTGGTGGTGGCGGACCCGCGCTCTGATAAACTTTGGTTGAAAAATAGGGTTGATAAGTTGGCGGTGAATAGCAAACTGCTTCCACCGGATATGGTGTACAATAGTTGGCCGGATACGCTGTCGAATAGTGCATCTGGGCATGCATAGAGCGTGGATATGGTGAGCCCTGATGAGCGGCCGCAGCCGCAGCAGCAGCAGCAGCGGCAGCAGCGGCGGCAGCTTGTTGATGTAACTGCTGTTGGTGATGTTGCTGATGCTGCACTTGCTGGTGTTGTGTTGTGGGTGCACCACTGTGAGCGACCGGCGGATAACGGAATGGTGTCAGGTCGCCGCCAGTGATAAGCACATCACTCTCTGTGCTATCCGCAGTAGACGCCGATGCTGTAGGCTGTTGACCAGCTGCAAGCTCCGGATCAGAGCTAAGCGGCGCAGGTATTTGTTGCGACTTTTTGATAGAGGAAGCGGAAGCTGAGACGGCACCTGCTGGCAGGAGTGGCACATTAGGAGGCGGCGGTGGTGCAGCGGCTACGGGTGGTAGGACGTGTGGTGAGATCAATGGGCCGGCAGGTTGGTAATAGCCTGAAAAGAAATATAAAAAAAATATTTTAGTTAGAAATTGTATACACAAAGACTATAAAAGCTTAAGCTATTTTTTTTTTATAATTTAGTTTGATCGGTAAAATATCTTAACTTGATAAATAAACATAAAGGTATTTATATCGGACATCAAGATCATTGCCAAAAACTTATACCCGTCTGATACCCTCGTACTTTTTGTAAACCATAGCATAAAGTTTCTTTAAGGATGAACTAGTTTTGCCTTGGTTATTTCTCGCCTATCGATCGTACATTACGGTATTTAAACCGAATATACGAGTATGGTATGTATGTTGTTGTTATCAAAAACTCAGCGTGAGCTTTAAAATCAAAGAGGAAAATGCGAAAAGTTACAACAACAAAAAAAGTACAAAAGCGACTATTTATCGCACATTTTATCTATTTACAGTTTTAGTCGCTGCAGTTGTTGTTGTTTTAGCATGCAAACATTGTAGTAAAACGTGTTTATTGTAGTTGTACTGACGTTATTAAAAAAGTCTTACGTAAAATGTGCACACAGTACCGTTGCTTTGCCAATGCCGCTATAGACAGCGAGCGCGCTTTTCACTGACCATTGCGGCTTCTGTTGCTCGCGCTGGCTCGGTTAAAGCTGTTGTTCCTGTTTTTGTTTTGTTTGTTTTTGATTATTTTTATATTTTTTTTTGTTTTTTTGTTTTTTTTTTTGTGCTTGCAATTGCACTTAGTTGACAGTTGGAGCCGTTGATATTGCCAACAGCAACCAACAACAATGTTGCATTGCAGTAGGGGCAAACGAACGGCAACTACAACAAAAAGTCATAGCAGTTAACAATGCTATAAATTTACATGTGAAAATTTCATGGGTGCCTTTGTTTGCCTTGCTGGATATTTCGGGTTTGTTGTACATGTTGATTGAATCGCTTTTTTGCGATTTCTTTCTTGTTGCGGAAAATTTGACATTTTGACTTTTTGATCGTTAAGCGACAAAAGGTTAGCAAAGTATTTGACAAGCAATCGAGGCAAGAAAATCAATTGCGATTGTAAAAAGGTGAAAAGATTGGGAGAGAAGTAGATGATAAACCCAAAACTAGAGGAAATATGTTAGGTTAGGGTATTTAAGTAGATGGTTATATCACAAACAGGCATGTGTGCTTGTTGTCAAATATTTTGACAGGTTTGAACCAATTAAACACCCACAAAAGCTTAATTTGCTTACAAGTGTTTATAAATTCCTTCAGTCCGAATGCACACTTTTCATTGCTAGGAAAAGTTCTGATTAGTGTTCAATCGTACCCAGAAAATCACTACCAGGAACACAACAAAAATTTAAGACCAATGGCATGTTCACACCTTCGTTTAGAACAATTGCATTCAATAATGCAAAAGGTAGCAGTTGTCACCAGCAGTCATTTGATGAGCTAATAATCAATTGACATTTTAATTTACACTTATCCAACTCATACGTACATACATACATACATATGCAGATTAGATGAAAATGACATACTTTTACAGCAAGCCCGTAATTTAAACTCAGCACAATTACCACACTTATTTATTAAATACCCGTGAATGGTCGTGACAAATTCCATTTACAAAGCTTATGACTTATCAAAATACACCTTTAATGACAGCTCATTGTATGTAAATACAACACTCGATGTGTCAGAAAAACGTATACATGACACACCAACTCATTTCTGTTTCACGCTTGTGTAATTATAAATGTATATCCTGACACTTGAAGTGCACGATTTAATGTTTACCTCCTTTTTGGTTTTGTTATCGTAAAAATAAATTCACACACTCATCATGTCAATCATACACTTACAAAAAAAGCGCTTACATATCGTGCGCCCTTCACATAATATTCGAATCTGACGTTTTAATAAACCCACAAACCCCAACAAATGCATCACTTAAGCTGCCTCATTAGCACTGTAGTAAAAATTGTCTCTTGTTAGCCTGCCACCCTCACATAACTCTGACAATAGATACACAAAAAAATCGTAATAAAAATGCGCTAATCAGCCGTTGGTTGTCAATCAATAACGCGATAAATTGTTTGTGAAATGGAATGTGATGAAGGCTATGTCTAGGTTGTACGTTTAAATAGACTTTTGTTTTGTGGGTGGGATGAAAGGATGTTTTCGCTGTAGATGAAAGTTGAGTTAAATAATTGGAAATGATTGTCAAGTGTTAACACTAAACAGTGCATTTCTAGTAGAATGTGAAAATAGGCTACGTTTGTTTGACATAAATATGTCAACAGTAAAAGGGGGTAAATGTCAAAACGAAAATTTGTAATGTGCCGTAAAATAATTAATGAGACAACTAACGCATTATGACAAGTGCGAAAAACAGCTGATAAAAAACAAGTGGAATTGTGTACATAGAGCAAGTAGCTGCTAGCACTTCAATTATATAGGAATATAGCAGATTGCGTACAGGAAATTAAAAACTAAATAGAAAACGCCTCCAATGTGCCTCGTAAACCAATTCGCATAGAAAATTGTTGGTAGAAAATTTAGTTTATAAAAAAAAAAATATATCGGCAGGGTTAGTAAGCAAATAAAGCATGACGGCAAAAGTAGCTGTTGTTCCACCCCCTAATAAAACACTTTAAACTTCACCCCCCTCATATGTTGTAGCAAACGTATATTTATTTAATTGAAATGTATTGACAATAAAACCTCACAACCTGTTTAAATGGTAATAAAATTGTGGCTGCCTAATATTGCCGTAAAGTCGTTAATACACCACAAACACTCAACTATCGGTTAGACGTGGTGTATAGCTTGCCAGTGCGCATTACCGTTGCCGCGCCACTGTAAAGGAGTATGTTATGCTGTGACGTTGCGCTAGCTGATTTTGTCAGGATTTGTGAGGAAGGTCTTTGAAAAAAAAATGTTTGTATTCGAACTTTTGATATAATGCTTGCGCAATATAATCCATGACTTTCTTGTTATTGACATTTTTGTCTACCATTTCAATTGATGGTGGATGGCTGAGCAATAAAAATGCGGAAATTGTTAGAAATAAACGAAGAAAACTCATAAGGAAGTATCGATATACGGCGCGCGGCTACACTTGCACGTGTTTGTGCATGTCTGTCTTGTAGATTCCAGACATGTCTGTTGCTGGAATTGTAATTGTCTTACAGTGTTTATGGTTAAATTACGTTATGATGACAAATGTACATAAGCATGCTCAGTAAAGTGTTAAATAATTCGTGTTATTTGATTGACTGGATTTTATGGCAGCAAATTAAAATAGAGGTGTCTTATAATAAAAGTTTTATAGAAAGGCAAGTGAAATGATTACATTGATTACACAAATTAGTTGAATTTCAGCAGAGTTGGTAGATTTTATAAGCAAAAGTTGGCAACACTTACATATGTATAACAAACAGCTGTTTTATAACAGTGCTGAAATTGATTCAAGTCAAACAAGAAAAAATCAAAAGTAACCAGTTTATAATCGTAAAAGTATTCAAGCTCAGCTGTTGTAAAATAAAGCAAAAAAGTGATAATTTTTGGTGTGCCATATTAAAAATTAAAGTGTTAGATGTGCTATCAACAGCGATTTGCTTTTCAGAAGTGGCATATTATGAAAAAGCTAAAATACGCTTAAACGTGATATACATATGAAATTCTTACAAAAAAAATGCAATATAGCAATATGTTAGAATTTTCAAATGCATACAATTCCAACAACAGCAAATCAGCAAGAGTGTGCCAGAATAAAAATCAAACCAGGTGTCTAGTAAATGAAGCATTGTAAGCTTAGTAAACTAACAACAAAATGGCATATTTTTGTTGAAAACTTGCAGTAATGCATACCAAGTAGATAAAAGTAGTTTGTAAACAATTGGCGAACGTAAGTGATAAAGTGGCGATGTGGAAATGAAGATACCAAACCATTAGTAAAAATATTGAGCGATAAAAAGTAAATAATTGAGGAGAAGTTTGCAGTAGAGACAAAAATAATATGCAGGTTTAATACAGCCATGGCCTTAAAATTGAAAAAAAAAATAAATAAAAAGTGTATAGATTGTAAAAATTCAAAAAACAAAATGGCCAACAACGGTTACCGATTCCGCTTGGGTCGCCTTAGACCGCATTATTTCAACGTTGAGCTTGTGTCAATTTGACGCAAATGAATGAATAAGTAAGTGACTGATTGTCGGCGCAACGTCTTGTTGACAGCTTTTGCAGAAAATATTGTCTAATACTATATATATGTATGTATGCAGTAGAGCGCGCCTTCTTTGTCGCACGCTAATATTATGCACGACTCAACGCCCCGATATTTAGCGCTACTTGACTATGAAATGATGCTTCTCCAAGTGTTGTTGTCGATTATACATTTACACATGTGCGAGCGCTTTTCGCACAAATTGTGCGCATAATTAGTTAACGACGAGTCGACGAATATGTCAAAACAAAAAAAAAACAAACGTACAGGGATGACACATGCATACATAAAATGGATCGGATATGTGCCACATGCATAATTATTATGGCGCGTTTGAGTAATAGATATCATTCATGCATTTCGAACGCCAACAACTTTCAGACAAATTGACTAATGCGTTGAGAAACTTTGGTTGTCAGCAAACAAGCTAAAAAGCGCACACAATTTCAATAAAATCTTTTATGTATCCGAATTATCAGCAAAACTTGTCACGAGCTGGGTGCTTAACTGCATTTTTGCATTGCAAAAATCGCTTTTAATTGGCTTATGACGCACTCGAAAGCAAAAATTTAAAAATGTTCATTCACAAAATCATATTTCAAAGGGAAGATAAATCATGCAGCTTTATTTTATATTTATTTTTTTTTTTGCAATTATTGCATTGAAGTACATAAATAATGCCCCATTTAACGCATTCAACGCGTCATCAACTAGTATTTCCCATCTCCTCCCCTCCAAGCACACTCAAACACGACGCACATAATTTTATCATCATCAGCCACATCAACGCAGCCATCGTCAATGTCATCAGCGCATAAATAATTAAACACTGCAATGTGCTACATTACGTTGCAGACGTACGTTGTCACTGTCAGCGCGCAGCGGCATTCTGAAGTGTGATAATTACAACAAGCACATGCATGCGCTTTGTGCAAAAACGAAAAGTAGAAAAATGCACAGCAGCGAATATAAAAAGTGCCAATAATGCCGTCACTGTCAGTGCTGCCACTAACTAATGCTTATGATTGTGATAACGATAATTATGATGGTAATGATGTGGATTTTCATGTTAACGCTGTTTGCCAGCCGTGCGAATGTTAAAAATGGGGGAAAAAAAAAAAATGTAGTAGCAGCTAAGTATTTTTTGCAAAATAAATAGTGAATAGTGAAGGGGTGGCGTTGCCAATGTTCCACTGCTGATTGCTGACTGTTAAGTGTTGTCTGTTGATGTGCGAAAACTTGATGATGCGTTTGCAGCTGAGGGAACATCTCAGTGTCAACTGAGGTGTGACACATAATAAGTTCTGCGTAATTAACTAGATTTTTAGTGCCAACACCAAATAGCACTTGCAGTAGATAATGCAGTGTGCGTTAGAATGAGGGTGCTTTATGCAATTTAAGTATTGTGAAAACTAATTAAAAGATTGTGAGTAATGAACATGGCAGTGTTAGAAGTTAATTGTTAACAACTTTTTGGGGTCATAAGCCTCGTTTTAAGGTATATCTGTATGAGATGATAGAAAAGTGACTCGCTTCGAATTTTTGTAACTCAAAATGTTGAAGTCAAGGAGAGCAAAAAGCTGGTTGGAAGCTTTTTCTATGTCATCTTTTGATGTTTATGAATTCGCCTTGATCTTAACTAGCATGCAAATTTCGCAGAAGAAGCAAGTACAGTCATCAATCATAACAAAGGCTAGCAACTTGAGCGTTTCACCTCTCACTTCACAACAAAAACTTGAAAATTTATTTAAGAAAATTTTGCGCCACGCTTAATCGCGCTCAAATTGAGTCTTACCACATTGTCCTTGATTGGTATTTATTTATGTAAGCCAAAGTAGCTTATGACCTAGATATTTGAGAGTAAATTGTATATACATACATACATTATTCTAACTTTTTCTTTTTGTTTGGCGCACTTTTCGAAAGAATTCAATCATTGTTGAAGTGTAGCAATTGTCGCCGGAAATTGCTTCCGTTTTTGCAACGAAAATCCATTTAAATGTCATTGTGACTAAGCACTTCTTTGAGTAGCTAAATGACAGTAAAAAGAAGATAAGGAAATTACACTCAAGTAGGTGAGTCATATTTTACAAAATAAACCTTTTCTGCCTCAAACTCAACTATGGAAAATATTTATATTTTGAAGAGATATAGCCGATTTTTTAAGAGATTTGGGAGTGCATACCAGGTTGTTCGTTTTATTTACATCCCATTTTTCGAAACAAATATTAAATTGAGAACATTATTTGGCAGCACTATTCACAATGAGTCATTCGAAGAAAAGTTCTGCATCAAACGTTGCTAAAAAATAAGTGCATATTTAGCATAGAATCTCAACAATGAGAGCAAAAAGCTATAAAATCAGCGTAGTCTAATTATTACAGGTGATGCATCTGTTCAAAGTTGCTAATGGCCAACTAGTATGCGTAAGCTTGTTTCAATGTTTGAGCGTATGTGCAGCATAGTGCTTAAGTAACGGTATTCATACCAGTGATGAGCAATTTGCATTCATGTGCTTCCTGTTTACCTAAGCTAACTGATGGCACACGTAGTGGGTTGCCACAAGCAAAAACAAAAAAAAAGGGACCTAATTCGTATGTATGAGCTCGTAAGCAGCAGAGCAAGCCATTCATGAAGTTATCAGCAGCGCTCAGATGACTCTTCCTACAAATTGTTACTGCTGATATTTTACTAAATGCGTCCACAGCCAACATATCCTGCGTAAAAGCATACGTTAACTGCTATCGCGTTGGTAGAACAATCTGGCCAATTCATCATTTTGTCAGCGTGACAAACTCAACAATTGACAATTTTTCAAACTTCCAGTGCTTTAGAGTTGCTGAGTTGGCGATTTGAATGGGTGGCTCAACCAACGATGAAGTGTGGAGAGAGAGAACAGGCGTTTGAAGAGTGAAGCTATTGAGTATGTATGTTCGTTTGGCTACTTCATCAACAAAGTTCGTTTGCAAATATGTAAATGTGTGTTGACAGCTGTGCTGTGTTGGGTTCTATGCTGTTTGAGCGTTATGTACTAGGAAGGCATGCAGCTAAAATACTTATTTATTCATGTGTAAGTTTGTAAGTTTTTTTTTTGTATGAGAACTCGGCTGCTTTTTTCTAACTCTTTGTTTTCGAAGTGCTGCGTGAATGCTGATAAAATGTGACAGATAAAAAGTTACTTTTGCATATTTGAAGTGGACTATCAATGGCAGTTAGGCCACATGCCGCAAAAACGTACTTGAACTGTCATTGTGGTTTGGCGTGCTTGTGAAATTGTTGTTTGAATAGGCAAATGCTTGCTCCATCTCTAGTTGAAGCTACTTTGATATGCAATCGGTGGTATATTTTTTTTTTCAAATAGCATATATACACTTGAAAAACCATGTAATAATTTACTCTTTTATTTTTGGTGTAGATTTCGGCAAGTTTTTATAAAAAATAAAATAAAATAAGTATGTATTAAGTATGTATTATGTATGTATGTAATAAGTATGTATGTATTAAATTTTGTTTATTTTGTTATTTATAGTGCAACCCACATTTTTTTTGGCGCTATTTAAATTAACAAACATTTTCCATTCATACGCCCGCAAAGTAGTCAAAAAGCAATTAGTTTTTTTTATAGCATGTTAACATGCCCTAGTGTAGCTTAAACTCAATTAAATGCGGATTACTACTGTTTGTATACGACCACAGTATTTCATTCAGACGACAGTAAATTACGAGGTGTGACAAAATTTGCGACAACGACATATAAATTTACACTTAATCACATTTAAGGGCATGGAAAAACGACAAAATACAACAAATTAATTGAAGTGCCGCCAACGCAAAACGCGAACTCTAACACCTGTAACTCACCACTTCAAACGCATTTATGATGATATAAACCACGGGTTTCTCTCCCCATATGCCAGTGGGGTGTAAAAGTTGTAAAATTTTTACCTTACTGCTGGGTAATTAGAATGTTGTGGCCACAATAGAATAAGTGAAATAGGGAACTGGTTTAACCGAACACCGCATTGACCTTTGTCAAATTGTTATATTCAAATGTGGGGTCAGTAAACCGACAACGCAAACATAATGCGGATTTGCCGAGTGCTCTGCTTCTTCAGTGATGTATCAGCCATTCATTTGCTTATTTGTTAATGTGACAACAGTGAAACGGTCAGCTGTGACTGAACTAATTCGTGTATAAAATGTGACAGTTTATTATTGGATATTGTCCTCTACCACCATAAAATTTTTTTTTGACAGATACATTGAAAGCCGTTGCAGATAACAATTGACAGTTGTGTGTAACTTACTAACAGCTATGTGACATAAAAATTCATGCACGCTTAGTATTGGTTTTTATCGTTGTTCTTAACGCGCCGAACATAGGCGACAACTCAATAAAAAATTAAGCACATTAGGCTATTAAAATTTTTGGGCGACAACAAATTTATTGTCAACACATTAAAATTGAGCGCTTGAGGCGCTTTTATTAAATTTTCTATTTCTATCAACTTTTTTTTTTTGTTTTCTATTTATTCTACATAGGTGAAACGAAAAAATTGTGGGCGTTTGTGACAGTAATAGCTTTAATTTGTTAGAGTGTATACGAATTTGTTTGGGCTTGACATGACAACTGTGGTTGTAACAGCATTGTGTGCTTTTTTCTTTCTTTCTTTGTGGTTGCTCATACTTTTTCAAGCGTAACAGCTGATGGCATTAAGATTTTGCCTGACAACTTTTAAGCTTTTTTTTTATGATTGTTCGAACTTGAAGTCGACATATACGAAGTAAGAGTTGATGGCATCATTTGGTCAAAATCTTGTTTATGTGTCATTAATGTTACTATTTTTTCAATTTGAGTATTGTAAAGAAAAACAATCAACCAAGGAGGGTTTATATGTTAGCTTTCAAAGTTTTCAAAGTAAAATGAAATTTCTCACATTTTTCATTAAATCAAATTATTTAAAAGTATGTAATTAATCTTTATCTAAACAAGCCCGCACATTCATGACATTCCTGCTGTTCAACGCACTCGCATATTGCACATATGTTTGTATTTCAGGCGCTTTCATTTCAGCTAAGCTAACTGTCACAGCAACAGAAGACAAATGTTTATAATTTTACTGAGTAATCGTTCACAATTATTAGCTAGCATTTTTGTGTGAAATTTATTTTATTACAGCAAGCAAAAGCGCTCCCTACACCAAAACACACCCAGCCTATCACGCCCTTTGCTATGAAATACGACAATTTGTCTGCTCGAAGAAATTATATTTGTTGTTTGCCGTCAAACAATTTTTCAACATTTTTTGTTTTCTTTACTAGGCAACTATTTTCCTTTTTTTTTTCTTTATTATTTCAAAAATTTCTTTACCTCTTCCAAGCATATGCGCCGCATAGAGTATATCTCGAAAATGTTGATGCGCCTGCTGATGTAATAACGTAAATGATTCAGCCAAATTGGCAGCCATAGCTGCTGCACCACCAAGGCCACCAAGCGTTGCCGTTGCGGGCATACTAACATTGTGCACTGCTGGTGGTGGTGGTGGTGCAGTTGCTTCTGCCGTTTGCCGCAGCGGGACACCTGACATGTTATACGACGGCATGTTCGCAGCAGCAGCTGCGCTCGTTAAAGTTGTTGAAAGTGCTGTAGCGCTGTTGGGCAGTGGGCAAGCATTACTGTTGTTCGCACTTTTAAAGCTACTGCCATGCAACAGATTCGGATTGTTGCTAGTTTGGTTAATGTTGGCCGCCGTTGGTGACAATGCCGAACCGGACATTGAGGAAATTGTGTCGCAAGTACTGCTGCCAGTGCTGCCAACGCTAGAGCAACGCTGTTGTTGTTGCTGTAGATGCATTTGTTGTTGCTGGAATTGTTGTTGTAAGTGCTGATGCTGACATAATGCACTTGTGTTGAGACGCAACGTATTTATCAGCTGTGAGGCTGTTGTTTTTAAACAATTTTCTTGTTGTTGTTGCTGTGTTTTTAGCAAATCACACACTTCACAGTTTTTCATGTTGCCACAGAGAAGTTTTTCTTTGTTTTTCGAAATTTTACTTTCAACGCAATTAATATTATTATAATTTTTTTTTCGTTTGCCTTGCGTTGTGATTTTTATTAAGTTTTTTTGTAATAAAAATATATATATTTTTTTTAAATATTTACATAGGACTTTTTATTGCTTTTTAGTTTTGCACGAGGAAGCGTTCTATTTTCTATTATTTCAAATGTTTTTGTTCGATAATAAGGCAACTATTTTTACGTTTTGTTTAACTTTTCTTTCATTAAATCAGCACTTTTTGTTTTATGACTTTTTTGCAGGTTTTTTAATTATTTTATTTTCGATTTCACTTTATAGGCGTTCAATCAGCAATGCTGGCTGCTGGTCATACATTAATTTAACATTTTTTTTTTTCAACTTTTCAAGGAAAATTTTGATTTCTGCTTCGGCACTGATATTTGATTAGTTTTGGGATATTTTACATATTCTGGAAATAAAAACAAATAATTGGTTTTTGATTTTTTCTTTTTTAAAAGCTAATTTGCAAGCGATGCCGACACTTTTGTGGAATATTGCATACTTATTAAAATTTTCGAACATTGCGAATGTATTATTTTATTTCTCAAAATTTGTATTGGTATTATTTCTTTTTTAATTCATTATGCATGCGTAGTTTTTAATATTAGAGGTTTTTGATGCTCGCTCAAAAACTGACTTGCATTGAGGGCACAATTATACCGATTAACGCGCTTGAACAGATTTTTTGGCGCCAACTTCATTCTCCATGCTCTTTGCAAACATTTTATTTATTTGGATTTATAACTCAGCCAGTTTTTTTTACCACCACCATTTCAAAAGCAGCATGACAGCTAACAGAAATACCTTAAGCGTGTTTGCGCTTTTGAGCGCTAAACACAAAAAAAAAAACAACAAAAAAAAATAAAAATAAATAAAAAACACAAACCCGTACATATTTGTGCTCAACTAAATATTTAGAAAAAAAAAAAATAAACGATTACGCATAACACAATCAAAAAATGGTTAAGTGTCACAGCGCACAGCAGGTGATCACATGATTGCCAAACGCAAACCACACAACAAGTCGGCAATCACTGTCATATCGGCAGCTACTTATTGACTTTAGAATTTTGTGTATTTATGACCACTTTTTTGTTGGTGTTTGCTAGTGTTGTTATTGTTTATGATATACTCATACTTGACTGCTATTCATTTCTACTGCCCAAGCGCTTATTAGCTATGCTTTGCTGTATCCTACTGTCCTGACATTTTGTCAAATAAACAATAATACTTTTCTGCACAGATGGCAATGCTTAAGAGTGCGTGAAATTTGAGCATATTTAATTTGCTCGCATATATTTTTCTACATTCTAACTATGCAAATTTTTTTTTATTATTGCTTGATTTTCAACTTTGCTATTTCATTTATTTATGTATGTGTTCGTTCTGAAACAAATACAAAACGCCAAAGGCGTTACAAACAGCGGGCAACCGGATGTAAAGAATTGTGAATGTTTCCTGCTTGGCAGCACTGGCGTTAAGGCGGAAGTGGAATGGCTTTAGAAAGGAAATAACCTAGCACACAATAACCAGTTGGAGTTACGTAATGTATGCTCAGTGGCAGAGTTGGCGAAAGCAATAGAATATGAAATATTAAAGTGCGTCAATTTATTATTATTCGCTTTAAGGTTTGCGTTCACCTACTAAGTAGTGTGAAGCATATGTGGGAGGCCTTATATAAATGCAAGTGTTATCGGTATCGCAGTCACACAAGACACAAGTCGAGTCAATAGACCAGTTGATTTCTACTTATTTCGCGAATTTCAACAGTACACGCATTTCTCAGTGCGATTTTGACATTAAACCTAGAAATTACAAAAGCAAATTACATGGAAAATTTATGTTTTTGCATGTTGCCGAGCTGCTCGACATTTTTGCTTGAACTTTTCTTACTTGATATCGCGTGTGTTTAGTACAGATACCAATAATCGATAACAGCAGATTTGGCAGATTTATCCTCAATATGAAAAAGAAATTTTTAATGGTAAGTTTTTAGTTCTTTCAAAATTATCCAATAACTTTAAACAACACGAAATATCTCCACATTTTATGCATTCGCCGCCAAAGGACCACAGAATGTCTGTACATTTAATAGTCATTAGCATGAGAGTTTAGTTGCCGCGTTGCATAGTTTTAATGGATTTTAATGAAGTAACAACACGCAGAATGGTGTCGCTACGTTGAGCAGACAATCGGATGGTCTAACGCAGCTGGTCAATCGGTGTAGGTAAATGCATTCTAAGCTAACATACCACTTGGACACTCACTTTAACTCGCACCCATTAAGGTTGAAAAATTTTCCCATCAAATGCACTTGCATGCTTGAGTGAGTCACAGGGAGGGGAGTGTGGTGCAGCATTTAAATACCGACAGCGTTCTGCATTAAGCGCTTATTTGTTGTGTTTGTTTTGTTATGCATGCTTCAAATACCACCTTGAAAACATACAAAGCAACTTGGCTTTTACTACACCCTTCCCAGAGAAATATTCCGACAGAAGTGCGGGTAACGTGAGTTGTTGCTGTTGTTTTTTTTTTTTTTTTTTGTAATTCCCAGTTCCATTTTAACGCGTCTTTCCAAAAACAACTACTACGTTGGAAATACGTGTAGAAGAAGAGTTATCCAAAACAAGATGTTTAACAAAACTCGCATGAATGAAACATATACAATAACAGCAACAATAATTAAGCACTAAAGACACCAGCACCATCGCTAACAATGTGTTCAACGACGCCGAAGGCACATGCAGTGGCACCGGCTGTTTAGTTTGACTTTGACCACCAGCGGCCTGGGAAAAAACTTCCTGTAGAAACAAAATAAAAATGTAAAAAGTGTAAAAAAAAAAACGCCGAGAGACCACAGCAAAAAAGCTTTAACGCGCTAAAGAGGTGGGAAAAAATGAGCGCCAAACATAAGTGCGAGTTCGAGCAACGACAATGGCAATAATCACAACAACTATGGGCGAAACAAAAACAGCAAATTACGCGGTGAAAGAACACACCATGAATCGTCGCCCAACGCCTATACATAGGCTTAGCAAGCAATGGGCATCATACCGGCATACAACATGTTGAAGGTGGTGTGAAAGCTAACCGATACTCAACATAGCGGCTAAGTTGCGCTTTGTTGGTGGTAATCGACATTTGTTAGTTACCAGCCGACGGACGGGGGTACGTGTCAAGGGCCAACTGTTGCGTTGGTATTTGAGCGGCTTTACTGTTGATTTCTTTTGATTGTTAGCACGACGGCAGCAGCAGTGGCGATAATAGCCGCAAGCAAACTGACAGTCGCGCGCAACCGAATATTTGAGCTGCCAAAATACTTTGGTGGTACGTTGATCGTTTTGGTTACGTTTAATGCGATTTTCGGCTTTGCGCTTATGCCGGTTAACATCTCGTGAATGTCTGTTTGCAGTGGTATCGTTATATTGCTTTAGCTATGTCATAACGGCTGCCGGTGCTGGCGTTGGTTTGCCTGTCAATGGTATGCGTGGCGATTGTCGCATTTCGGGCTAAAAATTCCAATGGGATTCACAATGTTACGAAAAAATACAACAAAAGACATGTTTCATGTATCTCGTTATGCAGCTTGTAAACGCCAAAATATTTCAGATTTTTCAACGGACTTTCGATAAAACGTTTGAAAGGGTTTTTAAGTTAAAAAGCTAAGGACTTCGAAAAACATTGGATCATATAATTAAACTAACATTTTTAAAAAAGTTTACAATTTCCTGTAAAAGTTTTTATCACAGAAGATCGGTAGTCGATATCTTCTACATGATTAAAAACCAAGTAGTAATTCAGCAGCATCATGCTTGCTAATTACCTTGTTACTACCTATAAAGAAAAGGTTTTGAAAAAAGGCCTTTGTTGAGGAACACACATATTTATCAAGTGTTAAACGAACGCACCTATGTAAATCGATAACAAATAAATCTTCTTGAGCTGACAGTTCGATATAGCTGTGAATTTTGCGAAAAGTGTGAAAAATATATAAAATATAAATATAAGTTGGCTGTTTTTCAATACGCTTCAAAGTGATAATACACTATATCAATGTGTAGGGAGATATTAACGACCGATTTGAAATTCTGCTATAAACGCATTTTGAGTGTTGAGTTAAAAATTTAAAACGGCGTATGCTTGCGTATAAACATAGTAAATGACTAGCATAATAAAAGGAAACGAACTGAACGTCCGCAAAGGCTTTGTCGAATGTCAAATTGTGCCACCCATCTCCATTTTTTCCCCAATTCCTTTTAACACTCAATCCGCCAACGCTAAATTGCTAATTATGAACTTTGTAAAATACGCCAGCGGCATAGTCACTGTAGTCAACTCATTTGCTCACTTTTAATGCCTAAAACTCATTCAAACATTCAAACCAAGACTTCCAACATTAGCTAGCATTTTGATTTTAAAAGACAAGCATGACTACGGGGCAAAACACTGAATTTAATGTCAAATTATGAAACATCAAAGTGCCTAAGGAAAGCAGAAAATTGTAATACCAGTCAAACTATACCCCATAGAGAGTATTAAGAGGAGAAGAAAATCAAAAATTGTCAACTTTAAATGCTTAGACCATAAAATTCTAAAGCCACCTACGGAAGCTCGTGGATATTGCGAGCGTTATTGTCAATATGGTGTGACTAAATGTCAGATAAGTTGAGTTTCGGCAGCATTATGGCGTAAATATTTGCTTAATAATGCGTTTTACTCATGAACTAAATGAAATGTGAAACTTACAACAACGAACATCAAAATCACAAACCAAAAGTGGCAGAATGTGAACGTGCAGAGTAATGTGTGACATTTCGTTTATTATCTACTTACGTTTGAGCCACAACACTGAAAACGTCGTTGACGCTTGAAATTGACTTTGATGCTAAAAGCTTGTGCTGATAACATCAAATACTGGCATTGATGCCAACAACGTTGATGTTTATGTTGATGCTGATGCTAATGTCGATAAAAATGTTGCGCGTTATAACGTTTAGTGCTAATGAAGTCGATAACTGGCAAAGCGTTGCCAACGACTTGTAAAATGCGAAACGGGTCAATGGTTGTGCTAGCAATGTATTGTTGATTTCGCAAAACTCAATAAGTGTGCTATTTCAAGGTTATAGCTAATGAAAGGGAAAAGTTAAAAAAAAAACAAAATTTGCTATTGCTGCTGGATATAAGAAAGCAGTGTCGGTGACACTAATATTGTAATATTAGTATTTTATCCCACTCCTTTACTTTGCAATGTGTCTACTCAATAGCAAGGCAACTCTGCCTAATAGCCAAATACATTTTTATAATTAAGTTATATAACATACCAATTCAATTTTATGCTGCCCAAACTTAATAATTTTTACTAATTAACAGCTTTCAAGTACGTACGTTCTTGCACACTTCAGCACAAATATTTTCAATTTCCTGTGCCTTCCAACCCCCAACAAAACCTTTTAAGTTGGTTTCCGTGCATAATAGCAAAATTTTAATGACGTTGTCATCAATCGTTAAGTTCAAGGACATACCAGCCCTGCTCACCGTTATCTGTACGTCATGCAAAGCAGACATTGCGCTCTGACTGGTTGGTGGACTTACAAAAAGGCCTTGTCATACTTTTGGACATAAATACGTATGTACATTAGCACTAAATTGTCAAGAATCTTACATACAAGCATTAAAATGTACAGGATTCAGTGTGAAATGTGTCATTAAACAGTGTTTACACACGCCAAAATGAAGTTGAAACGTATGTTTTCGCATTGTTGAAGGATTATTGATTTTTGCTTGGCACTCTCTCTTCAACCAGCCAGTCTCGGCTGTCAACAATTGTTGTTGTGTACGGAAAAACTGAGTATTTATGCAGTGATGGAAAAGTATATCAAAGCAGCTGTTTTTGTTGTGGCATATTGACGTCAAACCATGCCGATAGGTTGAAGGAAGGGGGGAGAAGGGTGCTTCAGTAGGTGTTGTTTGTCGTGCATTTGAAATGGAAGCATGGCATGTGAAGTACTGTACAATGATTTAAAAGTGAATATACTCCATGCAATGACAAAGTTCAAGATTATGGCAATAAGAGGTAGATAGATACACAAATAATGTGGTGCAAAAAGAAGAGATGAAAATCAATACAATAGCGATGTGTGCAAAGTTAACCTAGTTAAGATCTAATGCATTTTTTAAAACTTTTCAAATAAAGAGCATAATATTAAAAAATATCTATAAGCTCGTTGAGAATTTTATGTGTGCTTTAAAAAATAAACGCAAACAAGCAACTTAATCACAGCTAACTTCATTTCGCTTACACTTGCCATCTCGTGTGTCGTGGTGCCCTTTCTCAAATTCTTAAATGCATGCACGCCAGTATGCATTGAGACCACCAACTAAATCTTATTAGTATTACGTGCATTCGCTCATTTACTCTGTTCGACCGAAAACGATAAACGTGGGTCGGTTGCACAAAGCAGTGATGCGGTAAATTTTTTCACGCCTCTCTGGCAGCTGCTAAACAACCTTGGCCAACAAAACATGCCACGCAGCATTCCTTAGTGTTTATGCTTGTCTTATTTTATTGAAAATAACAACACGCAAGTTATTGGCATTCATAAGCTGCGTGTAAAGCGATTTGTATTGAGGATGAACTAACAAGTAATTTAGATACATAAATATAAAAGCAGTTGTGGTGATGATGGCGGCACTTTGCCTAGAGAATTTAGTGCCATTGTAGTTAAAAAAAAAATAGCTAAATATTGTTATCTCGTTACCACGAGTAACTTATACCGTCACTGCGCTAAGTTAATTAAGTTTGAAGACGTGTGAGCATGCGTAGCCCACAGTTGATTGAGGTTATGTGATACACATAGGGATGAGCGCGGAAGGGAATCTAAACAGAGATGGCAGTGCTGGTCAGCGTAATTTGACGCAGCTGAATAAAGGCTTTCATGACCTAAAAATCTATCGAAATTACCCATCGGAACCGGGCTTGTATAGATTCATAGCACAAAGAACTATGGCACTAACTCAACTAAACTTTACTATGGCAACTTTTAAAGTGACAATATACATCAATTCTTCTAGAATGTATGGCACCCCATCAAAACAGCTGATCAAATTTCGCGCTAATTTTGCATAATTGTTTAAATTATCATATTTACCAAGATTAGTAATTTATATGCATGTATCGTGAGTGTTTTTGTTAACAAAGGCTAGGATCCTAAGCAACTTGTTTATTTGATTGAATAAAGTAGAAGTGGAGTGGTAGGAAATCCAAAAGCTGTTGTTTTTTTTTTTATTTTACGCATTTATTCTCTTTTCTTCTTTATACTATGTTTTGTTTATTTATTTTTTCACCTTTTAAATTAATGTAACGTGACTTATAAGCTTAACTTGCCGCTTATGCCGCATTAGCTTGGCTTATGCATGTCAAATGCGCCGCCGATTATGTTAAGTTGAGCTAAGATTGTGTTACTTTGGTGCGGAACCGGAGTTTTTCATACAAATAACTTTGCATAGACACTTTAAATTATTTATTTATTTGTTTGTTTTGATGTCATACGATTTTATAAGTCTAATTTTTGAGGTTAGTTTTTCATCACGCTTTGATTTCTCAACGAAAGAAATTGATTTATGTTCCCACACTAGTCGTATATATAATTCTCCTACATTTGTTTTCAACAGCCAATAACTCCAAGTCCAATTCAGTGCTGCGGTGCAACAAATTAACTGCATGTGCCGTCTTAAACAACAACAACAAAGAACCGTCTTAAAATCATTAAATTTGCTGACTGCTTGCCAACGTTTTCTTCTTTTCACGCCTACAGAAGCTTCGGCGATTAACGTCAAAAGCCGCCACAAACGGTGCACGCCAAATTGGCACGCTTTTCGCGGTAGCTTTTTTTGTTTTTTTTTTTAGTTTTCTATCTGCTTTTAGTGAGGAATGCGTGACACGTGAATTTTATGAATTTATTAATGACGTTGCGGTTGATAGTGTCAAAAGCATTTAGGTTAATTGGATTTTCTGCAAATGCTAGTTAAGTTTTTATTAAAATTTTATACCATTTTAAATGGTTACTTTGAAATTATGCGGAATATTTTTAAGTGGCGGCTACTCGATTTCACAAGTTGATTTTATTTGATTGCAAAAACGCTCAGCTGACAGCCAGTTAAATGAAAAATAGCTGAGCGTTGATTGGTCAATATCACTACAGCTTCTTCATAACATTTGATACTGAAGCATAGAGAAATGATATTGATACAACGATTAGTTCAGATAAAATCGATATAACAATACTAGCATAGACGATTTTGCAGAACTGTCTTCGTCATTTTGTACACATCAATAGCTAGTGCTGCCAGTTTAACGATCAGTTTTGGGCAGTAGAAAATATTTTAAAATACTACTGAGCCCGTCACATCAACTATGTTTTTCACACTGGAACACGACTCCAAGAATATCTTACTTTCGATGTTCTCGTTACACCTTTCGCTATCCCACTTTCCAACTCAGCTGTTTGCAATGAAAAATTGCAAACTCATCAAGTTTAATGTGGATTTATTAGCTTTCAACATGTGTCCAAAAACTCTACCATTGCGCTTTCAACCCCCACTAAGCACGAACTGTCCAACATAAGCTGGTTGGCACTCTTCACCTTTTGTGTTGTGTTTCGTTGCATTTTGTATACTCTTAATTATGCATAAATTCAAGTTTATCGCAGCTCTGCACGTTGGCGATTTGTGGATTAAAGTGCAAACTTGCCATATCACAGAATTAAATTTTTTTATTTTCAAAGCAAAACATATATCAATTTATATACATAAAAAGAGTTTGGCACTCGTTTCGCGTTGAAAGCAAAAATTAATCTAAATTTAGCAAATTCAGCAAAAAAAAAACATGACAAACAAGAACGTTAATGGGCCGCGAAAAGGCAACAAGGAATAGTCACGGCATGGTCTCTTCTTCTGCTCCCTTTCTCACACAGAAAGTACTCGCCAACAAGTCACATGTTAGCTGTCACTGTTTATGCCACAAACATGTAACGCAGTGGCATGTCCAAATCAAAGTCAATTGGCTTGCACGAATGTTTGATAGGCGCTGTACAGGATCTGACTGACCATGCATTGGCCGGCCTACTTCGCACCTAAACGTGCGGCAGCTAACAACTGCAGAGCAGACACGAGACATGGGTATTTAATCATAAACATCAAAATTAATAGGCCCACAAGCCGCACTTGGGCAAAACAAACGCCCCAACGAACCAACCAAACAAACATACTACAACAACAGCCATCGTTTGCTTTGGCTTGTCTGCGCGCGCAAAAATTACTGTTGATGGACTGTTTGTTGTTGCTGCTGCATGACTGAGTGAGTAGCTGACAGCTTGGTTGCCTGATTGCCTACCTATGGCGCATGTTGATGATTTACACAACAACAACGCGCATAGCAGTATCAACAACAAGGTACAGAAGGTGACATGACAACATGCCTAACAAAAATGAAAACAAAACAACAAATGCGCAGGTGAAAAAGTAGCGGCAGCAACAATCAAAACTTAAACAATAACAAACATACAAAAACAAGCAGCGAAAAGGTGTTTACAACACTCTGGCGTCTACGATGGCCGTTTTTTCTGGCATTATTGCTGTTCTTTTTTTGTTGTTGTTGTTGTTTTGTTTTTAAGTTTATTTAACGCACAGGTTGTTGTTTGGCATTTACTTTGCAGCCCTTTACTACAAACCAGAAAACTGCGTAGCACCTGCAGCTGTAGCCACTTGCTAAACACATACATATGTACTATATCGCCGCAGTCTGTTTGGTTTCAGGTGCCATTTGCGTTGTTGTTTGTACAATTTTTTTTTTAAGGCTGTTTACTGTTTAAGCCCATGTCGTTACTGGTTTAGTTTGGCTGGTGAAATATTGATGGAATAAAAATAGAAAAATAATGGTAATCGGGGCATAAAATAATAATAAAGATGTGAGAAGGGTGTTTTTGTGGGAAAAGGTCCGTTCCTTCGGTATTCCTCTTTGCACTTTGTTTTTTTTTTTTTTGGTTAGAAGATGTCCATAGAGTAAAACCCCACTCGAGTGGTCTATGTCCATAACCTATTCTCCTTTGGTAACACAGAGGTTTTTCGCTTAGGAAAAAGTTTCTACACTTTTCAGCGCTTTCAACTGATGGCGCCAGCTGTTTACTATTTAGAGTTTTTCTGTCAAACATTGTCGCAAGTTCTTACACTTTTATAACGTGTCAGAGAGTACACAATTTTAAGTGCAAATCAATTTAGTAGTACATAATGTGTGTACATAACTACAAAGAGCTTTTGAGGTTAATGAAACCATGATTGCTTTACAAAAACAGCTTTTAATATAGATTATCTAGCATAGAGAGTATTAAAGGGATAGCAGCTGCATCCCACAAGTGGAATCCGAACTAAATACATGCTCAATTTACGTAATAAAGTGGAAGCTCTTACAAAAAATTAAAAAGAAAACAACGCTTGAGCGCTCGATTAACACCAGCTCACCGCTAGTTGCACAGTAGCAAAATAGCAAATATCAAGGAGTTTTAGTAACAACAAACAAATGGCATATAAGACAATGAATAACGAAAAAAAAAAATAAAACTGCTACAAATCCGAATCGATAGTAAACCAATCAAGCAGCTGGCATTGATATGTTCGGCTTGAGTAATGGTATGCTGTATAAGCAAGCATTGTCGGGCATGGTCGGTATTAGTACGAATGTGTAGACTGAAGAAATCGAAGCAACAGTAGCAGTAAAGGAGCCATTGCAAAAAAATGCATTCGTATTTTTAACAAAGAAAAAAGAAACCAAATGAAATAAATGCCACAGGAGAATTAAAGGCGTATAGCGACTGGCTCACAAGGAAAAAAGTATTGTAAAATGATATAAAAAGAAAAAACTTTACAAAAAAGTAATGCACAAAAAAATAGTGAAGAAAAAAATACAAAAAAATAAATTACAACTACACTGTTACACGGAGTAACAGTACACGATTGATAATACTCGTCGCTTGAGCATCGCATCGAGCACAGACCAATTGCTTTCCTCGTATTGTTGTGGGTATTGTAAACGATACAAACGGATATAAAAGGTATGCCAAAGCGATATGAAAGCGCAAAACAGCGCAGGAAGCTAACGTTGGAGAAAGTTCAGTTAAAGTAAGCTATAGCGTGAACTAAAAAAAGAATGTGAATGTTAAAAAATAAAAATAAGAAAAAAGAAAACTAACTTTTATTACGCGCAAGTTATACCCAGATGGCTGTACTAAATATTGGTGGGAAAAGAGAGAGAGAAGGAATGAAACAGAATGCTTTGTGCAAGAAATGAAAGATTTTGATTGAAAATGCAAAGAAAGCGGATAGTAGGTAAGAAAAAAAATATATAAAAATATATGAAGTGAAACATAATCAAATTGCATAAACTTGTGCTTAGTAGTAAGTATTTGTAAGCTATGAAAATTGTAAATTAAAGACAGTTATAGATTTAGTAATTCGGAAGTGGAATACTGTATATATTGGAAAGCTACCAAAAGAAACATTTTTAGGAAATTATCGTGAGAAAGCCCTCGTCCAAAAATTTTATACAACTTGATATAAAGCATCATAGTACACACATTTCGATTTAGAGCCTCTTTCCGACTATTTTCTGACTCCCAATATTGGTGGGTAAGCAAAGGAGAGGTCAGAGCTACCACATACTCCACCGTAAGACAGGCACTTCAACCTGACACAAGCTATACGCAGCTGAACCCTAGGCAAGGCAAGCTGCTGTTATGGAAATCTAGGTGCATATATCTTTCAATACGAGACCTTCTCATCCTATTTCCCATTATAGGCATGAAATCTTAAATTCAGTGCATTGGGGTCAGAAAAAAAAAATACTTCACGCAAACATGCATAGTTATACAACAAATAGGAAATAATACTCGAAAGAAAATCAATAGAAAAATACAAAATAAAATTGCAAATCTCAACGGCACTGTGGTGTGTCGTACACAAATTTGTATGCTGTCATGAGAGAGACAAAATGCACCGAGCGGCATATAAATGTACGACACATAAAAAATCAACAACAAAAAATTAATCCTATAAATGGAACAAGAAGCCCA
Organism: Sphenella marginata; assembly: GCA_951509765.1. Classification (NCBI taxonomy): domain Eukaryota; kingdom Metazoa; phylum Arthropoda; class Insecta; order Diptera; family Tephritidae; genus Sphenella; species Sphenella marginata. The sequence goes on from OX608081.1 coordinate 78,324,741, forward strand.
TGCAGCACGACATAGAACCGGTTGCAGCACTAAAATAAAATAATAAAAAAAGTGGCAAGGGAAACATTTTAAGAGTCGAATAAATACATTTTCCCAAGTCACCATTTTTGGGCTGCGGCATTGAAGTAGAATCAGCAGCATCAGTGAGAAAAGAAATGTACGTTTACTAAATTTGCAATTTGAGTTACGCGTTCCTGAACGTAACTAATACAGACATAAACCATTTTCCCACACAACACGTCTATGCTTCAATTTCAGAAGAAGTATCTTTGCAGCTCATAGCGATAAAACGAAGGAAAAAAAACCCAGCCAGAGCAGTCAGCCAATGAGTAAGTCATTGAAGGATTTGTCGACGCACTCGTTTTGTGTGCCAGCATTGTCATGCAGAGACAACAGACAACAACGGAAAGAAAAAAATCGTCATAGGGCACGCTGCAATGGGTGAATTATGAACCAGTTCCTTATACTTGCCCATGCATATGCTCATACATAGTATACATATATATTTGTGTATATCTTCAAGACACAATCTGTTGACAATGAATAATGCAATGCACCGCAATGCGAGCGGGCGAAGCAACGGAGTTTTAGCTGCATGCGTGTGTACTCCTATTGACCGTGGCAATCAATTGTGGGGTGGTTGGTGTTTGGGTGCGAGCAGACGATTGTGTCGCTGACAGCTGCCACATATACATATGGGTGCTTCTTCTTTTTTTCAATTTTATTTTGGGTCTCACGCGCTGGCTGAAGTTGCTTGAGATTTGTGCTTTTTTTTTTCTTTTTGTTTTGTTTTACGCTGAGATGTGATACCGCTATGCTTGTGCGCGTGTGAGGAAGCATATGAGTATAGGCAGTGAGGGTAGTTTTGTGAAGAAGCTGCATGAATGAATCTTTTCATAAGCTGGATTATTTTTTTCTTGTTTTGCTTTTTTGCTGGAAAGAAACTTATGGGAACTTTTGTGTACGTGTGAATGAAATTGAGATCTTTTACGAAATGACCCCAAGTATTTTTGCATGAAAATAATTAAAAAAAAGTTTTGAAAAAATAGTGAATGGGTTAAGCATGGAGTTGAAGGAGTTTTGAAGGAAAAACTTGACCTTGGGACAAGGTTGAGAAGATTGCGACATTAAAGGCAGCTGTGAGAAAAGTTTTTCAGCCCATCGAGCCGGCTGTTTGTTGAGTATATGTAATTGGTAGGAGTGTTTTGTCTTTTTGTATGGAGAGGAATAAGTCTGTAACTCAGTGATGATAATTAATAATGTAAACTAAATTTAATTCATTTTATGTTTATATTAGAATACTCAACTAGTCTGTAAAAAATTACCTCTGTAGACTGAATTACAAAATAAATAAATAAATAAATAAATAATTAGCATAATCTCCTCGAGCTTTTTCTGCCAAGAAAACACTCACCGTATACCTCCAAAAACTAAACTTAGACTCTTTTATGCAAATATAAGTACTTTAATAGTAAGCTCTAACCCGATTTCAAGGCATATATGAGTACTTTGTGCCTTAGTGCTAATGGGTTCAAAATGTAAATATTGCAAAAGTATTTTCAAACGCCCAGTGGTCTTCATTAAGCGAGAGCATGTTTCGTAATAACATGAATTTAAAAATGTTCAACTTTGTCATAGTCATGTGTGTGAGGCAATAACAAAAAACCATAAATTATGCAAACAAAATTTTGTTAAACCAGAGTTGCCAATCAACAACTAAACACCTTTGATATTGAAAAAGTTGCACAAGAAACAGGTGCAATATCAAACATTTCAACTGCAACCCAAGAAATGACCTTTTGTTGGAAAGTCAAAACACAAGAACGCTGCCACTTTGACTGTATTTCAACATTTAGATTACTTTAGCTTAGTTTTTGCTGCCACGGTTGACTTTAGTAACGCACAAGTTTGCACTAAGAAAGGTCACCGCATTTTCCGACAACGCACAAAACAAAAACAAACTTATAAAAACATATTTTAAGCATGCGAATGTTGTAATGTGGCAACGCTGTTGCGCAAGTAAACAAAAAGTAAAAGCATTTATTAGAATTTGCACATGTGTGTGCGGGTGTTATGTGCGTTTTACAAAAGGTAAACGAAAAAACCAGCTGGCAAACTTTGCAAATATGTGGTCGTTTTATGGCTCTTGGTGTAACGCAAGAGTTTGCAGCGTTGACAAGGACGTGCAGTGCAGCCAAAGTGCAAAAAAGGTGAACTCGAAGTTTGCAATTTTATGGATTTTCTCGCACAGATTTTTGACTTCCTCATTTTTAGCTTGCAATACAAATAAATGGTTGCTTCTTCCTTTTCCAGCACAAATTTATTGCACAAAATTTAAAGTGTTGCATTCACACAAATGGCTAGATGGTTTTTACTTGCAGTAAAATTCTAAGAGCGTGTGCTTGGCAAATATAAATATTGATGCATGAGATTAAAAAAGGTAGATGCTTTGCAATTTTATTATACTGAACTTTTTTTTTTTTTTTAAATTGCGTGTTGAGTAAGCAAAGCAAGTTCGTCGGACTATCAGAAAGTAGTAGGGAACTCAGCATACCAGAATCATGAATACGCTTCAACTTATCATTGTTAACACACCCTAACATAACAGAATGAAGACATAAAAAACAAAAAATATATAGAAAAAGGTTATGAAAATCTGCATCACAATTTCAAGTTGTCATAACAATTAAAAAAACATTTGAAAAAGCCACAGCAACTTTGAATATATCCATACATAAATAAAACTCATCCACCTACCACATTGCTATCAACGTGCGGCAACGAAAGAACTAAACGAAAGAACAAAAAGCCAGCCTCTAAAAAATACGGCTATCGACGGCAGTAATCGACAAAACGATCAAAATTTAATAAACGAAAAAAAAAAAAAACAAAAACAAAAAATAAAGTACAACGCAGCTAAACAAACAACCGTAAAGCGGAAACAAGGTAGCCAGACAATCAACAAAGCAACCGCACTGATCGATAGGCGAAACCGCTAAATAGTGGACACCAAACGTTAAACACAGGTAGCCGATGCTGCAAACAAGTGTCAAAGCGGCAGGTAGAAAGGCAGAAGCAGCAAGTAGCAAGTGGCGGTGATTACTGCCAACACCAAAGGTGGTCGGTGGTCGTCGCCATATGAAGTTGATATGGACAAACAGATAAAAACAATATACTTTTAAAGCGAAGGTGTAGCAATTGAATTAAGATGTGGTTCTGAAACAAAATGAAAAGAAAAGAAAAAAAAAACAATAACACAATGACAAGAAAAAACTCAAGAAGCTTAAGTACAAAGTTGCGCACTTATTGATACACTTGGCACTGCTTTCTAGATAACGTCGAGTTAATGGTGACATAGCGATGCCATAACGCGCTACAAACCATTGAATTTTGGTTGCCTACCATATCACAGTGGGCCAGGAAGAGCTGAAAAGTGGCTATAATTCAAAATCTTATCGAAATAGCTTACAAATTGCTAACTTAAGATTTTTAATTTTTTGGTTTTAATTTTGTTGTTGGTTTTTACGGTCTTTTTTGTTTTACATATGTATTTGTAAGTTTTGCAAGCTCGAGACCAGTTAACAATAATTCATAGTGAATTTTTATTGTCAGTTTTTGGGGAAAAATTGATAGTTTGAGAAAAATTACAAAGTTAAATCACAGCGATGGATAGAATTACATACATGCTTCAGAGTTTCTAGGCTCACCATCAGATCCATTTTATTTTTTAAAATTTAGGATAAAAATTTTTTTTTCGGAATTTTTTTAATTTTTTTTTTAATTTTTAATCTTTTGATTTTAATTTTTTCAAATTTTGAGTAAAAATTTTTTTTTAATTATCTACATGTATTTTTTTGGTGTTTTTTTTGCTTTATTTTTCTTTAATTTTGATTGAAAAATTTTTTTCAGTACTTTTTTGATTTTTTTTTTGTTTTTATTTTTTTAAATGTTGAGTAAAAATTTTTTTTTGTTTGTAATTTTTTTAATTTTATTGTTTTTTGTTTTCTTTTGTTTTTGCTAACTTCAGATTTTAAGGAACTTAAACATTAGCAATTTTTTCCTACCTTTCATGGCTTTTTGAGATTAAATTGGCGGTGCTATTTCCTATTCATTTGTGAAATAAGGGCATTTGTCGCTTTTGCGCATGGTATTATTGAACTACACCGCCCACGCACCTAAAACACTGCGTGTTTCGCGTTTGATTTCGTTTTAATTTCTTTGTTGTTATTTTTGCGCTGAACTTTATACATCACGAGCTTTCATACAGATCGGCGCTAGTGATTGTTGCCGCTACCACTTTAGCTGTTTGCTGATTTTAATGGGCGGCTACAGAGGAGTAGCGGGTTCAAGCGTCGAACAAATTAATTGTATATTCATGCTTTATTGTTTTTATATTTATAAACAATACTTTATTGTATTTTTTTCCTGCGATGTTTGCTTTTTGTATGGTTATTGAATGCGTTATTTTTTTTTGTTTTTGTATTTTTTTTTTTCAATACTTTTTTTTGGTAAGGCTGTGCTCGTTGCTAAATTAAATTTTGATACATATTAGCGCTCTGTTATGGTTGTTTTGAGCGCAAATCAAGACAATTGATTGAGCTTTAAGGTGGTTCTGATCTAGAACTAAGAAGTGAACAATTTCTTGTAGTGGAACAGTAACATACTGTTAGTAACTGTTAACGGCAGTTTAATTGGCAGATGTTCGTCGACTATCTGTCAAATAAAGTGACAGTTGGCGTCAACCGGACCTTGAGTAAACGGGCCATAGTGTTTACAGTGGGTGTAGACCTCCAATTTCATAAAGATAGAGATTTCAGCGATTTTTTTATAACCGCCTTTCAAGCATTGGAAACGAAAATCGGAGTAGGCACTCTAAACCAATCAACTTCGTCATTTTAGAATTTGAATCTGAAGCACTGTAGCATCCCTAATGCATTGCACTCTTAAATATATTGCTCAACCCTCAAAAGCAAGCGCTATAAATGCGCAAAGCCTATTAAAAAGTCGTAAAGTTCAAATCAAATTAACACATTTACATGAAGTTGGTGCCAAAAAAAAAAGGATATTCAGTTTTTATATGCTCATAAAAAGTGCTAAAGTACCAACAGCACTAGCGAATTGATTTGCGAAGAAGTTGGGCACGCATTAAAGTGGCGAGAGTGTGTGCACTACAGATAATATTTTGCAACACATAAAAGAAAAAGCATTGAAAGCACAAAAAAGTGTGGATATTTGTACGCCCCGTGAGCAAAGTGAACAACACTATTGAAGATAAAAAAAAATGTATGGATGATAGCAAGGCAGTTGAATCGTCGATGTGCATGCAACGCAGTATTCGTGGGTGTTGGGGGAAAACGATAAAAACAGTATTCAAAAACGCAGTTGCAAAGCGAAATGCGAGTGGCAATAGAAAGTGAAAAAAGCTACGATTTCTACAAAAAAAAAAAAAACAGAATATAAAAGGTGAGTTGCGAAACAAAAAGTAAAACAGACAAACTTTTTTAACAAAGCAGACCAATGCTAAAAAGGCAAAAAATCAGTGACAGCCAGCAGCACGTCGACATGACAGTAGCAAATTGTTCTGAAACTTTGTCGCATGAGAAAAGTGCGCTGCTGCGAGTCAAAGAAACACAAAAAACCAAGAGACTGCTTGGCATAGTGGCAATAATACAGACAAAAATAAAAAAGAAACGGGAGTAGCTTCCTAAATTCTACTTCAACACTCGACAACTGTTAAGTCCAAAAACGTTAAAAGTGTAAAGTTAGCGCCAACTACTACAGCTGGCACACTTGACGACGCACTTAGGCTAACGCTGGCCACAATGCTGTTATTCAAGTGCACACGTGCTTCTCAAGTTACCTCCCAGCGTCACAGCAGTGCGACAGTGGCACAGCAAACGCCTATGCGGTAGTAACGCAATATTTGTGCTATACAAACTTTGGTGCGACGGTTAAGCAGGTTGTTGAATCGCTGGCTGTATGTTAATTTACATATTTGGAAACTTGTGTAAGTGCTCCGGTATGTACATATGTGCTGTGTGATTATATTGGCACGCGCTTAAAAAAACTTGCACCAAAGAGTTCACACACGCATGTAGCCAGCCAGCCAGTCATTTTCCACTATCCTTTCCTGTACCAACTTTCAACGCTGAACCAATTTCTTATTTTTTTTTTGAATTTTTCAAGTAGTTGGAGTGCAAGACTCTCGTTACTACAGTCTACACTACAGTCAATGACAACTACTCGTTTGTGTGCCTGTGCCACCAGGCGTCTTGTTGCACATGCAAAATCCTTTTTTTTTTGCGAGCCAAAATTAACTTAAAAATCTTAATGAAAGCTGAAAGCAAAGTTGTCAGACTAAAAGCTTGTTCGCTCAGTTTTTTCGCTTTGTTTAAGAGTAAGCGCCACCTTTCACAACAAGTGCATGTGCCACTTGTGCTTGGTTTTTGTAAGTGCACACGGCACAGAGGGACAACTAAAGCGCAGATTTTCGCATTACGTCAAAAACGCAAGGAGTCTTCAACAAAGCGTTGAAAACCACTAAAAAACGTACGTACCTAGAATTTTAAAGAAATTATTCTGCAACGATTGTTTAATTAGCTCTCCAAAACGTTAACACAATTATTTCCATTCGTGAACAATCAAACCATTAATTTCTAGCGAGTTAGCAGTATGTTTTTGGGTTTAACGAGTTAAAAAGTTCTCGCTAAGTTCTTTTGTTTTTATTTCAAAGAGAGTGCGTGATAATATTTGCCTAAATGTAAGCTCACAAAATAGCACTTTATCTGACAAATCGTTTGATCAGCTGTAAAATGAAGTACAGTGCTTGCGTTTACTGAAGATGGTGAAAATAGCTGTCTTTGGTGAGGAAAAATTCGCAATAATGTTCGGTGAGCCAAAAGCTCAGTAAAATTTGCAACGAGAGAGCGCGATTTTGACTTTTCATTTGGAGGGGAAGTTGCAAATTTTTGCTGCACAAATTTCTGTTAACAGGAATTAGCAAGCAAGAAGACATATGATTTTACATCAGCTGATTGCATTTTTTTGTCAACAAAGCCACAATTTAATTCAAATTTCAAAATTTCAAATGAATGAAAATGAATGATTTAATGGAGAATGAGGTAAGAAAATGTGATTAATAAATGTATTTAGTTGATTAAAACAATTTAATAATTAATTAAGTTCGCCGATAGAAGGAAATGTGCTAGTGCTGGCGCAGTGGAATCATTGCTTGCACAACTAGCAGTCTTCATTTCAACACAAACAGCTGTTTTGCAGCTTTCTTGCAAATATTACCTAATTCCTGTTCGGTGAAAATTTAGCAAGTTTTACGGTTTGAGAGAGTAAGACGCTTTATTCTCTATATTTTCTTGCTGAACAATTCTTACTGACATTTTTCACCGAACACACCTATTATCAGCATTCGAATGCCTCGCTACATCAGAATTGAGTAACATATGAGTTAACACTAATCAAACAGCTGTTTGGTAAGACGAAGAACTTTGACCAAAAAGTGTTTGCTTGCCTTGAATTTAGCCTATCTGTGTTTCTCTAATAACTAAGTCTATTAAAACTAGTAAGTAGTAAAATATTACAAGTCTGTTAAGTTTTAGTAAGAACATTGATCAAAACCAAATAGTTTGCATGCATTTATTGGCAAGCTGTTGCGTAAAGTTCGAAGAAAAATAAAATTCAATTTTATTTAAAAGGACCTTTGCGGAAGTGAACATTCAATTGAAATTTGAGTAATGATAAAAAAGAACCATGGCACAACTCACACACCAACATAACTTTTGATCCTGTAGCCTGGCTTCAGTTGTCACTGCAGTGACAATGTGGTCACATAAGCGCTTACTTTTGACAGCTACAACAACAGCAACAGCGTTGACAATGATACAACCAGCCAGCTAGCCAACAAACAAAGTCAACTGGTATACGTTGCATCAACAATGTGATTACTTTATAAAGCCAGTATGCAATAATAATAACAACAAACATAGTAAAAGCCACGCTGACATGCACATCATGCCGCGGGTTATGGCTGCTAAACTACGCATATATGTATATAGGCCAACAATGTAAAAGTATTATATGCATACATATAAAAGTCATGAACTGCAATTGGGGCAGTGCAACAACACCAAATTGAAGTATAGATTAAAATATGACCAGAATTTGTATGAAAAATTGCAGCTAACAGCACAATGCATCTCTACATGGCATGTTTGTTGGAAGGAAGAAGTGAAGCGCTTCGTGTTAAAAGTGCACAAAAATGAAAGTAGCTATGATGGAGAAAGCAAAAACAAGAATCACAAAATTTTAAGCAACTTGAAAGACAAGCAGGCTGGCTGACTAAAAATCATGCTGCGGGCGAAAATGCATTGCTGCGCTGCGCTGCTTGCTTTCAATTGTGGTCGGCGCGCACTGGCCTCTTTGCACTGTTGTTTGCCGCCTTAGCTGCGCTCTGTACAGCGTTGCAATTTTGTTGTCAGCGCGTGGCCGAAATAAATGCTGCAGCTACAGCAGTTGTTTTTGTGCTCGCTGACATTTCCATTATTATTAAGTGTTTCTCTTTTTGCACCAACTACGTTTTTGCACCGCAGTCAGTGTTTTTATTTTTGAGTGAAAGGAGAAAGTTGCTAGGTTGGAAACTGCTGCTACAGCTGCAATATTGTTGCACGTTGTTGTGTTTTTTTGTGAATTTTGAAGCTGCTGGACAAGCATATTGCAATTTGAGTTACAAAAAATGGCGGCAGTTGCAATGTGAAGATAGAAACTAATAATAAAATATAGACAAATAGTTGAAAAGAATATGCTTGCGGACTAGTAATATTTAGGAAATTACTTGCTAAATAATTAACAATTTTGTCAAAATATGATTTTCGATTATAATCGATAAAATTTAGAGCCGACACTGAGTGGAAGTGGATTTCGATGTCGTTTTGGGATAAAATTTTTAACTGGTTTTTGGCGACAATTTTACAAAGCGAAAATACATGTTTTGTCCTGAAACTGACCTCTAAATCGCTATAATGTGCACATGGTATAAGAAACATTTCGTTTGTCAAGTAACGAGCCGCCAATTTTTTCCAAACACTAGTCTCAACAACTAACGAATTGTTCACTCGTCACATGCAGCTACTAAAGCAATCACCATACTAACCAAATACTACAAAACTCGTAAAAATTGATTTTTCATGTTTTTTTACCGAAAAAAAAAAAATATAATGAAAACAAAAACAACAAATCTTATGCAATTACAATAGCATAACACATTTCGTCCGTAAATTTTTGTTAACGCCAAAATAGTGAAGCTGCTTGCGCATATAACTGCTACTTTAGTAAAATAGTCGACAAGCAAAATGAAATAAATAACAATAAAAATTTAACAGTTTTCCATTTTCGGCAAAATTTTAAAATAAATAAAAATTAAATACGCGAAAAAACTAAATTTCAAGTGAAACGTCAAAACCGGTCGTGCGGCACGTACGAAGCATATGTACGTGAAGCAGTGGTGTTACGTACATTTCTATGCCACTGATTGGCGAACTAAGCGACGCTCATTGATCGCAGCGACAGATATGGCGAGTACTTGCTGTCATTATGCGCGCAGCATAGCAACTAAAGACCCCTGTACAGTTCTTCGTGAACGTGAGCGTGAATCTTTGGTGAGTATATGCAAAATCGTATTTTCACCATTTCATAGCTGTCAAAATAAGGAATCACAATCGAAATACTCACAGCTCTGTTTACAGTTTTTTTTGCGCGCGTGAACTAGAGGAAATAAACAAATAAATTGGAGCATAGGGCATAAAATATAGTAAATGTAAATAATTGAAAATATGTACATGTATACAATGTTGTTGTTTTACAATGTTTACACAAAAATTTTGCCAACTTCACTGCAGTAATTTTTTTTTAAACACTTGTGTGAATGCTTTGATTCACGCTCGAAAAGAATTCCAAATCAATTCTTTTGATCACTCACGCACATCTGTCAATTTGTTTCCATATTCACCAAAAACAGGGTTGAAATCCGATATTTGCCGTGGTGAATAAAAAACGGCAATGTTCACATGCGAATGAGTACGTTTCACAGTCAGATTGTAAAATAACCATTTTAAAGCATATTTAACACGTTTACTTAGTTTTAAATGCAATAATATTAAAGATATTTTAGTTATTTATCAACTATCACAGTTTTTTTTTGGAAAAAGAAAAAAAAATCAACATATTACACAAAAGAAAATTGCTCACGCTCACCCATGTTCACGCTTAAAAAGAACTGTAAATAGAGCTTAAGGCACAGCCAAACGTGAGCCGTGTCAGCTTGAAGAATAGCTAAAGGAGTTGTTGGCAGCCAACGACAATTACCGGAGTGAGCGCAAATTATTTATTTTGCTACAACGCGCGCGTTTTTGCCGTATGCATATGCGTTGGCAGTCTTTTTATCAACATTTTTTTTTTTTTTTGTATTCTTTTTTGCTTACTTGTTTTCAGTTGCATTTTTTCTCTGTACCTTTTCGCTTAGGTTTCCCATTGTGTTGTGCATGTTGCACTTAAATTATAAAAAATGTCTAGACAACTTATAACAATTTGCAATGCAGCATGATAGGCAACAAGGCGAGGAGGAAGCAAGCAAACGCATTGGTTAACAAAAGAAATTAAATGAAGAAAACATGAAAAACAGACGAGTTTATGGCATTATGAGACTTATGCGGTAGCTGCGGATAGCAAAACAGAGTAGTTGAAATTGTATTTTATGCGAATATTGAGTGACGCGCCGTTGGCATGATGAACTAGCGAATGCGAAGGTGTTGGGCGTTGGTTAAGTGCAGAATTTAAATCGCATTGAATTGTTACAAAAAGTATAGCATATTATAAATGTTAAATAAATGCACAAAAGCAAATCACGCGCTAAAAACGAACAGAGAGAAATAATTAACAATGTGCGCATAAAAAATAATAACGAGTGAACTGTGCACTCGCTTGTGATTTACACTTGAAAAGGCGTTGGCAACACTTGAACGGGCAATGCGCTCAAAAGCAAAAACAGAAATAAAGCTTTGTTGTGATGAATGCGCCGCTCATAAGAAACATGTTTGTTGCTGTTAAATACTACAGCGAGCTGATGCGAAGCAAGCAGAGTGCAGGTGCAACGGCGAGCTGCTTGAAGTAAAGTAGGGTCGCTTGGGGAAGGTAGCGCGCATAAATAAATGATTTTGTACGGTCGTTTGCATGTTTTAATGATAAAATGTTGCGGCGCTATATGTAAACTTTTTACTTTTTTTTATAAATTTAAGCTTACCCACTTTTAACATTTTTTCTTTCGAAAATATTTTATTTGAAACTGTTATTAATTTATTTAACAAACGAAATGCATTTTTTTTAATTTTAAATAATATTTTTAATCCACCCTATTTTATACACATATGTATGTATGTAAAAAACGCTTACGCTTGTTTTGTAGCGCTGTCATTACAACCCAACTAATAATTTTAATTTAAGAAAAACTGTTATAAATATTACCTTACATAAAACCACGCCCATTTCCTTTGACCAAATTGTGGTCACAAAAATGTCATCTGTTTTAAACAGAAAAAAGAAACACCTTTACAAACTTTGACAGCAAAGCCTATAATTTCACCAAAATATATGTACCGCTCACACAAAAAGATGAAAATTACCATAATTTAGTCATCATTATGCTATCATTTGTATATAAATAATGGTCTGCTTGACTTGAGTAACCGCCGAAAAGCGCAAGTGCAAGAAGAGTGGGGAAAAAGTAAAACAAAACAATGTTAACAAAAATAACGCAACAAAAATATAAAAAAAAATAAAAAATTAAGTGGCAACCTGTTGTCTGACAATTGAAGGACGACCACTGCCAACGAATGCAGCATTTTACGCTGGAAGCAAATAATTAAATATGCAACAAAACAAACTGTTGCGTTGCAAACCTTATCACTTCTGCTTATCGCAAATATGAAGACAGTACATTTTCTACCTACTAATACTATAATTTATGGTTGCCACACAATGCTGTATTTAATTGTTTTTGCCTACGCAACAAACACAACAGCAATCGCTTATCTTAACATTTGCATCGCTACAAGAAATGCCAACTGCTGCCGCTAAAGATGTCTGCAAAAGAGTTTTATTATTTAATGGAGATAAGCCAAAGGCGGCAAAGTCGATAATGACCAACTGTTTCTAAAGACAGCAGCAAATGCGGAGTACAACAAGCATTAAAGAATGACAGCAACAACCCTTAAATACATACTTAAGCCGGTCAAGTTGAACATTTGAATGACTGTTTGAGTTTGGACTGTTGGCTGATTCACACACCCGTCTACGTGGTAATCATGCAAACGACTTCCTTCCTAAATATGCAGGCACAGACACCAGTACATAGAGGTAAAACACAAAATTCTAGTGCGCCACTATTTTCGTATATTTCCAGGAAATTCAATTAGACGTCCACACGTTCAATAAACTGACCAAAACTTATCTTGTGTAGTACCTACTTGGCTGAGCAGTTAACTAGCTGGAATTGTAATGTAGGCAAGGCGCCGCGCTCTGGTTTTGTATGCGGCTACTCAGTGCTTTGTAATTACAGTTTTGCCAGGCCTACTTATTATTGAGCTGTATTTAGCACGCCCTCAACTTTGCTAATGTTGTGTTTATATTGTTGTTCTTTTTTTGCCGTTGGTTCCTTCGTAGAATTCTTTTCGTTGGATTTGAATTGAATGGTGGGTAAGTTCTATGCAAAATTGCGGCTTATAATGACATTTCAGTAGAAAAGTGTATTTGTAGTCGTGCAAAGAGTGTGCAAATTAGGTGATAATGAGATGGCGAAAAGAAAGTTGAGCAATTGCTACAACAATAAAATACTGGTATAAAGCTGGAGTCATTGCTGCGTTTGTCGTATCGCTGTAGTCGTATCCTTAACGTAAGACCAAATCCAACAAGCAATTGTTCGGCCGCCATCGACAATAGCTTTGTTAGCGTACATTAAACTTTTTAAAAAATGTATAAATTTTTATTGAGAAAGTGTGATTTTGACATTTCATTGACAGAGAGAGCTTCAAGTTTTTAATGTGGGAATTTCACTCCGTAAAAATTGTAACAGCTGATCGTGACAAGGGAAAGCAACAACAATATTTTTTACTTTTAACCAATAAAAATGGCCACAGCTGCTTTTGCCGCAAGTTTTCACTGACTCCTCTACGGTTGAAACTTTTTACTTTTTCCATTTCGAGAGAGTTTTATGCCATTCTCATTTTACTTACACTTTTTGCAAGTTTTATACGCGAATAAAGCTAATGCCAACCTTCGATAGTTTCCCAACTTCCCTACTGGACTACTGTTTGAGCTGGTAATCAGGCCTGATGTAGCGAATGATCAAATTTTTGACAAGATTTTTATTTTGGAAAATAAGAAAACAACATTCCTGTACGAGCCAAGAAAACAGTTTTTCGAAAAAGCAACCCAATTGGTTGACCAAACCCCTTGCCGTAATAAAAAAGTAAGCCATAAATAGCACATTTATTTCTAAAATAGCTACATTATGTCTAAACTGTTTAACAAACGACCTATGCCTAATCTCGCTGGGATTTCCTCAGTTTATTTCTAGTACAAAAAATTCCACTACGTGACTTTGCGCACATTTCTTGAACATTGGTAAGTAGTGCCCCTTTCTTTTATCAACTTAGCTACCAAAATGAATATATGAAAACGCATTGCAAGTAAAAAGTGTTATTGTATTTTGGACCAGCTGACTAGCCGCTGACAGCTCAGCATAACAAGCAACCAAACAGAGTTGTTTTGATACGCTCAACAGCCGTCATGCACGTACGCCGCACAATGGCTAGACACAACCACGACACGGCCACCTGTTCTTACCGCAGACCGTTGGGACTTTATATTTACACGGTTGCACGGTAGTATTTGTATGTGCCACAATTACTTGGTTTATAATATTTCATTTTTATTTTTTTAAATTTAATTTCAATACCGTTTACATTACAATTTTCATTTTTATTCCCATTGCGTTTCACATTTCGTTTCACATTTCGTACGTATTTCTATTGTCTTCGTCTGCGGTTTTGTCTGCAATGTAGCGCATCTTTTACGCTTCCCTATACACCGTCGTTTAGCTGCTGTTTTGCGGTTGAATGCAAATTACATGAAATGTGCTGCATTAATAAAATAATTGCCTTTTGCAACTGCCAACCAACCAACCAGTCAGCCATACGAACACAGCTAACTTGCCGGTTGCATTCATTCATTATTTCATTCATATGCTCGACTTGGCTAAGACAATTTAGATGAGGGAGCGCATGAGGAAGTGCAACAAGGGGGGAAAAAACAAGCAAAAGCAGCGCCATCTACGCCACATTCTCCTATCTGTACGCTCTCATCTTGTTCTTACTATTCCAGCTGCTACATCTCCACTCATGCACTCACTTGCAACCTTAAGCCCTCACTTTTTTCGTTCTGTGCGCCACCATTCACCGTTCTACTCAGCAGTGTGTGGCTGCCTTTGAACCACAGCGCAAATACCCTAAGGAGTCCAACTGCTTGCACATTATTCTTATTCTTCTTTGGGTTCCACACATACAAAATTTCGTTACTATACCGCCACTTATAGTTGTTATTGTTCATGATGCATTTTGTGTGTGGTGCTAATAATGTGCAGGCAAAAGTGGTGTTGCTACCAACACACTCCATGCCAGCACCACCACCAGCACCAGCACCAGTCGCATTGTAAACACAATGAAAATGTTGAAAGCGCACTTTGTCTGTTTGTTGGCACGCATGTGTCATAGCTTTTGTTGTTTTATGGCTCTTGGCGCTCGACGGCGCTCACTCTACTGCTGACTGGTGACTGCTGAGTGTTTTTCGTTAGCACATGGTTGGGTGTCCCGGAAAGTGTATGTATGCTAGCTAACGTTAATTTGTAGGGATGCATACGTAGCCGTCGGCTGAGTACGTAAATTTTACGCAATCCACTTCCACACATTTGTAATGCACGCAAACGTAAGCACCACAATGCAAAACACCCAAAACAACGGGTAACACATGCGGCAACACAATGCAAACACTCCTAATGATGAAGTGCGACGCTGACCTCATTATGTCGCCTCAGTTTATCGGTATATAAATGTACAAACGCTTTTGCTCATTTGATGTATCCTGCGGTTAATACAAAAGTCATTACAGGCAGCAAGCAAGGCAAAAGCTTATGTATATGTGCAAACAACAACAACAACATTTTCCGTATGCATATACATTACAAAACCAATAATTGCTTGTGATGATGAGTGTAATGTGGCTGACACGTTGTGTTGTGGGTTGCCTCGTTCCGAAACTAGGACAATGGTATGTGTGGTGCAAGGATTATAAAGTGTAGCGAATTATTGTGTAAATAACTCAATTTGGCTTTGTATAGTCACTTGGGGGCTTGTGACCCTAATAGAGATTTAAATTTTATGATACGTGCAGTTATGTTAATGACAAATAATGTACAAATTAAACTTAACTGGGAATTTTCTGTTGTACAGTAAATACTCTGCTGAAGTGAAAAGACAGTTAGCTAGTTTATGTAAACCCTTAAACGCCTAGTAAAGCTCCAGGCTACCCTTAATCGATCCAATGTTAAACTTGTAGTCTTATTAGCCGCTTGGATGTGCGAGAAAAATGTAGTTCCCTAACCATAGTAGCACCAAATAGTATTCCATTCACCTCACCCTTGATTAACGGTTTTTCTACATGCGAGATATTAGAAAGAGTTAGACAGCTTGCATCAAGATCCCATCCAAAGTTGGTTGTGCCTTCTACTAGCGAACCACTGTTCTCTCGCTTTCAATAGAAAAAAGAATAGACCAAGTTAATGGCACAAAGCTAATAGCTTTGTTCGCGTACATTACAATTTTAAAAAATTTTTACTGAGAAAATGTTCGCTTACACAAAACACTTGCAGCGAGAGAGCGCATTTTGACATTTCATTGACAGCGAGAGCTACAAGTTTTACTGTGGGAAGTTGACTCCATAAAAATTTTAAGCCAAAAACAGCTGATCGTGACAAGCGAAAGCAACTACGAAAATTTAAAAATTTGAACTTTCAACCAATCAAAATGGAAACAGCTGCTTTTGCTGCAACTTTTTACTGACTCCTGTTCGCTTGAAACTTTTTACATTTTGCGTTTCGTGAGAGTTTTACGTCATTCTCATTTCACTTACACTTTTTGCAAGTTTTGTACGCGAACAAAGCTAATGTTATGAATTTCTTAATTAATCGATAACATACGAAAACCGTATACAGGGTCTAGATATGAGCTAAGCCATCAGCTTTTTAGTTGTTTGAGGCGCATTTTTAGCCTCGTGAATTGCTGTTTTATTGCATTTATGAAAAAAAAAAAAAAAAGATGAAGAAGCAAACCCAGCTCCCCCAATGCCATTCACAACACAAAGAATTACTACAACAATATGAAAAGCATAACTTGGTCTATTTATTTTAAAAACTCTATCAACTTCCTCTGCCAATTCCAAGTTTTCAACAAATAGTTTAGAGACTTTACAGATTTAAAAGATTTTTGAGTTTATCTAAAGTTTATCATACAAACATAAATTCCGAGAAAACTTATTGTAATCAGCATACACAGAGTGCTCTCAGTCAGTGAGCAGCAGCAAAATGTCTGTGGTAGGCAAGCAAGGAAAGTTTTAGTTTACTTTACGCATATGCTTCCTCTTCTTTTGTTTGGTATAATGAATTGTCTGTGAGACAAAAGCGCAGTTAATAAACTTAAAAAATGCACAACAACAAAAAAGTATGAGGTACATGAAATAAATGCAAATGCAATTCCAAACTATTGAAAAGCCCTAAACAACAACACAAACACAAAGTGAGTTCAAGTGAACAATAGTTCACAGATTTGCGCTATACAAAAGCGATGAGGATTTCTGAAAAAACACCAAAAATTTGTTTTTGTTTTTCAACACTTTTCGTGTGCACATTGTCACCTAATAATGTAGAACGTGTGGCATAACATATTTGCATGCGCGGAAACAGCCAAATCGCACCTAACAAACTAACAAAAGACACGCAAAGGACGTTAAGTGCTGAGGCACTACAAATTGAATTGTGAATGTGTGGAAAAACAAATAAGGATATAACAAAAAAAGGAGATTAAAATAATATTTCAACAGCGCATAGAATTGTAAACGGTGGATTAGTGAAGCACTTAAAATAGGTAGGAAAGAACAAAAAAAAAAACAGAAGGTGTAGGCGCAACTATTGCAGGTAGGCACATCGCAGGAAGTCGACGGGAAGCGCCCAACACATGGCTCACAAACAAGAAAGTGCTGCATGTATGAGTGAGCGCGTGTGCCGAATTTGTTCAAGAAGTTTTTGTGTGGTTTTACTTTGTAGTAAATAAATTACAAACAGCTGCTGCCAGTAACAAACAAGCCAACGAAATGAATTTGAAACGATAAGAAGGCAGGCACAACAAAGGAACAACAGGCGCCGTCGTGTGTAACAAGGCGCTCGGAAGAAGCCAAACCAAGCCAAGCCTAACACAACTGCGCGCGGTAGATAAATGCAAGCAAGGGTGTCGAGCAAAAGAAACAGAAACAATGGCGAGTACAAAAAAAAATACACATGAAAACAAAGAACTAAACTAAATATTTACCATTGAAGTGGAAAAATATATTAAGGATACCGTTGATAATTAAGTTGCAGGCAAACAACAGCAAAACAAGCAACCAATGTTCATTGTGAAGGTGGACTTAGGCAGCTGAAATGCGCCAATGTTTAGGCGGTTGAAGCACGTGACACAACTATTTATTGACATATTGATGGTGATGATGAGTGAAAGGCACAGAAACGTGGAGCAAAAGACTAACAGTAATTAAAAATAAAAGCAATAGATTTAAGAAAAAATGTTGAGCACAGAAATTTCGTCAGAAAAAACAAATACAAGTTGCTAGTTTTAATTACGACTCTCTTTCGTTTTTCCTACATTAAAAAGCTGAATTTTTAATTAGAAAATCGAACATTACTCTACCAGCAAATGGCTGTCATTGTAAATAACCACAAAAATTTCGCAATACGAGTAAAAACTCAAAACAATAACACAATAGCATTTAGTTGGTTGAGTCATTTGTTTATTTGCACGAATTGCGCACTAAGTTTTTCTACTGTTGAATAAAAAAAAAGATGAAAAGCGGCAATTAAAAAAATGCCTTCGACAACTAAAAGTGCGCAGCGTACACAACTCGTGGGCCATAACATACATGTGTCGTTTTACTGTTAGTAGTAATTGAAAATATTTCCCAGCGGAAATGATGCGTAAATATTTGAGCAGGCATATAAAAAAAACGTTTTTTCAATTGGTGGCTTTTTTGGAACATTTAGTTATGGATTTTCTTTCGTTTTTTATACAACCCTGAGTCAGCTGATATCCAAGCTTGTCTCTTATTAGAATTTTTTTGTGAACATAATATTTTGCAAGTATTTTCCCAAGGCGAATTAATACAAGGTGGTACTGTCCCATCAGCTGATAGCTAATTTTTTCTCAAATTTTGACACTACAAATTTCCCCGCCTGACAATTTTGACATTAGTCCTACGAATTACAAAAACAAAGTATGTACATTGAAATACGAAAAAAAGCTTTGAAATCTCGTTGCTGGATAATACTTGCTGAACTTTCACACGAACAATAGGTGCTTGCGTTCTCGGTCACTTTAACGGTAAATGAAAGTGTCAAAAAGGTTTGACAGCTCGCGTCATAGACTCACATAGGAATGAGTAAGTGTCATTGAGCGCGTAAACATCAAGTATAAATGTTGGAAAATCAATCTTCAAAAGAAAATCAGCCACTAAGAAAGAAGCAACTAAGTTCGACATCCCCCATCCAACACACAATAAAGCAAAAACAAAAAATGCAAATGAGCCGCATGTATTAAATAAATGTACACGAAAACGAGTCGTTTGAAGCGAAAATCGCGCATATTGTAGTCACATAAATTACTAAATTAAAGAAACGCCGATTTTTGACATTTACTGCGGCGCGTCGGCGAAAAGTGTTGAATGGCTGATGAGCTGTTGCCGCCGTCGCCGACAATGCAGTGTAAATGCGATTAATGCGTCACGTATGAACAAAATTAACACATTTTAAGTGAGCAAGCAGACAAAGGAGTCTACATAGCAAACACAACGAGTAACAGAATATACAAACAAAAAAAAAAGAAAAAAAACTTATGCACGTTGCTTGCGCACGTGTGACATAAAATTTTAAGTAGCGCGTAGGTGTGAATGCGTAATAAGTTTTTGGGAAAACGTAATGAGCAGTAAATGCTAATAAATTTAACTATAGATTGATAGATTTATTAAATACGAAGAATACTTTGACAACTTTCAGGAGTACTTTAACCCATTGAGGTATTTTTTTGTACTCCGTATTCTCGAATTTTGACTAGCTTCTTTTTTCACACATTTCTAACTACCCACCATATTTGTCTCAATTAACACTTTGTGTACAAAAAAGTAAATGACACTGATTTTATGGAGGTTACGGATAGTGTGGAAATTTTATTATTTTGTCGTGATTTTTGTTCAACTGGCTCAAGCGATACAAATCTAACAGTTGCTGAGAAGCTATGATTTCCGGTTCTAATTGGAATTCAATAATAAAAGTTAATTTTTTTAATTTTAAGTGCGTTCTGAGAATAGAATCATATGTATATTAGAACCATTTTCCGGCAGCCAAACTTAATTTACTTGGTGACATGATTCTTCATATCACATGCTCATGTCTAAGTCTCGCTGATAAGTCAGCATTAGTGCCGCCTTAAATTACGACACGCTAACATAATGGAACAAAAATGTCGATAGTCGATGACTAAGCTTAAAGCTGCGTTCACATAAAGTAAGCCTTAAGACACGTTTTAACGCATACAAAACGCAAAATGTTATAAAATAAAAACTACAGACTAAACAAAACATAAATAATAAAGTACAAAAACAAAAAATACAAACATTTTAAATACGGTAATCCGAATTTAATCCACATAGTGAAGTCATGCATGCGTGCGGCTTTGATATCAATGGTGTATCCACAAATTTGTATTAATTCCAACAGCAACTATGTTGATAAACGCTGTTGATAATCGCTGGTCATATAATATTTGACGTCGACAAATTTACGTTTTCACTTTCAAGCATACTCAGCTTAGTATGTGCAATTTTTGCTACTCCACATTTATATGAAGTTGGCTTTTTTAGTTACACTTTTTTACACACTTCAAAAATAATACAAATTTATCTGTGACACTTTTTCGCTTGACAAATGCATGACTTGTCATTTACATTTGCACGTTTGTCAGCGAGTACGTCACACGTAACAGCTGTTTCATATGACAAATGATGTTTCAAGTATAACACACCTAAACAGTAAGTGGTGAGAAAAAAAAATTAAAACAATTATTCATAATTAATAATTGACAATTAATAAACATTATTTTTTTTGTAAAATTTACGTTACTTTAGCGTATGTAAGTCAGTGCAATTTATTTAAAAAAACGTTGTATATTGACATGTCATCATAGCACGCTTCCTAATTAATTGCTAACGACACTTAGAAAAATAGCGGGAGAAAAAAAAAAAACAAAAAGTACACTAATAAGAACTATTATACGCTTCTTGCTATTTATTTGTGGTAAATGCGCTACTGATTACTGATAATTATTTGTTGTAATTGTTGTTGTTTCGCATTTGTTTTGACGCGTTTAAACGTTGTTGACACTTGTTAACGTTGCTTGTTTATTTAGCGGGCAAATAGCGGTTGTATGTGTTAGCTTTTGTAAGTTGTTTGTGTTGTTATCGTCGTTTTATTGCTGCACAAGTTTTTGCTGTTGTTGTTTTTATTATTATTATTATTCCAGTTATGTTACGCACGCCAACATTTTATATGACACCTTTGTTAAATATTTATACACGCGCGTGCATTTGTTTACCTTTTAGAGGCACAAAAAAAAAGCGAAATAAACACCCACTCTTTTGTTTTAATGTTCCGAATGCTTAGCAACTGCGTAGGCAACGCGAATAGGTTTGTTTTAAAAAAAACAACTAATTAGTGGGGAAAGCTTAGTGAAAAAAAAATTGCAGCAGAACGCGTACTAGACACTCTCATTTTGCGAAATAGAATTTTTAGCTGCAGCTTTCCTCTCTTTTATTTACACATTTTCTTTAAAATTGTAATTTTTTAACAATGTTCTTGGTATGTATTCAGCGCAGCGAGTGTGGAAAGGATAGCATTATGAGATTTTATTTACACCCTGGTTATAGCGTGGTGACACTCTGGCACTTTTTTACATTTTAAATTTTTTAAAATTATTATTAATTTCTAATTTTTATAATTATCGTTTCTATCCTTCGCTTGCGTAAAAGTGTTCAAATAGACATACCCGCTGCCCATCGAATACTCGCTACTCGTAGTTATAAACGATTAACGAGCAACAAGTGCCTCCATTTCAACACCATTTTACTGCTACTCGCTATATTCAACCTACGCTCCCCATGCGCTGTCATACCCACCATTGTTCTCCACCTAATTGCGTCATTCCCCACAAATACGCATCTCGTTTATTTAGCCTATTCATAATTTGCGTTTTGTGCGCTATTTAACGACTTTCGCGGTTCATTTTGCATTAGCTTTTGTTTACATTATTATTATTGTGAGCTGTTTATAATATTTTGCTTTGTGGGTGCTTTAAAAATTTGCCACCAACAATTTGCTATGGGTGTATATTTATGTAATTGTTTTTGAAAGTAAGAAAAAAACAAAAAAAAAAACAATTCATTGACATTGTAGCAGCACAATTGTTGTAATTATCGTGGCAAACGACTGAGTTCGCATTACAAAGCTACTGAGTCTAAGGCCAATAGTGCATAACGATGTTTGTTGTTGGTGTTGCTAATATTTGCAATGTTGCATTATTGGAGCTACCGAGTCAAGTTATTTAGTGTTTATTTGTTTGTTGTTACAATAACCGAACGCATTATGCGCTTTCAACAAAATTGTAACTTGTTGTTGTTGTTTGCTATTAGAACGAGTTTGCACTTTAGATTTAATTTTTGCCACCACTTTAATCGGCACTATTATCATGGTTGCCGTATTGTATTTTTATTACTTTTTGTGTGCGCTTGTTCTTCTTTTTTTTAATTTTTATGTGTTTACATTTTTTTTAACGACTTCAAATTGTATTTTCCAATTAACTTTAATTATGCTGTAGCTAATTTTATGGCCAATAGATTTAGGAGTCACAATTGAAAACAAAAACAAAAAACAAAAACAAGTCGAGTTATTGAGCGTATATGTAATAGCCAATGGTAATAACGCATTTAAAAGCACGTCAGCACGAGTTATGCACTATCAGGCACAGCTGCATTCAATGGGCCAATTGGCGCCATCAAAATTACATTCAACTAAATTACTCAATGGACGATGGACGTGTGGTAATTGGCACCTTTTAGTAGCTTTAATGATGTTATTGGATTTTTTAGAAGCAAAAAGTAGAGTGCAGCCTTAGATGTAATCGTATGGTCACAATACTTATCGATAAAATTCGATTATTAGCGAAATGGAGCACGTGCAGTGTGATTGAGGTTAGGGCAAAAGGTTGTTAAGCGAAAATAACTAATATGATTGAACCTTGCGTGTTGGGGATTCGAATTTGCACTAGGAAGGTATGTGATTTTATCGGAACGTACCGTGTATACCGCTTATACTTCATTCTAATACATGGTATATTCAACTACCTCGCTTCGAGATCAATAAACGAACGAAGAAGACATGCAATGCCCTCTACTTCAATAAAAAATAAAACATTAATATTTATTTGACTTATTTTGTATGTAAATAAGTAAAAAACTCACACTTTTTACGAGCTCAAAAGGCCTAAAAACATGGAAAACAAAATTATTTAAAATTCATAAGCGAAAAAGTCACACATTTCAAACGACGAATTGATGAAGCATGCGACAGGCTGTTAAAATAAGCACAACTTAAAATACACATAGCAAAAAAAAAGGTCAAAAAATTGTTTAAATAAAAAAATAGCAACGCAGACAGACAATAAACATAAAAATACGAAAAAGTAGTAGTGGACAGCAAAAAATTGAGCTAAAAACTAATTAGCATAAATCTTTTTTGTGCTGAATTAACATAACTTTTAGGTATTACCATGAGAAAAAGTACAACAATATACATACATACATACATACATACATAAGTTGTTATTGCAGAAAAAAATGTGGCTGAAAGACGATAAATTGAATATGAATTAAAATTTTTGTTTTGAAGCCGAGGTGACTATTTGGCGCGATCACTAAAGAGCATTAAAAAAAAAACAAAAAATTTATAAGAAAAAAAAAACAAGCTTTACCATTTTAAGCTTTATATACAGCTATGGTCAGAGCTTTAGCGCACTTTCCATTGTACTAAGGAAAAGTACTGTTACTTTTAGAGAGATTGCGATTTGCTCCTAATTTTTTTTGGCATAATATGAGTATTGTATTACTCTCTTCATATGACAAAAGAATTACCGTTATAATTGTTCCATATTTGTTTTTGCTTATTTTTTCTTGACTCCTGTTTCAAATCAATTGGACAACGATTTAGCGCACTTACACGTGTTTCGCGTTTACTTGCTATCGGTCAAGCAAATATGTAACCAAAATTTGTGTTTGTAATATTTAATTAATAACCTCTAATTAAGTTTTTGTGAATATGGCTAGAGGTAAGTGCTGTTCAGTTGAACAAAGGAAAATAATATGGAACCTCTACCAAAAAGGGACCAATCAAGTAGAAATTTCCAGATTAGTGCAGTGTTCGCGAAAAATGGTATACAATGCCATCAAAGATGTGAAGACTGATGTTAATTTGTTAAAACAAAAGAAAATCCGCAAAGCTCCGCCTCGCAAAACTTCCCCCCGTGAGGATGAAATAATTGTAAGAAAAAGTCGGACGGATCCCTTTAAGTCTTCTCGAGAGATCGCGGCTGAAGTAAGAGCAGAATTAGGATAAGTTGTGTCGAGCAAACTCGTGCGAAGACGCCTAAACGAAAAAAATTTGTACGGGCGCATTAGCAGAAAAAAACCGCTCCTATCAAAAAAAAATATTAAGGCGCGTTTGTCATTCGCGCGTAGGCATGTTTCCAAAACCACAGAATTTTGGAAAAGCGTACTTTTCACTGATGAAACTAAAGTAAACCTCATCGGCCCTGATGGAAAAACGTACGTACATCGTGAAAAGAACCAACATACCAATCCAAGGTACACCAAAAAGACGGTGAAGCACGGCGGTGGAAATTTAAAAGCTTGGGGGTCATTTTCGTGGCGCGGGGTTGGACCGCTGGTCAAGATAGATGGGAATATGGACAAAAACATGTATCTTGACATACTCAGAAATAAGAAGGGCCCATATTGTTTCGAGTTTATGCCAGTAAACTGGATATTTATGCACGACAATGACCCCAAACATACTGCAAAAGTCGTCACAAACTGGATTTCGCAGGAAAAAATAACCCAACTCGATTGGCCAGCTCAAAGTCCGGACCTGAATCCAATTGAAAATTTGTGGAACGATGTGAAGACTATGGTTGGACAAAAAAAATTTAAGAATATCGGTGAACTTCGGTAGGAGTGCAACAAGCTTGGAACTCTATTCCTTTGGACAGGTGCCAAAGGTTAATAGAGAGTTTACCACGCAGGTGTGAAGCGGTGATACAGAACAATGGTTATTCTACCAAGTACTGATATGGTAAGTAATAATAGTACAAACATGTCTTTGAATTATTACAAAAACTTTGTATTTTTTACACAGATTCAAAACTGCGCTAAGTCTCTGTCCAGGGCAAAATATGACCATATAAGAGTTACTTTTAATTTATCTTACTATAACTAAGAAAAATTGTTTACTTTAAGCTGTTTAAACTTTTAATGAATAAATAAATGTATTTAGCTAAAAAAAACCGGATTTAATTTGTTTAAATATAGTTTTATTGAGCTTTATATCGAACTCTTTCTAAGTGCGCTAAAACTCTGACCATAGCTGTATTTTGTACACATCATCCATTTTAAGAATGGGCATAGATTTGTGACACGTTTAGTATGGTTTTTTTTTTTTTGCACATAACTAATATTTTAGGTAGCTTTTGTGTAAGCTTTAAGGCTTACAACTCAGCTAATGGTGACAGAGACATATCCATATAAAACAGCTGATCCAGCAAACCTTAACAATGTCGTTACGTTTTGGTTTAGTGAGTTAATAGAAGTTTTTAATATTTCGCTACTTTTCAAGCGTTGATGATAGATATGGTGAAGTATGGTATGGTCATAACTATGGCATTATGGCTATGGCAGTTTATTTGCAGCTTTAAGTAACTATAAATTTTTTGTGCGCTTTTTGTTGTGCTTTAACTCTAAATTGTCTCTTTGGAATATTCTTGTCGCTTTCCTTAGGCACATACATACATAATTTTAATGCTAATTTCAAATTCGCAATCCGATAAGCGTATGCCCACGCACGGAAATATTTTTTGTTTTGTGGAAATAATAATTTTAAAAAGCTTTTTCTTTATGAACTTAAAAAAAACTTTATATACAAATATACCGGTTTTGCGTTGATAAAGGTTAGCGTTGTAAAAAAACATTTTTATGTAAACAGACCGACAGATTTGGCATGATTGGTTCTAGTTATTGATTTTCGTTATTCTCAACTCTTATTCTAATTTTATATTTTTCGCGCTTTTACCTAGTTATCCCTTCACATTCTACCTACGATATATTATTTGTCTTTCCAAAAAACATATAGGCAACGTCTGCTATTCAATACCTATTATCAAAACAAAAGAACAACTCAAACACCAAAACAAATTCCTAATTTTCTCATAATCTTATCTACAGCGAACAATAGAGATTAATCTTTTCGTTTCCGCCATTCTTTTGTGTATTCTCATATGTCCTTCAACATTTCTATCTACATCCTACACTTTGCTGCTCCTACTTTTCTCACGTTTAGAATAGAAATTTTTCACAGCAGCATTTTATTTCATTTGGGATGAGAGGAAGCAAAAAAAAAAAAACAATTGATTCCTGCGGTGCGTTTACATGAAGTAGCTAACACAGAATTTGCAAATTTTGGTTTACTTGAAGGCAAGATCATGAGCTGTTAAAACTGGGTTAGTTTCAATTGAAGTTTCTAAAGAGTTCATGTTTAATTCACTCGGCTTTTGCAATGAGAAACAGTGATGCGCTCTGTCGCTTTGCATTTTACATAATGCTCCCGTAAATAAGCAATTTGAAACTGGGCATAACATTGTTTGTTGCTGGAATTTCAAGTTCTGCTATCATCTATAAAATGCAATCGATAATGTTGGCATGCATTGCTCCGATAACAAAACACAGTTGGGTAGTACAAGCAAAGTGAACATCTTTTTTGATGTTTGAGAAATGTCTTAAAATTTTTTACAACATGTCGTCTTAATTGGAATACAAAAAAGGAGTTCAAATTTAAATTTAATATATTTTAAAGTCGAGAAACACGAATATTTTCATATCAAATTTGTATGTTGGAAATTGAAAAACGGATTTGGTGTCAACAAAAATCCTATTTGCTGTTGACAAACGTCTAAAGCTTACTTCATTAAATTCGCAATTTACATAAAATATGCAACAAATATTTACAAAGCCTTTTTCAAGTGAATTTCAAAATAAGTGTCAACCAATGTTGTTGTTGTTGTTTTAACAACAAAATCACTCCCCGAAGGTTTTGGGGAGTGTTGTCGAAATAACAGTCCTTGGCCGGATATGAATCCGGTACGCTCCGGTACTCCCTTGCGGTACTGCCCGACTGTCGTGGGAGCGATTTGGTATGACCAGTGCAACCTTCTAGGTCATGGCATCCCTCCTTCCGAAAGGAAAGAGAAGATGGGTAATGAGAGGTGGGAGGCATCATATCCGTAGATCAACCATCGAGTTGCACATCATTACCTTTGTGCATATTGGTCGCCTCTTACGACCGGTATGCCTACCGCGGGCATATTCTAAGCCCCAACCCGCAGGGGTACCGTGTCAACCAATCTCACTCTCCGCTTCATGCCAATATATCAACTCAAATTTGCATTAACATATTTAGCGCAAATATAAATCAAATTCGAAAAACCTTGTTGGACTCCCCAAAAAGAGCAATGCAAACGAAATAAATTTTATAAAGAAATAAAATGTAACGAAATGACCAAAAAAAATGGAAAACGAGATTCATGTATGCGCCGAGAAATTTGTGATTCTAAACAGTTGGACATGCCAACGCTGGGCACATACAATGTACAATCTTGCAATAGCTACTAATTCAATATTATTTTCCTTTTGCCAGCGCACTGATGCAGCTTGTTGCAAGTGCACATACAAACATACTATTATTAACTACATATGCATGTGCTTTTGGCGTTCGCATAGTCAAATTCTTGGCAACGTATAGCAAATAAACTGCCACAGAGTGGAGACATATGGACAGGTTGGCAGGCAGCCGCAGACAACGTGCAAGCGCACTGAAACGCCGACCAGCCAGTGAATATACGCCACTTTGTGGTAATAAAAAATTGAGCAACAAATAAAATAAGAAATGCAAAGAAATCAAGCGTAACAAAGTGAATAAAATACATATAAATAAAGTCATAAACATTTTTTAGGTTGCATGTTGCGGCAACAAATTTATGAATTATTATTATTTGTGTTTGGCATATTTTGGTGCTTCACTAGCAAGCAAGTACTTTTTGAACAATTTTACAAATTTAGTGGCTTATTTTTGTAGTGATTGTTGATAATTTATGTAAATTTTTATTTTATGAACTGCAAAATGGTATACTAGGTACACAACAAGGAAACAAAAATAAAAGATTTTACTGGGCAGTAAAAGCGAACAACTCTTAGAAATGCAACACTGGGCAATGGAACGAGCGTTGACAGTTCAAAAATATGTTCGCGAGGGATTAAGGTGAAGAGCTTGAAGTGACTTTCGTTTTTCTTACTTTTTATTTACAGGTGAAAATGGAATGGCTGATGCATGGAACTTCAAATAAAAGGAAATAAAAAGAAAAATTAGTATAGAAATGAGTGGAAAAACAAAGAAAGTGACTTAATAGCTGTGTTCAGTGAGGAAAAATTTGTACGAATGCGTAATAATTTTTACTGTACTGCGTTCGGTGAGGAAAAAGCTCAGTAAAATTTGCAACGAGAGAGCGCGATTTTAACATTTCATTTGGAGGGGAAGCTGCAAATGTTTACTGCACAAATTTCTGTTAACAGGAATTAGCAAGCAAGAAGATATATGATTTGACATCAGCTGATTGCATTTTCTGTCAACAAAACCACTATTTAATTGAAATTTAAATATTTCAAAGACACTAAAATGAGTAAGTTAATGGAAAATGGGGTAAGAAAGTACGACTAATAAATGTATTTGGTTGATTAAAACAATTTAATAATTAATTAAGGCCTCCGGTAGAAGGAAATGTGTTAGTACTGGCGCCGTGGAATCATTGTCTGCACAATTGAGAAACAGCTGTTTTTGCAGCTTTCTTGCAAATGTTTACTAACTCATGTTCTCTAATTATTTTTTCTTACTGACATTTTTAAACGAACACACCTAATATAAAGGTAGTAAAAAATTAAGTTGGCTCAATAAATGGATTTATGAATTCATAAGGTTGTGGTGGTTTAAATTGTGTTGCCACCTGTGTTTCATAATTTTTTAATCGTTTTATTGCCAAAATAAATTGTGGTCTGTGTGTGATATAAAACTGATTTGAAGGCAAAATTATGCACGACAGCGGCCAAGCGAAATAAATATCGTCAGAAATGTTTAGAAATAGCTACATAAAGTTGAATATTTGCATATGAGCGTTGCGAAAAAAAATGTCAAATAAATAAAATGAACTTGAGGAGTGTTAATTATTTAAATAAATGTAGAGATGATGGAATGATGAGCTTTATGAAATCAAAACACAAATTATACGGATATTAAAAGCGAATAAAATATGCAAACATATTTTGGACATGAAATACGCTAGGGATGTCACGGAGCTTCGATACCAGCAAGATAAAAAGATGGCAAGAGTAGACGTAAAGACGAATAAAGTCTCTTAGCCTGGGTAGAAATTGTCAAGACGGTTAGGAAGAAGTTAAAGCACGAAGTGGAAGAATCCACCTGAAAGGCATGTGTCTGGCCTCCTAAGTGCATTTCGAAGCGTGCGTATGACAACGCTTTGAATTGTTAACAGAATTTAAGAATGTGAAAAATGCGAAAAGGAAGCTAAAAACATACCAACACATTAAATTTATATAGAATAACTCATAAGAAAGATTATGCTGCTAACCAAGTAATGCGACATTTATTGGTTGAGCTGGCGACAAAATGTGTAAACGTTTTGCTATACAACTATGCAATGCGAGCAACAACAGATCGCCGTAGAATCGCAGACAACAGAAATAGCAGCAGCCAAGTCCAACAGACGACGTTTAACTCAAGGCGAACTTCAATGAAACTGGCTTTGAACAGAAAAACAGAGGTGCTGGCTGGCGCTTGTACTGCCGCACCTACAACATAAACACTAAACAGGCGGTTAACTGGGCAAAAGTACGGCTGGAGAGAACTAAGCAGACATTGAAAAATGCAAAGTGGTAATTGTTACAACAAATAAATATGTACATACATAAGAACAACAAATACTACAAGCAATAATATAGCGCCGTCAGTTATTTTCTTGACGTCTATAGATGAAAGCGTGATCAACAACAAAGTAAACAAAAAAGAAATCCAAAGTGATATTAACAACACGTACACTGTTGTAATTGTTGTTGTTGCATATATTTGTCGCACGTGTAATTCATGTAAGTTGCATTTGCAGCCTGAGTGCAACTGAACTCAGATTTTTATGATTGAAACATAAAAAAAATCGTGGTGCTCTTTAAACAAGCGCTGACGCTGACATCGTTGACGCCAAAAGCAATCATAAGAAACAACAAATCACTTAAGTTGCCACCATAGCAATGGTAATCAATGTTGTAGCATGTTCCATTGTAGTTGCACTCAAGCGCACCGCTCTTTATTTATTTATCTGTAAGTTTGTTTGTTTTTGCACTTACAAAGTGTTACTTCCAATTTTCCATAGTAGCCAAAATGTACAGGTACGAGGGCTGGGCTGTACTTGACTTGTGTATAAATAGCATTTGCATAGTGTTTTACGTCTGGGTAGCATGTGCTTATGCTAATCCGTTACAGCTTAATTGCTTGAATATATAGAATTGTGACACTTTGACAGCGTTCCCCCTATAGCCATATACATATAAATACCATGAAGCGAGTAACACAAGGTTAGAGAAGGAAGCAGCTTGGAAAAAGTTGAGATATAAGAACAGGACTCTCATAATTTTTGTTGTCGCTTTCCCTTGTCACGATCAGCTGTTTTTCACTTACAATTTATACAGAGTGGAATTTCCACAGTAAAAACTTGTAGCTCTCTCTGTCAAATAAATGTCAAAATGCGCTCTCTCGCTGTAAGTGTTTTGTGTAAGCGAATACTTCCTCAGTAAAAATTTTAAGGTACGCGAACAAAGCTATTATCTTATGCTTAGTTCCCTCTATAATTCGTTTTAATTTTGTATTGCTTTCAATTTATTTTCGTCAACTGCTTGTTGCGACACATTGCTGCTGTTATTGGCTTGAGTAGCTCTGTGATTTTTGGAATATAAATGAAGTTATTTGCCCACAAGCGAGATGACAGTCGTGAGTACACGAACAAAAAGTCCAAATATACATATATGAATATCTATCTATGGATCAACAACATGAATTCAGTCGTATAAAAGTAAGAGTGAGTATGAAGGCTAGTTGTTTGCTGTTGTTGCTGTGCTTGGTAAATTGACAGCTTAATTTGAAATGATGCTTAAGCAATTTGACATGTGAGTTAATGGAAAAATCAACAAAAATGGGGAGATGGCGCAAGCTGCACAAGGCAATGAACTCAACAAATGCAAACTTGAAAAGCCGAAATTATATAAATGACCATGTAAAGTCATGTGACCTTGCTAAAGCAACAAATTTTTGTCAAAGATATTTTAATATTGTTCGGTGAGCCGCTTTTCGGCCGGTTAAATAAGTATTGTTTATTATTTAATTTGTATTAATGCTTACCTAACCTAACCTAACCTATGCGGTGCCTTATGCATTTTAAACATCACCAATTGAAAAAAAAATTATTTAAAAAAAAATCATGCTAGCATTTACTTTGGATACTATGAGTTTAAACTTTAAAGTGACTTCGTTAAAATCTTCATTTATTTGAATAGTAATTGCACATGTAACTACAAATTTACATAACAACAGGATCAGCAGTAAAAAATAATGCCGCCTAACCTACCATGAATAAACACCCCCACGCGCACTGACTCATTGGCACCATAAGTTAAATGCCCACGCAGTTGTTTAATTGAAAAATTCATAGAATTGCAATAATGTACAAATAATGACATTTTTGTTGCAAATTTGAATGAATTTCTGCGACAATGAGATCTGCATTTCAATGTTTTGGTTAGGGTGGCAGCACTGTGTAGATTGTAATTGATTTTCTCAACATATAATAATTGAAACTGTGCATAAACTGCTTTTATTAATTAAATTTACCAGACAGCTGTGTGCTGCGCTTTCATAAATTGTCATTCAATTATTTGAAATGGTACATAACTGGACCTTAAGTACTGCACGTCTTTAGTTGATTACAATGGTTATCGATAACGACTGTTATTGGTGTTCAGAGTATAGCAGCGTTCACATGCTTCTTTTATAATAATATGCTTTATAATTTATTTGCAGAGTTGCATATTATTCACTCCCCTTAAAAAGAAATGTTTTAATAAAGTAATTACTTAAATACGCCATTCGTTTTGCTCATTAGCCACAAGAAACAAAACACAAAAGCACAGTTATAATGCACTTTTCAAGCAAAATACTCTTTTATTTTCATTTCAATAAATTTTTTTATGCATATCAAATGCTGGTTTTGCCACGGTTATTTATTGACTTTCGCATACGGATTTTAGCGCATCTAAACAAAATATGTATTTTTCTGTTATTATTTTTGCTTTTTTTTTGTTTAACTCTTTTGAATTTATATGATTGGCAAACGGTTTGTTTATGTTTTAAATTTTACATTCATTTTCATTTAGTTTGAATTATAGCTATTTCTGTGTGTATATGCAGATAAATATGATTTGTTTATCTGTTTACTAAATTGAGTAGTGAGATTTGAAATTGTAAATTTCGTGGCGGAAGACATTTGTAGTTTGATAGTCATGGCGTTGATGGACAGCTTCCGCTGCGTAAAGGCTAGAGGTAAGATTTTTTTTGCGCTAAACAGTTTTTTATAAGTTCAAGTGAATACAACATATTAGGTTATTATCGATTGATTTAAAAAAATTTTGAACCGCATATGCACTTAGTGTTATGTTTTAACAAGTACAATTTTCTTTGCATAGCATACGGTTCTATTGTTTTTAAATATTCAAACCATCAACTACAAAAGAAAACCATCCCTCAGTTTTGATGAACGTGCGTCATTCATGCTCATTTCTGGTCAAAAGGCTAAATATATATTTACAAAAAGTGACATACATACATACAAAGCTGACGCCAACAGAAGCCAACAAGTGACATCGAATGACGTACCTACTCTCAGACACTGAAGGACGCAACACAAAGGACATACCAAATTGAAAGCACCAAGAAAAAATAATAAACAAAACCACTAATATCCTGTTGCATTCAGATTAAAGCAGGTAATATCTAGTTAAGGTAACACAAACACCAGTAGCTGGAAGAAAAAATCTGCGTAGTAAACAAAAACTGCCCTTACAGCTGTCGTAGGCAAGTGACTACATTACACAGCCATAGAAGAACAGGGTAGAAATGCAAAACGCGAGCGTAAGAAAATTAAAAGCCAACTGCGTAGTTACAAGTCACGTTGCATAAAGACGAAGTGGGTTGTCAAGGACAAAGCAAACAGAAGACGTAATAAGAAGTGGTAGCAAATGTTCAAATGCTAAGGGAAGTGAGAACTTAAGTTGGTCCCCATGGTATTTTGGCAAATGACAAAGCACAGGACACTTGAAAGCTTACACAGACCTCATGTGTGAATTTGTAAGGGGCTGGTTGGTGGTTGAATATTAGAAATAAATAACTAAGCTCATGACATCGCATACGCAATAGTTTGAAATTTTTTTTGCGCCATACAAAATTGTCGGTGGTTATGGTGCGATTACATCATCTTGTTGTATATTGTTTTTGTCATTTAACTTCAATGACTTCATTGCGTAGTTTTTGCTTTGTTATTGGTTTAATTCTAGCACACTTAAAAATAAAGCCGCTACAACATAGCGGCAGATATTTGCTGTTACTTTGATTTTAAGCGAAAGCAACAACCACAATTAAAGCAACACATGGCTCGTACCACATTCAGCTGTTGCTGCTTTAATATTATTTTTGATTCCTTTTATTTTCCACTATACGAAATTTCTTCGAGTAGCTCTTCTTTATCCCTAATGTCTACGAAGGATGTTGGTTGAGACGCCGCATTTAGAGCTGTTTGCTGTTTCTCTGTTATTATTGCCCGTACGCGCCGCTGACATTGAACACCCGGCGCAGCTGGTAAATTTTAACACAAAAACTGTAATTCGGTACAATAACAAGAAAAACAACACAATGTGCGTTGCCGATAGAGCTAAGCCGAAAGAGAATGAAAACAATGATGAGGGAATGAGAAAGAGTGAAACGAAAGATAAAAGACCTCAGCAACAAAAAAAAAGGTTAGATAAGCCATAACAATTTAATTTTGCTACAAAGAAGATTAGTTTACTCGGTGTAATTTCTAAGCAGGAACTAAATAATGTGCTGGACGTATGTTGCCAGTAATCAGCCGCCATTAAATAGAAGTGTAGTTCCAATTTCTTCTTATAAATTAAGAGAGTTTAGCTTAGATAATAGGTAATAATGTGGAAAATCTAGCTTCTTTAAATAGTGGGCACGAAAAAGTATAGTGCGAAATCTCTATACACTGATGTTTTTGCTATGAATCCTTTTAACTTTATTTAATCTACCTGAGTAACGCTTTTTTGACTTCTCTAATAATCAAATTTAATGTACTTAATTGTGAATCTCCAATGTGCATAGTCCATTAAATCTATCTTGCGAACCAACCGTAATGAGCACATGGAATTGAAAGTCGATTGTTATCGAGTATCACTGCAACTATTTTTGGTAATTGAACATTGAACTTACTTCAATGTGCCATCGATTTTAGATTAGTGCGTGTTTGTGCTTGAGAAAAGAACTTTTGTTGTGCTCAGTATAGGTTAAAATTAAAAATCATCCCAGTGGATTAAAAGGGATCTGATGATGAGTTTGGAAACAAGTAATCCTATCCATCGCTGTGATTTAACTTTGTAATTTTTCTCTAATTTCAATTTTTCCACAAAAATCGAAAATAATAATCAACCAAAAATTATTATTATCTGGTCTTGAGCTCACAAAACTTACAAATATGTAAATAAAACAGACCCTAATAACCAAAAACTAAAAAATGCTGATTATGCAGGGCGGCGCTTTATTTTCTATGCAATTTTTAGTGTATTGTTTGAGTGCTAAGTTCAATTTGCAAACAGTGTGTTCCCTTCCCAACTAGAGTGTTCTTACGGTAGTGCAACAATGCCCGATTTCTGTATTATCCATTTGAGCGTTGACTTACGGATAATTTTGCAACGGAAGAATTACGTAATCGAAAATCGTTACGCGTTCATGTGCTGAATATGATAACACTGCCCACAACGAAAAATGTGCTTTAAAGGGTAATACTATCCATCGATCGCCAAGTGGAAAAACGGCACTAAAAATGTCGGGAGAGGTATCAAAAGATGCGTTTTGACCTCCGTAACAATAATCCAAAGGGGGAGAATAAATATTTTGTTTCAGTGAAAATTTATAAGCGAAAAACCAAAAAAGGACCCAGGTCAAACCCTGATTTGGGGGCCGATCCATGTTTTCCGTGACTCTGAATCTTATTGTAAAAATTTGAAAGGTATTTCTGTCAGTGCTGCGCTGTTTTTAGCTTTGATATAACTTTTTAGTTTCACAATTCAAGCCCCGGAGCTACCTTAGTCGTTAAAACACTTCATGTGCCATGTAATGTATTTAGTTTCTAATTATTATTTTGTTCACTTTTTTTACACTTTTCAACAAGTCCAAGCGATGGCGCTGTTGCTGCGAGCGTATGAATATTTGTTCATAAAACCTGAACAGCTTCATTAACATATTCTAGTATTTTTAATTTACCGCAAACCGCTGGCTAAATAAAATTCTCAAATCCATAAATATTTTGCTTAAATAATTCACACATTTGGCAAGGAAATTTGTTGAGCAAGCAGAACCACAAATCATTTTTAACAACACTTGAATGAATTCGCTGCTTTCAATGCGTCTATGGCGCTTATTTATTCATACTTTTTTTTATAATTTTATTATTTGCACTATATATTTGTTACACTTCAAATATTTTATATTTTTGCATTTTTTGCTATTTTGGCAATTTTTTTTTAAACTGAAAGGTAGACTCTACTTTGTTAAGCATTTTCCAGAATTTATTGCCTTTTCGCTGCATTTTCTTTGCATTTGTCAAGAGCATGTTCACACTATTCTTTCATTTCAACCTGCAAATGCGAGGTTTTCGCAACAATATGCAAATATCAGGATGCAAATGGTATCACGAGTGTGGCAATTTCACACTTTCACACAAGACGTTTAAGCCATAAACAAAAGACGTTGCACCAAAGAAAATCAACAAAGCCTCGATATGATTCTTATTTACATTTCACGCGCACGTTTCGAGCGAAAACCGTAACGCGAGCCGCTGCGCATAAAAAATAATAATAAACCCGCGAAGCGCAAATTTACGCGCCGCACGACCGCCCACCACACACCTTCAACACCCAATTGGTGCAACAACAAACCGAACGAACGACAACCGGCTATTTTACAATGACATATTGTTGTTGGTATCTTTATAGTTGTCAACCTGCTATAAATATGAATGTTTGTTTGCGTTACAGCAACACTGGTTAGCGGCGTACAGCGGTAGGTGGCAGCGGTGGCGGCCGTTTACCCGCGCGCACATTGAAATGCTATAAAATAATCACGCTTTGCATTTATTATGAAAAAACACGGCGAAGTCGAAGACAACGACGTTTACCGAGTACAAAACACGAAAACACAAATTCGCTTGCCAGCCGAACGAAGACGTAATAGCGTTGCCGTGCAAATTTTATCCAATTTATTTACTATAAGGCCAAACGCTGCTGCCGTCTTCGTCATGACATGGTGGGCGTGTTTGTGTTTGACTGATATTGCTTGAGCTAGTAGCTTTTTTGCTTACGTACGTTTCGCTTAGCGTTCCGTATGTTACGTTCAGTTTGACAGGTAGAGCAATACTGAGATATTCACCGCAGCGACAATGCTAGTATAAGGAAAGTAAGGTAGTTTGAGCTAGCGTGCGCTCTCACCAGAGAGCTGGCATAGCAAGAGAACGTGCCGTATAGCGAGAAAGAACGTCGTGGCGAAAACTCAAAATACACTGTGTAGTAACAACCAGCAGGCTCACCCCAACGTCTACCGTCACCAGCTGCTGGTTTGCTTGGCTTTAGCCTGAGTACAAGTTGTTATATCTCCACCATACTTGCCCTGCCATACTCAGCTGCTAACAGCACTGTCAGCGAGTCGCACGTGAGCAGTGAGTGTGGACTAGCAATCAGCTGAGTCTCACTTTCTCTCGCTCCATTGAGAGCGCATTAATGATAATTTTTTGGGTTTCATTCATTTCAAATTTTATACTACCATCCCATCAGCACTTACATGAACGCGAATTTTGTGCAAAAATTTTCCACTGGTTTTCACATTTTCCTGTTGTTTCATTTGGGTTGCATCGTCGTTTTGTATGTTCATCCAATTTTCAATCTCTTAGCACAAAATTTTCACTCTTTTTCTCGCGTTGAGTTAAATGTTGGAATA
Organism: Sphenella marginata; assembly: GCA_951509765.1. Taxonomy (NCBI): domain Eukaryota; kingdom Metazoa; phylum Arthropoda; class Insecta; order Diptera; family Tephritidae; genus Sphenella; species Sphenella marginata. The sequence continues at coordinate 78,361,921 of OX608081.1, forward strand.
AGTGTGAGTGGAGCGTAAAACTATGACAGTTTTGTTTTTCGCTCGCCTTATGCCGAGTTGGCATACTAAAGAATGATTACCAAGCAAGAGTTCTACAACATTTCGAGAACATTCCTTGTGACATCTGGGCGGACTAAATTCGCTCAAGCGGTGTGATTGTTTGACTTTTCTTTACGAATAGCATGGCCGAAAGTTTTAAGATTTAAGTAAGCTATGCAAGTCTGGAAAGCCTGGATGTTAAGGAGCACAAAACCATGCTTAACAAAGTGACCAATCAGCATTCGACAAAGCAGATTTCTTGGGCTACGCTATAAAAAACGTCTTCTCCATGTGCCGAATTTTGAGATCTATCTGTCGATAGATAAAACAGCTGATGATTGGTTGGCTGAAGGAGTCGAATGGCTTTTTACAGTTCTAGTTTTTAAATTTCCTAGTCAGGCTCTTATTATGAGCTGTAATGGCTAGACAATTTGGTTTCACTAATGGATCAAAATCCGAATATAGCGAAAAGTCTTTGCACGAAATTCCAGGCAGCAAAAAAGGGGGAATGAATGAATTTTTAATTTTTGGCAGTGCTTCCATTAAGGGCGGATCAGTGGTTATCTGAACTGCATTACCGATAAAAACGATAAGATGCTCTGAAACTAACAATGACCCGAATAGCATGTGGAAGATGGTTTTAACATAAATCACCTTACCGAGTCTTCCTCGATCACTTTCGGTGATTGGAAACTGATCAATCACTTACACGATTAAAAGAAGACTCGAAAACAACTCTTACATATGGTTAAAAAATAATTTTTTGAAATTGATTATTTTGAGAAACAAAAAATTATTGCACTTTTTTACCAAATATTTCGTAGATACGACTAAAATATGACTAGAAAACGAATCGCAAATGATTGGAAATACGACTGTTAAATGATCACAAAACGACTCGCAAATGTTTTGAAATACGACTACAAAAAGAGTCGAAACTGATCAGAAAAGAAAGTCATAAAAGTATCGTTAAGAAGAGTTTCAGGCAGGATACCATGTTCTACCGACAAAAGAGTTTTTTCTGATCAGAAAGTGAGAGTCATTTATGATATGATTAATAATTTTATAAAACGCTGGGTAGGGAAGACTAGTGTCTTAAAATCGAAAAATTTTGTTCAATTTAATAAAAAAGATGGTAGCTTTTCATATCAAATGTTTGTGAGTGGTCAGCTAGCAATGTACGAAACAGATTTCCATCAACCTACGGGATCACAGCTAATGATTTATCGCTGTCTCTATACAGTTATCGTTAATTGATGATTTACTTTCTCAAAAAAAAAAAAAAGATATGGACGGATACATAGTGATTACTTGTAGTGGAAATATTTAAAAACGAAGAAGGTTAATTAAATAAAAAAGACCTTCAGCAGTATGTTGACTTATCAAACGATAAACGATGTATGTTTTTATTGCAAAGACTGGCCTCGCTTTCTCTAGCGTAGCTCACAGACCAAAAACAACAACTTTCGCATTGTTTCTACTCGTTGCGATGTACATATGTATGTATGTGTAGTTGGTGAATTCAAACGCTTGTGATAGGGGAAAAAGTGTTGCTGTGTGGGGGACAGAAAACTTCCTTATTTGGCTGGTGTGAAGGCCAAAAACTGAATGCTAAAAAAAATAAATGTACAAAGCAATTGTTATCAAGCGAGATAAGAAAACAGACCTTCAAATAGAGCAGTTTTTGCGTACTTTTTTTTTGTTTTGCAAATTATCAAATGTGCTAGAGTGAAAAAAGTGGAATATAAAACAATTTTTAATATTTGCACACATTTTATGGCTTGCTTAGGCGTGTGCGTGGGTTACGGAAGTTTAGCTCAAAGTAAAAATTTGTGAATTCGTTGAACTTAATGCGAAAGCTCATGACTGTTTTGTTGCTAGCGCATGCAGGCAATGAAACGTGTTTTAATTGATAACGCAATGATTACGCTTGTGGAAATTCAATAAATATATGTATATTTGATTATTTCAAATTCGCATGGAGATTGGGGTCTCCAATGGGCGCCAGTTGGCGCACGAAGAAATGACTGGCGAACTATGTTGGACGGTCAAAATCGATGAGGCGGTTAGTTGACCATTTAAAGAAGAAGAAAAATAAAATTTGATCAAGATAGGCGATGGAAAACGCCAGGAAGTTTAACCGAAAATCTCGCGGCTAAAGCTGTAGTCATTGGTGCGTTTGTCGTATCCTTAACGTAAGAGAAAAACCAAAATGCAATTGTTCGGTAATTCAATAACTCCAGCTCAAAAGGCGCATCTAGTTCCGAAATTCAGCACATCATAGCTTACAAATTTTATATCGAATGCTCAAGCTTGCTTATTTAAAAAAAAAATGCCATAAGCAATAACAAGCAAAGCGTATATCTTGTAGCTATAATGAGTTTGTATGAACGAGTGCAATAGCGGTAGCTGCAGCTATAACGGCAAACGAAATGAGCAAAAAAAGGCATAACAAATAAATTTTAAAACAACAAAAACATTCGCCAAATTAAACTAATGTGGCTGGTGATACACTTGCGAGTCGGGTTCCTCAGATATTTTTGTGTTTGCTGCATGAACACTCTATGATAGAGTCAAAGTCCATAACAAAAAGTAAAAAACAAAAAACAACTACACCAACTGACCAAACGTGAGACATGCACTGCGTATAGATATTGCGCTGTCGTTTGAGCGAACAGCCGCGTCAGACAGCCAAACAAACAAAAATTTTATACGTGTTCGTATGTAAAGTATGCTAAAATAAAAAGAAAATAATCACTACAAAAAATTGTTGGCAACACTACCAAAATAGCTGAGTACGGCAAATAGAATCCACAAGAGCTACGCAGCCAAGGTGGAACGTAAGTAGCTGAGAAGGAGATAAATATCCATATGTAAGCAATTGAGTGTGAGACTGAAATTAATTAACAGCTGCAAGAGTATAAAAATGAGCGCACAAGCAATTGTGGTGGGCGCTCAATAACAAGCAAAGTCTCGTGTGGCACGATGACAACAGCACTTATATTATTGTATATTGCATTTTGTAATAAGGCAACAGTTCGTATAATAGCAACGAAGTGGCACGAGTTGTTTGCTAAAATTTGATTGGCTGCCGAAAAAGGCTGGTGTGCACTTCGTGAATAATTCGGATGTGAGTGGTAATTACAATAACAAATAAACACAACTATACTTTAGCGCTCTTATTGAGAGTAAGGTAATTATTTGTTTAAGAGAGAGCACACCATCTGCTTTAGAAATTATACAGATTATTTTCCTTTGTTGTGCTACGTGGTAAGCCGCAAATGATTTATTGTATAAACACGTTGTTTTTCAGTACAATATAACTAGTTACAAAATAAATAAACAACATGGGTAATAAAGAATAAGTGAAAGAAAACAAGTCTGCGCAAATAGTGTGCATAAATTGGTGTTCCCTTAAATCTGTTTTAATTGATGTGTATTAAGAGTGACCGCTAAAGCTGCTAAATTCAAGTGGTAAGATGCCAACTAGCATCCAATTGCCTACAAATGTACATATAAGGAAAGCCAAAACCATACAATACAAAGGTTAAACTACCGTTTGTTTCTTTCTTTATACATATGCCGGATTTGTAAAGTTTGAGCCGGAGCTTGCCAAGTGATCCGCAATAATGTAAGATTTTAAGCAATAGCGTGAAGCATAAATACGGATATACGAACAAAGATATTGTATACACATTTGTCAAATTTCACTGCCTGTTTATTATTAATATTTCATGTTCTATATTCATGCAGCGTAAACTGTAATGACAGCCAGCATACGTCAACGCCAGAATTAATGATGTCAGAAGTAGCACGAGTATTTATTTAGCTATAAATAAATATATATTGATGTGGATGCCGGAAAACTGGCTAGACTTGCGGTACGGACATGACATATGAAATATTAAAAAATTAGCTAAGTGTAACAAAATGTTGGAATTACAACCAAGTCATTGCTTAGATAAATTCAAGCAACCCTAGCAGTTCAAGAATTAATAACGAAGCGGTTCATATTTAATAGCGAACAAATTGAAAGAAAACGTGCATGAAGAAAACACGGATGAAAATCTTAAAATAAAGAGGATTAAAAAGAAGAAAAAATTAGTAATTAAAAAACTAGCTGGTTATGAATGGACGGAACACTTGGTTTGTGTTTGTGCATTTAAATCGTTTACAAATTTATATATCTACTGTTTCAATTCGTGCTCCTGAAGAACATTTTTTTTTCATAGCGAATTGTATTTTATATTATTCATGTCGATATCTTATTGTGCTGCCAAAAGAAAGACATTACATAAAAAATAATCACCAACTGGATTTGTTGGACAAATGGACGTGACAGCAGCAGAAAGGTTTTATCGCCATCATCCAACACCGAATGAGTGCACATTCACATGGCACATATGAGTGAGTACTTCACAGCACTACGCACGCAGCCTGAAAAAATCCACACACTTCAGCAAGTAGAAGAGAAAATATAGACGCACAAGCAAGGTAGATAAGCAGTAACTAGTGCGCTGGAGTATATTACGAGTACAAAGTTGCAGGCGATAACTTTCAACCGCAATGCCAACAGACTGAAGTAGAGTATATGACATCGGACGAGGTGATGCGCCAAAGCCAAAAAACCTACTGATGACAGTAACAGAAACTTAACAAGCAACTGTATCAACAAGAAAAAAGCAACAACAACTGAACATGCAGTAGTGTAAACGTATGGACAAGTACTGCTATGACAAGCTGAGCACTTTGCACGTTTTACTGTTATAATTCCTGTCGAAAAGCAACCCAACAAACAAGCAAGTCAAGAATCATGCACCACACGAGTGCATAAGCAGTAAGGCTTGGAAGGAACAAATGAGTGAGTGACTGAATTTCAGTATGTAACAGAAAAGAGCATATATCTTAAATAGGATATTGTATAGCAAATCTTTAATAGCACAAAATCCTGCCAAGGAGGGGTGGTGTATGAAGAGTTGAGTAAGAAAAAATCTATTAAGCACTTTTGAAACCAGGAAATGTAACGAATATACCAAGCAAAAGAAGCAAACAAAGAGAAAGCAACAAAGTAACAAATTCATAGAAAAACAGGAACAACTAACAAGACATGCGCTAGACGCGCGCGTCCAACCAATAGCAAACGCCAATTTTTATTGAACAAACGAAGCCGTAACGGGCTGACACATTTTTAATGGGTTTTGGCGAATTCTGTGGCTGTGGCGACTTGCGAGTAAAGTTCGACTGCTTGCAATACATAGCGGTAACTGGTATTGCAAAACCAGTTCAAAATTTGCGATAACAACGACATGGTGAACACATGCAGCGAACGAGGAGAATGCTGTACGACTACTGGGGCTACATGTGCGGGTAACATGACATTTGCACGATATGCTGCTGCAGTTACTACATGCAGCATATAGTTGACGTTGGCTATAGTGAAATGGGACGCTCAAGTGGACGTGCAAGTGACCACGAATGGTGTACAAGGTGAAGTGTGCTTTGGAAATGGTTGCAGAAATTTGTTGTTAACTAAAGTTTGGTCCCTTTATTTCCTAGTTAGCTAACATAGTTGATGCGGATTTTTGTGGAACTCTTAACTGATTAGAAGGGAGTAAAATTAAAGAAAGTAAAAAGTGGTATAGATTCACAAAACAAATAAAAGGAAAGTCACGCATTTCGCAGGCACGCTCAGGCAATGAAGCACACGGTAGCAGTTTAGTGAATGTGGCACGTGCCACACTGCAATGTCACACAGTTGACCTAATCGGTTCACGCGTGCTCATGCCGTAGCATTGTACACTGTGGAAATGAGCATACAGCTATAGAGAAAAGGTGAAAGAGGAAAGGTATGGTGATTATCAATTAAAGCCCAAAACTCCATGGCTATAAGTGCTTAATCGCTTTCGGTATTAAATTAGTGTTAATTGTGCATTATTTTCTTATTCTCTTCACTATTATCAGATGCATTAAAATCAATCAAGAATATTCTTCAAATTTGCTATGCTGCCAGCTACGCAGCTTTAACTGTAGTTTGATGATGTTACTTTTGCAATAAATACAGCTGCAGACAAAGGAACTTTTTTGAGGATTTTTTAAGTTCTTTCATTGTGCATTGGAGCACAACACACTTCTCAGCACTTGTTGCCAACTTCTATGCAACAAATAGTAAGTTTTTCAACCGATTGGTGAGCGCAGTTTACTCACGTCTGTATGCATTTCAAAAATAAGTGTTAGATGCAACACGCAAAGGCAATTTTGAAAACAGTGCAGTTTATCTAAAGGCTATTTGCTCAGCAACACTGTACTACACGAATTTTAGCTCGCAAACGAATCTCGATTAGTGTGTTTAAAAATAAAATAAATGAGCAAAAAAGTGTGAACGATTAAAGTTTTGGAGAAAAGAGTGATAAAAATTTCAGTGGAAGTTTAATGAATCAAGAAATAAATGTGTTTTTCAAATTTCAGAAGTGGAATATAGAAACTGCTGCACATGAGTTTTACTTCAGCTTGACCTCAAATTAAAAATAATGGTGGAAACAGTGTTAGTGAATTTGGAAAACAAAATGTGTGCTGGTGCTGACGACACGTACTAAAATTTCAGAAGTGGGATAAAAAACCTAAATGATCTAGGAAAAAGCACAAAAATGGTACAGTAAACTATTTGAACCCAGTTGTAAACTGGTACAAAAGTTGTTTTGTATACCCAAGGAACTAAAAGAATGTGCTTTACGTATATACGATACCGAAATGCATGCTTTAAGATGTGATAAGGCGATTTTAAAAACCTCTTGTATTCCAGAAGTAAAAAGAAAATCACAGCTCATATTGTCAAGTACTCAAATACAAGGCCTTTGCTTCCAAATATGGGTGTAAGGGAAGGGTGTTTGCATAATTTTCCAAAAGAACATTTTATATTTATTGATATCATTTACATAAATCACTTGGAACAGATTTATGTGGTCACTAAATACAGCATACCCTACATAAATATCATCCAACAAATGGACAGTACAATGGAAAACGAGAGAGGTTAAGGTTAGAGAGTGTTACATTTAGACAAGTCTACTGGATAACGGTTGGCCAAATGAGAATTATTTAGTGGTAGTAGTAGAAAATTCAATATAGCATCTCTTTTGTAGCTATAAGGCAGAGTAGCGCAAAAAGAAAAAAAGTTAAACTGAAATTGAAATTAAGAATATCTTATTGTACAAATATACGATATATAAAAACTACAAATGTGGTACGCCTGGACGTATTGACTTTTCTTTTCAAGAAACTTCTTGCTGCTTTCATTAAAGCGGACTAATACATATGTATGCACATAAGTTGTTTCATGCCCTTTTACAAAACGAAATATAGCAATACCCTTACGGTCACTAAATTTACAAATAATCCACAATAATATAACATAGGTACAAGTGCCTTACATGACCTCACCTATGCCAACTAAGTACTCGCGTCTATAATCCACGTTACATACAGACATGCATACATCTTCTAGCTTGATCTAACAAACCAATATATATATTTTTATATACACAAAAACCCTCACGTTTTCTGTTTATTTTGTGGTTACTTTGCACAATTCTTTTGTGCGTTCTTGCAATATTTTACTTTTTCTTTTATTGGATTCGCTTGGGACAAGTAAAGTTGAATTGCTGTGTAGGGATTACTTTTTATTTGCTTTTTTCTACAATTTTTCGTTTGAGGGCGTGCAGTTTTTGCTTTCAGAATGATGCTGGTCTGAAGGAATTCGACTGAGTTTCGGGCCGTGATAGCATTGAGCTGACAGGGAGCCAAGTACTATATTGCGGCTGTGGTAATCAAAATTAATGGACGGCTGCGGATGCGTGTGAATTTCTTTTCAATGCACTTACCATAATATTTATGTTTTGAAATAGTTGTTTTGTTTGGAATACTTGATACTCGATAATAATTGAGAAGGTACATACCTGAAAGTAAAAGAAAAAGAAGCTTTTAGTAATCACGTAATTTAATAAGAAATTTTTAGAGTAATTAAAAGAGTTTAAGGTCTGAAAGGAACCTGGAAAAAGCAGGAAAGTTTCCGTGCTCGGTCTAAGGCTATTGTCATAAATTGTATCTTTCGTTACTCATCCACTTTACATATGTATGACTCCTTATGCCTTATCATGAATGTCAGCTAACTTAATGTATGCTATTATTTTACTAAATACAAGAACGAAAAAAATTATAAAAATTGTTGAAGTAGTCCTTGAGCTTTAGCAAACATAACGTTTTCTTATAAATACATATAGATAACATTCAAATACGCTCAAAAGCTAATCAAATGCAGTTCCCACATCATTTGACCTTGACACACTTGAGAGCATACAATTGAAAGGCGAACGCGCTACCCTATCGACCAGCGAATGATATCACATTACCACAGCAAATCCCTTGAAAGCGGCTTCAATAAATCCCCCTTGGATGCTTACGCATATTAATACACATTGCGAACGCCCTTTCGCAGCAAACTGTGAAAAAAGCTCACCGCACTTGAATGTCAGCATGTACATATGTATGTGTTGGCAACCCTATAGACGCCATCAGCGTCAGGACAGCGTATTTTAATAAGTAATTGCACGATTTTCAGAGATTTTGCGGCAATTTATGACCACAACCGTGGAAGAGAGGCGTAAAATACGAAAAAAAAAATAAAATGAAATAAAAAGAAAAAAGATTGGACAATGTCACAGACAGTGAAATCGCAGCTACTTAATTAATTAAAAAGACAAACAGCGTTACGGCTGTCGGTATGCTTTTTGCTTCACTTAGCGTGTCACTTTTAAGCGTTTATTAATTTTAGAATTTCCTGTCATCAGAAAAATGTTGGCGGTGGTGCCTGAGGCCAGTAGCTGTGCTGCAGAAGGGTAAGCATTTATGTGCCACGAGGAGCGCTACGTTTCAAGTCGTATTAAGCGTCGTGGGGAGCAAGATTCAAACCATAAAGCGGAGGGTAGGTATTGGTTTAATGTAAATGAACCACTCGTGCTGTTAAAGCCCGCAAGTTGCAACCAAAACACCAGCTGACTGTTGCAAACTTGGCGAAAGCATTAGCTAAAGCGTTGAAAAAGTCAGCTAGGATATTAAAATTAAACACTTAATTTGCTTATAAGTAGTCTGTTGAACGGTATGACAGGCATACAAACAGACAGACAGATGTTGTTGGAGTATACAAATAAGCGATAGACAGCGCAGACATAACGACCACGACTGTCTCTACCAAGCAGGGCAATAAGTGTCGACATCAACTCTGGCAGCTAGCGCCAAGTTGACAAGGCCAGGCTACAAGTAACAATAACGCTAAATATTTACGTTAACTCGTGCGCTGTCGTCATGCAACTACGCTATTGCTGTTTCGTTACTACTAACTGTGTAGTATGCAACCGTTACATGCCTTTGGCGTAATTTCTTAATTTTTGGTATTTCCTGCCATTCTTAACATCTTCCTTTTGAACTTCGTATTTGTATTTGTATAATTTCCATTGCCTCCACCACCAACGCCCAAGTGAAACTTTAAAATTGTCTACTGCTTGCTATGTGTTCGTAATTGGTGCTTATTCTGCCAACTATTTAATTTTTAATTTAAAATATAACAACTTTGGCTGTTGACAATCGCTTGCTGCTTGAGTGTCGATTTGTAGGGGATTTATTACTCTGCGCGCTTCGAACTTTTGTGTACGACTCTCACGTTTTAGCAAAGATAATGAAGAATTCAATTGGTATGTGGAAGTTAGTGCTTGCGATTAGCAATAATCGAGTTAGGGCAGAATTTTAAGTACACGAGTATGGAGAAATTAGCTTGGAATTGTGTGGTGGGAATTGGGGAAAAATTTAAATAAATCTCGTTAGGCTACGGGCTCGTTAAGACCCAATAAATTTGCTGAAAAATCTGAAGTTAGTAAAAAACAAAAAAAAAATATAATTAAAAAAAATACAAAAAAAAAATGTTCACTTAAAATTTAAAAAAATTTAATTCAAAAACTTTATTCAAAATTAAAAAAAAAAAAACACAAACAAAAAAAACACCAAAACAAATATATGTACATATGTAACTAAAAAAAATTACACACAAACAAAATTCTTTTACTCAAAATTAAAAAAAAATAAAATCAAAAGATTAAAAATCTGAAGTCAGCAAATACAAAAAAAAAATATAACAAAAAATATACAAACTAAAATATTAAAAAAAATTAGAACCAAAAAAAAAATAAAAAAACTTTTTTTTTTGTCAAAAACAAAGACAAGGTAATTAAAAAAATTTTAATTAAGTCAAAAAAATTTTTTTTACTCAAAATTTAAAAAAATTATAATGAAAAGATTAAAAATTATAATTAAAAAAAAATGTAAAAAAATTTCCTAAAAAAATTTTTTTATTTCAAATTTTACAAAAGGAAAACCAAACAAAAAAAATCTGAAGTTAGGAATTTGTAAGCTATTTCGATAAGATTTTGAATTATGGCCACTTTTGACCCCTCCCTGGTCCACTGTGCAGCATAACTAATGGTGGACTTACTCAGTATTTCTTTTCAGGTTTTTGGGCCTATGAAGAAGTGAGAACGCGGTAAGGAACATCTCTCAAAGAAATCGTGATTCGATAACTCGCGGTTAAGACCATTTGCAAGAAATTTTTGCGCTCTTGATTTCGAGTAGCAAAAGAACACACTGAACACTGATTAGAACCCAATCGAAAGCTAAATGAAACAGTGGTCTCGATAACCGATAGCTCGACTTAAGGGTGCTACACATGTTTGGTTTATTTGGTGCGTACATGTTTACAATCATACTGCCACTTGATTGAAATTTTACATTTCAAATTATTGTTATTTGAATAACTGCATAGAGTGGTATTTAATATGATTCCTCGACACTGAATTTGACAGATAAATGCGTTGTATGATGTTATGAATACAACTACATGAATATGCATTTGTAAATAGACACACATTGACACTAGAAAACGAAAATATCTATGACAATTTAGTGTATGGTGATTGGAATAATACACTCGAAGGCATGCATATGGACAAGTAAATACTACAAGTGTTGGCAAGAATATAGATAAACATTTGCATATTCATAAATGAATTTCATATTTTATCCCAATACAAGTAAGAGCAAATATTGAACGAAAAATACCATAAGGGCAACAAAAGCAGCTTAAGCTATAAATTTGATGCTTGATTTTATTGACTTGAAATACATAATTCTTGTAGTTTTTACATGTATCTAAATCTATATATAAACGATATATTTTATTAGCTCCACACATGTCAAACAATTTTCCAGCTCTTAGGGGCCACATATGGCATATGTACATAATGTATGTGGCAAATAAAATCAAATTGAAAGCTCACTCAGTGTGCGTGCAAGTGCTTGTGTTGATTATAATTTTGTATGAATTTGCTACTTTGCATATAGAATTTATTGCGCATAATTTAACAAGTGTGCTGAGCATCAAACCGTTGTGTGGCATAATATTTACAACAGCTGATATACTTACACACACACATTTGTTGTATTTATGCATGTGAAAATTACTCTACACATGTAGAGCATAAAAAAAAACAAAAGCTCATAAGCATATTTGATATAGAAAAAGTAATGACCGAGAATTTGTGTAGCTATGGTAAGTAATATGCTAATGATAAAGAAATTTTAGCTTGCAAGCTTATCTCTCACAATTTTTATAAAATAAAGGCAACACAAGTTCTTGATAGTTGAACCTCAACAAGTGATGCGAGCAAGTTTCGATAACTCAAGTTGCATAAACTTCCATAGCCATAAAGCCATAGTTATAACATTTTAGCAAAATAAAATTTTTCTGTGGCTGGCAACACTAATCGATTACATAGATTTTCACACGGTTTGTTGAATCAGCTGTTTTATGTATTGGATATAGCTATGTTATCATCAAGGCAAATTCATTCTTATGGTAATGTTAAGTGAACAGCTGACTTCCTCTTTTTCACGTTTTTAACCCGCCGTGTAATGTAGAATGTCATAAAAAGAAAGATTTGACGGTTGACTTTGAATATTTTATTTGGTATTTATTTTCAAAAAACTATCGCAACTTACCAAAAGGATACGATGGCGATGGTTTTAACATGAGTTGTCCAAACACGTATTTATTGTTCCAGACACCATGAGTTCAATTAAATTTTTATAAAATACAAAAAAACCATCGATGGTTGTCATTTAAAATTTTTTATCACTATGACATTCTACATTACAAAAACTTGAAGCGAATAGAGGCGAATATTGCCGAATTCGCTCTGCCATTACCATAACAATCAATTTGCCTTGGTTATCATTAACTGAGCTTAAAGCCACGCCTCCATATTTCCACCACGACTGCTAGAGTTGCCAGCAAACTGTTGCTAAGTGATTGCCAGCCACAGGCGTCTACGCTACCACAGCTCATTTCTTAAGCTATAATTTCAATAAAAACGTTTTTGCTAGCGCCGCTCATGAAATTGTTATCTAATCGCAAATTATTATTTATTCTTCTCATAACCACCAGTTTTCAAATGCCAATTCTCAATTAGTTGATTGTTCAAGCGTTTATTTGCTTGATTAAATTGCAACCACACTTTTTTGTTGTTGGAATTTTGTTTGTTATAAAAATTTAAGTGAATTTCAAATGTTTTTCACTTTTTTTCTGTTCTTGCATTACAACCAATTATGAGCAATCAAAATCATGAGTAGTGAGTGACTCATTGCCGCCTGAGGGTGTATAAAAAAATTTTGATTTTGTTTGTGTAATCGAAATTCGAGTCTAATCGCTTGCTCCAGCATATCCACTGCACTACGCAGACAAATTTAATTCGCTGCTTTGCGAAACCTATGATCACCAATTTAATAACAATTTTCCATTTTATTTTAAATTCTAGCGCATTGCACGCCAACAAATTTCCACTAACTACCAACTGTCACAGTCATGTCGACCTTGGCGCATGAAAATGTCATTAAATTACTTTGTCAAATGGTGGAAAGAGAAAAAAAAGGTAGCAATATTACCGTTAGCAAGACATTGAGCGTTGTTGTGCAGCGAGAAAGGCTATCAGAGTTTGAAAGCAAAAAATATTTGCTCAAGGGGGCGCTGCTACTGTTATTACTCAGACATTTAGCGCCGCTGTCAAAATGAAAATGGAAATTTATTATTGCATTGGGTAAACGAAGGATAATGTCAACTGTTGTATAAGCGTATATGGAGAGAAGTAGAGAATGAAGAAACATGTTTATTTATATGCTGTCTGAACTAATAAAAATATTTACAGGCGCTGGGCAAGGCAGGTCAAATGAAGAGGAGGTCGTCTAGCAAACAACGCCTTTTTGGAAAGTCACCGAAATTACAAACTAACCAAAATTTCAAAGCTCAAGCAATTCTTCTTTTACTTCAATGCCGAAATGAAGTCAGCGATTTGAGTGATGAATAACATCTTATTTTTATTTTTGGAATGCTTGAATAACGATAAAACTTCATTTTTATTCAGTTATTTTAAAATAAAAAATACATACATAAGTACCCCGAGACCTCGAAGAATTACATATAGGTACTCATTTTCGGTATCATTTCGGAATCATTTACGTATCCTTTCGGGACTGGCTTCAGGATAACTTCCGGACCATTTTCGGGATCATTTCGGAACTGTTTCGGGATTATTTTGAGAGTGTTTCAGGATCGCTTTGAGATCATTCTCAGGATCATTTTGGGACATTTTTGAAATCATTTTGGGACATTTTTGAAATCAGACATTTTTGGGAACATTTTAGGACATTTTTGGCATAATTTTGCAATCATTTTGGGACATGTCATTCACAAAAGGAGAGCAAAAGCACTACCACACTCAGTACGAAAACAAAAAAAAAAGTTGAGGATGAATTGCCCTCCTTCTTGGGATTTCACAGATTTCGCTCAATTGAGTAGTCTAACCGGAAATGCGTGCTTTCCTTTGCTTTTGCGCTCCACCTATCACTTCAGTTTCATTTTGTAGAAAAAAAAGTGAGTTCAAAAACCCAAAATTATGTATTTATGTATGATGTAGCAATTTTCCGTTATCGCTTGTCAAATTTGGTTTTGTGACCAACCGGTTTCGGTGTTTCGTTTTCGTTCAGCATGCTTACCACAACGCAGCACAACAACAAAAACAAAGAGCAATGAAAAAGAATGTTGCACTGTTGGTGCTAAATATTTCACATCTTTGGTTGCATAGTTTTTGTTTTGCTGTCACATACGCTAAGTACTCGTTACCAACGATTGCTGCTATGGCTGTTGGCTGCTGGTTGTTGGCTGCTGTCAAGCGCCAATTGATTGATTTCGCATTGCAACAAATCACTACATGGCACACACCAACAATTCTTGTGGCAAACAGCGCACTTGTATGCTACGGACGCGCTACGCTTGCAAGTTGTCAATATTTTTAGAATTTTTGTTTTGATTTGTTTTTGTTTTTTTTTTGTCGCCGTGCTGCTCTCAACAGATTTACAACATTTTTGCGCTGACATTCTCGTTATCTTTTTCTTGGTATTGCTAGAGCGCAGTTTTTGTTATGCTCTTGTTGTATGTTAGAGTTTTCATTTTGTTGTTTGTTGAAAATTTCACGCTGCTGTGATGTGGAATGCTGTTGCTGCCACAAGCATGAAATTAACATGCAACATGCAGTTAAATAAAGTGAAGTGTGTGTGTATGTGGTGGTGACACACGACGAGCCACCACACGCGCGCACACAGAGGTGGGCAATATGCAAGAGCATTTTGTGGCATTTTTATGGCTGCTTAAATTTAAAAAAAAAAATGTTATTTTTATTTGCTTTTTCCACTCAAAAAATCAGCGTTGACAACAATGTATGAACCGCTGCGGTAGCGTTGTTGTACTTTAGTCATTTTTGTGTGTTTTGGTAAATTTTATTCAAACAGCAACCAAGTTTTTTTTTATTTTATTGAAATAAAATTGAAAACCAACAATGAAATAAAACTCGCTTCAGCGCTATGGTAATTTTATGCTGCCTTTTTCAACTAAATTTAAGGTGTGCCTTAACGCCAACAACAAAAACAACGCGCATAGTAACATTTAAGGCAAAACCACTGCAAAGACGTCAAACATAATAGCAACAACACAACAACAAAAGTAAATAAGGCACAACTACAATCTGCCAACTGTATTATTATGGCATGACGTATACAACTAAGAAATTGCTAAATAACTGCAACAACAACAACGAATTGCATTCACAGGCGCGCGGTAAGCGTCAATATTGCTAGCAGGCAACAAAAATGCCAACAACAGTGCAGTCGCATAAGCTCCATATACAAATCTCAAAGCGCAATACGATTTGCATTGACTGCAATTAGTTGGGCATTGTGACTATGGTACAGTCATGAGAAAAAAATTTGTACGTTTTCAATAAAATACAAAACCTGCTGTTTAAGCGACTTAAGCAATTTCTTTCGTTTATTTCATTTACGCACCCTTTTACAATTCGCAACCAGCTTATGAAATATTCACAATCACCCCAGTATGGTCTCAAGAAAATTTTTTCAAGTTATTCTCCAGGTGTTTGGCTAGTTTTCGAACATTTTCTGTCCATTTCATTATCCATTTCAATCCTCTCGCTAATACTGTGTTCGAAGACTTAACAGAGAGAGCGGGCGATTTTTATTATTTTCGTCAAAGTAGCCGATACTAATCTATCTTTATCACTTCACTGTACGTCGCTCAAACACTTTGCTCATTTAACTGTAAAACAAATCTGTGAATAGATCGCTGTTACAAATGCCTCGTTCAAACAAATTGCGCGACTTTTCTTGTAAATACCTATTTTAAATACTTTACGTCTTAGCCTTTGACTCTTCTCATTGGCAGCTTAAGTTGTTCTTGTTGGTTGAAATGCTTTTGTTGGCGTTTTCGTTGCGCCCGTTATTGCTTTTGTTTTGGGCGCATGGATTCTTGCTAATTGTACAGGCGGTCGTTGCTGTTCTAGCAATACTTCGCTTGCTTAGTGGCATTTGAATTACGGAAATGTGTCTAATTGTTTTCTAGACACATAGGTACCTAGGACCCATTGCCATATCAGACTGAAGTTGAGCCACAGTAATGCGCGTCTCTTCGGAGATGGCTGCTGAGTAAACAAATTCTACTAAGCAATTTTAGTTTTAATTATTTTGTTTTTGTAATTCATAGCTTTAGTGTCAACATCATACCGAGTAATGACGTAGTTCACAATAGTAGAAATCAGCTGGTGTAATGACACGACCTGTTAGTTGGACCATGGCAAGGCGAATTAATACAAGGTGGCATTATCCCATCAGCTGATAGCTACTTTTTTCTCAAATTTTGACACTACACATTCAGCCGCCATACGATTTTGACATTAGTCCCACGAATTACAAAAACAAAGTACATTGAAAATGTATGGATGTGTGTTTGTAATTCGCCTGGCTTCCACCTTCTATTAATTCGCTTTGGACCATGGCTTCAAAATTAAAAATGTAGTGATGTGATATTACAGGTTAAGCCAATGATATCGATAACAATCTAGGAATGAACTTAAGCATAGGTTATACAACTTAAGATTCAGTTACACTGAAAGGTCTTCACATTAAGCGAGTACTTAATATTACATTTACCCAAGAAATTGTGTAACCTCAAACCAGCCACACCATCAACTGGCACCCGGCTCATCCGTAAACAATATGAATTTATCTTAAAATCTGATCTCATTGCATTACTTCCTGTGATATTTTTTTACCCCTTTATTACCTCAATTATTATGCCATTTCATTGTGTTAATCTAAAATAAGCTTTTACAAACTTTTAACCACACTAACAGAACATTAACGCTTGTCAGTAGGCACTGCCCAGGAAGTTAGCTCTATAGTTAGCACATTTCTTTACGCTTCACTCTTTCATTCACCTGCCACAATTTCAATTATGCTTGCTAAGCTCGTTCTATAATTTTTTAACTCATTCACATAGCAGCAACGAGTTCCAAGTGCTTGTTTTGTGGCAAGCGTCAGCTACGCATGCGCTGTGAAATGTAACTGTACGTGCTAGCGCGTCCAAGCCAAGAAGAGCTGTGATTACCAAGCGAAACGGGCATGGACTACGTTTTACAAGCCGCTAGCCGCATAGTTTCATAAATTGACCGTTCGTGGCGTGAGAATTTTTGTTTACCAGTTCACCCGCTGCCTGCACCGCTGCTACACTTTTATATCACTTTAAATTTGTGTAGCGAGTTTGCAAATTTTTTTTAGTTTTTTAAGCGTTAGCTTGTTGCTGTAATTTGGTCATTTTTATTTTTCACTTTTCGTTTAACAACTTTTAAATTGCGGAAATTGCGTTTCTGTTGTTTTTTTTTGCTAGTTTTGCAGCTAAAACACGCAAACTTTTGTCAGTTGTTCTACACAGCTTCGTGTAATAAATTATATACGTACAAAGTGCTATGAGAGCGTGGGGTTGTGTCGTTCCCCTTTTTGGCGTAATTACTCAAAATTACTTTTCAGAAAACAAAAAAAAAAAAACTATAGAAAAAGTTTAAAAATCTGTTTGTGAGCTATACAATTTTCTATTTTTATTGTCTTCTTATAGTCGTGAAAACTCTATCTTACAACAATGTCATGTTAGGTCAACATGTGACATTGCTTTTGAAAATGTTGTAATGGAATATAACAAAAACAAATTGATATAACTAAGTCTAAGCACTTGAAAGTTTCTCAAGCGTGAACTTAACCTCATTTAAGTTTTTGTGCGAAATTTCGTTTTACTAGCTTTTACGGGTAAATTTTTAATTCAGTTGACCGTGACTTCTCATAACCAGTTACGTTCTGCTTGAGAAAAGTTAAAATTTCTATACTAAGAAATTAACGGAAAACTTATTTTTGCAATTAAAAAAGTATATTAAGCAGATGTAACTCAAAATTTTGGTTTTTGCGGAATACAAAGTAGGACATTATGAGGAATCTCAGAGTTAAGGAGAAGGTAGAGACAGTTTTCAACACTCCCAGTAAACGCTGACAGCTCGAAAATGATTTATGTCAGCCGATAGTCGCTCTACGTAAGCGAATGACTCGGCCTTACCTTAAAGCCTTTCTCTCAATTTGTTTTTTGCGAACCGCATTCAGCCCTCTTATATGGAAGCCTTTGCTCACACTTTGAGCACTGAATATTGCATGTAAATTGCTAATCTTGCGAAATATGATAAATTACAGAACTCTACGAAATTACAGTGAAATTCGATCAGCTGTTGAGATGAGTTGCCATGCGTACTAAACTTGCATACATTTTCACTTTCAAAGTTGCCATAGAAAATTTCAGTTAAAAGATTTATTTTAA
Source organism: Sphenella marginata (assembly GCA_951509765.1). Classification (NCBI taxonomy): domain Eukaryota; kingdom Metazoa; phylum Arthropoda; class Insecta; order Diptera; family Tephritidae; genus Sphenella; species Sphenella marginata. The sequence continues at coordinate 78,380,315 of OX608081.1, forward strand.
TAGTTCTTTAGTTATCAAAAACTATATTTGTGGGCAAACTATTTTTGAAAACAAAAAAAATTTACATAAATTAATTTTGTACTCACCTATAGTCATATAAGTTGTAAAGAGCATAGCTTTTTGAGCTTACACGTTAATTTACACGCTTTTCAAGCTTTCAATAGTATGTGATAAATTGCAGTGTAAAATAAGAAAATATTCACATTTCATATGAAAATCAAATGTACGCAATACTACACAAACTACGTCATTCTATAGACAAAACAAAACAACAAAAGTTTTGCGTCAAATTGTGCAATTGACATGCGAATGATGATGACGAGCCCATTCAAAACGCTGCTACTTAAGCAGTTATTTTTGTTGTTGCTTCATACACACAGACGACGTGTAGTTGTAGTTTTTGTAATGAACGAATATTCTGCTTGCTCATTAGTAAACAACAGAAAATTTTCCATAATTTCCAAGGTAGCAAATTTTTTTTTGCGCAGCTTATGAAATGTTTTTTTCACTTTTGCAATTTGTTTACATTTTGTGTGGCAAAAGCGCTTGTGTTGTCGTTTATTTATGTTTTTTTGTTGTTGTATTTTGCATTTAATTTTTGCTTGTATAAATAATTTTATGCTTCACTTTGTTAATATTTTCATTTACATTATTTTCATTTGAATTTTATTTACACAATATATTCTTGTTGTTGTTTTTTGTTTTTTCCTCGTAGAAGAACACGCTTGCTAATAAAAGAAAGAAATTGTTAACTTGCATACACACATACAAACACACATTTTATTTATTTATTTTTATTTTTTGTTTTGATTTTTAGCGCAAAATTTATCACAACGCTCTTTGCGTTAATATTTACTTTGCTCGTTTGTATAATAATAGCAACAACAAACGTAAAGCTCGCGGCAATCAAACTTTTATCGATTTACAGTTTTGTGTTCGTCGACCGTTGCCAAACGAATCGCCATCGTAATTACAAAGAAAACACATTTCGAATTGCTCTGGTAGTTCGTTCGATATTCAATAAATCGTTTATTTTATGGTTGGCGGCAATCAATATTATTTGTAGTTTTTGGGCTATGAGAACAAATTATTTATGTACTATTTGTATAAAATTAATTTTTCGATTTCGATATGTCCAATGCTCACTTAAGCGCGTTTAGTTTTATTTTAGACTAGAACGAACTGGAACCTAAGAGTTTAACCTAAGAGTTAGGACCTAATTAGGTATGTTCGTTTTTTTAAATATACCTAATACCAGCACTGGTATTGGAACACTTTACTTCAACAAAACACAAGCTCATTTTAAATTGATCGTGCAAAATTTACTAATTGCTTTATTTAATTTTTTTTACATAAAACTTAATGAAATTTAATTAAAAAATTTAATTGATTTTCACAAGCCAGTAAGTCGTTTCCTCAACGCGCACAATGTCACGCTGCATAGCGTCGCGCCACACGCTACAATTGCAATACAAATACGAACCGACATTTGACTGTGCGAACGCTCTCGCCAGAATTTGCAAGATTTGCATACATCTACAAAAAAACCAATATTTGAAAGCAAAAGAGGGCAGCGTTGTGCAGGGCGTTCAACGACAAGCAATTTACTTATTTGTTTCTAAGAATGAACGGCACGAATTCAATGCATCTTGGCATTTCCGTTTTATTGATAAATTTTATTAGTTCGTCGAAGATTTGCATATGCGCACACCTTACTACAAACACGTACATTCGAATATGTATGCATGTGTATAGAAACCTTTTGTGTAAATAATTTTTTATTTGTGTATTTAGGTATTGCGCCAATTTTTGTTTACTTTATTTAAATGTTATTTAAGTTGAAGTTTTCTAAGAATTTAGCGATAAGCTTTTGTCTTGGCAGTTCATATTGACTTCTAGTTTAGACGAAACGAAAATGGTCGCAATTTAAAAGTAACATAAACACATTTTTATAGCATGGCGATGTTGCGGTAGTTTACCGAAATCGAGTGTTTAAAATTTGATTTATCGAGACCGAATAATTGTTGGTTTTGGCTACTACTACCAGAAGTTGACTGACTTCATACTGAAAACTATTTACCAATGGCGTAGTTAATATTATAAAATAGGCTTACAATCAGAATTTAGTTGTTAAAGTAGCAAACAAATTTTTATAATTTGTTGTTCAAGAAACTTTACATACCATAAAAAAAAAAATCACACATACATTTATAGCGGCCAATAAAATCGATAAAAATTGCCAATACCTATAATAGTAATAAAATGCGTATTTTATTGACCACCAACATCTGCACACAAAACCATTGAATTGGCTACTGTCTGCGCTGCGAGTTGTTAAACATAATTTATTTACATTTTTCTTTGCTATGCGTGCTCTAACAAAAAAACGGCAGCAAGCATATGAAAAACATAGCAGCACTTAACACAAAAAAATATTTTAAAGTTTATTAAAACGAACTATGTGCTATGGATAACGTGTTTTTTACGAGCCTATTAAGCTCATTGGAATTTACCAAACGTTTTTGCTTTGATAAAATGGCATTTTGTCAAAATGAACATATGCTTGCTAATGTGCTGCGATAACATTGTAGTGTTTACATTGATAGTTCTAGAATTTGTTTCTGCGGTTGGTATTGTGTTAGGTGGAAAATAGGTTAGAGTGTTTTGTTGCGCAACTTTCAAAATCACCAAATTTTGCAATTAACTAAAGTTTAACACTAAATATAAACTATCAATAAATATTCCAGTTCTGAATTATGCGAGAAAGCACATTATTCCGGCTTGCAGTTCTTGAATATTTTAAGATCTTGCTTTCTTCACTGCTTTATGATTACCTTAAAAATAGAGGAAAATCAAATGATTTATGTTTAGACACTATTTATTTTCTAAAAACTATTGAATAACTCTCCTGTTAAGCATCACCCGCACACATTGTAAGTATAAGTCTTGATTAAAGTCGCCAACTCAAAATCCAATCTGTTATAGATATGATGGGAACCCAAAATTCAATTGGTTAACGTTCATATATTTGTGACTAAGACACTATACTGAAGACAACAGTAACTAATTACACTTTTTGTACTTTTTTTGATGTGTTATTCGTCATTTTAAAGTGAAATACTTCTTTTTGTGCCTTTTTTTTGTGTTTGTGGTTAAACGATAAATCATAATGCTTAAATTAATCGATACATTTTTTAGTAATCATAACACTGCGTTTCTAGTGTTGTTTCAGTCATCAACCAACGGTTTATGATTAAATTTTGCACTTAAAACACTTATTCGTCATCCATCACCTATTAATACTAAGTGGAAACAAATGAAACACTAATAAAAGCACAGCATTATAAAATCAATACCATTTTACAAAATGATACATGTTCGCAGCAGCCTATGCAGTCCCTCCTTCGGCGCTTCTCACGCGCTAAATGATTCATAAATCAGCTATGAAGGCGAAGTTAGACATCTAATAAGGCGACACCCATAATTCGTGAGTTAGCTGCCAAATGTAAGCTATCGCAATTGTCAACACAATCATAAAATAAATGACAACCACAGTGTCAAAAATATGTGTCGAACAACTAACGCAGCAGTCAAAGCATAACGCGCAGCATAAGCTCATAAAAACGTAGCTTGTTTTGATGGTTGTACAATTTTTAATGCCCGCATTAACAAGACATTAAATATAAAAATACGCAACAAAATTAATAAAAATCAAAAAGCACCCGAAGGAATAGCTATGGAAAGAGTAGACAAAAAGTCAAACGCAAAAACAAATTTAGTATTTTGACAAACCTGCGAGCGTAAAGTGTGCGCATAAACTTTTTAAAATGCCGCAAAACTGGAAAGAGACAACCACGCGTTTATAAGTACGCATGATATATGTAATAGAGGATGATATTTGTGCTCACGCGTGAAGGCAGCCCATAAAATGCCACACTTAAAATACGCATAAACGTGAAAAATCCGCAAGGCAGCGCCAAAAACTTCTAGCGCAAGCCTCTTGTGTTGAGCGCCGTGGCAGCAGTTGAAGTGGCTAAAGAGCGGTGAGTTAATAAAAGCGCACCACTTAAGAGTTTGACACGTTATAAAGCAGTTATTGCGGTTATAAGGAAAAGCGCTTAATGCAAGCGTCTTTGGTAAGCGCGTTTTGTTCTCTGCTCTGTTTGCACGCAGCAACTGGTTTGCCGAAGAGCGTACACTATGCGACGAGCGCATGTAACGGTGCTAACTGGTTCTTCATACATACGGCTGTACTTATACATACATACCTACATATATGCTCTTGCAAGATTTTTTTTGCACGCCTCGCTGCTTAACATGTACGCTGCAACATCGCACACAGCATTCAATTGCATACAAACATACACGAATTTAACTGACCCCAGGCTAGTTGGGCATAAATCATGCCATAACAACAAGAAAAAGTACGCTTGTAATAAAAAAATATATTTTTGCTTGCTTGCTGGATATATTTGCACGAGCAATATATTGCTATTTGCTGCTGGCTGCTGTGTGTTCAAACAACAGCTACTGTTAACTATTGTATTTTATTGCATTATTACTTGTTGTAGTTGGCCGATTATTGCTTTGGCTACTGTATAGTGCGCGCCCTGTGCGGTGCTGTGCCGCAATAGTTCTCGATCGTTTGCAATTTTTTTTCGCATTTCTCACTCTTTCTTTTTTATTTACTACGTTACAAAGTTTGTGCAGCCACACCACTACTAGACGCAGCATTAAAGAGGAGGAGTTGTAGGCGTGACAGCAATAAGGGCGTAACTGATTTGACGGTAACAGATTGGTCAGTGCTGCCAAGTTGTTAAAGTGCAAAATACCGACTGCAAAGTGCAACAAGTAGTAATGCGCTTGTTTTACTATCTACGCATTCGATTTTCAGGTGCAACGAAAATGTGCGAGAGTCACAGGGAATATTTTGCGGCTAAGTTGACGTTCAGCTGTGAATTGCGTTGCGAAATGGTCGATTATGTAGCATGTCAAGGGCAAGTCGGTGACCCGTAAGCTGATAAAGTTATAAAGTTGCTGCTGCACAAGTGGCATTAAGCTGACTTATGTTCACGCTTATGCAATTAGGCTTATGCTTCTGAGCAATGTTGCGCTGTGGGAATCTATATGATGAGTCATTGCGCTTTGTCTATAAATAAACTTCTGATGGCAGAGAAATATGTTTAATTCCAAGACGCATAGAGGAAATATGGTGCATTAGGATGTGTACCTCATTTGGAGTAGCAAAACTCGACGGAATTAAAGTGACTAGAGCCGTCTACACTTTACCTTCCTAATCCTTTATGTCTTTCTTCCTGTTTCTTTTATTCTCTCCTTGAATCAATGTAGAAATAAACCTATGTATAGCCTTTTGTGACTCGAATATGTTAGTTAAGGACTTTAGATAGAGATACATAAAATTTTAAAATTGCTCTGCTACCCCACTCTGTTGATTGTGTTGCAAATGTCAAGGTCTCTGCTCATACAGCATACATTCTCTCAATTGTCTAAGCCCCCGAGTGCAGTATGAAGGTGACGTTATGACTGTGAAATGGGTGTAATGATGCAAAAAGCAAAAGAAACGGTGTTGCCAGCAACAATAAACTACTAAAATAAATAAATAATAATCATAACAGTTATGATAATAATATGACTGCAGTGTGGGAAAGTGTGCAACAAAGAGAATGATATCACAACAGAAAACATGAGATGAAGAGACCTTCAAAATACAAAGCAGTCACAAGCAGCTTCGTGTGGGTCACAGAAGAGCAGAAGAACGCAGAAACATTGCCAACGACAGTAACTGCCTCAGCCTTGCTTGTTTGCTACCATGATGATGCCCATTGGCACTTTGTACATACATACGTCCTTGTGACGATGTGGATCAGCTGAACGCATAGACTTGAGTGGATTTGTCGTTACGCTGCTGCCAATACAACAAACAGCGACAGAAAAGCCAGCTGCACTTCAATTTTTCAAGGATGCATGAGCTGAGCGAATGAAAAAATTGTTGAAGCATAAAAAATGCAAAATAAATATAATAAAAAAGTGATGACTAGCCAGCGGCACAAACGTTTACACATTGCGCTCACAGCTTTGCTGTGCTTGTGGAAGGTGAAGCTTTCAAAGCTAAAGAGAGTGAGTAAGAGCACTTAGCATTGCGCGCATAAATTGAATTATTTATAATTGCAGTTTATCAGCGCCGCTGCTTGATTTTATCTTATCTTCACTTCGCTGTACATAATTCGCTGATTCGCTCATACGCATTTCCTCTGCCAATAATGAACATTTTTTTTTCAATTAAAAAAGGAAATTGTGGTGCGCTGGAATTATTTTGCACACCACTTGTGGATAACAGCCGTCTGATTTTTGCGTAACTTTCAAAATCACCAAATTGTGCAATTAAGTAAAGTTTAACACTAAATATAATCTAAGAATAAATATTCCAGTTCTGAATTATGCGAAAGGGCACATTATTCCCGCTTGCAGTACTTGAATGGCAGCTAAATATTTTAAAATCCTGCTTTCTTTACTATCACATTTTATTACCTTAGAAATAAAGGTAACATTGTATAATTTTGCACAACATTTGTGCATAACAGAAGTCGGATTTTTGAAAGCAGAAAAGTAGTGAACACAGCTGGTAACTTCACTGCCACATATGAGATATACATACATACATACATATCCGCTATGTTTCATGCATTTGTACGACCACCGTGTGTGTTTAATTGCAACCGCATGCCGCATGCCGACGCGCCACAGTAGCAAATTACCAAGTATTACTATTGCCCACAATACGGCTAAACGATACATTTTCACTTGGGTTTAGATTTCTGATTATTAACGCTGTTGTTGGAAATAACAAGTGCGCGCTTTAATACGAGTTTAATTGTTGCCAGCTTAACACGGAAAAACGCCCACCACACTGGCACCCACAGCGGCAGCATCAACACAACATCAACAGCAACATTATTTGCGGTGCGCTAAATGGTAACAGCATTGTGAACAGGCTATGCATGAACAAACAGGCATACACGTACACGTACTCCTGCATATACGTTATAAGGCGCATGAAGCGCTGGCAATGCTGTGTTGACATATCTGTAAATCATTCAACTGCTATTTAAGTCATACAAGTATGAACACGTCATTTGCGGCTGTAACAACTCGGCAACATTTGTACAAATAGAATAGAGCGCTAAGCAGGCGTATTAAAAAGATTTTGTGTGTACATTGCTGGTGCTATTAACTGTAGTAATTACTGAAATTACTGAAATATTTTAGACAAGCATAACTGGCTCTATAAACAGTTCTTTATTCGCATGGGCATTTGTGGAATTTTAATGTGGCTAACAATACGAAGAATGGCTAGTGTAAGTGAAGTGTTTGTATTTCAGTGCTAAGTTTGTTTGATAATTTGTATAGCTTATAAAGGATGGTTGCCGCCTCATGAATGAGTATGAGCGTATAAATAAAAGGAAATAAAAAGAAAAAAGTTGTGGTGCGGAAATTTTAGAACGCCCGTGGCAGCTTAAGTTAAACAGAAATTTCTTCACCGAGTTAAATAATGCTTAATTAGTAGAATAATTGTTTGATAGTTAGTAGAGTGCTCTGAAAATAATGTTGAAATACGTAATTGGAGAGCATACACACGTACCTGTGTATTTGCTATGTTTTACACAAGTGGGCATTAATGAATGCGAAGGACTATAGCCAAATTAAAACAACTGAGAAGAAACAGCTGTTTTATGGAATTAGTGATGGGCCGACATGAGTAGCTACGAGTAAATAGTCGAGTACTTTCACTCAAGTACCGAGTTTTTTTTTGTATTCGATAACCTCGTTCCCTAACCCGCAGAATCGCCCAGTTCTGAAGTTTGCTTAAATTTGTGTTCCCTTTTTTTGGAAAAGTTTTACATAACAAAATAAAAAGCGTTGATTTAAGAGAAATCTTTCACATGCCGCTGAATTGCAATTATAGCAAACAAGCCATCAATTAACTGAAGGGCTTCACAAGCGGATGTAACACGCAAGGCTGTTCTGTGTGATAGATCTTAATATTTCTTATAGCTGGGTTATTTCTCTGTATGAAATCTGCAAATTTTGTGCTTTCATGCGAAAGTTAACAGAAAAAAACCTCCGTTGTTAGTTTGAGAAATGTTATCAGCACCGCCTTACAATAAATCTTCACGCACACTTTCTACATTTCTTTGGAGCTTTTTTGTGCTTTTCTATACATCATTTTAACGCCTCCGCTGGCAGCGTAAGTGTCATGACAGCAGGCTTTCGAGTTCTAGCACATTGGTCGTATGTAGGACGAACAGGTCAAGGTTATTAATGCTAGCGACACTTGCTGCGCTGGTTGTAAACTCTTGACTGCTCAGACGCACGCATCCACTAAATGCCAAAATAAACACAATAAAATGTGTGTTTATTTGTCTTTAACGCTGATTAGATTTTGCCTTGACAGCACAAGCACGAGTACCAATTGTAACATGCAAATATCGGTAACTAATCAACAACATTTGCGCACACACATTGACAGCAACAAATTACACGAGCGCACACGCTTAGCACCTACTGTTAAACAACCCGATTTGCAGCAACACCTATGCAAGTGCAATGGTGGAGTGAGTGCGACTATTCGCGTGTGCTGAAACTTGACTAAGTAGCTGTAGAAATGAAACAAAATGGAAATCACATAACAAACGCTTAAGACACGCAAACGTGCTGTCGCAGAGTTGCGTTTGGGTTAGGATAAGCTTGCATGTGCTTTTTGCAAATCGTAAATCGCAAAAACATCACAAATTGCAACCATGTGCAACACAAATCTGTGCGCGTACTCAGTAAACAGCAAATAGTCGCACTCGTGGCAGCAACAAATAAAGCGCAAAATGAGGCGACAACTAGCACGTCGACAAGTCGTTTGTAGAAGCGGCAACTTCGGTGTACAGCATTCGGCAGCTAATGATATTTTTCATGCCATATTGGTGGTATGTGTAGTGGCATGCGGCTGGTGGTGGTGGTGTGCGTTATGTAGAGCATTTGGGTGCGTGCAGAAATGTGTTGCAGCTGCAATTAAATTAAATGCACAAATATGCATAAAATCATCAGCGGTTGCGCTTACTCGAAGCATTAGTGCAGCACTGCTGACCAGTGGCGTATGGCGGATAACCGGGTACAAAACGTTTTGCGCGGGAGCCGACAGCCAGAAACCACTCAGACATACGCGCCATTCCATTACAAAACTATAACTATGCGCTTCAAAACCAACATCAAGGCAACACACTGCTGTATGCGGAGGGGCAGTAGCAGTAGCAGCCAATTATGTGCACGCAATTTTGTAAATTTACTCAACAACAAAATGTTTTACAAATTGTTGGGCTGCGACAATTACACGTACAACAAGCGCGCCAACACACAATCATTGAAGCAGACGCCGCCGCCGCTACTACTACTGCCCTAACACCGCTAGCAGCTTTGCGCGCACCGCCTCCATCGACACCAGCGAACTAACTAAGTATGCGCATTTAGCGGCAACAATTCGTATAATAATAACTACTGCGATAACAGACTTTTCCGTCCGACCACAGTCATTATGTTTATAATTAAATTAGTGCAAATTACACAGATGCGAGTTGAGTAATAAATTGACTGGTCACATAACAGGCTGCTCACCAACCAACGGTAGGCGTGTGAAGTGTGGTAATCAAGCGAGGGTGGTGTATGAGAAAAGTTTTTGCCACTAATGTGGCGGCGACGAATGGGAATGTCAAGCGAAATTTATTTGCCAGCGGATATAAAAACTTTGCACTTTTGTCAATTTGCCGACAATGTGTCGGTACGGAAATGGAGGATGTGTGGGGAAATCCATGTGCGGTGGTAAAAAAAGTGTTGTGCTGCTTTTGACTCAGATTATAAAAAATTAGTGTTTGGAAGCATCTCCAGCTGTAGTACTGAGTACTCAATGCTCAAAAGTATCGTTAGTAGGTACTCGCGTCTTAAAACGTAGCCAATGAGCAACGTTTAGCTGCCGAAATATATCCATCCGAATAGCAACCATCACACTTTTAATTTTTTTAGTATTTTCTTCTTGCTTTACAAAATTCATATAAAATTGTAAACATCACTTTTAAGCTGATTTTTTCATATTGTATTGAAATCAGTCTCCACTATTAAATACTCCAATTATATTCAAAATTAATTTACAAATACTGCAGTGTGTTAGAAGCCCCCTTTTGTTAAAATATTAACAAATTGATGATATTGGTTTCTTTGGTTTAAAATGGCAAAGTAACAGCAGCTGTTCCTGAACAATAAAGAGTTCCCAGATTATGTGATAAAATATAGAGCTGCAAAATTTTTTATATAAATTACCCGGTACTTTAGCAAGTACACGAGTTTTAAAAGTATCGTTACAGCAGACAATTTGTGGTAGAATATCTTTACAAGTCTTTAATTAAGAAAACTAATAAACCCAGTGGTGGTTCATCTAAATATTAGTGCTAAATTCCACTTCATACCAGCTTTCTAATCCACCCTAATATTATCTAAGTTTCAATCGTCAATTGAGCGCTCAACCTTCCACGTAACCGACTAACTCTTACAGTATTATATTACAATGGCAAATAAGCGGTGATCCATCATGCAGGGAAGACATTTTAAATACATTAGTGAAATGCTAACAATGTTCAATGCAAACGCATAACAACAGCTGTTTTTTGAAAGCGCGCTTTTGAGCGTTAGACCACAACTTTAGAGCGCTTGCTTGTAAAAAAACGTTATTTAGATAAGAAAATCATCACTGACACTTCATCTGACAGATAGCAGCACGATTTATGTCAATTTAGCTGTCAGTTAACGTTAACTCGCTAGTGTAGGCGCAATGTAATACGCGTTCACAAATTCATAACCATCGGTAATAGATTCATGCTAAAGGCCCAAACCTTTGAGCTAAAATTTGAATGCACTACAAAATCTCAAAATAAATAAAAATGCACAAAATAGGAAGATGCTGAATAATATTCAAAACTCTGAAGTAGATAAACTCTTGCGTTGAAATGTCGCACATGAAAGGAAGCATTTGACTCGAAACAACGAGTAACTAAAGTGAAGCTACGAGCGAGCAAACACAAAACAAATGCAATGTAAAGAACTCTCTGCTATTGAGCTGTAGTGAGAAACTTAACCTAGATTTCAAAAAAAAAAAAAAAAAAAAAGCCAAATGCATTGCATAAATAAATTTTACCACAAAGTGCTAAAGTGCGGGGTAAGCAGTGAAGTGAGAAGGCAAAGACAATACCGAAATGCTAAACGTCAAATAGTGTAGGATAATGTTGTGGCTAAGTTGATAGCTACAAAGTTGCATAGCGGCGCATGATGAGGTTCGCTTGAAAATGCCAAGTGGATTTTGTGGGCAAAATAGTTGAAGCAGTTTGCCTGCCTGCCCAGCTGCCTAGCTGTTTGGCTAAGCTTACAAAGCAGTGAAATTCCTGCGGATTGAAAGTTTGCATCTTCTGCTAAGCTAAGCCAGCGAGCTGCTGTAACAAAACTTTGTAAGCGTATTATGAATTATTATATTTTAACAGTTAAGTATTTGTTTATGTTTCAACGTTTTTGTTGTTGTGCAGTTAAGGAAGCTTGCACTGTTGTTGTAAATATAGTTGTATCTATTGCTAAAGCAATTGCGGCGCTTGGAGAGGATTCCAATGTGTGTAAGCGCTTACGAAAACTTTTGCGAAACAATTCAATAAAAGCTAAGCAGCATAAACGCAGGCTTTCAACGTTGGCGAAACTAAATGAAAGACAAAAAAAAAGCTGCACTACTCGCGCGCTCTCTCTCTTCCACACATGCAGTAAGTAGTGACGAAATTTGGCTAGCAAATGCCATTGCTACTTGTCTGTGCTGGCAAAAACTTTCATCCAACAAATAGCAACAATAAAAATAATAGTTTTAGCTCTAGTCAAGTCTGCCAAGTGCTTGTGCGAATGTGTTGCACCCTAGAGCTGGAAAAAAATCGATGCGAAAAACGATAGTTGATATACGGTTTCTGTGTGGTTATCAAATTTTTCGTTGGATATCGCATTGTATTTAAGTAAAAAATTCTAAAAACCGTTGTAAAATGGATCTCAAACTTTACGTTGACTATCTATCTATTTTAGTGAGCGATTTTTGAATGATGCGCGAACAAACATACATACAAATTCACAAAAAGTCTAAGAACTCTTCTAAAATTTATCTCAAACACTAAGTTGGGCATAGAGAAAAACTTCGGTGTAAGTTACACTCAATTCTATGCAGCAATTTTTGAGTGATGTACGAACAAACATGCATACAAATTGACGAAAATACTAAAAAATGTTGTAAAATGGATCTCAAACTTTGCGTTGGCTATCTAGCAATACTTCAGTTTAAGTTGTACAGAATTTTAGTTAGCAATTTATGAGTGATGCGCGAACAAACATACATACAAATTCACAAAAAGTCCAAGAACTCTTAAAAATTTATCTCAAACACTAAGTTGGGCATAGAGAAAAACTTCGGTGTAGGTTACACTCAATTCTATGCAGCAATTTTTGAGTGATGCACGAACAAACATGCATACAAATTGACGAAAATTCTAAAAATTGTTGTCACATGGGTCTCAAACTTTTAGTTGGACATTTAGGAATACAACGGCGAGAATTGCATTAAATTTTTACTGCATTTTATCGCTCATGTATCGATATATTTTTTCTTATATATCGAACATATCGAGCACGCCGAATATATCGACACTTTTGCAGCGCCACCACACGCATTCATCTAATACCGCTCATACACTATGCAAAGTGCTTGAAAACTCAAACTCATACTTATGGCCGAGTGCACTGAGTGCTTAGTAAATAAACGCGCGCGCTAGCAGCCAGCTAAGTGCAGCATTTTTTTTTTTGTTTTTTTTTTTGTGGATTTGCGGCCATTGGTGCGTATATAAACTGCATGCGCTACATTAACTTAAGACATATTATTTATGTACTTTAAAGTTGCCACTGAGCTAATAGTTGATACGCGCACTGTTTGCACTTCCGTTGCGCGCGCTTTTGATGCCACACGCAGTCATTTTTTGGGCGGCACTTAACGCATACTACACGTGCCACATGAAATGGCATTTCTGCTTTCTTTTGACAAATCACATTGCACTCTTCGCATTTTTATTTCATTTTGCATATTTTTTTTTTAGCTTTTTTCGCTTTTTTCACTACCTTGTTTCTCCCTTTTTTTACTACCAAAAATTGCGTGATTTACGACTGCATCGCTTCATAAGCCACAAGCGACTCCACCTCTGCCATTTGAGCTAAAACAAACAGTTGTTACGCGCTTGGTTGATTTTTTATGTTGGCGTTGGATGCTTGCTGGCTGCTGTGTTTTGGCCTTACTTTGGCTAGTTTTCAAGGTAAGTTCAAGGTGAAGTTGTGGTGTTAATCCACTCAGTGTACAGACGTACAAACAAGCAAGCAAGAATAATATATAAAAGTGCTATCAAAATCAAAAACCAAACTTGGCAACATTAAATTAAAACTAAATCTGCTGAACGTAAAACTTTTCAAGTTTTGCAGGATTTTAAGGATGTTTTGTTTGTTTGTGTGGGTTGTTCCGAGTTGGCGTGCTGCATCAAGGCAATGCACTGACAAAGGCTTGACCTTGGCTGTTTTGATTTTTTGGTGTAACGAATTGTGTGGGCAACGAATTTGTTGCTTAACCTGTGACTGGGGCGTGTAATGTGCCCAACTATTTGTGCTTGAAAAGTATTTAAAATTCAATTAACTTTGTTTGAAAATGCAAAATAAGCGAACTTGTTGGCAGCTAGTTGAAAGTGTGCCGCCTGCGGATTATACGTTTGGTGGAGAATGAGTCCGTAAAAATACGCAATAGAAGGATGAGAGCAATGCCAGTGTTTGAGCATGTCCTATGAAGAGACTAATTGCACCCAGTTAAGCTTGAACGAGCACTGTGTGGCAGTTCCTATTTGTGCTCCCACGGCTAGTAATGGATAGATTCTCTTTGGACCTCTTAAAATCAGTTACATTTATTAAAACTGACTTATCCCCTTTATGACCATAAGATACCAATAAAAGTGCACTGGAGATCAAGGAAGGTCGGCAAGGTAGCAATGTGGAACTTGATGGCTGACTTTGGGTTTCATCTCTCACTATCAATCTGCAGCTTTCCTTTACGTTAGGGAACAGTTTAGCAGTGAGGCACCAGGTTAGTAATGCGGTCTAGTCCTCTTGGATAGTGTAGATATCGGAATTAAATCCACTCGCTGAGTTGCCAGAAGACGCTTAAATATAGAGGTGTACTGAAAAGATTTCTCCGCCCACTTCATCATATATTTTGAAACCCGTCCGTTCCATCTCGAGTTTTTGGAGCAAAAAAACTGAGCTTATCACAAAATAATTTTGCCGCAATTAGAACATATACAAAAGCACAGCGCGCTATTACAAAAACAACAACAAGTTTAAAAATGTATCAACAACCGCAACCGAAAAACAGATCGTCCGGTTAAACACGCACTGCATGCATTTAAACGCGCTACGTCCGAGCTACATTCATTAGCACTCCATATCCTGCAAATAGCAAACCCCCATACTCTCTAACAGTTGTGTGAAGTGGTGGTGAAGCTATTATTGGTGGCTGTGGAGTCAACTGCGGCGTGTGAGTTTGGCATATCCGTTGAGCTCAGCAGCCGTGAAATAAACGAGCCAACACCGGACGTTCTGTGGTGCAGCTAAATGTTGCCTATTTCATTGCCTTTATTATTGTTGCTTTTTTGTTGCAGTTTGGCGCGCGCAAACCAATTTATGACAGTCACCACAAATTGCAAAAAAAAAAAAATTGTGAAAAATATGAAAATAAAAATTTGTGATAAATTTTCTAAAAATCCTACAGGTGTGCGTCTGCGTGTGTTGGGTGCGGTGTGAAATGTGTGTGCCGACATACATATGTGCGTCATTCCCACCACTAACGGCACATTGATTCCGGTTGCCACAAATTTTCTTTAACTCCGTAAATTTGGCGCTAAAAGTGTTGCAGTTGAGTGCTAAGCACCCACACATGCAGCAGGCATCAATAAAAACAGGAAAACGAATAGAGAAGTGTCGTCGTTTATTGATATTTTTTTTCAAATTTTTAGGCGCTTTTAGTGCCATACACAAATCAATGAACACAACAACATATTAATAGGGTAGACTGACAAGAGCTATGCATAGTTGCCAAAGTCCTTCAACTTAGGAAAGCGAGGAAAGCAAAATTTTCTGTAAATTTTTTTTCGCTATCAAATTTCTGACTCCAAAAACCAATGAGTTTCAAAAGCTTTACGAAAAAAAGCTCTTGCAGTAATGATGAGTTGCTTAGCTAGTTGAGCTCAGGAATCAAGCAAAAAAGCTTAGAAAACAACTTACAACATAAAAGCTCCAAGTGGTTTTGTGATTTCAAAAGCTTCGGAACAGCATAAAAGCTCCAATTGAATTTTTTATCGTTTTGAACTATTTAGAAACGTCTTAATTATTATTTAAAAAATGTTTCAGGACAATGAAAAAGCATTAATATAATGGATATTCAGTGGAAAAAGCTTTCAAGTGCCTTTCAAGAGCTTAATTCTCGATAAAATAAAGCACAAAAGGACTCATAATGCTTCAAATTAATTCACAATTGTTTGCTTGTTTGAAATATGAGAAAGCTTAGTATGTGAGCTTTTTTGAGCTTTCTTTACAAAAGCTCATATATCTCCTCAGTTAACATCTCTTTATCAAGTTTAGTATTTCGATTGTATGTATAGATTGGACTCTTCTTTGCTCAATGCAATTGTACTACATTTTTCAAAAGCTCTCGAGGGTGCATGCAAAAGCTTCACAAAAACACTATTTTCAATTCTAATAAATTTATTGCAATTAAATTGTTTTCATGTTATTGACTGACAAATAATTTCCCTAGAAAATTGCATTTTGCAAAAATCCATACAATAAAATTTGCGACAATAAAATATATATGTACATACCAATCACTTTGCGCCTAAAAGCACACTACATTCATGCACATGTGACAACTATTTGCAAAATAACAACAAAATAAAATCCTATAAATTGCCCATGTGGATTTAGGTTGGTAGTTAACAGCGTTATTACAAATGAACAACCAATAACAAAATGAAAATGAAAAGTGAAAATCATTTTGAAATCACTTTCAATTACATTTACTAATTGCAACAAAAACCAAACAAGACTAACAACAACAGCAACAACAACAACAGATATGCCGAAAAGTGCGAAATCCGATATGAAACCACAAACAAATGGATGCTAGAACGAAACTGAAATGGAAATTGAATGTGCAATGGATTTGAATGAATCAAAATGGGGGACGAGTGTGGGCGGAAGCCTGTTATTCATACATATGTACATCCATATGTATGTATATGTATGTGAATGGTAAGCAATAACAACAAAAAAATATGGTTGCAATGAAATGATATTTTGGTCAAAAATGCATTTTGTGACATTGGCAACAACAAAAACAAGGATTAGTAAAAGCAGCTGTAAAAGTAATAACAACAAGGCTATCAACAACAATAAAAGAAGCTATACAACAAAAGTGGAAAATCGGTAAATTTTGGCAGCCAACACAGAAGCCAAAGCAAAGTTGTTAACTACTTCGAAACTAGTATGCAGACTAGGTCCAACTAGTGCGTCTGTAATTTTGGCATATTTCGGACTGAACTAGTGTAGCGGGTTTAAACAATTTTTTTTCACTTATTATAGAGTGAGAATTTGTAATTTATAAATAAAAATGACATTAAAAAAAATTAAAATAAATGCTCTCAAAAAATTTATAAAAAGTAAGTAAGTTGCATAAAAACACATTTTGTGCTGGTGAAAATTATTAAAAAAAATGAAAATTTTCCAAACTTATTTTTTTTTAATTTAAAAAAAATTTGCAATTTATAAAAAAAATTTGAGAAGTTGAAATAATTTCACTCATCATGACCTGAAAATTAAAAAAAAAAAAACATTTTAATAATTTTATTCACCATGTTGAGAAAAGCCAAAAAAAATATAAAAAAATGAAAATAGTTTTATAAATGTTTTGAAGTTCCCAAAACTTGATAAAAAAAAATTTAATTAAAAGAATTAAGATAATATAACTTAACTTAATATTCTCCAAAATGATTTTTTAATTCTAATTAAAAAATTTGTAACTTATAAAAAAAAATTTAAATAATTTTCCTCTACATTTTGAGAAAATTATGAAAAAAAAATTTTAAAATTTTCCAATATGATTTTTTTATTCTAATTGAAAAATTTGTAATTTATAAAAAAAAAATAAAAAAATGTTTAAATAATTTTCCTATAGATTTTAAGAAAATCATAAAAAAAAATTTATTTGCCATGACAACATTTTAAAGGTAAAAAAATATCAAAAAGATGTTTCCAAAAATAAAAAATTTGGCGGTCTAATTTTAGCTATAGATAACTTTAATTTTATTTCTTATTTTTTTTAAACCAAGAAGAGTTTAGTAAAAAGTGAAATTTTATAACTTCAACAAAATTTTCGACAGCTTATCAATTTTAATAAATAGCAAATTTCGATAAAAAAATTTTGAAATTAAAAAATACTTCCAAAAAAATCTTGAAAAATTTCGAAACAAAATATTTGTGGCTCTTTTTAACTATGAACCACTGTAGATTTCTACACAAACAGTTTATTTTTATTGTTTGAAAACAAATTTTTGTCATTTTCAATTTCGAATTTTCAGTTTTTCGGTTATGCTTTTTATTGTTGGCTTATGCTATTCGACACTTTGGTATAGACATGCCATCAACACCTTTGACCTTGCAACATGCACACACATATAGGCGTCTGCATGAGCGCTGATAACAATTTGCGGCACACATACATATGCAAATGCAACCCACTCTCAATCATATATTTACATATTTTTGTTTTGTTTACAGCATCAGCTGCTGCTGGTCAAACTCTGACCGACTCTCTGTCGGCAACGTCGGCGCGCAGCAATTCAATTTTGCATGCAACACTTGCAATTTGCATATGACACACACCCACACACATGGCCGCCCTCAACGCCCAAAGGCACCCATTTGTTATGTTATTTATGTATGTGTGTGTGTGTCGATGCAAATCCGATTTTCATTTGGAAATTCATTTATTTTGCAGCACAACCAGCGACTCATACCAGCGGCGGTGTGCGCCCAATGTGTTGCACAGACAAGCTTCAAGCTTAAGCTGTGAGGCATTGCTGCTGTAAATACCTTGACGCTACAAGCAATGGTATTTGTACGACCTTGCCACATGCATTGGTGCACATACGCACACGAACCTACATATGTACATGCGTGAATGTTGCAGGGGAAATCCCAAAATAATAAAGCTAAAAACTAGTTCACATCTGGAATATTTTAACGGATTTCAAACTAGTCCGAAAAACTTAGAGGAAAATTATTTTAACATTTTTTAATTTTTTATAAATTACAAATTTTTAAATTCGAATTAAAAAATCATATTGCAAAATTTATGTATGTGAAAAAATTGGAATTTTAGTAAAAGAAAAAAAATAAATTCCAAAAATTTTTTTTTGGAAAAGTTTGTTGAGAATTAAAAAAATCTTAAGATTTTAAATGTGAAAAATTTAATTTTATTTTATTTTATTTGTTTTCATACTTTTTTCACAAAACTCACTAAAATACAAATATTTTGCCTTTTCACAATTTCTGAATTTCGATAAAAAAAATTCAAATTTGCGTTTTTGAAATGTGAAAAAAAAATTAATTGAAGTCATTCGAATTTCATTATTTTTCTTAAATATGTTTTTTTTATTTATAGGTACAACAATTTTTAATTTTCATAAATTTTTAAATAAATTTAAATGTGGGACAATTTTTTGAGCGCCTTTCAGCTATGACCCGTCTTTGGTCATGGCCACTTGTAAGATGAAGAGTTTTCCATTTCAAATGCGTAAACAAAGATAAACCAAGCGAAGAACATGAACAAAAACAACAACAAAATCAGAACAAAAATTCAATAAAACCTCCAATAAAGACAACACCTGTTACTGAATGAAATAGTGCAGCAAGAAATAGTTTTTATCAAGGGCAAAAATGCCTATTGCGTACAGAACTTTGAAGAACAGAAAGAGCTTTTGGGAGTTAAAAAAAAATAAAAAATAAAATCAATTTAAGCTCAATTCACAGTGATCCATTTTGGTTTGCTGTTGCTTTTTCCCTGCCGCTTATTGCCGCCCAGTTGAACCAAGAAGTGATAGGTCATATTTCTTCAACAAGCAGGATTTTTTGTCTTGATTGAAAGTCCAGTCGGGTTTCATCTATTGAAATTCTGGATACAACTTCCGCTTACAGGGCGCTCACTAAATACATCCAGAGTATTGCCAGAGCACAGTCTTCTAGTCTTCATTACAACAATTTTTTCCTTGGGCTGTATGAGATTTAAATTTTATCTGATTTCAAAAAGCTGATTACGCGTTAAGTTCGCACAAATTGTTGGCCCACAGAACTGCCTTCACAAATGCTATAATTATGTACACATACAGTTACAACAAAAACAACAATGGAAATCTTCTGCTGCTCAACATGCTCATATGAATATGCAACACTGACACACCTGTCGGCTGCTAACCATACATACATACAACAACAACACACACACACTGGACGCACTACACTCGATAATAATACGTGTTTTGTTGTTGTTGGGGTGTTATTGTTGCTGTGTATGATGACGATGATGATGAGGTTTATTGTTGGCACGTGCGTTGCTTCTGGCTTGATTGTTGTTGCTTTTACTTTCAACTACCGCAGCTGTGTGTACATCGAACATTGACTGGAACCAATGCGTTTGTATGCGTCAAGGACATGGACATGGACACGGACACGGACACGCACGTGAAAATTGGTAATAACATGCATGTTCACGCATGCACACAATACGCTCTAACCCATTCACCTAGAAACAAACACACACACACATATGTACTTGCTGCTGCACATAAACACCTTTCTCTCTCTCTGTTAGAAGCACCTTCACTCAAACTTATGTATGTAGCTGAGATTAGGCTTTCACGACTATCGCTTCTCTCTTCTTTGGTCTGCGCACAACAACAACAACAACAGCAGCCTCCCTACATTGTTATTAGCCATCAGATGTAATTGCCACAATCTGACAATGGACACAGCTTTAGCGACACACACACTCACACACACTCACACACACTCACACACACACACCAGAGGCATACAGAAAATTTGGGTCAACAGTTTGTATTTTCTGCTTCATCATACATACATATGTATGTGTATCAGGCAACAACAATGGCCGTAAACAAACTCTAAACGGTCTTTAGGTTTGCACGTAAGCTAACCTCACTTTTGATATCCAAAGGCGCAACGAAAATTGGCAGTTTTAGGCCAATCGAATCGCAGCGACAAGTAGCTCAACCGGTTATTGGTTAGCGTCTACGCTTAGGTCAGCTGTTCTGGAGACGCTATAGCTTAGGTTAAGTTGAGCTGGCGGGGGGCTCACAAAGACTAAAGATGTCAATGGTGGTATAATTTGTTCTTGAATTATAAAAATTATTTAAAAAAAAAGTCCCACATTTAAAAAAAAAATTTTAATGTGCTGAAAAACTATTAGAAATGTTAAAAACTATAATATTAAAAATAATAAAAAAATAGTATAATGTTATTATGTAAAAAAAAAATATTTATAAAATACTCTCAAAATTTCAAATTAAAAGAAATAAGCACAATATTGACTATACTGAAAAAAACTATTTGAAAATTCACAACTTTTAAATTAAAAAAATTTTGGAATAAAAAAATATTGTAACAATAACTCAAAGTACAAGTTAAATTGTTCAATCCTAAATTTTTGTTTCAGAAAAAAAAATAATAATTTGACTTAGTCCTCAAAATGTAAAAATACTCAATATTTAAAAAAAAAATTGTAAAAATGATATCAAAAATGTAGACAAAGTTACAAATTAAAGCAAAAAATTGATACAATTTCGAGTATGATGAAAAAACCATAAGAAAATTCAAGCCTTACAGTATTAAGAGGAAAAACGCAAATTTCAATGCAAAACCAAGTTTTTAAATTTTTTTTAAGTAAAATTTTAGTTTTAAAAATTTTCTAAATCTTTGTTTCCGAACATTGCTTGAAACTTGAGTCCTTAAAATGTTAGGATGTTATTATTAATAATATAATAAAATTTACAATTACTTGGAAATTTTAAATTTTTATATGCCCGTTTTTAGAAAGTTCTAAGGATTTATTTATTATGGAAAATGTTTAATTATAAAAAATATTTTATTTAAAAAATGTGGAAAATAGCAAAAAATAAAAAAAACATTCGGAAAAATTTTTATTTTTAGCGGTGAGAGAATTCTAAAATTTTTAATTCAAATTAAATTAAAAACAAGTTCAGTCTAATTTTTAAAAATATATCTGAAATTTTAAAGTTTGTAGTAAATACTAAGGATTTATTTAGTATCGAAAAAGTTAAAAAAAAAAATTTATTTAAAACGGTGAAAAATCTTAAGCACGAAAAAGTATTTTCGAAAAAATTCATTGTTGCTTGAAAATGTGAAATATTTACATTCTTAGTGGTAAGTCGAAAAATGTTGAACAATTAAAAAAAATTAAAACTAATTTATGTGTAAAATTTTAATCTTGTCTGCATAAGTTAAAAAAAAATTGAGTACAACTTTCACAGGACGATATTAATAGTGTAAATAAAAAAATTGAATGAAAAAAATATCGTATTGTTAAAAAAAGTGAATTTTTTGTAATATTAGTTTCCAAAAAATTGTAAATTTTTGTTCGAAACAGAAAAATTTTTGTAAATTTTAATATTTAATATGTTAAAAAATTTAAATAAAAACTAAAAAAAAAAATTTCTTAGAAAAAAATTATTTAAAAATATATAGTCGATAGAGGTTTAAGTAATTTTCTGTTTGCAATTTTACTAGAAAATCTACAGCCTATGAAACCTAATATGAACCAGCACACTCACAAACACCCCCCCGTTGTGCCCGCTCTTTGTAGGGGCATACCAATTTTGTCACAATGATTAAACGAGAATCATTGTTGCTACCCGCAACACCAACAATAACATACAGGAGTTGTATATAACCCTCCACTTGATCTGCTTTTGTGCGTTCAGAAAATACAACGTTGCCCCCACACCCCGCACATTCGTCGTTTTCCACTTACAATTGGCCAATTTCAATTTCGTTTACAATTTCATGAGAATACATAATTGGGTACGTAACGCGTTGTGGCTATCGATTGGCAAGACGAATACAATTTTCTGCCGCAAACAAGCAGTTTGGACAATTGGCAATGATTTTTAAAGAGATTTGGCAACGATGCGACACATTGATATACGTCGAGGGAATATTTGGAGGGTTGAAAAGTTTGTGAGGGTTTTGTGAAAAGTGCATGTCAAGGGAAATGAAAGGTCAAAGGTTGGTTGTTAGGGAATTGGGTTTAATTTTGATACAAGAACGGCTAATTTAAGGCTGAAGTAAGATGCGCAACGAAATTTGTTTTAGGTTGTTTGAGTACATGAACGGAGCGAGGAGCTGCAGCGCCGAATAACTGGAAAAGGCTTTAATTTTCTAACAAAATTGAAGCAACCAAAAGCAGAAAAATTACAACAAATACCGAGGCATAAATTCATGAAATGAAAAATATACAGCAACAAAAACAACAACAAATAAAAATTTGTATAGAAATCAAAAAATAAATAAAAGCAACAACAAAAATGCTGCGGAATTCCTTATAAAGCACAGAGAGCCACAACAACAAAACATATGACCATATATCAAACTGTATGAGAGCAGCATAAAAGCCAAAGGTACAACAAAATCTTTAATAATAAATGAAGTCAAGCAACAACAAAACAGCGAACCAAACAAAAAATGTTCGTCAACAAAAAAATAAAACAACAACAACAAAGCAAAGCGCAGCGAATGTATGTAAACAGTTTCATTCAACTTGTTTTGAAGCAGGCAAAAAAAAAAAAAAACAACAAAAAATACAAAATTAGGCCACACAAACAACAACAAGAAATAATAAAAAAAAAATATGCAGCATAATAACAAAAATAACAAACAACACATGTGCAGCTGACAAACAAAGGAAAAATAAGAAATCAAGAACGCAAAGGAGTGAGAGGAGGGCAGCTAGCCTTAATAATAAAAACAACAACACGGATTCTTATTAGCGAACTAAATATGAGAGCATGCAACAACAACAATAGAGCGTAAGTATGTTTTTTGCTAACAAATAACGGCTGTCTTTCCGTTTGATGAAACGCCTGCCAAATAGAATCAAACAATGAGGCAACGAGAGAGAGCGAGCAAAGAGAAGGGAGATAAAATGAATTCATTATGTGCATGCAACGTAAGTGCAATAATGTAGAATAACAGCAACAACAAAAGCTGCAATAAACTTCTGACTGTCCACACAGAGGCGTTGAAATAAATGCGTTTTGATCGAGCGGCAAGAATGAAGAAATTAAAAAAGATAAACATGCAGAGAGAGAGTCAGGTGAGTGAGTAGGCTACACAGGCGAAGTAGAGATAGATGGACATGAAAGTGCATGCGGTGACATGCACATGGATGTATGCTTAGGTATGGTTCGATTGAAACATCTGCATAGTAGGTCAAACATGCTAAGATGCTCGTATGCCCATTAGCCCAAGGAAAGGTATGTAAGTGAGTCGACAAACGCAACCGAAGAGACGGAGCCTTTGCAGTGTGAGTAATCTTTTTGGGTAATTTTCCAGCTTAGTAGATGACGAATAGCACGAGCATATTCAGAAGAATAATTAGACCGCAAGGCGAGCGTGTGAGGAGCTTGAGATGTTGGCTGAAAGGAAACAGAGATGGCAGACTTGTGAACTTTTCAGCAAGGAGACAGTCCTGCCTTGTTCTAAGGGGGCAGCTTGACTCCATGTAGTCCAAAATTGTAGGATGACTATATCCCATCTAACGCATTGTGGGAGTCTCCAATCAACCACCTCTGCTATCAAAGACTTTCGGTTTTTGAAGGACCGTATGAGATCTCATTTGGTTTAAAGGTTCTTAGGCTCGAGCTCTGTTACCATGTACACTACCGAATTAGTTTTCTCCCGGTGTACCTTTTTAGGGCTTTACCCTGAAAATAGCATCCGACGGTAAAAAATATATTTTTGTGATTTTTTTTTTTGGATTCATTGTCCCATCAATACGTTTATATAACACTCCAAGGACAATCTCCATACAAAGTTATGTATTGGACAGCAACAGAAGGCTGAAAATACGTCAAGGCTGAAGGTGCCAAGCTAATGACATCTACCCGCCGAAATAAAAAGCAATGGCGCGCGAGGGGTGAATGTGCCAAAAAATGGCGAGCTCTTAAAATTTTATTAACTTGGATGTAAAATTTTACTATGCAGCTACAACATTGAAAAGAAATGCTGCGAGGACATGTAAGAATGCGAGCAAGTGGCGCACAAACGTAAAAGCTGAATGAGATAAAAATTTGGAGCAAAGACAAGATAAAGAAAAGCTGTAAACGCAGACAGATCAATTGAAACACGACCGTTCTATTTAATGTACTTTATTCGAGTGAGTAACAAAACTATACATAGTAATGTAGAAGGCTATACGAATAGCATATAAAGAAGGAATGTTACAATATGGTTTGCCCGTTATAACACTAACAAACTCCGGCTCAAACCTCATTGTAATACATGTTTACATACATTTATGAAAATTTCAAATTTAATGCTTTACAAAAATTCATATGCTTCTCTTTTGAAAGAGATTTTGTAAAAATATCGGCAACATTTTTATCGGTAGGTATATACTTGATATCAATTTCTTTGTTATTGTATTTTTCTCTAATATAATGAAACTTGATGTCAATATGTTTGCTTCGCTTGTGAACAGTTGGATTTTTCACTGCGAATTGCGCCCCTTGATTGTCCGAAAAAAATGTTTTAGCCGTGTTGACGTGATTAGTGAAGCCCATCTCATTAAGAAGGCTTCGTAAAAATGATACTTCTTTGGACCCTTGACACATGCCGATGTATTCGGCTTCCATCGAGCTCAAAGACACTACCGATTGCTTCTTCGACTCCCATGCCACTGGACTGCCAGCAAAGAACACAACGTAACCACTATATGATTTGCGATCAGTGGACTCGGATCCCCAGTCGGCATCTGTGTAGCAAATTAAACCATTAGTATTAAATGAATATGTAATAATACCTTTCGCTGTATTTTGTAAATAACGAAGTACACGCTTTGCCGCCACAAAATGTTCATGATGAGGATGACAATTGAACTGCGACAATTTCGAAACTGTGTACGCTATATCCGGTCTGGATATCATAGATAAATAAGTCAGTGAACCAATAAGACTTTGGTATAATTTCGTATCGAAAACTTCCTTGCAATTTTCATCTTCACATTTGGTCAATACTGTCCCGCTCGGCAAAGGCGTTGAAGCTGGATTGCACTCTTGCATACCCCATTCGTTTAACAAATCTTGCGTGAAACGATTTTGGTGCAGTTGAATCGTTTCATTCGAAGAACCTCTTGAAATTTCCATGCCCAAAAAATACTTGGCTGGACCTCGGTCTACCGCTTCCACCTGTTTGTTCAACTCCACAACTATTTGCCTAATTTCTGCTTCCGACGAACACGCAATCAGCATATCGTCCACGTATAATGCGATAATTGAAATTTTGCCATTATTACCACGGTAATACACGCAGCTGTCTGTAGAACATCTGCTGAAACCAATACTCTGCAGAATTTCGTTTATTTTCCGATTCCATTCTCGGCCGGCTTGCTTTAAGCCATACAAAGCTTTGCTTAGCTTACACACCTTCTCGGGACTGTTTTTGTCTACGAACATCTCCGGCTGCTTCATAAACACGTCTTCTTCCAGGTCACCGTTTAGATACGCCGCAACAATGTCAATGTGGTGGACGAAAAGATTATGATGTGCAGCTAAACCCAAAATTAACCTTATTGTTGAGTACCGCGCTACAGGTGCATAGGTCTCATTGTAGTCGACTTTGAATTTCTGGCTACAGCCTTTAGCTACTAACCGCGCCTTGTGTTTTTCAACAGTTCCATCAGCTCTCTTCTTTGTGGTAAACACCCACCTACATCCAATTATGTTCATCGCGTCTGGTTTATCTACCAGCCTCCAAGTGTTGTTTTTTATCAACGATTCATACTCGCGTTGCATCGCTTGCCTCCATAAATCAGAACACCCATCGTTCATAGCTTCTTCCACTGTAACTGGATCACGCTTGCAAGGCACGACTTGGTTTAATACCTCCTGCGGTTCCATTGCAAATATCTTACGCGGCCTGCCGACATTACCATCTCTCAAAATTTTAGGTCGCCCACGCTTGCGCTTATTCCCAACATCAACTAATATTGATTCATCGCTATATTCTGATTCTGACACCACAACTGCATCATTAGACCCTGCTGGTTTGTCATCAATAGTTTCAGGCACTGCACTTGCTGCCTCGATTGAAGATTCGGTCGGTAAATCAAAAATAATAAACTCTTCTAATTCGTCAGTCTTGCTTGAAAACGAATTCTCAAAAAATATAACGTCCCGCGATATTATTATTGTTTTATTGCTCTTGCAATATAACCTATACGCCTTCGACTGGTCTGAATACCCTACGAACGTGCACTGTTGACCTTTTGGTGCAAACTTCGATTTACCTGGTCTCTTATCCAAACATACAGCATCACAACCAAACACCTTCATGTGAAAAACATTAGGTTTCTTTTTGAACCAGCACTCGTAAGGGGTTTTTTGCTTTAACAGCTTTGTTGGAGACCTATTCCGAATATAAGTTGCAGTATTCACCGCTTCCGTCCAAAGATTCGTCGGTAGGTTCGACCCTACAAGCATACATCTCGCCATCTCCACTAACGTTCGATTCGCACGCTCAGAAACTCCATTCTGCTGTGGGGTATAACTCACTGTGGTTTGGTGGCGAATGCCCTTACTCTTCAAAAATTCTTTGAATTCGCTGCTCAAGTACTCCCGCCCGTTATCGCTGCGTAAAGTCTTGACTTTCATACCCGTTTGGTTTTCTGATCTATTTACGAAATCTTTAAATACAGTAAACGCCTCCGATTTATTTTTCAAAAAATATGTCCATACATACCGCGAATAGTCATCAATAAAGGTTATAAAATACCTTGAACCGCTTTGTGATGACACGCGCATCGGACCACAAATATCCGTGTGTACAAGTTCTAAACAATTTCTTGTGTAAATCATAGAATTGCTTTTAAATGGCGCTACTTTTATTTTGCACTCTGCACATGTAACACACGACAACTCATCTGGCGAACTAACGTTCATACCACGCACCATATTTTGTTTTGATAACACTAGCAAATCTCTGTAATTTAAGTGTCCGAACCGGCAATGCCAAATTTTACTCTTATTGCCTTCGATGGCAGACAAAGCGCACTCTTGTCGCTTTTGTAGCTCTACACTAAATATACCAGCAACCATATTTGCTTCAAAACACTTTTCGCCACGGTTATCGTACACAACAGCCATTGTTTTGTCAAAATTCACTTTATACCCATAACTAATTATTTTGCTAACCGACAAAATATTAGAATGTAAGTCTGGAACAAAGAGAACATTACGAAGAGTGATTTGCATATGTGCTGTTTTAACAAAAACATCGCCTACGCCTTGCGCTAAAACACTCTCGCCACTAGCTAATAGAATTTTTTGTTTACTTGTTTCCAGTTTATTAAAGTATTCGACATCTCTGCATAGGTGAGAAGAAGCACCGCTATCCAAAATCCAAAGGGTTTTGTTGGTACTTATTACACTCTCATATGCGCTCATGACTTTTGCCTGTGCCTTGTTATTGCATTCAGATCGAACATGCCCGCGTTTACCACACGAATAGCACTGAATATTTCGCCTTCTATTTCCCCTGCTGCTGCTGCTGCTACTATTGTTGTTGTCGCTCAACCCATAGCGCTGCTCATTTTTCTCCGTCTGCTTTCTGCTAGTTTTCGCTGCAAACACCTTTTCTGCTCCGCTGTTTTCATACCTGCTTCCACGACGCTGCTCTTCTTCCAAAATTTTGACCTTCAATTGATCCAAAGTCGGCAAAATATCGCGACTTTCCATCGCAACAACAAAGCTTTCCATTTCGTCTGGCAAACTGCACAACAACAAAATGCATAAGATTTCTTCTGGTACAGCTATGTCAATTTCACGTAGATTTTCAGCTATGCTACAAAAATTATTTATTTGAACCGACATTTTTTCATCGCTTTTTAATTGAAACCGAAATAAGCTTTTAAATAAGCTAACTTTTTTCGATGGTGTCTTTGCGCGGTACACTTCTTGCAATTTATTCCAAGCTTCAGCCGCATGCTGGCATTGTCTTACATGCAAAAGCTCCGACGGTTTAACGCACAACGTTATTGTAGCTAATGCTTTTTGGTCATTAGAATCCCATTTACTTCTCACTAGGGCACCGGCACCTTCTGAACAAGGAGTTGTAATTGTGTCCCAATAGTCCATTGTAATTAACAGACTTTTCATCTGTAGACACCAACTTTCATAGTTTTCACCATTTAATTTTTCAATATTTAACACCGAACCGTTGGCCATTTTTATTACAATATTTTTTCCGACTCGTTACCCAAAAAATACACGATATTAATAAACTTAATCGACCGATCTTTTTGTAACAAATATTTTACATTAAACAAACTTTTCGAATCACGTGTTATATGAGTCTGGGCCCATAACCTTTGTAAACGCAGACAGATCAATTGAAACACGACCGTTCTATTTAATGTACTTTATTCGAGTGAGTAACAAAACTATACATAGTAATGTAGAAGGCTATACGAATAGCATATAAAGAAGGAATGTTACAATATGGTTTGCCCGTTATAACACTAACAAAAGCACACAAAAAAAAAAAATTTGGGCACTGAAACGAAATGGCAGAACGAGGCTGACAAGTTGAATGCTTGGGCTAGGCTGGGGTAGGGGTTGGAAAATAAAAAAATGCATTAATGAAAAATAAAATAAATAAAAGCGAATTACAAAGGAAACATTTTATGGGGTGGCGTGTGGGGAAAAACAACAACAAAGGAATAAAAAACTAACTAAAAAAAATTGAAGGCATGAAAACGGTTGAAGGACGACCATCAAAGCTGCTAAATGTGGTGGCGGTGATGCTCTGAGGTTCGGCAATAGCTGTCTTCCCATACAAAAAATTCTACCCAAGTGTCTTCCAATATTTTGAGACGGGCCGCGCGTACTCCAAGGGATGCATGCTCTTTCGAAACACCGAACGCCAGAAGAAAGTGAACCGTAATGAAGCCAATGAGTTCCGCAGATCGTCGGAAGTCCATCTACGAAACAAACAGTTCACCTTCAATTCAAAGCTTACTCACGGTCAACGCAAGAAATAGCTGACCAGGCAAATAAACAAAGATTTTTAATCGAATAAATGATTCAGTCAGCGGCAGAAGATCGAAAGAGAATGGAAAAAAAATTTTAATACCCAATTTCTGTTCCCTCCTTCTTCTCCCAACAACATGAAATTATTTCTTTCCTTTTTTCGTTGCTTTGTTTTTGTTGGGTAGCGCCCAAAACGTCGGGTCAGCCGTTAAACGGGGCGGTGACCAATCAACACATTCCAGCGCCAGTCACACGCTTCACAGCAACACCAACCAACAATGAAATGAAATATGAATAATAGTAAATTAAATGCAGCACTTGCAGTACAACAAAAACAAGCGCTACAACAACACAGAAACAACGGTTAAAAGCATGCAAGCGCAGCAAAAACAGCGAAAAAGGCGAAAATTAAGTGAAAGTGCAAAAGAGAAAAGCAAGGGTGAAGGACCAGTAAACTAGTGTTGTGTTGGTGTGTGTGGTGAAGTGCAGAGTGTGGGGAGTGGTGTCCATTTGGCAGTAGCGAGTGCAAACGCGAATGTCCTTTCCAAGGCTAATGTAAATGTCACTCAAAACAAACCGAAAGCAGTCAAACGAGCGCGCTGATGGTTGGACGTGGGCGTGAGTAGACGTATGTGTGTGAGGCGTGTAGCAGTGTGGTGAAGTGTGGAAATAAATGACAAAAAACAACGCAAATTACAACAACAACCACTGAAGAGAGAGATACTACTTTTGCGACAATGCTAATGCAGTTAAAACAAAAGAAAGTCCAAAGTACCAAAAAGACACTTTCTATTAAGTAAATGAAGTAAGAGATTGAAAGAGTTTTGAGTGGCTAGTCAAGTGC
The DNA here is from genome assembly GCA_951509765.1 of Sphenella marginata. Taxonomy (NCBI): domain Eukaryota; kingdom Metazoa; phylum Arthropoda; class Insecta; order Diptera; family Tephritidae; genus Sphenella; species Sphenella marginata. The sequence continues at coordinate 78,410,717 of OX608081.1, forward strand.
TTAAAGTTGAGCAGTCTAATGGGGACAAGTGGCAAAATGAAAAATGTAATGTGACAGAAAAAAGGGTTAAAGCTGTTTGGTACTTTTGAGTGATGGGACTCCTTTGACAACTTTCTACCCGATACGCTGAGGTAGCAGCTCGACTCTTTATTTTCAATAAAATTTTTGAGTTTTCTAGATCATCTCACCTCTACCAACTTCTTGTATAAAAAACTTGAGATCGGTAGAGCCTCGTTGGAAGCCATTCTGAAGTTTCTGCGATACAAGAGCAAGTAGCGAAAAGAGTGTAAAACTCGCGTTTACAGTTCCTCAAAGTCTTTCCTATCCATCTGGGTGCGCTGATTTTTTTTTGTCCAAGGCTCGATACAAATTTTTCCGTTGACTTTAACTAGGCCGTATCTCCAACAAATCGTTCACGCGAAAGTGGGGCCAGTTCCAGAAGATAATAGTGCCGATAGGTGACGGATTCCTCCCGTTAAAGGACCGTCTAAATCAGAACCTCTTAAAAGTCTTTTGGTAAATATTTTAGCGCTGTAAACAACAATTGTCATAATTTTCAAACTCATTTCATTTCTTTAAATTTAACTCTAAATTAAGTAGTTTAATTTTTCGTACAGAGAGACAACTTCAAGTTGCATACTTCTGCGAACTAAATCCCAGATTTTTGTTTAACCTCAATTTCCCTTGTGACTACCTCCCTCATTCCCTTGTCTGCTACGAATTCAACTAAAAGTTCCACTTAAATATCTCAAATTGTTCTTTGTTATGTGTCAAGTGCCATATCATACACCCTCCACACACACACACACACACATCCACACTATATCACCACAAGCACACAAAAGTAGAGCCCCAGTTTGATAAGAATATCGACATAGAACTGCTGTCAACCAACAGCTGCTGGCTCATGTACTACATAAGCTGAATGTGGCTGTGGCTTTGGCATTCTTGCTGTGCACCACATGCGGTGTCAGCCAGCGAGTCAATGCACCATAGACGAGTTGAGCAAATGATGCGTTTACATATGTCACTAGAAGGGTTGGTGTTGGTGTTGGTGTATCTATTTGTGTGGTGTGCACACTACTTGCACCCAAGGCGCTTTCACCACGATTTACATTCCTGGCGCATAGCGGTTGGGGGTTATACGAATATATCCTTTAAATGTTCAATGACTTGATGCTGCTGCAATTGATATGCAGCGACTTCTTTTTCTTTGTGTTTGAATGCTCGGGAGTGTGTGTGCGCTTACGTGGCGCTTTTTGAGTGGGTGGGTGTGTGAGTGCATTATATAGTGTAAGAAAAAGCGTAGAAAAAGTTGTAAGAAAGTGTTGAAAAAAGCAGCTCAATTGTGTGACAGCTTGTAAGGGTTTGAAAGATGCTCAAAGCAGATGCAAATATGGCGGTGATGTGCTTGTGTGTGAGTGCGTGTGGGTTTGTGCAAGCTGTCAGACAACGTCTATCAAGCACCTTAGAGTGATTATATAAAATAATGATTTCGCAAATTTGCTGCTGTGCGGAGTTGCAATTTAAATTAGTATACAAAAATTGAAAATTTTAGAAAAAAAAAGTTTAAATTAAATATTTTTTTAAGCATGTATTTCTTAAAAAAAAAATTAAGGAGCATTTCAGAAAAACCGATTTTCGCAGTAAATTCAATTTCATTGCTGATCACTATTTATTTACTCAGCGTTTTTAATAAGTAAAGTAGTTACAAGGTCGGCTTGCGACTCATTTTTACATTAGGAAGGCGCGAATTGAGCAAAACTATTTTCCTTCATAAATTGTAAATTTGCATAAAGCCAAATACAATAGAATTGGAGAAGTCGTATATGTAACTATACAAAGACAGCGCACTTTGCCACATTTTTTTTTAAATTTTTTAAATTTTTTTTCAATCCACCCTAATGCATATTTGCATAAATATGTGAGCGCTTGCTTCATCAATCATTTCACCATTCATTGCAAATGTTGTCGATTAGTCAGCAAAAAAAAAGGTCATTGAAAATTCTAAGTAGCGTGTTAAGTATTTCAATGTTGAAAAAAATTTCGTTAAAAATTTTAATTAAAAAAAAAAAATTTTTTAATTAAAATCTATACTAATACTAAAATTGTTAAAGTAGCACGACTGTAACTATGCTATTATACAAAACCCGAATATTTGGCGAGCTTATTAGAGTTACACAAGCGTTTTTTCGAATTTTTGTTTGTCTGTCTATAAGTTTGTACGCGCATCACGCAAAACCTACTGTTAGCAAACGAAAGCGCTTTTCTTCGTTGCATTGCAAGAGGTCTTAGTAACAATCTGAGATACATTTTATCTCAATATCCCTTTTTTTAGAGCAATAAAAGCAAAGCAAAAACTTGTAAAATTTTAGAAAAAATATTTGTGCTAACATCACTAAAAAACTACTGGTGAAAAGCGAGCCAAACTTTCATCGATATATTTTTAGAACTATAACTTGAGATATGAGACCTAGTTTAGCGCTTATACAATAAAGTTCTTAAAGCATTTTTTAACCATTTGCTAAATGGGTTATCAACTTTCACTCAACCTCACGTATTTCAAGCCTTGCTGATAAAGCGAATAATTTTTTTTATAGGCTTATTAGCTAGCAAAAGATTATCATGGCATAAAGCCATAACACAATTTATAAGTGCCAATAACTATATAGTCGTATAATAAAAAAAACTGTAATCTAATCTCGGCTAGTTTGAGTATTAGCGAAATTTCTATAACTAATCTCCTGTTTTTTTAATTATTTATTTTGTATTTAAATTTTCAACAAAATCACTAAGCATCTTCAGAGTTTGCTAAACCACTTACACAATTTGCTGAATACCCTTAATTTATGCCAGAAAGTGAAAGCTAATTTGGCTGTATCTCAATTTTTATACGTTAAGTAGGTAGCCTAATAATTTTTGTTTCTAAATTCGTTATCAAATTGTACTCGAGGCTGTGGGCTGCTCATTTCAAGCATTTTCAGTACCACGCGTAACGCTGATAAGGTGACCTAGATTTTTATAAGGGTATTCATCAAAAGCAGCATTAACATCCATAAAACAGCAACACGGCAAATATGCGATAGTAAGCCAAATCAAAAATTAAACCAAACAGGCATGAAGCAGAATAATATTGATCATAATAAGGCTTCTAATATATACGATAATTAGAAAGATAAGAAAGTCTGATTACTTTTCTTAACTGATGAAACATTGTACACTAAACATAAAAAAGTCACGTTGAAACACAAAATAACACGAATACGATATCGTTTAAGCGCAATTATACGTGATAGAGAGTATATCGTAAATCGTCTGTTTCATAGCATATTATAATCGTAAGTGTTTATAGCATATTATATGTTAGATATCACGTGTTGATAAATGGCATGGCATGCATATACAAAACCCTCATCTTGTTGATATTTCTTGCATCGTAAATATTTTTTGCTTTACCGTATGTTATGTTATTCACGATAATCGTTAGAAAAGTATTATACTTAAAGTATACATAGCTCATTCAAATTACTTTACAGACATTCTGTGCCATGCGCCTTTTAGCAATACTACATATATCGTATATTTTCTTATATCGTACATTTTTTTCCACTTAATTTCGTATGAAATTATCGTGTTTAGTAAATCGTATGTCATATGTGGCTTGTTTTACATAAAATATCGTATGTTTTATATTTATATAATTAATATCGTAAATCCACCAAGCTTTATCCAATTAGTGGCCATACATCGTATGTCACTTATCGCTTTTAGTAGGGGCTTCTTAATATTTGCATACAGACACGCTGTGCTCAACATCATATATTTTTTTTTGTATGTTTAATATCGTATTTCATATATCGTATACTGTTTATTGTACATATAGAAAACTCATGCAAAATATTGTAAACTATCGTCCACTATATATCTCAAAAAATATCTTTACAAATCTATTGAGCCAAAAATATCGATATCAAGTATCGATATGTTATCGAAATTCAAGTCTAACCCAAAAATTGTATAAAAAAACTATCTGCGCTCATATCCTTTGACATTTAACCTTTGCTGCACACATGCTTACAAACACATACACATTTAGATAGCTCGATGGTTGTCGTATGATGCGGAATATCACACACTTGAACACCCTAAGCTGAGTGCAGGTTGACCGGCTGACACCTAATAGCTATCAAATGTCAAACAAACGCTATACTTTGTACACCTACATAAATAGCAACACTTCAAAACAAACGCACACACTCACTCAGTCCACCACACATATTCACACATTCCAAGAGACAGGTGTTTGTACAAATTTGCGCACATCTATCATCCAGCCAATCAAGTCGGCCAACAAGTCAACTCAACGCGTCCAGCAATCCACCAACAAGTTCAACACCTAGTCAACGCCGCTTTCATTGATACCCTTCATCAACTCAATGAATTCAATTATTTGCGCCAACTGCTGTTGTAGGGACACACTACACAATGTGCGATTGAGGCAATGAGTAACTGAAAGGATTGAAGGCACTAACTAAATACTTGGTTGACTGGATTTGATGTGGTTGGGCAAGCAAACAATTGTAGGTGGGAGGTGCTAAGGCAAAGTGATCGATTTTGAAATAAAATGGTGGAAGTGTGATTTAGAAATCAATAGCATCAATTGATGCGTGGGTGTTAAGCGCAATAGCAACAACAACATTTAATATACAATATTGAACAACATTGACGTCATCAGCGGGTGAAATGGCTTCGAGTTGATGTTGGTTGTTGTCTTTTGTTTTGCATTTTGGATATGTGTGTGTGAGATTTTAGTATCAATTGTTGTTGTAATTGAAATATTTGCCGTTTGTCCGCAGATGGTGCCACACATCAAATTGTTGCTGTTCAAGCGCCTAAAAGTATGCAGCTAAACTAAACTAAAAATTGCAATTGAACCACGTTTAAAAAGGAAACCTTTCTTAGCGAAGTTAGCCACTTTTTCTTTGTTCCATAGTTTTACCCATCGGTGATTGACAAAATAGTATGTTCTTTAGTTGATCCTAAAAGTATGCAATATTTATAAGATGCTAACCCAATTCACTCATAAGCCCCTACAAACATTTATCACATTTCCTACTCCTATGATGAAGACCTGTAGACGTGGTGTAGACGACTAAGAGACTGCCTAAGAATCTGTAAGCCTTCTATACTCCCTGAGTCTTACAAAACAATTAAAACATTTTGCTAGAGCACTTTTCTAAAAATCTCTGACGTGCCGGTCAAACGAGTGCTTACTTTCAGCGCATAAAATTCTCTCCGCAACTTCCTCTTGCACAACCTAAAACACCCACTCCACGTTACAGCTTATCACGTTTTCCTCCTATTTTGTTTTGATCTGCTTTCAAACAAAAAACGCCGGCTATAACATGCCACTTGCCACATGCGCTAGCAAGCCTTCTACGTATAGAAATTCCATTTTATTTCCGCTCTGTCTTGCCTGTTTCAATTCCACATTGTTTTTGGTTGGCTTAACTTTGCTCTGCCTGCTGAGAGCCTACAAATATGCACGTGCTGTTGGCACACACACACACACCCATACACTGACACTTTGCTGTCACTGATTTGCCACCAAATGGGATAGGATACACTAGCAAATACATATATGTATGTATGCATGTACTCGTAGATATGTCTAACAGCGCTACCAAATGTGGCGAGTTGGGCAAGCAACCGACTGGTGGCTCCTTATTTGGGAGCGCATTCGTAGAGTGTCATGGCAGTGGTGGCGTTATGAGGCATAGGTGCAATGCAGTTATTTTGTTGGATAGCTCGTTGACGTTGCTAACGATTTATTTACTGTTTTTAGTCTTCACTGGCCGTCATTTCATAACTGGTGGTCAGGTGTGTTTGCTGCGCTTTTGCCATAATCGCTGACATATTGTGGCAGGTGACACGCAAACGTCAGCAGCGATGACGTCGCCTTTGCCACGTTACCAAATTAGTGTTGGGAGGTTTTTTTTTTAAGATTTTTCTCATTTTTTATTTTCTTTACATTTTATAGCCATACAAGCTCGCTGTTAGCTGTGCTCTCACTCTCTCTCTCTCTCTCTCATCTGTTAAGTGCGCTCACACTGCGTTATTATCCTACAGGATTTCCGTTTACTGTTACATTGTCAACTAATTTTCTCTAGAAATTTTATATATTTTTTTGTTTTTTTAGAATTTTTGGTGTCACGTGAACAAAAATCCAACTCGCTAGCAGGAAATTTCTAGAGAAATTCACAAGAATAAGCATCGTTGCAAATATATATAATTACAACAACATTGAAATGAAAACAAAACAAAACATAAGCGTACAACAGAAAAAGCAAAGTAGCAGAAAGTCTGTGTAAATCGGTGTTAGTAAATAGGGAAACCCCGACGATGTTGTGTTGGCGAAGGAGAAGGTGGGCAGCATTGGCAATGCTAGCTAAGGCTGCTGTACGTAATCATTATTTGGAATGGTATCCTGGCAACAGTCGGCGTCGCTTTGCTATCAAAAAGTTAAGAATGTATTTGATGGCAGACGTAGCAGGGCAGTAAAGGTATACTTCCAAGCATACGAAACGAGTGTGAAGTGTAAATGAGAAAAGATGTTTGGGGCACTGACTCAGCAGCAGTGTACAAGCAGACATAACAGTTAGTATTGTTACTGGAGCACAGTTTAGGAAACTACAACAACTACCACAACAACAATAGAGACGTGTAGAGGTGGAGTAATAAAAACCAAACTAAAAGTGGACGAAAATTTGTAAAAGCAAATAAACTAAAAAAGAAAAAAACTATGCTGGCTAGTCAAACTTTGTTATACAAAATTTGAGCTAACCTACACCCACCCACTACACGCTGCTCTACTCTAAGGGCGCATATCGACTCATGTAGTTAGCTCTGGACCTTCCAATCTTTGGGTGGATGTGTGCGTCTGGCGTTACGTCCCTTTGGAATGTCAGTGACTAGTTTGCTATTTTCGTTATTTGAAAAGGGTGCAGTCAGCAAGAAGCAACTAGAATTTAATTTTTTAGCAAAATCTTTATTTCTTGGCCTTACCCAAACGGTAACGAGGATATGTTTCAGCTTGGTACTAAAAGAAGGACTTAGCAAATTTCAGTCTTTTTGCTTTACGAAGGCCCATGGATCTTGTAATGACAGTAGAAACTTCATATTATAGAAGCCTGGGTAGCGGATTGGGAATTCACGATGGGTAATATGGATGCTCTGTTATTATTTCCTTCCTAATCGTTATTCCCTCAATTTATTATTCCACTTCTGAAAATATTTTAGTTTGGTTATTCCTTAACAAATTGACTAGAAGTTTGGGAATTTGGCCCACAATAATTTTTTTTATAAAAACAGATTTTATAAATCAAAATTTGTATGGAAATTTTATATTCCAAAAATGATTAAAGAATATTGAAAAATCTTTTTTGCGTTTTCTTGTTTTTTTTTTTTTTGTAAAAAATATCTCACCACCACACTTTAAGATTAGCTAGTTATTGAGAAACTGATGTTCGAATAAGTTTTCGCAAACATTTTTTATATTTCATACAAATACAATTTTTTTTTCCAAAATTGAAATTTTTTTTTAATTCAAAATTTTTTTACTTCTAATTTTTTTAAAATTTTTTAATATAATTAAAAAATTGTTTCCAAAATTCAAAAAAATTTTTTTTTATTTCTTACTTTTCAAACACTACGTAAGAAAAATGGCAATCAGCGAATTTTTAAAAAATCTTCGTACTTGGACCTTGCGAAACTAGCATTTAATAGGCTAAAAACTAAGAACGAAAACTTACACTGAAGATGGCGGATCGCCGAAACCGGTTCGTAAACAAACAAAAATTGACAAGGGATGACGGAAAATCGTTCCAGTATAAATCTAAAATTCACCCTGTAGGAAAAACAGAAAATCAAAATAACTCAGGCTAAGAACTACTATATAATGGGAATTCGGTAATCGTTTACGTGGGGTACCGAGCGCTAATACGCATCCAAAAATGTCGAGAGAGGTATCAAAAGACGCGTTTCCGTCCCAGCAGCATGAATATAACTCCGCTCAACCAATATTTTCATTATTTTGGAAAATATTTGCGAAAAACCGAAAAATGACCCGGGTTTAGGGACCCGATCCATGTTTTTTATGTGCAGAAAACCTTTCCGCGTAGGCGGCCTTCGGCCGCGCTTCAAAAAATAACCCTGGGCTACGCCATTCCAACTCCGGGTGGTTGCCATAGCCGTGGCTACCGCCACGGTGATGTTCTTCCGCGTGCCACTCTTTTCTCACAGGGTAATGTGATTACAACAACCACATGAAAATGACAGAAAATTCTGAACTTTAACTGCAAATATCTCGCAAACTACTAAAAATATTGGTTCAGCGGAGTTATATTCATGCTCCCGGGAGCAAAACGCGTCTCCTGATATATATCTCAACATTTTTGGTTGTGTATTAGCGCTCGGTACCCCACGTAAACGATTACCGGGAATTCATTTTGAAATTTTTGATCCATTTTTAAAAATGCTGGACTTGTTATTGAAAGTTCCTAAGAATTTTTTTTTTGTTAATGCTTGGAAGCACTGAATCAAACGATTTCTAGGAAAAAATTATGAATATTTTTATATGAATTATACAAACAAATTTTAAATTTGTTTTCGTGGTGGGTACAGATACATACATATATACATATGTATATGTATTAGAAGAACTAACTGATAAATATTTATCTTTCTTCCTGTTTTTCGGTATATTTCACTTTTATTTTTTTGCAATTTCACCATATTTGTTTGCTTAGCTGCTGGCTTTAGTTGCTTGCTATTATTATGTATATGCATTAGATTTCACTAAAACGCGAACAATAAATTCTAAATTTTCCATTTCACAATTTGCCATACAAAGACAATTGCCGGCACATTTTATTATTATTATGACGAGCACTAAATCGCGTTTTTGCATTTGTGTGTATGTATGCATTCAAAAAAAATATAAAACTAAAAAATATTACCACAAATCGTCGTTTGCCTCTACTTATCCACTAGCTTTATGCTGCTGCTTGTTCTTTTTCCACGCTGAGCTTTCGTTTGGATTTGCTGCAACCTTCACTGCACTTTTTATTTTATACAAATTGAAATTAGTTGATATTTTTTCACACTTTTGTTGTTGCACAATAGTTTGCACCAACTTGCAAATCAGTCTGACAAACAGACAGAAATCGTGGTGAAAACTTTTCAATAAAAAACACACAAAAATAAAATTAAGCAACAAACAAAATCCATGCAAAGTAATACGTCGCAATTTGTTGTTTTGTCGCTTGAATTCACATTGCTATGACTGTTATAGCTATAGCGATTTGTTGTTGTTAACACTTTTACAAATTTTCCTTTTCGTTTTTTTTTTTGTTTTTTAAGATTTATTTAAATATTTCATTCACATTTATGTAGCGCGTCGCGAAAAAAAAACCAACGCTTAGTTCGCGTTTCAACACGTTTCGATTTTTCCATAACAATTCGCCTTGACTGCTAAATGCGCACTAAAATTTACAGCTTATAGAGCGCGAGCGACGAGCTCCAAGTGTGAATTCTACTTATATGTGTGTGTGTATGCATGTATGTATGAAATATTCTTTTGCTGGTCGGCTCATGCTTAGTATTTTTGTATGCTCCTATTACGGTAGACGGTGTATGTGTTCGTGGGTGTGTGTGATGATTGTGGGGTTCTCTTGTTGGCTCGTCGACTAGCTGGCAGACAGATTCGTTCACTGGATGACTGGTTCTCGCTGAAAAGCTAACAAAAAGATGAAAAAAAAACAGCGACCAAATAACACAAAAAATATGAAGGCCCTATGCTTGAGACCAGCAGCGCATAGTTGTGCTGAAAATAATAGTAGTAAGTTGATTTTTAGTAACTAAGTATTAGTGTGCTTTGTACTGTGGGTTGGCATTTGAGAAGTGAAGTCCGCTTTCGAGGAAGAAAATACTTGGGTGGTAGTCATGACCGAAACTTTTATACATACTATATCCAGAGTGAAGAAGCAGACTTACTAAGCGTATGAGTAATTTTTTTGTGTGCTAATTTGAACCATAGTATTTTTATGGCATAATCTTAGGCCACGATGAGTGGAAGATTTCGGTCGAAAAAATAAATTTTCAACTAAGACCCTTCCAGAGTTTTTGTCTGAGATTTTGATGTTCAGATGTCAGCCATCAAGAGGCAAAAATCTGGGAAAGCAGCGAACCAAAAAATTGGGTAATTTTGTTCGAAGACGTTCACTTTTGAAGAATAGTGGAATTGGTCTGAAATTCTAAATTAGCCCATCACTTTCAGAAGTATGAATAGAAATATAAAAGCAAGTTACAAAAAATCGTTCAACTAAAACTGTAAGTTAATGCTAATATTTTATTTGCAACTGTACCTCATATAGCGTCATAGCTGCGTCGGAAGAAACAGCAAAAACAACAAAAACCACCCAGCACTACAACACCACATCACACTTCCCTAATGTAAGTGCAAGTGAAGTCCGCTTTCGAGGAAGAAAATACTTGGGTGGTAGTCATGACCGAAACTTTTATACATACTATATCCAGAGTGAAGAAGCAGACTTACTAAGCGTATGAGTAATTTTTTTGTGTGCTAATTTGAACCATAGTATTTTTATGGCATAATCTTAGGCCACGATGAGTGGAAGATTTCGGTCGAAAAAATAAATTTTCAACTAAGACCCTTCCAGAGTTTTTGTCTGAGATTTTGATGTTCAGATGTCAGCCATCAAGAGGCAAAAATCTGGAAAAGCAGTGAACCAAAAAATTGGGTAATTTTGTTCGAAGACGTTCACTTTTGAAGAATAGTGGAATTGGTCTGAAATTCTAAATTAGCCCATCACTTTCAGAAGTATAAATAGAAATATAAAAGCAAGTTACAAAAAATCGTTCAACTAAAACTGTCAGTTAATGCTAATATTTTATTTGCAACTGTACCTCATATAGCGTCATAGATGCGTCGGAAGAAACAGCAAAAACAACAAGAACAACCAGCACTACAACACCACATCACACTTCCCTAATGTAAGTGCAAAATTCTTCAACTTAACAACAACTATTCGCGCTTCTCACAAAAATGAAAAAAAAAACAGAACAACAAAACTTTGTGAGCGCAGTGCTACTCAACGCTGTTAAAATACTCATCATTACTTTCTTACAAAACGCTGCAACGCTGTAATGTCAACGCTGGTAGTGGAAGTAGTCTGCTCCACATTGTCTCCGCCAAACGTACAGACGAGCCACCAACAAGCAGTCCAGAAATTTATTTTTGCTGGTACCTTTTGGCGTAGCTTCTCATGCTCCAACTCGCTCTCTCTCTCTCTCATTTACTGTTAAGTTGAATATGCACATTTTGTTGTTACTCATCTTGTTCGTATTTGCGATGCTGTAAGCTCATACGAAGCGTGACAGCTGTTTGTTGTTTTTCTTTTTCATTCACAATTTCTTTTCGTGTTTGTTTTGTTTTCTTGTTTCTTATAGTCACGATGTGTTCGCTGTATAGCAATACCGTTACTGTGTGAATTTTTTGGTTCTTTTTTTTGTGCTTTTTCCGTTACAATTCGTTCGTGAGTTAGATGCAGTTGTTGTTTACTGATTGCACTGCTGCTGCTGCTGAGCGAATTGCATTTACACTCTCTCCAGTGCAATTCTATCTACTATTTGCAGCTTCAAGCTGTTATTATTTTGCACGTGGTCGCCCCCTCAGCTGAGTGCGCGTCTAAGGCAGCTGCTTCCGGTTTCCATGCTTTCTTTTATTCACCACCTCTCTCAACTGCTTTTTTACTTTCACCACATTACTCAGGTTGCACCTCTACTGTATTTAACAGTTTAGCCGCCGCCGCCATGTAATAGGCTTTACTCACCACGCTTTAATCAATGCTCGTTGCTTAGTGTGACCGAGCGTCTTTTCTACTTTTTCGCGCACTCACACCCGCCGTAGTGTACCCTCTTCACCCATCTTGCGTTTGCTGACGCGAAAAGCGGCTTAAAGCATTCGCCGGTCAGCAAAACAGTTTGCCTTACAGGTTTCAGGTTTTCTTTGATCGGGAATCTGTGAAGATTTTCTTTTTAATCGCTTTACTTATTCACTGCTTCGCTTCTTTTCATTGTGTTTGGGTTTGTTTTTTTTTCTTTTTGATTTTTCTTGCAGCACAGAAAAGCCAGTGAACTGCCTGCTTACCTCCATTTAATGCTGAGCTACCACATTTCCTAGTTTTGCAACTCTGAATTTTTTGCTTCATTTTTTATTTTTTAATATTTTCTTGTTAAATTTTTTTTTTTTTTTAATTTTGTTTTCATGATGTAAGCATGTTTCATCAATCGATTGCACTATCTGATTTGCCCATCAGTAGTGCTTGCGGCATTGCATAGATTACGCAAATTACTTGTGTAATGGAGCAATTAAAGTTTAGTTTACGACTTACAGTGGCAACTTGCACCAGTGAAGTGAGGAAGTTAATTTAAAAATGATGGGCTGTGTACACCCTGCAACGAGTTTTACTACATGAAAATAGTTATTATATCATTTGGTGGAAATTGATTTACAGACTCCGTTGTAGTAGAAATGTTTGTGCATGGCTCATCTGCCCGTTACTTTTACTCTCTGCATATAATCGGTATTTGGGCACATAGACCACCCTATATTCTAACCCTATATGTTGAATTTGGGTGCATGTGGTCCATCACACAAGTTTGAAGGTCGGTAATTTGAATGAGGGTTATGTGATGTGAAATTTGGTTGTAGTGGTGATTTACTGTAATCTCAGACACCCTGTACCTACCTACTTAAAGCACCCTTTCACGTAGCTGTGAAACAAATGATTGATGTCGTAATGCGCTGATTAAGCTTTGGTTATTTCATTTCGAGCTTGAAACTTCAGAAAAGTAGGAGCTCGAAATTTCTTAAATTTTGTCTAGCCTAAATTTATGCTAAAAAGTATACACTTTCTCACTGAGTGATCACAGAGTGACCCAAGGTGTTGTAAGAATATGTTTCTACAAATAATTGGAAACATCTTGTAGGTGAAAATAAGATACAATTGTATTTGTGTAGTCTAAATGCATGCTTGAAAAAAATAACTGGGCTTATTGCTGCAGCACAGAGTGCCTCAGGTTGTTAAAACACGAAACTTAAAATTTTCCAGCAACAATTATCTCATACATTTATTTGGGCTAAGTTATTTTATTTATTGCTTGCAAATTGATTGCGAAGCGGGTATGTATTTTCAAGAATTTGAGTGGCCTAAATGTATGCTACAAAAATTTATGCTTTCTTATTTCTCGAACACAGAGTGACGTAGGCTGTTTAAAAATATGAAAATGAAATGAAAAAAATTAAAAAAATTAATTCAAAATTTCTGTTTCAAGCTACGTTATGTGCTATGTTACTCAGCTTTCCTTTTGTTAAACCGCTCCCTACATACTACTACTGTGTGCTTTCCAGATAGTATCGATTTAATCAGGCACAGAGCTTCTAAGGGCCATATGTTGGCGCCTAAGCATATGCTACAAAAGCGTCATAAATGAACATAAATATCATATGATTATGGGGGTTAGCATATTTGTGGGCGCACTAAAGGCATTCATTGGGTTTGTGGTGCGTTTTAGTTTTTTTTATTACTTGATTACTTCTTCTTCTTCTTCTTAGCTGTGAGTAGGGACTATTGAAATTGAGACTTTAATGTGCTCATAAATGGCGGTGGACATATAAAATAGGAAAAGTTTCGCGATTGAGTTAGTTGCTGACTGTGCACAAGTAAGCATTGGAAATATTTCTAATAATTATAAACATTTCCAATCAAACAGAAATTGAAGGAAAATATGTGAGAGCGGCTGTTTTTTGCAGGCTATTAACTAACCACTAACTTCCTGAAGCTGGCGCTGCTTTTGTATGCAGCGGCTGTACTGGCTAGCATCCTGTCCAAGACTTGGCCCGCCCAAGTAACTTTTGCTGCTTTTGTTGTTGTTGTTTTCTGTGGAATTTTCTCATACATACATATATTTACGTCAGCGCCTCCACTACTACAATCACATGCTCAGCATGAGCTAAGTTTATGCCGTCAGCTGCCAACTAGCTGCAATCAGCAGCCACCGACCAAGCAGCAGCAACAAAAAGAGCACAACAACAATCATCTTTATGGCAGCATTGTTAAGTAAAATTGCAGCAGACAGCAACATTTGCGCTCAACATGTTTTATTTGTTGTTGTAGAATGGAATTTTTGGCAAACAGGAATGTGAACACCTTCAACCCGCACGTGCCCCGCAAACACCAACAACTCAAAATACCGTCATGTGCTTGTCATTTGCAATGAGAGTTGGGTACAAAAAGTAGCAACAAAAACAAAAAAAAGAATGACCAAAATTGGGTGTGATTTATGTGCTTTGTGAGTTGTTGCGCCAGCGAAGCACGGGGTGCGCGCTACACACAAAAGACGAGCAGCAGCAAAGTTACGAATGTGCTCAAGCGCCTATTTGTAGGCAACATTGTGTGATGCTGCTGCTGTTGCTAAAAAGGATGTGAACAACGGAAGTGAATAGAAATTTTAGTAGATATGAGCGCATGTGTGTGTGTGTGTGTGTATGGGCGAGTGCCTGTGTAAATAAAATGTGATGCTAAAGAGGGAATGATAATAAATAAAAATTAGTTAGCTGGTAGCTGAGAGGAGCAAAAATGTGTGTTATTGGTATAATGAATATGTATGTGCTTAATATAAGTAAATATGTATATATGTATATGCATGTGCTTGTTGGGAGTGTAGATATATGTGCGCGTATATAGCTGCAATACATGTGCAAAAGTTCAGTGTTTAGCAAAGTGGTGAATGAACGCACTCGAACATATAAAATTAAGCGAAGTATCTATTGTTGTTATTGTTAATGTTTTTTTTTTATTGATATCGGATACTATGTAGCACAAAAAGGGCAAGTCAAAGGTTATTGCTTGCCAAACGTTAGTACGAGCTTTTGTTTGAAGTGTGTATGTATGTTTCGAGCACGCATTTTTCACGCACAACTGTAAAGTTTTTGGAATTTGTAAAAAGAAGTGCTCAAGGTGGAGCACGAGTGAACAAAGGAATTCTCAAAAATGTATTCCTAGCAACAAAAATAAAAATAATATCGTTTGGTAGAGTGCCAGACTCACTTACTGAGGCGCCTATGTAAGACATTTCGAGTGAATTTTTGCTATCAAAGTCACTCAGCATTGAATTTACATATCTGGCTTTCAGGATGACCTGCTAACATGATATAAACTCCCCATTTAATGGCAGCAAGTTTACTCGAATCGAAATTGGAATTCGAATCGAATTGAAATCGGAATTCACCTAATCGAGAGTACTTTAACCGAAATCGTAAATCGAATAAGGGTACACGAGACAAATTTGTAGTCAAATGTAAAAAAGACGTCACTTGAAATAGTGTCAAAAGTCACTTCATTCCGTTCTTACAGCATGCGAATAGGCCGAGTTGATATTTGGTAAGTTCTTTCATTTGACAGAAATCGGCCCAGTAAATGTTCAGATGTTTTTGCTATGGTAGAAAAAAGTTCTGAAAGTAGGATTCTGTGGGAAATTCATGGAAAAGATAAATGTTGACAGAGTGAAGGGAAATGTTGACATATGTACTAAGTCGTGGTGAATATCAATGGCAGAATTTTACGTTATTAAACTTGTGGTGAATATGAATGACAGTTTACGTTATTAAACTCTAAGAAATTATTAAACACGAAAAAATTAGAAAAAATCTAGGTCTTATGCAAATATGTATTTGCGTTTGAGACAGCAAAATCGAAAATATTTTTACACCGCAGATAATCTGTACGCCTCACTTTTTCTCACACCTTATAACTGCCAAAAATTTCACGGTAATTCCCTACCATCTGACACAAGCCTTATCATTAATCGTCAGGCAAACAGCATAACGTACTTTATCAACACTACGGTGGACTTTGTTTTTTTTAATAAATTAGTAAGATTTATTGATGCTAAATAGAAGTCATAATTTAGCTTTTAAGGCGCACTAACGGTATTAAAAGCAACAAGAAACGTTTTTTTTTTAAATTACGAGCTCCATACAACGTCAGAATAAATTCAACACTTTTTTCACCACAGTAAAGTACATTTTTGCAATACCATGCTAAAGAGTATTTTACTCTCCCTATCACACGCGCTCATTTAGTCCCGAAACACGCTACACCAAAGCGAATATGCCACATCAACGTTCACCTATTCGCCACGTATTTGCTGCTCAGCACGAGTGTTTGACAAAAACAAAAAAGAATTCATAGAAATCGGCTGCCGTTAGTTTACATGCTCTTCTCAAAAATTTTTGTTGTTTTTTATTTTACCATTAGTGCTCTTATAGCATATTGTTTTTGCAAAAATACGTGGCGAAGTCAAAGTCTAACGTGAACGAATACTAGCAATTGTGGGCGAAATAAATGAGCGGCGCACAACAAAGCAAAGCAAAAATTTGCAACAGCAACAACAATATGTAAGTAAGAGCACATAGTAAATGGAAAAATATGCCGGTCATGTTGTTGTTGTTGCTTTTGTCCTATTATAGTTTTGCCTGTCAGCAAATGTTGATGTTGATGATTGCAATAATGTTGATGGCGTTGGCGATGACGATTGCGATGGTGTTGATGATAATGATGTTGCTGACTGTTGCGGTTTTGTATTTTTGTTTGTTTCAAGCAATATTTGTGTATGGTTGTTTGTGTGTGTTTGTTGCATTTTCATTCAAAATGATTTTTATCGATCGATCAACTGTGCTGGTAGCTCCCTGGCTGGCTTGCTCATGTTGAGTGAGTCAGTAAGTTGAGGCGCCAGCGAGTTAATTATGACTTCGTTATGTAGGTGAGCATGGTAAAAGTGGGTGAGCGTGTGGGTGGTCGGGTGGTGCGATTTGGATGAGTCGTCGTAGTGGGCGTGCATTCGTGCGCGTGTTTGTGGTGTTGAGTGGGGTGGGTCATGTGTGTGTGTGTGTGTAAAATTTTGTTGTTTATTGCTGGTGTTGTCGGCAAACGCCTTTAATGTAAATATTTGTTCGAATATGTGGATGTGTGTGTATATTATCTACACATCCCCACGCATTATTTTGCTATTATTTTTTGCTACATTTTGATTGAGTTATTGCACACGTGAACTTCCCGTCGGCTTTTGTGTTGCGGTTACAACTTGCAATTACTTTTTATTGCATTTAATAGATAATAATTTATTTTTGTATAAATAGTATTATATGGCACCAGGTATGCATTTTACTTAATTTCATAATATGTACAATATAATGGCATTTTTGTTAATTAAAGTATAGATAAAAGCATGCTTTTAAATCACTATGATTTGCACGAAGGATACATTTCGTATACATACATATACATATGCATATGGGTTATTCGATAAAATTTCTGTGGTAAGACGAAATAAACGCCAAAGTGGAGTTAGGTAAAAATTTAATTTATGTACAGAAAAGCAAGACGATACGTGTTTCTTGGCAACGCTTTCATATCCAGCCTAACGAAAAAAACTTGGTCAGATGGATTTGTCGATGTTCAGCTGATCCGAGATCCAACTATCCATGCATATACATATGTACATATTCTTTCTTAATGCCATTCGCTGACAACCAAACACAATTCACTTATTAGATAACTTTAATTCAAGACAGAAATCTTTTTTTTTTTTAAATCCAGTTATCTATAAACGAAAAAAATCGATTATTAAGTAATCGCTGCTCCCCACTAGACGTCACATCCCTAGTTACTAAGCTATCGAAGTCTCACTGTATCCCTGTTGTTGTAAAAAAAAACATATTTCCCGTAGTGTTAGAGGAGTAATGAGAGAGTCACTGACACCATCGTTCCAATGCGAAAACCTAACTATCGTGGGAACTCTATACCATATGATGTGACAGACCCTTTCTTAATTCGTTCTAAAAAAAAATTAGCTAATGTTTGCAAAAACTAATTGAGTTTAAAAGCAATCCGACGGTATCTAAATGATTTTGATTTCATTAGAAAAAGTGGCTTAAGTTAATTTAATGCTTCAATTCATTAGCAATATGTCAAATTGTAGTAAATATTGAGCAAAATTTAAATGAAAATCGATGGAGTGAGTTAGTAATGGGAATAACAATCCCGAAATGTTGCACGGCTCAAGAAATCGGGAAATGCTGCAAGCCCATTGGTCAACAATTTTTTTAATTTACGTAAATGGCCATTTTTTACTCAGCTACATAGATAAAAATTGAATTTGAAAAAAAAACATTTGATGGAAAAAAACTAAGTATGCAGAAAAAATTATAAACGCCCACAATTTTGCTTGATTTCTCACAAACGCTTAGCTCACATTCAATTTACGAAGAAAATTTGTCAGTGAGATTTTACAAAAACTGTGGAGTACAAAATTTGATCGAATTTTATAAATGGCAGACGGTCATTCACGAAATCCCGAAATTCGTGTATACCGTATATTTTTTGCTATCTCTAGCGAAACTAATATTGAAAAGTAATCAACTTTAATGCAATGAATTCCAGTAGAGTATGTTTGAATAATATTATTAAGGGCTAAAATGTAATGGAAACTGAAATGTATATTAACATTAGGGTGCTGCATTTTCGCCGAAAATTTTTTTCGGTGTCCTACTTGAAAATCCGAGTTGGTGAAAGCAATATTTTGAAAGTGTGGCCTGGCAGTAAAAAATTTTTTGGTAAATGTATGTGAAATGGGCTGGGAGAGAGTTTTTATTGTCGCATATGGTCAAGAAGTTGCTGTTATATAAGTTCCAGCTGCAGAGATATATTTTCCATGTCTGATGTATGACAAGACGAAAAAAATCAGTTAATTTAGTGGGCATCATTATTTTATTAAGAAACTTTTTGAAGTTGTGGAAAGTACAGTGAGAAAAATGTTGCGCTGAAACTGACACACCCTAATGCTTTATACATATGCATATTCCAGCACATACTTAAGCGCATAAATTTCAGAAGCAATGCGCCATATAATTGATTTAGTGTCAATGCCATAAGCACTTAATTATACTCAATTTATGAAAACATTTAAAATCAAAATAAATCATGCGAATTAAAAAAAGAGTGCAGAAATAGCAAAAAAAAAGTGGTAAATGAGGACATACATGCAAACATGTATGTACATATGTATGCGTGAATATTTATGATTTATTTTTATATTATTATGACTTCGTTATTTCAGCCCCACTCATTATGGCTGCTCCTTGACTATACTCAATAGATATTCTAATTGCTAAATATTTATGAGTGCTTACACATATTTACACACATACATATGTATATAAGGTTTATGCTACCATAAAATTGTCATAAATATGTACATATGTATGTATGTTCTCTGTTGATGTGCCATAAATGTCCCATAGAAATAGGGAGCTAAATATATGTCGATTAATCTACTAGATATTTTCATTAAGTGGCATAAAAATTCATTAAAACATAAACATAAAAATGTTTGCAATAAAATTTTATTCGAAAAAAAAAGTTTAAATCTTTATTTTATTGCCCCATAAAATTTAGTATGTTTATAGCTGTATCTAAAATGAATCTATTTTAGAAGGAGAAAAAAATAATAAAAAAATTAAATTAATTGAAAAAAAAAATATAACAAAAAAAATTAAATAAACATTTAAAAATAAAAATATTAACATTAAAACTTCGTCTATAAAATAAAAATTAAAAAAAAAAAATATTACGATTAAATATATGCCGATTAATCTACTACATATTTTCATTGAGTGACATAAAAATTCATTGAACCATAAACATCAAAATATTTGCAATAAAATTTTATTCGAAAAAAATTTTTTAAATCTTTAGCTGTAGCTTTATCTAAAATGAATCTATTTTAGAAGGAAAAAAATTTGTGAAAAAATAACAAAATTAAATAAAAAAAAAATAGAGTAAAAAAATAGAAAATAAAAATTCAAAATTAAAAATATTACGATTAAAACTTCGTCCAAAAGAAAAATGGAACCTTTTTTGAAAATAAACATTTAAAAATAAAAATATTACCATTAAATACATGTTGATTAATCTACTACATATTTTCATTGAGTGACATAAAAGTTCATTAAAACATGAAAATAAAAATATTTGCAATAAAATTTTATTCAAACAAAAAAAATTTTAAATCTTTATTGCGCAAGTATGTAGCTTTATCTAAAATGAGTCTATTTTAGAAGGAAAAAAAGTAATAAAAAAAAACAAAATTAAATTTAAAAAAAAAAAAAAAAATTTTAAATAAAAAATTTAAAAATAAAAATATAACCATACAAATTTCGTCACAGTAAAAATGTAGTCACTTTGTAAGCAGCTGAAACCCTCTTAAGCAGCGGCATATCTCTAATGAGGTCGGCTAAGCAATGGTTGTAGTCCCTCCCCCTCTCCCACCTGGAAAAATTTAGCACCCGAACAAGTGCACAATAGCGTATCATCAAATTGAACAATAGCGCGACCTGTCTGCCGCAAGAAAAATAAGAATCTAAGCAAATCCTGCATGGCGAATAAGCAGCAATAAAACAAAATAATAGAAATATGAAAAGAAATGAAACAAGAAAAACGCTCAAGAAATTGGGACAAGGTTGTGCGCCATAACCTTGCCATATTAGTGCCAACGACAGCTGCTTTCAACAGCAGGAACAGCCAAGCTACCCAACTTGGAGAAGGAAAACATTGCAGCGCCACTTTTTGTTGTTAATTTATAGCTTACTCAATTGAGCGTGCTTTTTGTTTTTGCAAAATTTTTATAGTCCGTGTCTGTTTGGGTTGTTTTTGTGGTATTTCATTTAAACGCGCTGCTGGCAGGTTGTATGCATATGAGAGTGGTGTTGTTGTAGTATTTTATGGCGAAACAACAACAATAACAATAACGGTAAATGAACAGTTACTTATGTCACACACCGTAAACGCTCTACGCGGATTTTCGTTTGACACCCCAGTGTGGTAGAGTGCAGCAAGCCATAAAAGCCTTTTTTCCATTGCTTTCACTTCACACTTTATGGTGCGCGTAGCATATTTTAAGGCGCTCAAACACTGCTTTATAGCAGCACCTTGTACTTCATAATTTTTTAATGAACCATGTTTAAATTAATTGCTTCATTTAATGTCAACGCGCAAGCTGCGCCTGAAGAGACGACACCAACGCGCCGCACCACCACCAGCACCACACCACCTGCGCTTGCAACACAATTTTATAGCGTTGGGGACAGATTTTCTTTAATTTCAGATTTTATGTAGTCTCTATTTTGACCAAAAGGAAGTGGTAATGAAAGCAAATTCTTATGAGCACAATAGTATGGGTGAAAAGGTTATGATAATTAAATGCAGACAGCAGCGCCATCCGTCGGCAAAAAACAAACAATCAGGAGCATTCAAGTATTGTAAGTTGACGGCTTTTAATAGCGTTTTATTGCTTTTTAAGTGCAAGTCAAATGATTTTTTTTGCAACTGCTTTTCATTTATTTTCCTTTTATATTTTGCAGTGAATTTTTCGCACTCACATCTCAACCAACACTTTTGCTTTCAACATCCGAAAGTACGAGAATTAATTTCTTTCATTATAGTGTAAGTACTCGAAAAATAAAAAAATATTTTTAATTATTCATAAAAAAGGTTGTAAATAAAGAAATGCTGAAAGTCAGCAATGTGAAATGTCATTTAAGCGGACAAAGTGTGGAATTACTGCGAAGTACGAAGGAGTAAATAACGATGTGAACTTAAGATTGTCGCACGAGAAAGGGTAAGTATAGAGTATAAGAAAGCATAGCGAAAAAGGGAGCAAAGTGGTTGGAGCTGGCTGTTGGTCTGTTTGTAAGTAGTAATGAAATTGTACAGCAATAAAGGTGAATGAATTTTTGAAAGGTAGCAGAGATTTCAAAAGTATATGAAGATGATGAAAATGTGAAAATAAATCAGAAGTGAAGTAGCTAAAAAAATCAGAAGTGGAATATTTAAAAAAATCAGAAGTGGAATACTAAAGTTTAAACATAGTATAAGTATTATATTTGAATACCACCATGTGACAATTGTAATAAAACCTTTTTCTAAGCAACCATGGGAGTTTGAATAACTGTCACAGGCTGTCAAAAAAAGAATGGCCGCTCTACGAACAATCAACAGCGATTTTATTTAATCTACTGTAGTAAAATTTGCATTCAGCTTAGAACATAAATTTAGTTGCTTTTAAAAAAGAAATAAATCAGAACTGGAATAATTTAAAAATAATTCAGAAGTGTAATACTAAAATTTTATAATTATAAAGCAAGCGAAATGTATAGACAAATAGGGAGATCTATGGCACATTGTTCAAAGATATCATTTACTAGAATAAATCTTCTGGCGTGCTTAGGTAGAGCGTTTTCACGAAAACTTTTGACAGTATTAAGCATAACTTAGAGCTGACTAAGTTTGTACTGAAATAAAGAAAAGCAAGCGATTGATAGTCCATAGATCAGTCAATTTAAATTACTTTAGTAAAAAATTATCTCAAAGCAAACATATTTTCAAGCCGACCTTTAAGTACAAGTTTTGGTTGAATTTGCTCATTTAAAACCATAAGACTTTTTCCCAATTATAGTTCCTACAAGGAAAATAAAATTTTCGAGAACCATTTTTTTCAATTTGGCTTTAATTTCAGTTTAATGTTTCCTCAATTATCTACTTGAATTTTAAATAATTTTTATCTGCCAAAATATGGCGGTGCCCTTAAAAATTTTAAAAATGTAGCTTTCCATCTAAAACTAGATTAAGTAGAGCTTTAGCTGTCAAGTTGTTGTCAGCTTTTGTCACCTTTGTTAGAGAGCACCACAGTTTGTCAAAAAAAAAAAAAATTAATCAACATGGCGCCTAGTTTATGAGCAAAATATGTTGATATGCAGTTTTATGATATAATTTACAAATACAATAACAACAACAATAGCCACCAACTGAGCCAACATTAAGTTGGGGGGGTATACGCTGTAAAAATTATATTCACTTGTTTACTTAGCATACATTTAGGCGGCGCAGCATGTAACAAAAAAAAAAGAAATAAAAAATGAAACATAGAAAATTAAAAAAAGAAAAAAAGAATGTACTAAACAGCGCGCACAAGCACACCCTCACAGCTTTAAGCATACTTTATAGCGCTTTCACGCGCATTTCCTTTCATTTTTTCCTGCTTTTCATTTGTTTCCATTTCTACACTTCCTTTACGCTCGCTTGCCACCGCCGTCGCTCACAACCTCTATTGATGTCATTTACCTTTCGTACAAACAGCTGCACAAACTTGTATTTAGATGAGCGTTTGTCCCCTACCAAACATAGCGCCAACGTGCTCATTTCTAAAAAGGGGACGTGGGGAGGGGAGCAGTTACTGCCAATGTAGTGTGAGGCATGTTAGGTAACGAGGACATTTGTGCGCCAACAACTAACTATGCCAACAACAACAGCAACAAGAGTTTCTACATGTAAAACTATAAAACGTCGACTTGTATACTTAAGCTACTGAAATCAAGCTTTGTGTGCGCCTAAAAGTATGCAAAGCTGCATAACAAATAGGACGCTAGCGGCGTCGACGCTATATCAACTTTGCTGCTTACACTAACATTCTTTTAAATATCGTTTCATCATCTACACACACACACTCCGCACACTTTGCCACCACGTCCTTACAGCTTTTGTTGCTTTTCATCGCTCGTCGGCGTTGGCAGCAGCGACATTATACAAAGCTTCAAAAAGACTTCAGCCGTCAGTTTACCTGCTTTGCTACCTACTTTTCTTATGCGCTTTCAATTGAGCAGCTACACTTTTGCCATATTTTAGGCGCGCACATAAATAAAAATGATGAAATGCTGTCGGCGCTTATAAAAAATTCTTTTAAAAGTTTGTGAAGTGGCAGTGAAGCTTGAGAAGAAATAATCAAAAAAAAAAATAAATGAATTTAAAAGAATTACGTCAACTTTTTGATGGCGCGCGCTAGTAGATATGTATTAATCAGTTAACTTTGCCTACTTTTCGGCGCGCTCACAAGCTTTCATGCTGTTTTTGTGCTTTGTGTGCTATTTAAGGGGATTTTAGGCGCATTGCCAAAGAAATATTTAAGTGCAAAGTTAAAGTTTATAAAATAAAGTCAATTTTCACAGTATGCGCCGAAATTTATTTATTTTTATTAGCTTTGTGATTGGATTTATATTTATGGGGCAGCAGCGGCGTTATTGGTCTGGTTAGAAAAGATTTATTTTTCTAAGCAAATAGTGGCAATAAATATTATTCGAGACGCGCAAGAAATTGTTATTTTAACCCATTTAGCAACAAAAGTTTTATCCATTCCTTTATTTTGTCATTACTCTTCTTCGCTTTCTGATAGCTCATAAATCAATTTTATGACCGTTACATTGGCTGAAATTGCTTCAAATATTTTTTTTATCGGAAAAAGGACAAACTTTCATTTCGAAAAAACTAAAATGAACTACAACTTTAAACTTTTCAATCCTTAAATCGTCCTCTTACAAGAGCCTCATCTTTCTAACTTCATTCAATTAAACACAGCAACAACAAGTATAAAATTCCTCTCTCTCTTTCTTCAATTTACTCATTGCCTATTAAATAATTGACCACCTGCCATAGAAGCTTTCATCAATAGTTTTTAATCTTTAAACGAATTAAGTGAAAAGAAAAGAGAAACTAAATTCCAAATCATTCATTTCTGGCGCACACTTTCCCATTCAAGCTGCCAACTCAGGTTCGTTCTCAACTAAACTTTCGTGATACAACAAAAATACACACACTGATTGGTTAAATTGATTTCAGTTGAACACTTCTACAAAATGTATTAAAGCGGCAGCGGAAGCGTTACAACAACAGCAACAATAACTACAGTAGCCGCATAAGCCACCTTTTTCCAGTTATATAAGTGCAATAATAATTTAATTAAATTCTCAAGACTTGCAATATATTTTTCCACATTCCTCGTAAGGACGCCTGATGAGCGAGACAAGCTGAGAAGAAAAGGTTGAACTAACTGCAAGGTGGATTGAACTTTATTGATTGCATGTGAAAGAGGCATGAGACAAAAAAAATGCGACTGTGTGGCGATTATGAAAAATTTATATTTTATCAAATGCAAAAAAAAAAAAGAAAAAGTAAACAAAAAAACTTGTTTTACTTAGCATGGGGTCGAATTGGAACTTAAAAAGAAAATTAAAAAGATACAAAAAAATGTTTTCGCTTAACTTTATAAAAAACAAGAAGAAAAAGATTTAAAACAAATTTTAAAATCTATAAAAAAAAACATGTTCCCCTTAACATGGATAAAAATGGTACTTTATAAAATGAAACACTAAAAAAAAACAATTTTTTAAAAAAGAAAAATTAAAAATAAACAAAAATTACAAAAAACAAAAAACTTTCCCTGTATTTTATAAAAACAAGACAAATTTTTTTTTTTTAAATTTAAATTAAATATTTAAAACTAAATTTATTCCCCTTAACATGGATAGAATTTGTATTGTAAAAAAAGAAATACTAAAAAAGCTAATTCTCTCCTGAACTGGGGTGGCACTTAAAAAAAATTCAAAAACAAAAAAAATAAATTTTTACAAAAATTGTTTCTCCCGTTAACTTTTTAAAAAACACGATAAAAAATTAAAAAAAAAAATGTTGCCTTTAACATGGATGAAATTGGTACTATATAAAAATAAATACTAAAAGGGCTAATTTTCCCCTGAACGAAGGTGGAACTTTAAAAAGGAAAAAAATTAAAAACCAAAAAAAAATTACAAAAAAAATTAAAAAAGAAATTGTTGAGGGAAAAAAAAGGATTAAAAAAACATGTTTAACTAAAAAAAAAATTTTCCCAAAAACTGACAATATTAATTCGCTTAGAATTATTGTTAACTGGTCTCGAGCTTGCTCATAACTTACAAATTTTTAAATAAAAAAAATGTTTCCCTTGACATGGATCAAATTTGTACTTTATAAAAAGAATCACTAAAAGGGCTTATTTCCTCAACTGAGGTGGAACTTAAAAAAGAAAAATTTAAAAAACAAACAAAAATTACTAAAACAATTTTTTTTTAATTTTTTCCCCTTAACTTCATAAAAAACAATAAAAAAAAATTAAAAGACAATTTTTTTTCTCCTTTATATGGACAAAATTGTTAGTTTATAAAAACAAACAAAAATAAATAATTTTACTCTCAAAGCGGTGGAAGTACACATTTCTTTACAAAAAGAAAATTTACAAAAAAAAAATTGTTTCTTTTTTTTTAACATGGGATAGATTCTGTATTTAAAAAGAAGGAATTAAAAAAAAAATTCTCCTTTCAAATGTTAGCGAAATCCAAATTCTTTAAAGAAAAAATAGAGAAATTGAAAGCAAAGATAAATAAAAATAGGATGGAATTTTACTTTAACATAAAAAAATTTACAAAAAAAAATTATTTAGGTGAAGTTCGATTTGTAAATAAATAATTTATCAAAGGAAAGATTGATTTTTAGGGGTTTAGAATCTGTAGGGTGTCACTTAGAAAAATAAATGATTAAGTCAGAAATCGAAAAAAAGTTTCGCTTTGATTTTCATTTGAGAAGAATTAGTGAATTTTTAAAATTGATTGATTCGAATTTTTTAGTTTATTACGAATTTCGACCAAGAATATGTTTTCATTTCAACTAGTAAGGTTTTTTTTAATTCAAAAATAATTATAAAATATTTATATTTTTTTTTTAATTATTATTCTTGTCCTTGAACACATTTATAGCCAAGCATACATTTTGTATTTCATTTCAATTAGGTTTTAAGCGAAAAAAAGTGTAACCCACCCTAATATAGAGCATAGCAAACATAGATAAATATTTATAATAAAGGTAAAATTATGCCGTTGCAGAAGTAAAGGTCAAACACGCACCATATAATTTCAATGAAAAGCGTGTGTAAACAGCGCATTAGTATTCATGCAACCAGCACACGTCTACTGCACAGCTGCTGTTTATCGACTATCGATATCAATGCCTCACAGCGCGCGTCTATCAGCACTTTCACACAGCATTAATTGAATATTTTCGTGGTTTGAACTCATTAAAATTGTTTCAACGCAGTTTTCGTTGCATAAATGCATGTTCACAGTATGTTTTTGTTTATTTATTATTAAGTAGCTGTTAACATTGTTTTGCCTTCCAGCATGCTTTAACATACTCGCTCGTATGAAGTCAACGCTGTTGTTGCATGACGCGCTTAAATTAACACAATTGAATTGAACTGCAATTTGCTTTTAACATTTAATTTAATCATTTCAATTGTAAGTTGTTAAATAAAAAAAAAAACTATTTAAGTGATGATGCAAAGACTTGTTTCCTTGTTGTTCACTTAAATATTCCCCAACATACATATCTAACACTTTTAACTAGTTTTATCACCATTGCAGCACTTTGCACTCAATCAACACTTGGCGCACACACACACAAAGAGACGTGAGCTCAAAACTTTTGCACAACTACCTACTTGTAGAAAAGCATGCTTGTAAAAAATCACGTGACTAATCTCTAAAGAGAGCGATCCGGAATCGATTCCTCTAGTCTACAGTTGGCTATAATACAATTTCTGTAGCATACTTATAGGGATGTAAGTAAGTTTGAGTTTTTGTAGCATACTTATAGGAGTTAAAATACCCATTTATGTAGGTGGACAGTGGATTGGTCCCTTCGTACCTGTTTGGACATGCTCAAACAAATGTGAACAGTTCAGCCCATAAAAAGTGCTCATAACAGGTATTAGTCGCATACTCATTTACGACTCGTCTCGGACTGTTCGTAGACTAATCACATTTTTTGCAGGGATGCTAGCAACAACAACAACAACTAGTGTATACATATGTATAAATGATAGAGCAAATAGAAATGGTAGCAGCAATATATTATATGGCGTAAAGAAGAAAATCGAAAAGTAATATTAAAGCAGTAAAACATTTTAATGAAGAAATAAACTTCATGTTGATCCGTACATTGTGCAATGTTCACTCTTATTTATTTGCGCAAGAATAGTCGTATGTTGCTGGAGAGAAATTAAAAAAAAAACACGTTGAAAGCAGATAAATGGCAAAGTTGACACAAACTGTCAGCAAGCAACCTTTAAGGCAACGTATTTATATATTTAATCTGCTTGTAGATGTCGCTGAGTGTCAGTTGGTGCAGGCATGTGTGCGCGGCTGCCACCAGTGTGTGCGGAGGTGAGTACTCTGCAGAAATTTTAAAATTGATTTCATTAATTTGCGCACAGATCCAGTTGTTAGTTACTTTTACTAGGCGAAGCGTTATTCTATATATTCGTTAAGTCGTTTTATTTCATATCATGTATCATAAACTTTTTACCGTTGAGACTTTTTATTACACTTTTATTGTAGTTTTTAGTTGGAAGAATCAAGTGCACAAAATTTTTTAATTCAAGGCAATTTCTTGTTACACCTTTCTTGATTTCAAGCGAAGATTAAGCGAAACTTTAGCAGTAAGTTTCCCAAATTCTGGAAGAAGTTGGAGCTTCAAACAAAATACGCATCCGCATTTCAAAAATTCTCCTAAACTCAAAAATTCTCCGACTCATTCAAATTAATTTGCATACTTTTAGGCGCTTGCTTATATTTTCCAACTATCTATTTAATAGTAAATGTGTGTAGTAACCGACATAGCTTTTGCTCTACTGAAAATGAATAAAATCTTTAGTGCAGCCAATTGAGTGGCAATCGTGCGTGAATTCTAATTTGATTAACGCTTATAAAAGGCAAATAAAATAAATAATAATGCTTAACTTCTAAAGCATACGTTTTGGCGTTGATTTTGATACGAGTTATTTAATTAATCAACATCACTACTGCGCATACTTATCGATTTTCGATACTTACATATCTACACACATACAGCTGTTGCGTGCCATTCCTTTTTTTAATTTATATGCAGCTTAAATTTATATTTTTAATGAAATAAGTGAATTACTGAATATTAAAAGAGATTAGTCGCATAGCAGTAACATCGAATATAGCTTTATAACCATTAGCGGCGGTACGAGCATTTTGCCAAAGCATTGAAGAGGTGGATAAATACACATAAAAGACGCAGTGAAGAATTTGTGTGAAGTATAAAATCAGGAGTGGGATATGCCAACACTTTTTTAGCACAACGCGCATTTGTTTCCTTCAAACTATAAAATGTATTAATTAATTGGTTATTTATAACCACAAAATTTAAGTGCCTTTCCGCATCATTCATTTTGACTTATTTAACTAGTATATCTATTGAACTGCTTAGTTACACTCCTAGCAAAATAGAATACCAGGAAAGTAGCTGTATCAACATTCCTACACGCTCCATTTGTTGTCAATTTGAACGCAATACATAAATTCCAACACCTCAAGTGTCACCGCAAGAGCTATAATTAACATAGATTCCTAGTTTATTGATGTATTACAGCACAATAGCAACAATGTGCCACATGAATACATGTACAACAAAACACTTTAATAGGCATATTGCTTAAATAACAGCAATGACAATAACTACAACAAAATCAAATAGCTAACACCTGCTAAATAACTTTGGCAACCATTAAATTATGTTGACAAGGCTCGGCAGCTCGTTAACCAAAATTCCCAACACGCTCATTCGTCACACAGTCAGTCAAGTCTTTTAGCTCATATGACACACACTAATAAACAAGCAGACAGTCAACTGATAATGACAAATTAAATGGTATTTAATACAAAGTGCCAATATACATACATACGTGCGAGAAAGACGCAAAGGAAGCACAGGATAAAAGGCATATGTATGTATGTTTTTAATTAAATTTTCGAAAATATTTGTTTTGAGTATAAGCTTGCACATGAACAGCCAAAGTCAGCTAACTAAAATATGTGTAGTTTTGAAATTATGCACGCTACGACATTTTTGAATTCAATAGCGATGGAACTCTTTAGCCCACTTTGTAAAAGTTCTTGTCACGCATCGAGTAAGGGCTTTGCTGAAAGCAAAGGTACACTTCAGCGCATATAGGCGTGCAATATGTTTTCAAATATAAATGAAGATACATTATTAACGAAGACGCAAACATACTAGGGATGTTACGGAAGTGAATTTACTGCAACCGATGACGGATTTTTTAAGGGAATCGGAAGTCGGAACAGGGAACAAGTAAGAAATCGAGTTGAAGGTGTGTTGAATAAAATAATAGCAATTATGTATCATGGTGAAATAACTTCTGCTGCGTTGAAATTATAGAAAACGTCAAATCAAATTCACCTAATAGCTGTCAAAATTTGTAAATAAAGGAACTTTGTCACAGTGTGACACAAATCTTTTCCATTGGTCGATTTCTATTATAAATGCGATTAGTCAAAGTCGAAACCGACGCCGCAATCGAAAGTTCCCACATTTCGCAAATTATATCGAATCTCTGTAACATCACTAACAAATTTGTGTTAGGTGAGTATGTTTATGGTTAAACATTATGTTACAATGCAGTACAAAATTGAGGCGTACATTGGGCGTGTAGATAAGGTAAATGGGGTTGGTATTAAGTGGTGTGAAAATTATAGCATGCCCTCGTTTGTGGGAAAAAGACGAGCAAGGTGGGTAAACTAATTTAATGAGAACGGCATGTGATGCAAAATAAATGAAGGTTTGTAAGCACGAAGTTTTGCAGGAGGAAGCGCTTTTCAATGAACGAAAAATTACAACAAAAATTGATAAGATACACCTACAATGACGGCTATCTCAAGGTCCCGGCTGGATTTAAAAAGGGGGATGTTAAGGGAAATCAAATTCAACGAAGAATCACTCTTGTCAAAAAGTGCTTTAGGAATTAGTAGCCAATTTTGAGGTAGTATTCTCTCTCTATCAGACTCCCATTATACTTTTGATGATGCAAGGCTAAGGATCATGGATGATATCTAAGGAAGATGAAAGCTCTACGGAGGATTGATGGGACTTCCTACCATGTAAGCGGCGAGTATCGAAGGATAAGTTTAGCCGTGTCATCCAACTGAAATAGTTTTTCCACTCAGCTTTCTTATTTCCAGCAGCCATGTATATTGGTCATGTGAATTTTGCTCTTTGCCGCTTTAGGGGTTAAAAGGCTTTCGCTCCAGTTGAACAGACGACAAGAAGCAGGCCGACCACTGCGACAGGCGCTACTCAACTAACCTAGTAAGCCAACAGCAGCCTGACCGACTAGCAATCCAATTAAAAATTTAATTGGCACTGAGATGAGCTCAAAATCGCTGCCGTCTAACAAACCGAAACGCTGTACAGAGGAGATGTTGCAACAATTTATTGTGCCAAGGAGGGATTCCGAAGTGCGGAGCTTGTTTGTTGCATATGGAATTTTGCTAAACGTTTTCCTAACTAACCTCAAGTGAATAAATAATAAATAAATATGCGGGTCTGTAAATAGAAAATTCAATGCAACGACTTACCACTGGCATCCTGTTGTCCCGTTTGCTGTTGCTGCAGTTGTTGTTGCTGGTGTTGATGATGTATATTTGGTGCACAGAAGGCGCTCGAACCACCACCCGCTGTCATTGATAGCGTGGAATGAGGTGGTGGCAGCAGACCGCCAGGCGCCGCATGCGGTTGAGACGGTGCTGATGGTGACGCATAGATACTGGAACGATAGGTTGGAGGCGGTGATACAACTTCACAGCGTCCCGGTCCCACCACGCTAGCTGAGGGTGGCGGCGGTGGTGGTGGCCCATAGTGTGTAGGTGGCGGACCTTGATAGTGATGTGTTGGCGGTGGTGGTGGACCAGCAGTTGCGTGTGGCGGTGGACCACCATGCATGCCATGTTCACCACCAAGCTGTGAATATTGATGTGCGTGTGCGTGTGCATATTGGTGCTGATGGTGTACATGCATGCCGGCAGCAGCGGCTGCTGCAGCAGCTGGAGACATATGATGTGCATGGTAAGCGGCAGCCGCAGCAGCAGCAGCGGCAGCATAGGATGGTGGTGGCGGCCCATGCTCTGGTGCACCATGCTCAGTGTGTATACCCAGGTCGGCTGCATGATACATGCCAGCTGCGCTAAGCGCTTCCGGCAAGGTAGTGCCGACGGCTGTTGGTGGTGGCGGTGGTGGTGGTGGTGGTGATGAACCTGCTGTTATTGGGGAAAGAAGTTACAATTTAGTACATGGAAAGACCAAACTCAGCGCGCTTTAACTTACCTTCACCTGCACCTGCACCAGCACCTGGCGGCAACATGCTCGAGAGCGCACTTAGCGGCGTATAGGATTTTGGTGGATCAACAGAGTTGGGACGCAGCACACGCTCTTCGGTGACACTCGATTGCACGCGATATTGCATCTTACAGTAGGCTTCCTGACTTGAACCCGTCGTGGAGTTGACGTACACACCCGTTATTGTCACATCAGTGTCTTGCACAATAACCACACTGGATGAGGTTGGCCGACTGGAGTCCTTGGCATCTTTTGTGCTGCCCGAATCACGAAAACCAGCTGTGGTAGTGGTGTCTGTATTAGTCTCTTTGGTTTCTTTGGAGTACTTGGAATCATTGCTCTCCTCATTCATATTCAAGGGACGCGTTTCTCTAGCGGTACCACTGGCGGTAGACGCGTTTGAGCTATTTGCTGTAGCTGATGTATTGGCAGTGGTATCGCCGCTTTCCCGCGCTGCGGTTGACTCTTCTGCTGTTGCTGGTGCTGCTGTCTTTAGCTCTTTCACTTCCTTTGCAGTGTCCTTGGACTTTTTAGCCGGTGTGGAGGTCTTGGCTTCGCCATCACTACTATCATAGCAGCCATAGGCAAGATTTTTGTCCAAATGGCGCTCCACTTCATATGTGGCCGCTACAATGGCGCTCGCATTCAGACTAGCCATACGCTTACGCGCCAAAATGCCCTTATAATCGCCAATGAGCTCTTCGCGTAGCATGCGCTTACGTTTTTTGGGCGGCTTGCGTGCCTCCAGCTTCGCTTTTTGTGCTTTTGTTTTTTCTTTGTCGGGCATTTTGGTTTCGTGTTCGCTTGCTGCGGAGTTTTCATCATTGTCAGAGATTTCAGTTTTTGGTTTGACCAATTTCTTTAGCGGCTTCTTGATCTTGGTGTACTTGCGCTTCACCCTGATAGGGTCTTTCTCTTTTTGGTTGTCTTTCTCCTTGCACTCTTTCGCTTTGGCAGCCTTACTACCAGAAGCCTCGTCATCTTTCTTCTCTTTCTCTTTTACTTTATCCTTCTGTTTCTCTGCCTCTTTTTCTTTTTTGCTTGCCAACTTTTTCAACCACTTCTTGCGCTTGAGCTTCAATTTGTCTATCTCTTCAGCCTCACTATCGCCGCTCTCCTCAAACTCCCAATGCTTGCCGAACCCACGACCGCCTGGTACATGGCGCAGCTCGCGCTTGGTTTCAACCTCTGGCTGCTCATCTTCGGATTCGGCTTTCTGCTGCTCACTCGCTTTACCACCATCTTCGGTCTTCTTCTCCTTCTTTACCTTAACCTTCTCCTCAGCGACGTCCTTTTCTTTCGGTTTGTCCTTCTCATTGTCCTTTTCGTCGTCGCTACCATCAACCGTACGTATTTTCGGTGGCAATTGTGTGGCTTTTGATAAGCCCAGCTCATAAGCTGTGCGCGACTCGTTCTCGTATAAACACTGCACCTTGGCCAGCGCATTCAGTGAAGCCATGCGATGACGTTTGGGTCCAAAATCAATCAACATTTTTCCATCTTCTGAGTCGCTGTCTGAGCTTGAAGACTCCGTTTGCACTTTACTGGGCGTCACTTTGGGCTTTGGCGCCTTTTTGAGTATTTTGCCTTTGACCGCTTTGAGTACTTTCTTGCTAATTAACGGTTTCTTTTTGTACACCTTTCGTGTCACCTTAACCTTGCCCTTGGCTTTTGCCTTTGGCGTAGTTTTGCCTGTTTTAGTGGTCTTCAGGTCTGTAATATCCTTTTCTTCAACTGTTTCCTCTGACTCATCGTCTTCTGGCGCGCTCTTACTTTCTCTCACTTCCTCCACATCATCTTTATCGTCTTCCGACTCTCCGTCTTTGTCGTTCGCTTCCGCCTCATCCGCTGCGCCTGCCTTTAACTTGCTCTTTTGCGCCTCCGTAACTGATTTGATCTTATTTTCCTCATCCGCGAACTCGCGCAAGTTTTTCAATGTCGGTAAAACCATCTTTATGTTATCCTCCTCTTCCGACCCCGATCTAAAGTCGTAAATGTCATCCTTTGCTTCAGCTTTGTCGGCTTTATCGACGACCAGCTTTTGCGTGAACTTGGATTTCTTAGCAAATATTTTTGCGCCGCCGGGCTTTATGGGCGTCACTTTGTACTTGGTTTGTAGTCTTTGTTTAATATTCGAGATGGGTTTCTTGCTTACCAGTGGCGTAGTGGAGCGCGCGCTTGTATTGCTGACTTCCTGTTTCAGTGTTTGTGGCTGCTCAGCTGTTTCAACTTGCGGCTTCTGCACCTCACCCCCGCTAGTCTTTTTGTGTTCCACTTCTTTGGGCGCACTTGCACATACCGGCATTTCTTCTAATTCCATTTGCACTACTTCCGTATTGGCATCTAATACTATTCTTAAGGTTTCCTCCTTCTCCACCGTGCCAGGCAGCATGACAGCTAACTGCTCGGCTTCTAGGGTATTGCACTTGTCCGTATTCTTTGGATTCGTTTTACATTTTTTCGGTGATGGTGTCTTCTTTGGCGTCTTTTCTGCCTTAACCTGCGCGGCATCCTTGTCTGGTGGCTCGGGTGGCTCTGCAGCTTTATCAGCCTTATCGATTTGCTCTTCAGCTTCTGCGCCGCCTAAAGCAGTCTCTTTTGTCTTTTCTTCTTCTTCGACGCCTACTTTTTTTGCGGCCTTGGCTTTTAAAGGTCGTTTCTTCAATGGAGTGCTCACTTCAGCGACCTTTTTAGCCGTTTTAGGCGCTTTGGGGCTGCTATCATTCGCTTTTTGTGCGCTCGCCTTTTTCTTCTTTTGATTTCCCTCCGTCTTATTGACGCGCTTGGCTGCAACTTTTTTCTTTGGCGCCATTTTGGCACCCACGCTTTTATTCGTTTCACTCGCAGGCTTTTGAGATTCTTCCGCTTTGGGCATCATTGTTGTACTAGCGTCCTTAGTGGATGCATTCGAGTTTTGTGTTTCCACTTTTGCGTTTAGAGATTCTTGAGTTTGTGATGTGACCCCCTCCGTGTGAGCTTGTTGTACTTCAGACGCTTGCGCTGTTTCCTTGCACTTCGCACCAACACTTTCTTTGACTTCTTCTCTGTCCTTCTCGTTGAGTTCTACTTTAGCTTCCTTTTCCACTTCCTTGCTCTTCAACTTTTCGTTTTCTGTGAGCTTTTCTGATCCCTTTGCACCCTCTTTACCTTTCTCCTTGTCCTTTTCCTTTTCAGCTTCCTTTTCCTGCTCTCTTTTCTCTTCCTCTTGTCTTGCCTTACCACGTCCTAGATTCGATTTTGGTGGATTCAAGCTCGCGATCACTTTAACCGCTGCCGCACGCGACTTCGTCTTCACATTCTCCGATATGGAGGACTTGAGCGTGTCATGTATGCGCTCTTGGCTCGGCAGTAATTTATCGAAACCGCTGATTTGTATATCAAGACTCTTGAGCATTTTACTTATAGCTTTATGCTTACCATCCTTGCGCTCATCCGCTTTACTCTTAGCGCTGGCGCTAGTTGTATTTGAGCTACTTGTAGGTGGCTCAGAATCAGCCTTTTGTTTCTCAGGCTCGGGCTTTTTGCTTTGTGCAGAGGAAGACCTTTCTTTGGGCTCGGCAGTATTCGCTTTCTTTACATACTCCCTCGACGGCGTACGCTTAGTCGTTTTTGTGGCGTTCGGCTTGGCTGGCTCTTCGTGCGTTGGAGTTTGTGTTTGCTGATTTTCTGTATTGAGCTTCTCTCCATCTACTTCTCTACACTCGACGTGCTCAATCTTTTCCTCATTATTCGCATTATGTGGCTGCTCCGAATCTTTCTCTTTACATTTCTTCTTCTCGTTATCTTTCTCTTTATCCTTTTCTTTGTCACGCTGTTTATTATTCACTATTTGCTGCTTCTTCGCGGGTGAAGGTGTTCTACCGCCGGCACTACGCTTCACCAAAGGTGCGCTGCTAACTGCCAACTTGCGTCCAACTGGCGAACTATTCGCTTTGCCCGTATTGAGACGCTTCTTTGCTGTTGTGGCTGTGGCGGTGGCTGTCTGTGTTGTACGTTGCTGACGCTCAGTTGTAGGGACAGCAGCGGCAGCGGCAGCAGCTGTTGTAATGAGACGTTTTTTAGGTCCCATACCCCTGAAAGAAAGAGAGAAAAACATTGTTTTACAAAAATTATTCAAGTGGTGGCAGATTTTGAAAGCCAAAAGCACAGCGACAATTAAACGTCATTCATACAAAATCGCTCAAGTATTTCTCGCAAATGCTCGATAAATGCTGACAGCTTAAGCGCTTGCACGTGCTTAATTACAAGCAAAAGTAAAGCGTAAAAAAACGGTAAGCGGAAGAGTACATTGCTGGCCTTGTACAGCTACTTGAGTGGGACTTAGCATTTTTCCTAAGCTCTTGCCCTGCATTCTTCCGTTATTACTGTTTTTGTGCTTGCTTTTACTCCTTCAAACATCCGTCCCTACGTGCGTCAGTCTGTTCTACTCTCACTCTAATTGCACCTAATCGTCTCAACGACACATGCCAGCCAGTAATTGTACTCATAACACCAACCATTCATATTTGATTCGTTAACCTAACGAATGCTTAGTGAGTTAAGTCCCTACATTTCAAGCAAACAAAAACCGCAAGCACAACAACAAAAGCAATAAAATGGCTAACGTCATTGTAAAGGATTGTCGTAGCTCAAATGTATTCATGAGTGAGCAAACTACAAAATACTTGTCACAGGCTGTCTAGCTGCTTATACGGACATGGAGCAGAAAAAAAAAAATCTGGCACAACCTGGCAAAAAACAAATAATAATAGAACAGCGGCAAAATAAGTGACAGCAGCAAATCAACATATGTCAATACATCAGCGGTGTGTGCTCACACGAGTCCTACAAATGCAACGCTGCATGCAAAATTGAAGCAGCAGCGTTGGTGTAATGAATGTTGAGTGGCGTACAAAATAAAAAGTTGACTTAAAAACAAAATAAAAATAAAAAACAAGAAAAAACTAGAACAACAAATATATGACACGACTACGAGAAAGCAGCGAGTGAGTATAAGCACGAGTGCTGTTTACTGCTGCGGATGTCGATTACAAAATGGTAGCAGACATAGTGGCAGGTTGTGGGCGCTAGCGGGTGGGTCATGGCTTAGTTGAGTTCATAAACTGTCAGTGAAGTAACCACAAGTGACATGTGAGTGTGTGCTGAGTGTGGGCAGACAAACAAGCGAAAATGAAAAAAAGTGCGCTTGCACGTGCGGCTGCTTACTACCCGCGCGCTTCCTACATATTCCTAGCGCTTTTGCGATATCACGACAGTTGGTGACATGTTTCGCGCACTTAATCCACTTGTTAGATAGATTTGGTGCTTTCCTGCTACAAATTCCATACACCAACTTCTGCACTCTCCCTCAGCGCACATGTGTAGCAGCACAATTTTTTGTAAATCAACTCAATTTTAGCACTACTTTTTCTCACTTTCTTGTTGTTGTTCTATGCGCGCTCTATATGAGTTTTTTGTGCGTTTTCGTTTGTTGAGTGTCGAGTGAGCACACCCGCGCTGCTCTAAACGCTACACCATACATCACACACACTCACACACCTAGCAGCGCCCGACGCGTTTCTTTTGTCGAGTAGAGACAATGACTGCTTTATGAGCACACAATCGGGGACACAAGTACTTACGACCAGACCAAGTGTATGTGTGTAGCGTGCTAAGCTTTACTTTACTTTGGGCATATGTTAGCACAAGTGCATGCATATGTTATTATGTGAGTTGGGTTAGTGGAGGAGCAGCGCTTGTCTAGAATTAGTTGCATAAATTTTGTTGAATTCGCGTTTTGAATTGTGTAGCGCGCTGAGCGTGTTGTTAATTGAAAGGCTTTTGTAAATATTTGTAATGCAGGCATTGAGCGCGCTAAGCAAAGTAATTTGACTGTTGTGCATAAAAGAATTCATAATATTCCGCGAAGAATTGGGTTAATGGTAGGTAACAATAAAAAAAGTTGTTGGATCACATTTAGCGACGTTGAGCTCCTTACAGCCAGTTTGACAAGTAAGCGAAATGTGAAAGGAGGACACTTTTCAATAAGAATACTAAGACTCGGACCGCCCAAGGAAGGCCTGGGAAGTCAGAGTAGTAACCGGTGCTATGGAAACTAGTCAGGGCTGCAGTTAAGGTGTCGAGCGGGCTTTAATTAAGGTGTCGAGCGGGCTTTGAACTGGGACCTCATTTGAGTAAAGGGTTTGAGGTAATTTTATTCCAACTACTCTGTGTTGTGGCCCTGAACTAACTTTTTGTGGACTCAGAAGCCGGAGACTAATATGTAATTACGGATTGTATTGCTATCCTTCTTAAAGCTAAATTCCCGGCCAAGTTGCGTAATCGGTGCTAGATGAGCAATGCTTTGTGGACTTGATGAGACTGAAATCCCTCAAAAAAAAATGGATAGCCGAATCATAGCCAGGGCTTCTTGAATCAGGAAAGCGAAAGGGGTTGACATAAGTTTTCTGTATTTAAGACATGAATCCACTCCCAAACTCTACAAAGTTAGTACGCACTTTTTCCAGATTTTACTTTTCCTTGGTTTGACTCTTTTATTTAAGCACTCGTCCAAGCATATAAAAGCTCCAAAAGCTAAATAAAAAGTTTCCACAAAAAAACGGGTCGTTAACAATTCAGATAACAATTTGGCGCCTGTTTTCGCGCTAAAAACACAAACGCATTCAACGGCCCGAACTCACATACAAGCAGAGTGAATACCCAGTTAGCCATAGGGTGAGGACGACTTCAAAACGATGTCGTTACGAAGCGAGCTTGTTATGAGTCGAAGTTATCGATATGGCACTCTTTTAAAATATCAACTATGGAAGCAAAAATACTCGCCACTCGAAATATTGATTTCGAATTCGAAATATGAAAGCATACACCACAATATCGGAATAAAATCCCGTTACGATAGAGTGGTGTAATAACAATACAAGGACTCACTAACAAACCTCTCTTTACTTCATCAAGGCGAAAAATATTTTTTTGTTCTAATTCTTCATCAATCTTTAATGGTCACTTGAAGTGATGTGAAAATGTCGAGTGAATTATCGTCATAATTTCGCATGCCGTGGAGTCGTTTTTTACGAGCCGAAGGAGAATCGTTTTTTATGAGTCGAAAGATAATGCATTTCCTGACTCGCGAGCGAATTGGTAACGTCTTCTTTACGCCATCATTTGGCAAGTTGGGTATGCGCGGTTGAGTAGAGGCTCGCAAATGAAAAACTTCCAGTACAACACCAACAGCCTACAACAACAGTGTCAAAAGTGCAACAAGAATGGCGAGTGTGTTTGTATGGCAACTGTAAATAACGCCTGCAAATATGCAATGAAAAGCTGCACGCGCGTTGCTGCATGTTAAAAAGAGTGTGGAGTGTGAGCAAGAGAGCGAGCCAGCATCCATGCAAACGGACGAAACGCGAAAAAGCTAACGGTAATGCAAATAGCACAAAAAAAACATGAACTGAAGATTTAAAATAAATAAATGAAGGCAACGATTTCTCAAGCAACAACAACAACAATATTACAGGCCAACATGGGCTTAATATATACTGCTGGGTGTTTAGTTTCTTTTTTTGTTGTTGTCTTGACGTTTGCATATTTTGTTACGCATATTTGTTCCGTTGTTTGTTTGTTGCGTGCAAATAACAACAACAACAAAGCTAGCTGTATCACAAATGCTTACGAGTATGCAATGGCGGCACTGAAATCCATGACTAGCCACATGGGCGTTTCAGACGTCCTTCACACAGCTCTAAAAAGGAAGTGAACGCCTGAAATGCCTGAAACGCTCAAGAGTAGCATCATGGGGCTCTACCTTAAGTGCGTTTCACACTTTGCATATGTGTGCTTGTAGTTCCCCACCAGTACGCATTCACCTGCCAAATGTGTCCGTCTTACCACAGCACTAGCAATCTCCGGTTTGGAAATGGACGAGATCCTAGCACCAACAGACTTAAATGAGTTTCTGAGTTTTCAAGCTCTAGTGTGGTGCCATTTTTGTTGTTATGGTAAG
This sequence comes from Sphenella marginata, assembly GCA_951509765.1. NCBI lineage: Eukaryota > Metazoa > Arthropoda > Insecta > Diptera > Tephritidae > Sphenella > Sphenella marginata. The sequence goes on from OX608081.1 coordinate 78,450,992, forward strand.
GCAAAATAGTCACCTAAGGGTTTTAGGAGCACTAAAGACCTTTCAATGGATATGAAACCAGGCTGTTCAGCTGATGAAACACGAAAGGCGTGGGTGCTTCATTTCGTATCTAACGAATCTGCTTAAGCTCAGAGCAAAAGGTATTTCAAACGGACTGCAGCACTGAGGTTCTATGTGACTTTTCAATACAAAAACAATTTTCAATTTCTTCCAATTGGCAAAGCTCAACAAACATCAACTCGATGTTAAAGTACAGCACAAAGCCCACATCCATAAAAGCGCACATTTAAACGGTAATGACACGAACACCCGAAGCGTAAGTTTCAACACCTGTGACACATCCGATGTCAGGTGAAATTGTTTACAAACGGAAAAGGCAAAACTGGCTGCAAGAGCAAGAAGCAGAAGAAGGTGCGGAGCTAGCAGACGAAAAATGGAAATAAAAGAGAAAGCGCAAGGGAAGGCATAAAGAAACGTCTGACAAGCTGCACCCCATTTCCTGTTACTACGAGTACACCCCTGCAAGCGACTTATTGCACGCCAATTTCTTTACCCCACAAACATTTAACCCTTGCACAGCTTGAGTGTACATAACGACACAAATAGAACAAGCGCGCTAAAGTGCCGTTATGTGTGTGTTTGTATTAGTACAACAGACAGGCCTCTATGGACCTTTGTCGACATTACGAAATGATGGCGCTTAAGTTTTGCGGGAGTAACCATAATTCACAAGAACAGCATTGTCGTGTGTGGGGTGCATATGCACTTGACTTCCTTGCTGTTGTTATGCGCTGTCAACGACATATGATGCGTGTCTCCTTCTTTACCGTTGCTTAGGGTGTGCAAAACATACAAACAAACAATACGCTTCGCCTGCAAGGTGCGGAAGTTGGTGTGAGTTTGGTCGTTGGTGTGTTTTTGCGCAGGCCGAACACTTGGCTAGCAGCAGAGCTTTGGGTATGCGAATATGAGGTAGCGATCATAAATATTTGTGTGCCATTGTGAATACCTTCAAGCATATGTACATATGCGGCATGTGGAAAGAGAAAGTAGTTAATCAGACTGTAGTTGATTGGAAGTATTATGATTCAAGGGATGAAAGGGAGTGGGTTTTTTTTCTACGAAGAAGGAAGCCTTGAAAATCCAACAACAATAAAACAAACAGCGATGATTGAACACAAACTTCTAAAATTATTCTGAAACCCAAACTCCATGCTCAGCCCTCTGGCTCGTTTTTGCGAAAAATTTCTTCAACCCGAAACAAAATCCTCAAAAAACTTTAGGTGGATTGAGGAGTGCTCAGGTCTTTTAAGTTTCGATGCCACAAAATCTTACTAAATGTGCAAGGCTAAGCTTTGGTCTATTCGGAACAGGGTGCTTACAAAGAAAGTTCCCCATAGTCTCTACAGCTCTATAAAGTTCCAATTCCGCCACAACTACAAACAAATATTTCCGTGTGCTTTGCTTTTGTTGTTGTTGTTTTTTTTTTCATTCAAACGATCCGCCTATTTATTGCTCTGTTTACAGGTGGATCGGTTGTGTTGATTTTCGATTTATTGCTTAGCTTCATTATCTCTTCACTATTTTTTTAACGATAATAGCAAAGCAAATAAACGTGAAATAGAATATAGAGAAAAAAGCAACAACAACAAATGTGCTATAAAGATTAAATCAAAGCAAATTGTTTGTTCTCTTCGATTTTTTTTTTTTTCAATTGAAAAGTAAACAAAATCGCAAGGTCGTTTGATATGCTTGGAACTTGGCAATCGAGTGAAGGGGTTTTCAAATGCGCCGCCTTGTGCTCATAGCTGTACGCAGCCGTTGTTGTTGTTGTTTTTCATGCCTAATGGAGTGCTACTTTGTAGCCGTCAGGTTTTACAGTCAAATTGTTTTATTTATTTTAGCATTTATTTGTTTGTTTTTTTATTTTTGTGATGGTTTGTGTGAAGTGAGTATGAATTTCAAAAAAAATCGCCTGTCTTGGTTTCAGTTATTTCATTTTAAAAATTTGCTTTTGTTGCTTTCATTCGTATAAATAATGTGGGTCTGTAATGTAAATGAAGTATTTTGATAGTAGCGCGTGTTATTGTATCGTAGCCAATTAGTCTTATGTTGGCTGTGGGATCAGATTGAGGTTTCTGGTTATACGAAAATGAATTATTGGGAGAAATAGGGTCACAATGAGGATGGAGGCACAGACACTATCTCCATGCTGACACTAAAACACCTTGTCTTCACTCTTCAACTCGTCCATGACCATCTAAGTCCTCTTCGAAACATGAAGCAGTCCCCCAAACACATCTTATCGGCCATTATCTTGTCTAAAGGAAATACTTTGGAGCTCTTACTATACTAAAGACACGGACAAGTCACGGTCTTAATCAGAAAGAAGCCACTCAACACAGTCTAAAGCTTGCAATACAATCAGCCAAGGCACACTCACAAACGAATAAGCAACCCACTCAGTATGACTAAAGAGATGGAGCGCCAATTATCTCACCTTAGGTGTCCATGGGGGTTAGGACCAAGAGAACGCTATGGAGAATAATTAAAAAACGGATACCTTACAGATTGAGCCCCCTCAAACTGAAGATAAATGCATCCTATTAAATGTATGAGAAATTCTACACTCACCATAACCTAACTTAACCTAAATAAACTCACCCTAACCTAACTTAACCTAAATAAACTTAACCTAACCATAGGCCAGCAGTTAATCTTTTGCAAAAATAAACAAATTTCCAAAAACAATTGCTAACGACTATGCTTTGTTTATTTACAAATTCGACTTACTTTTGCACGTACAAACAGCTGATCGATGCTTGTTCTGCTCTATCCAACAGGCATTTGTTGTTGGTGTGTGGAAATGCAAACTAAACAGCGTAGATGAATTCCAATTAGACACTGTTCATGTGCTGCAGCAAGAAGACGAAGATTTTTCAATGTTTTGGTGCAATTAAATGGCATTTTATTTCACTTTAAGCATTTTTGTTGGGATTTGAAATTTTTTTTTTTCATTTTGAACTGGGCTTGGTTGAGAGTTTTGCAATTTTGATTTTTGTAAATTTTTTAGCAATTTTTTTTTTTATATTTTGCTCAGTTGATTTTTTTATTTATTTTTTTTAATATTTTTTTCACTTCAAATTTTATATTTTTTATAAATTTCAGTGAGTTTAAATTCTTTAAAAAAAAATTTTTTCACTTAAAATTTTTTTTTTAATTTTCAGTGAAATATCTTTTCAAATTTTTTTAAAACTTCAAACTTTTGTAAGCTTTTTTTATAGCTGCAAGATTTAGGTTTATGTGGACTTTTAATTAGAAAAGCAATTTTTAGTGTTTCACATTTTGGAAGAAAATTTTTTTTTTTAATTTTTTTAACATTCAAATATTCAACTTTTGTTGGAACACTTTATCCTTTTCACATATTTTTAACAATTATTTTTTTTAATTATTCACTGTGTAAATAAATGCATTTAAATGCAATTTCATGCTTGACATTCACATTGAAATTTCTTTACTAAACTGCAATTTGTCACTGTTTACTTTTATTGTTTATTTGGATTTTTTTTTTTCAATTTGCCGCCTGAGATTACTCTGTGATTATTTATTAAGCGGTTTATAATTAAACTAAACAAATTCAATAAAAATTCATTTAACTAACACAGTTTTACTATTTTATATGTATGTATGTAGTTAATTAAAACACGTAATTGAGTTGCTTGTGCTCTCATCCACACACACACACATACATACAGACACCTACACATACGCCAGCACCAATGCAGTGCGGCTGCTAACTTGAAAACAATTCAAGCTGGCAATGCTGCAACATAGTAAATAAACAAATGAGCGCAAAGAATTTCTCAGTTCTGTGTTGAGTGTGTGTTGGTGTAGAAAGAGCAGCGCTGAAATGTTTAATGTTACCTATAGAGAACATGCGGCACGATTTGTAGAGCGCTAAACAAACATTTGATAGTGTGTGTGTAATGGTTATGTGTGTAGGTAGGAAAGCCAGTGTTGCCTTCTAAAAAAATGTTAGTAAGTTTCTTGATACCTAACCCGATACCAGGGTAACTTTTTATTGGAACACAAGCAATTTGGTCGAAAAAATTAAAAAACAGAGAATTCTTCTGTTAAGATAAAAACGCAACACGTTAAAAAATTTAGTGTAGATTCCAAATTGCTAATTTCGTTTCAAATTTAAGCTAGTGCCGTTTTCGCGAAAGTAAATGTGGGGAAAATGGTTTCGAAAATCTCTTACGAATTTTAAAAGTTTTCAGAACTATAAATGAATAAAAAAAAAATCAAAAAATTATTATTCTTGGTCTTGAGCTCGTTTATACTCCATCCAAAATTATAAAAAAAAAAATATTTAATATCTTCCAGAGACGTAAAAACAAATGTTCGCCAGGTCGTATGAGTAACCTCCGAAATTCTTCCAAATAAATTTAGCAAATGATAGTATAGTAGTTAGTAATGGATGAAGGCCGTCTTCATGGGTAGCAATACTTCATCGGTTTTAGAATTCTTGTTACTGGCACTGGTTTTCCTTATATTTCGTTCTCCTGTAGGCGCCAAACTAAGTGAATAACCGACCAACAAAACCAATAGCCCTCGCTCTACTTTTGTTATATATAATCAAAAGATCGGCATTGTTCAAACAGCTTTAGATACATATGTATATTTTCATCACATTGGCAACACTGGCTTTGAGCAAAATTAAAATACCGAGCAGTATTTTTGACAGCTAAATGACAGCTATAGTGGCACTCTCCCAACTTAGTTGACAGTTCTATGTGTGAGTAACCCTGTTTGGCTGTGTAAAAACGGTGAGATAGAGAAAGAGAGCGAGCGCACAGCGCTCTCAACAGCACCTCTCTGTAAACTACTTGGGAAGCATTGACACTTCAACCGTCGTTTATGCTTTGCTGCCTTGCGCCCACCCACCCTTTTAACTAGACGACACAACACACAGATATGCACGCATACAAGCGCAACTAGTGTCCGTATACTGTATATATGTGAACTCTCTCACTAACTTTTGTGACTCTTGTGACTCTCAGCGACGTAATTTATTGTATTTGGCAATGTGTTGACTGAAATATCGTAGTTTTTTTTGGTTGCTGTTGTTTTTGTTATTTTTTTTTTTCGTTTGTTATTGGTACAACAAGAAAACTTGTAGATACACAGAAACAAGCGCTGTTACACGAAAAAATGTTGACGAAGCAGCTGAAGTGTATGTAGTAGGAGCATTGGAAAAAAAATTTATTGTTTAGGAAAGCACAGAAAAAAAAAAAGCAAAAACAATAATGAAATGTGCTGCAATAAAAAAAATCGAATTTCAAATAATTAAGGAAATAAAATTTTGTATGAAAAATGTTTTGAAAGCACTTAAGCAGTGGTGAGTGATATGCGAGATCATGTGTATGGGTGTGTGTGTGTGCGCTTAGCTTGAGCGCTCTGCTTTGCATATGCAGCGCGTGCATGCGGTATGTATATGTGAATGTATGTACATATGTATGTATGTTTGTTTGGATGAACGCAACTTTTATGCGTATGTGCGGTGCGGCGCGCCGCTGTGTGGGCTAGCGTTGGCTGTAGGCAGGCGGGGTGTCAAGTAAAAAAACTCATTAAAAAGTGGGCGCGTTTCGAAAATTACAAATCGCACGCATATTTTAGCTTGGTTTTTTCTGGAATTTCTCTTCACACGCCTTGAGCTATGACTTAAAGTATTGGCGAGAAGAGGCTTACAAACAAAAAATAAAATATTAATACTTTTCATAAGGCATCTTTTTTCAAAAAAAAAAATTTAATAAAAATTTCTGAAATTCCTAGTTTTTTTTTTAATATTACCTATTTATTTTTTCTACTTTTCCTTTCATGCAGATTTTTTTCCGCTTCTCAAAAAAAGCAGTAAAAGTATTTGGTTGAAATTTTATTTTTTAATTTATTCTACCTATGAATCTTTTGTTTGTTTGTTTTTAAGTGGAATTTTTTTTGGAAATTTATTTTGTTTATTAAAAAAAAGTACCAAATAATTTTAAGTACAAAATTTTTTTTTAATAAACAATTTATTTGTTGTTGGTTTTTGCGATCTTTCTTGTTTTTACATATTTGTAAGTTTTGCAAGCTTGAGATCAGAGAAACAATAATTCGTAATGAATTTTAATTGTCAGTTTTTTGGGAAAATTGATAATTGGAGAAAAATTACATTGTTTTGTGTTAGGATTTTTTTTTTGAAATGGCATAATTGTAGAAAATTTTTAAAATTTTTGTTTTGTTTGTTCAAAAAATGCAGTGAAAAATGTTGTAATATTTAAAAATTAATAACTTTGCTATAGAAATTTGTCATAGAAAATTGGTTTTCTTTTTCTTAGTAAAATTTTTTTTACAGAAATAATATATTTTTATTTGTTTTTTTTTAGATTTTTTTCGTCTGTCAAAGAGTAAAAAATTTGTGGTTAAAACTTTTTTTGAACAATTAACGGGATGTTGAAAAAACTTTTTGCTGGTTTTTTTTTTTATTTGTCAAACCAAGTAGACACATTTTTTTTATTAAAATGGGATATTAATAGAATATTGTTTAATTTATTTTGTGGGCGATTTCTGTTTCGTTTGTTAAAATGGAGCAAAAAAAGTTAGATTGTAAATATTAAAAAAAAAAAAATAATAACAATAATTTCCAGAAAAGTTATTATTATTTTTATAAAAATTATTATTTATAGTCACAAAAATTTAGAATGTTCTGGCGTAAAATGAATAATACAATTGTTGTTGCTTTTAGAAATGTTTGCTAAAGATAGCTGCTTAAAAAGGTTTATATTACAGTCGACGCTCACAAATTAGAACCACTTTATTTTTAAGGTGATTCCAATTTTTAAAAAAGTATTTTATGTGGATTTGTTTTTTTATATAATCAACAAAATTAAGTATATTTTGTTTTAAAAATTACAATGTTATTATTTTTTGTTCAATTAATCAAAATTTGGTTAGTTAAATAATTTGTGTGCGTCGACTGTGTTAATTTTTTTATTTACTAAAAATTTTGTGTTTTTATTTGTTATTGTTTTTTATAAGTTTGACGAGCTCAATACCACTATATAAAAAAATTATAAAATTATTCTTTTATTATTTTAATGGAAAAACAAACAAAATAGTACTATGTTTATTGCTTTTAATTTTTTTCTCAATAATAATTGACTAAAAATGATTATCAACGGTTCTTGTTTGGTTACAAATATACCAAAAAAAAATTTTTTCGAAAAAAAAATTATTTAAAATCAATTTTCGAAAAAAAAATATTTTAAATTTTTTGTATCATTTATTAAATAAAAAAGTCGTTTAGAAATTTAAAAAAAATATACCACAAAAAAAAATTTTTCGAAAAAAAAATTATTTAAAAAAAAATTTTAAAAAAAAAATTTTAAAAAGTTTTTCAAAAAAAATTATTTTACATTTTTTTTTTATGATTTATTAAAAAAAAAATGTTTAGAAATTTCAAAATTTTTACTGCGCCTGGTCCTCCAGTTGCAGAAAATTTTATTTTTTATTTAAAGTCTTTGGAGTTTTAGGGTACCTACTTAATAATAATAATTATAATACTAATATACTTTTATGCGAGCGTGAGATTAAAGGTACGTAGTAGCGGGAACTCCCTTTTGTTCTCGAATTGTCTAATAAGAAATTTAACGTTTTGGTGTTTATTTTTTTTGTATTTTTTGTTTTTTGTAAATGTTTATAGCTTTTACTACTACACACTGCCTTTTGCTTTTACTACAGCATACCTAGATACATATGTACATATGCACATACATTTGTATGTATGTATGTATGTATGTATGTACAACAACCAGTGCGCTAGTCAAACAGTCAGTAAGTCGTCAACCAAGTCACTTGAGCCCAAGTCAGCCACTTTTCCACTTCTATGGCTCGTCTGTCTTCTCTAAATACGCTTTTTTTAGATTTCTTTTTTTTTCAATTCAATTTAGGTTTTATTTTTTTTTTTTTGTTTGTTTGGTTGCATGGCATGGCAGGCATGCAGCAGCCACAGCGGGAGCGCTCATTATGCATAGTTCATACATATATACATGTATGTATGTATGAATGTGGGCAACTTTGTGTGTACCAAAATGCGTTTGTGTGTTTGGTATGTAAGCATGTGAGCTTATTGAAAGTATGCTTTTTTTGTGCTTAAAAGCGTGCATGTATGTGTGTGTGTACACATTTGCTTTAGCGCGCCCTTGCATATTCGTGTATGCGCGCATGTGTGTGTGTGTGTGTATGTGTCCCTATGTGCACTATGGGCCGTTTACTCATCTATATGTACTATCTTTAGTCAACATTTTACAGCGCAGCGCTCAGCGTGTTTGTAGGTATGTATGTATGTATGTATGTGTGTGTGTAATACATTCGTGCACCCCTGCAACCCGCTTCACTACACTCGCTGTACACAACGCTTTTTTCACCCCCTGCCACTGCTGCGCGTCGCACAATTGACTGGAAATTTTTCACTTTGGCTTCTTTCACTTCGTTGTGTTGTTTTTGGTTTTATTTTCTTTTGCCTACTTACATATTTATGGCACTTCAATGTGAGCACTTTTCTTTCATTAATTTGTTGTTGTTGTTGTTGCTGTTGCTGCATCCACAAACTTTCCACTTACTTTGCTTTGAAGCTTTTTAATTCTGTAAAATTTACTCGTTGTCTTAATTATGCTTGAAATTCTTGGCCATCTTCATCCGCGCGCACACTTTTTTGTCTACAACACAACTTGTCCAGTCATCGTGCTCTCCACTCACAGTGCGCTCCGCTTCATTTACACAATTCGCACTTTTTGCTAATTTTTCAAGATTTTTTCACACTTTTTGTTTTTGGTTATAACACAAACTTAATACCGTTATTAGTAATGTTCTTTACGCCGTTGCTGCTGCAAGCTGTTGCAGCCGCAACTTCAAGACGCAAGTAGTACACACTAAGCACGGTTCAACTCCCGCCTTTGGGTGGGTGGTTGACTTGCTGCTGGTTAGCTTGTTTGTAACCGCAGCGGTGCGGTGTGGGGGCGCCGTTTAATGGAAAATTCGTCAAATTCCAACCGTCCGCACACAACATACCAATAAGATTTTCAATTTCATACTAAAATATTTTGTTTTTACATGTCAAACGTGTGAGCACTGGGAACGCACCATTGAGCTGTGTGTGTGTGTGGTGTGAGCGCAAATTATACCAATACAGACGTAGCGCACCCTCAGCGCGCAGGCCTATTGCAATGGCGCGCTCTGCTTGACTCTCCGGCCCTGACTTCGTGAGCGCTCTTGCTACTGGCTTGCATTGGTGTGCGTGAGTTGAGAATGTGTGTGCTTAAACAATTTTCAGCTCTTCCAACGGACTTTTGGTTAATGTTTTTCTTGACTCTTGACAAGCGGGTTAACTTGGCCGCACTGGTGCTATTGGGAGGTAACGTTTAAATTAGTTATATTTAAAATTAGCTTGAAATAGTTTTTATATTTTTTTGTATACATACATTAAGTATACTTACTGTTTTTGTAGTAGTTGAGTGTTGTCGAAATGACAGTCCTTGGCCGTATATGAATCCGGTACTCACTTGCGGTACTGTCCTACTGTCGTGGTAGTGATTTGGTATGGCCAGTGTAACCTTCTAGGTCATGTCATCCCTCCTTCCGAAAGGAAAGAGAGGATGGGTAATGAGAGGTGAGAGGTATCATATCTGTAGATCAACCATCGAGTTGCACATCATTACTTTTGTGCATATTAGTCGCCTCTTACGACAGGTATGCCTACCGCGGGCATACTCTAAACCCCTAACCCGCAGGGGTGGCTTCCTCCAGTGGTTGGCGCTTCCTCAAAAATAGTAGATATATTAAATTTAAATTACTGTAGCGCTAGTTCGATGCTGAATCGTAAAAAATATTAATTTTCTTTTTTTTTTTCATTTTGTTTTTTATTCTATTAAAAGCATTTTTAACTCAACACTCAGAAATATTAATTATTATTAAATAATTCAATGCGTTTCTATTAACAAATAGTAAAATTAAATACATGCATACATATATTGTAAAGGCATTAACACATACATAGTAACAATTCAAATTCGAGTTTTTAAAAAGTAAATTCAACGTTTACAGTTAAGACATTTAAAATAAGCTTTTTGTACTGTTTTGTTTGTTTTATGTTTGCAGCCCTAAGCGATCGTACTTGCGCTATAGTACTGATTAAAATTAATCAAGGCTATCAATTGCCCAATCTCCTCCTGATAACCATGACGCACAATCTTATTGCCTAGATATATGGTGAATTTAATAAATTTATCAAATTCCTGCTCATCATTTGATAGTTTTTCATAACGCGAATGTGTGTAGTGCTCATCGCCGCTTCGTTTCTTGAATTCGCGTGATTTGAGGTTGCTGTGCAAAAAAAAAAAAAAAAAATATGAAAATAAATAAGGAAAAATTACTAAAATGTTTACTTTCAGCTCTTACTTGTAAAATCGCAAAGATATTTTAAATATATTTTCAATTGTATTATAAAACTCGGCGCTATGTCGATTTAGCATGCAAAGAAATAGAATTCGCTTCACATAGGTGGTATGTTTACGATAGATATCCTCAATAGATTTTGCTTGCAACAAATCATCTTTGAAAGTCTTCCATGATGCTTGTAATGCATTTGCTGTGATGTGGTTTTGTAGCGCATGCACGAAATGATAGAATTTGTGTCGCATCAGTTGAACATGGCGATACTGTGGTGATTTGAGTATGGCTTTGCCGTGCTTTTTTACCGCCTCTTTCAGTATTTGATAGGCGCGCTCAAGCACCCAACTAATGCGACGTACTTTGATGAGATATTTGAAAATGTTGCCGTATTGTTCGAGTGTCTCGGGATTGAGTATGAGATTCAAAGGCCATTCAATGCGGTAGCTCAAGCTGAGTACATTTAAAACACCCGGATTGCTGAGATCAAATTTCAAAGGTACATCGCTGATGGTGAATGAGAGATTTTCAGCGTTTTTGTCATTGCCTGAAATTGAAACATATGTAAAATCGTCATGCTTTCAAATTAAAATAACAGATCCATGAGGAAAAGGAAAATTCACCACACATGACCTCCCATTCTTACCAGTATCTAGTGTATTGAGGAGCACACAACGCATCATCTTACCTGTTATGCTTGAGCCCAACGCAGTATCCAATATCGAGTGCAACATTTGGTAATTGAGCAACTTTGCAGGTGTTGCGCCACTTTCCAGCTTGCCAATGATGCCATCGCATATAATCGAACCAAATTCGCCATCCATCAAAAAGAAATAATGTCGCAAGCTACGCAAATGATCGAGTATATGTAGTTCTTCGAGAAACAAACGCATCACCTCATTGTTAACCAAACCCAGATGTGTAGTCATTGGCAGTATTACAGATTTCTGTAGAAATTCCGTAAGCGTTATAACGCTCATGCTATTCACCTTCAATTGTTGTAGAGATTCGCGTGATTTCTTTGCTGCCACAATCATAGGCGTATGTGACATGTTCAAGCGTATGTAAGGACTTCGTGTTGAGCAAGTAAAATTACTATCAAGCAACTCTCGACTACGTTTATATGGATCACTGTCGTCCTGCATGGGAATTGCAATCTCTTCATCCGGTTCACCGTTAGAAGAGGACGCCGACATTGTATCTGGTTGTATAGGCGCCTCTAGAGCAGCTAATTGTTGTTGTTTCTTTTGACGCTCAGCATCTACAAAATCAAAGCCTTGTTGCTTAGCCTGCAAACCGGCAGTGTTCAAAGCACATTCGGGCGTCACTGAAGAATCATGCGTTCCTGCAGTTTGGCACACTAGTAAGCCACCAGTAGCAACTTGCGTAAATTCTTCTTTTTGTTGTTCATTTGCTAGCTCTACATTAATTTTTAAAGCCGTTTTCGCCATTGCTGCTGGCACATTAGCATTGTCGAGATCTGTACGTTTTAGCGCTGCCGCAGTTGACTCAAAAGCAGTTTCCGTGAGCGGCGTATCCGATGTGGTAGACATAGGAGTTGCAACTTGTTCCACTGTGAAGGTAGTGCTTGATGGCGTTTGTCCTGTAAGTATATCGAATTCGCTTTCGAGCACGCGTCGGCGATTACGCGCACGTTCCGTATCCAAATTGAGATTGAGATGAGCGCGATCTGCGAGTGGCTCTTTGTTGTATTCAACGAATAAATCATTTTGCATCATGCGTCTGCGATTGCGTTGCAGATCTGTTAGCTCACATTCGGGTAGCGCATTTAGATTGATATCAGTTTGCATGGGTTGAGCGTTGCCGCTTGAGCTGAATGTGCCATATTCGTGTGAGAGCACGCGTAGCTTGTTGCGTTGTGCTTCAGTGAAAGCTATAATGAAAGAAAAATATAATGTAAAATATGTGCGCAGTAAAACGAATTCAACACCTACGATTCTCTGTTGTTACTGCAGCTGACGCAACTGTGATTACAGGCGCTGGACCAATTGCAAATGTTGTGCTACTTATGTTTGACGTTAAGGTTGACGCGCGCGTGGCTGTTGGAACAGTCACTGTGGTGCTACTAATACTTTGTGTCATGCCACCTGTCGACTGCTCATTAGAATTAAGCACGTCAGAGGCGCTGCGTTTCAAAAATGTAGTTTTTGAAGCATTCACCAAAAGCGATGCAGAGCCAGCTGTCGTATTACCTGAAGCGCTATGCAAAATAGTACCTGAGCTTGCATCTTGCAGCGCACCACTACCAGGTTTATCCAACACAACTAATGCCTTATTAGATACTGGCGCGCTCGCAGTCTTTTGTTCACAAATTGCATGCAAATCATTTTCATTCTCTTCGAATTTTTGCACAAATTCATCTGTTATGCATTCAGCATACAACGAAGCTGAATCGGCATCTGCATCGGCGTCCTTAGCTTCTTCACCACAGCAAGACTCAAAATCTGTATCGGTACCACCACTATTGGGTGTATGCGGCGCATGTGCGCTCTCTGCGCTACTTTCACTTTGCGGACTTAATTTGGTTTCCTGTTCTGACTGCGACTGCGACTGTTTGGCTTGCTGCAATTCAGCTGGTGTTTGCTTTGTTGACGCTTCTTTTCCACCAGCATCAGTGCGCATCGTATCACTTAACTCTTGATAATATTCAATACGCTTGCGCAAATTTATATTATCGCGCAGCAAACGCTGTTCCTCTAACTTCTCAGTTTCACGCAACAAGCGTAGTTCTAATTCTACATTTGCGCGTCGCTCATCAATTTTGCGTTGCTTGGCATCCTGCAGTTGTGTTGTCAATTCCTCTAAACGGCGCTTTTTTTGTTCGGCAGCCAGCAAAGCAAGGTCATGTTGCTCTATCGACCACTTTTCAAGATTTTCACGTGTGCGTTGACAAGCGCGCTGATAGAATAGACGTTTCTTAGCAGCGCGCGCCTCAAAAATTTGACGTATACTAACTTCGGAAACGCCACAGGCTAGACTGGCGCGTTCCCTGTATTTTATGCACCTCTTCTTTAAGCGCTGTATCTCCTCATAAGTGAGACAAACAGAAATGAGTGGATAGTCGAGCGTGAAAAGTGCATGCTGTGGGGAAGAGAGACATCAAAACAACGAAATAAAAAGGCTGTGAGCACTACATACATTCGGTTTATAAGCTTTCAGCAGCATAGTGTATTTGCCACACTGCAAAATATCGTCCTCATAACCCTGAAAGAAACCCGGTACAGATTCTTTACGCACAAAGTAAGCTTTGTCATAAAAATATTTCGTATTGGAACGATAATGATCTACGAAACATATGAAAAGTTCATTGGAGGGATCATCCAACAGGCCGTAATAAATCCATTTTTGTAAATGTCTGTGAAGGAAAGAAATTTTATATGAACTGTCCAAGAACTCTTAATAGTCAAAAGTTACGTACTTAAAATAAACATGACAGCATGACTTAAGCATATAAACCAAAAGCATTATGTAATCCTTTTCGGTTGTGTGCACTATTTCGCGATACAAATATCCAAGAAACTGGGAACCCATTGGTAGCGTAATATGCGCGTCCACTAAAGATGAGACATTTTGAATATTAGCTTAGATTCAGTTTTTTTAAGCTTAGCTTGAGACTTACCATCGGTATGTATGGCTAGTGTGAAGGATAAATTACTTATTTGGCGCATAATTTTGCGCATGCGCGCATAGTAAGCAATCAGTGTGTTGTCGTGCTGCGCAAACACATACTGACGGAATGTGAGTAAGTATTCGTCAATGGCGCTACAAAGTGCCTATAAAAAGAGAAATAAATGTATGGACCGATAAAAATAATTACATATACTTTAAATTTTGTGAAAACACCAATTAACACTCACCCGAAATATGAATCCCTCAAACATCAATTTGTAATCCTTTTTCTGTATCATAGTTTGTAACCGTTTATAGCAAGTACCACACTCTAGAAAACTTGCCGCATAACTGCGCACCGTTTCTGGCAATAGGCCCTCCACTGTGACATTCGGGCGCATGCTGTAAACCATATGATCATCATGTTGAAATGTTTCCGATTGTATGCCTGCCGTCAACGCCTTTAGGTCTTGCAGAAAATCAACGCAACTCATAATATTTGTTTCGAATGAGCGTCCACATGTTTGCAACTGATGGCACTTGATATCAATAACCACATTAGCTTCACTAGCAAAGGGGGGCTGACGCCTAACACCACGACAACCTAAGCTTTGCCAGTTCCATGATAAAATGCGCTCTTCTACCTTTTCTGGCCCCACCTTTTTCAGCACAGTGGCTGACTTTTGTGTGGCAGGCAATTTAAAATTGAACTGTAATGAAATTCGAAATTTGAGAAAGATAGAGTGGAGATTAAAACCTTTTTACTAACCTTCGCTTTCGAAGAAAATCCTCTAGCAGACAGAGGCGACGGTTGCTCATTATTGGACGGCATACGAAAGCTATTCAAACTCACACGCGCCGTAGCACCTAACAGGCGACGTGTCATTGCTGTAAACGTGCAATCTTGTGCCGACGCTGGTGCTTGCGTTTTTATTGGTGCTCCATATTTCTGCTCGATTTTGGCCAACAAATTGCATTCTTCACCCAGTAGCATATTTTTAGGCATATATGGATTTTCGCCAGCCTCAATTGCCTGAATACCTTTGAAAAACCGTGGTTGTGGATTTAACCAATCACAAGCTAACGGTTTTGGATAATAGCGATTGTTTTCATAGCTGGCGAAAAGCGTAAAAGGACCTGGTACCAGTAGCGTTGGTGGTCTTGGCACAGCCTAACCAAAATTGCAATTGAATTAAAAAAAGTTCAACCTTTTTTAAAGTTGATACTCACCACTTGCTCCTCTTCACGCACATTACCCTGCAATGAGAGTAACAGTTGTAGCACTCCTCGTCCGTAGCCTTCAGCAAAATATGGTACATCACTAATGGACGCCATCTGTTGCTCGAGCGCAGAATAACGTTGGCATACCATTGGATCAGCACGTGAATGTAATTTGGCGGCAAAGATGTGCATATCCGCTGCACGCTGCGGATCAAAATCGTGCTCATTATTCGTGTCAGCAAAGGTATGAGGTTGCGTGGATTTTTTTAAAAGTATCTCAAAGGCTGTTGACTTGAGTTCACGCACAGCTGCGCTACACTCGGGCTCCTCTAAGCCATGCTCGCTCGCAAGGCAACTGCACAGTTGGGTGATGAGATAGTTGACGCTATCTGCATTCTCCTCCAACTCAGCGTCGTGCATTGTATTAGAAAGTGTATGGAATATTGATGAAAATCCGTTTTAATTGCGGAAAAGAAGAATCTTACACAAATATCACTTTTTGGCCATCGCTCGATAATTGCTCACTTTTTTCGTTTGTTACTTTCACTGATTTCCAAGAGGTGGCGCCTTGTTCATGTTTGTTGACAGTCAGCCTACAAAAACACCAAAAACAATGACAACAAACTGTGTTTTTGTTAAATATGCTGTTTAAACAGCAGTTTTTGTAATTTTTTTGGTAAAACTCAATTTTTTAATTAATATTTGATCAACTCAAACATTTTCTATTCACTTATATACATAAACATCAGTTTTTCGATCGATCGGCGTTTTGGGTTTGTTTACAAACAAAAAACAGCTGTGGACTAGCAGTAAAAGATTAATTGGAAATCATACGTAATAGATCTTTCTGATGGATTATTGCCACATCGCTCAGAGTGAAATCGTGCTGCCACAGTACTAGAAATTTTTTTATTTGGTGCATTTAAATATAGGATTTTTTCACCTGTTTGATTTCCTCGAGTCCAATAACTTGGTTGAAATATTCCAGATGTCAGAATTTTGCAACAAGCTTAATTCTCAGCATTTATTTTAATTCTCAGCTGAAAATACATTTAATGTATCGTTGAGAGGGGACGTTTTTGAAACTCATGCGGAGATACGTCGACCTCAAAGGGATTACGAAAGGGTGCTTCAGGAAGGTTTTTTGAGGGATGTTTTAAAATATTAATATTGTTGTTGTAGCAGCAAGACATTCATTCAGTCTCTTGAAGAACTTAATACATTTTGGGCATTCTTTGGGCATTTTTACACAAATACCCCACTTAGCAAATAAACTACTGGCACCATCACTGTGAATCGAAAATTTTCTCGAGATTCTTTATTGAGTTTGCTGGAAAATCAGCAGCGTTTTTTCAATGTGAATTATACAAAGAAAAAGTAAAAATTCGCTATTAAAACTATTAAATAGTTGTAGTAGAAAAACGGCGCAACAAATTGGTGTAAAGATTTCAACATAATTTTGGAGTTTAAGGCAAAAAATCGCATTTGAAAAAAAGATCCGTAGAGAAAAAAAATCTTGAGCTGTGAAAAATTTTGTGAGTGGTGGGCGTGTGTGTGTACATTATCGTTGAGCATTGTCTGGCAGAAGGGTAGCAAACGTTTTTCCGAACAGAGGGTGCTGTTTTAATAGAGTTGTGCCACCTAATAAACAAACAACAACATACTATTTTGAGCGGAGGTGGCATTGTGGAGGCACTGCTCATAGTGTGTGAATGAAAGACGGATGCGTCTGCCAGCGTTGGAATACTGTCCGTTGTGACTGATTATTGAGTGGCCTTAGTGGCGTGGACGTTGAGATAGCAGTTTAAGCAAAATTGAATTTTCACAAGATTTGTTTTGGGAATCGCAAAAGCAAACAACCAGCAGCGATTAGAAGTGTATGTGCACATACCATATAGTACAAACGAAGTAGCGAAGGCAAACAACAGCAAAAAAATATCAACACGAATTTGTTACACGGTCAAAACAAATAAACGACAAAAGCGAAAGTGACGACATCAAAAGCAAACCGACTAAACGACTACCGAAAACTTAACAACACCCAAAAGGGGGGAGACTGTAGCAACATCTATTGCATAGAACGGAACGTGTATCCACAACAACAGCATATAGTATATTGGGTGGTGGTACGGTTTTATTGTGCAATACTGTGGTGCACTGTGGGAGAACGAACAGCCGTTGCGTGTTGCCTTTGCTTGCGGGCAGAGGAGGATATTAATTCATTGTATTTACAATTTGCAAACCTGATTGAAGGTTAATGCGAGGTTCAAATGTTAACAGCATATTTTGTTTACAATTGAATTTTAAGTGTGTAATAAGTATAGCTACATTTAAACTCAGCGTGTAAACGAATGAAGGAAGTACCAGTTTTTGCATGATAAGCCACTACAAAATGTAAGCTGATTACTGCTAATCGAACTTGGCAACGCAAACGTCACGCAGTGTAATTACAATTAAAACAAAAAAGTACGTCTGTGGATGTATAATTTAGTTCGCTAATTTTTCAACAAAACTGCTTACAACAATAGCAAGAGAAACAAAGCTTCACCATTTCGAGGTCATCACTGTGCAATAGTGTCGCCAGTTATGTCCTCGTGTAATTCATCTGCTGATCTTTACTTACGTCCCCTGCCTTTTCTCGATGCTAAATGGTTACGTGCCGATCTTATTGCTAGTCTTCGGAATGTTGAAGATGCTGCCGTGCTTTGGAATAATCTCATACAAGATTGTGAGCTGGTATCCTCACCAGCAGCACGTGTTCTAAATGCTGCTGGTCATCTATCATACCTAGGCGATGATGGCAAACACTATTGCGGCGTGCAGAAGTTACAATGCTCATGTTGCCCATCGGAATATTGTGGCCCGCTGTCGGCATGCAACTGCTCTGCCTGTCGCACGCTGGACTCAGACTCGGCCATCAAGAAAATGACAACCGCAGTGCAGAATGCAGCTGCCAATCGCATCTCTTCGGAAGTGATATTTGAGTCATGGTTGTGGGGTCAGTGTCCCAATATGGCGGTTAAGCTTAATTGCCAGAATACGCTACTTTCTGAGCTGCATGATATTTCATTGCAGGCAGCAGGCAATTGCCTGTCCTCTATGCATTTACGCCAACAACTTTTCATCTATGAGCGTTATTTCGTTGCGCTATCACGTTGGAAGCAACAACAGGAGCTGCAATGTCATAACATTAGTGTGCCAGGGATGGTGCCTACAACAACAGCAGAAAAGTGCAAATTCAATGAAGACCAACGGGTTGCAGCAGCTAGCGGCATGTGCCCTATGCGTGGTAGAGAATTAAATTATGTTGCCACTAATAAATTGCGACACTTCTCTACTTTGGACGTACCGTCGCCTATAAAAGAGAATGAACGCGCTACGCTGGGTTTGGCACGTGTGGGTACGCGTGCAGCTCTAAATTTTTCATTTGCCTTTTTGCGACGTGCTTGGCGCTCTGGAGAGGACACTGAAATGTGCAGTGAATTGCTAAGTGAAGCTTTGGAATCATTACAAGACTTGCCGGAAGCTTCTCTATTCGATGCTACACAGGTATGGAAGTTTTGTTTTGTTTAAAATATGATATTTATTCTTAATTTGCAACTTTCACAGATCTCACCATTGTGGATTGAAGTATTGGAACGTTCTATCAAGTTTTTGCGTCAAGTAGCGCTTGGGGATGCCTTAGGTGGGCGTTGCACAGCACCACGCGAAGATCGTCATACCGCTTTATGCTTATTGCTAGAGTTGGGCGCTCAAAAAGGCACGCTTGCTGCCTCTCTTGAGGGTATCGTATTACTCCTCACTCTGTGGGAAAAAGAAAAGGAAACAGATGATAATCGTGATGTGCCACAGAATATTGGGGCACCATTGGTACCCATACTGCGCCGTTATGAAAGTATTGGCAATTATGGCATTAATAATAGCACTGAAGCTGCTCTAGCCAGCGCCACTGAATCATTTTTACGTTTCCTCACATTGCCGGAACAAGAGACGACCAATGTTGACTTAAAACAAGGAGCCGTGGTAATTGTGTCCCATCTTGACCGCCTAGCCAAACCACATTTACCCACAAGCACCACAACTACGCCAATTACGACACGTGTATCACCACCGATAAAACAATCACTGCATGCGCAAGCATCACAAGACAGCGTTTCAGCTGCATCAACACCGCAACTACATGAGCAGCGCATTTATGCGCTTGGTTGGTTATCGTTGTGTCACGACCAGTATGGTTTCACTGCAGAGCCCGCTGTAGGTTTATCTACATCCGGTAATGCCTTTCTGGGCGCGCACTACCCTGCGCCAGTTTTGAATTTCTATTTTCAAGTGAAGCAAGTCGCTTTTTCCGAAGAATATGTACTATTCCTCACACACGAGGGGAAGATGTATACTTGGCGCATAACCAAACCGGAGACAGAACCAATGCTTATCGAGGAAATGAATGATATACAAGTGATGACAGTGGCCGCACATTGCGAGGGGCGTCACTTTATGGCCATGGATAATATGGGTGCGTTCAATTTGATAATATTTTTTTCTTGCTTTACTAACTATTCGTTTTTATTTTCGGCACAGACGACGCATACTCCTGGGGCTGTGGCGAAGGTGGTCGCTTAGGTCATGGTGATACGTTGCTTCGCGAACATCCAACCAAAATTCAATCTCTAGAGCATAGCGTCAAATCCGTATACTGTGGTTGCACTTATAGCGCCGCAATTTCTACAAATGGCAACCTCTATACATGGGGACGTGGCACGTATGGGCGTCTTGGGCATGGAAACTCGGACGATAAACTTTTACCTACACATGTTTACGCGCTGCGGGATCATAGCATTGTCGATGTAGCTTTGGGTAGCGGTGATTCTCATACGCTATGCTTGACCGCCGAGGGTTTAGTATTTGCGTGGGGTGATGGCGATTATGGCAAGCTTGGGAATGGGTCATGTAATGGTTCACAGGTGCCATTGGTTATTGAAACCTTGCCACCAATCAAGCGCATCTTTGCTGGTTCGCAATTTTCAATGGCACTTAGTTGTGACGGAAAATTATACTCGTGGGGCAAAGCATACGATGGGCGTCTGGGACATGGTTTGCTCGACAAAAATGTACAATGTCTTAATACACCGAAGCAGATCAGTGCTTTACAGGTGTGTTTAATTTGTACATGTTTTCGTATTTTTATTATTATTAAAGTTTTTTATCCATCGCTAGTCAAAAGTAATTGTGGACGTATCCGTTGGAGTTTGGCATTGCCTTGCATTGAGTAACAAGGGTGAGGTTTTCGGTTGGGGTCGTAACGATTTCCAACAAGTTTGCCCTGCTGCCATCTCAAAGGAGCCCATACTACGCGATCCCATACTAGCTACACATACTTCAGTGCGGGCGTTTGGCATTGCCTGCGGTGCCGCTCAAAGCATAATTTGGAGTCAGACCTCAGTACAGGGTGTACCAGTCAAGACACCATTTGTTATAGATCTCAGCGAGCACACATTCCGTCTACTCGATCAGTTACTTGGCATTGTTTGTGGTCAGGACAGCAACAATCGGCAAACACCCAATCAAGAATCGGAATGCGTGGCTGTGGCGTGTTTGAACTTATTGCGTCTGCAACTACATGCGCTAATAGCAAATTCAGTATCACCAAAGTTGGTAGGATTATCAGAAGGCTCCCGTTTGCTGGTCAGTCTAAAAACGCGAATACTGAGCTTGGCGGGCGGTTCAAATGTACTTAAAACAATGCAAGAAGCCGCACAGTGGACGCTGCAGGTATGAGATCCATTTTAAAGTAAATATTTTTAATACACTAAACAATTTCTTTATCTACTGCTTTCATAGGTCGGCTGGAGCGTTTTATTGCCCACCGCTTCAGAGCGCGCACAAACGCTTACTTCCCTGTTGCCCTCCGAAACCGGAATTTCGTCATCGGGTCATCGTTTCATGACGGATCTGCTTGTCGGCTCGCTTATGGCTGAAGGTGGCTTAGAAACTGCGCTAAAACAAGCTATACGCTTGGAAGCTAATGACTGCGCTGATAATGGCCACAATCTTCCTCTACTGCATCTCATTAGACAATTGCTACGAAACAATTCCGCGCTGACGCAAGCGCGTTTAACGCAGCTGCTGCTGAATGCAGGCATTGTAAAACCAGAAGAAGACACATTCACTTCACTCACAGCCGCGCAGTCGACCATGGCTGAACATACAAGCCCCAGCTTGGATCTGTTGCATCGTTTTCAGCGTCTACTGTTCGCACACATACATCAATCGAAAAATGAGGATATAAATGGTGCCGAAGCATTGCTTAACAAATATCTACAGAGCGCAGTGTCGCTGTGCGTACTTTCACTACAGAAAGCACATGAAATTGCGCTACAAGGCAAAGAGAGTGTAGCGGATATTCTTAAGAATGATATATCAGATACGCTGCTAAACGAAATGCTAATCGGTTTGATAATATTGAAACGTGATCGACCAACCATTTTGTCAGCTTTTGAATGGACCAAACTGTTGCTACCTTTGCTGCATGCATTAGATAATTTGAATCGTGTTATATGCGACAGCGAGGTACAAGACTCCGATGATATGGGCTGGCCAGGTATTATATGTCGTGGTAATCAAAAGGGTGGTAATATACAAACGCAAGATGATGCGAACCTAATTCGTAAACATGATTTTGAAAATCAAATATTGGATGGTGGCAAATGGATTATATTGCATGGTTATGTTTGTGATATTAGTGACTATCAGTAAGTAGGAAGATAGGACTAAAATATTTTTGTTTGTATATAAATTAAAAAATTTTTGTAATTTATTTATTACAGAAGCGATAACGCAGCTATAAACGAATTACTGTCAGCCGGCATTGGCAAAGATCTCACTGGTGAACTAAACACACCAATATATCGCAACTGTTTGGAGCTTATTTTATTAAATTACAAAGTTGGTCGTTACGCCAGTAATGTAGCAGAGGAGAAGGTAGGATTACAATCTGACAATACTCACCCATACCTTAC
This sequence comes from Sphenella marginata, assembly GCA_951509765.1. Lineage (NCBI taxonomy): Eukaryota > Metazoa > Arthropoda > Insecta > Diptera > Tephritidae > Sphenella > Sphenella marginata. The sequence goes on from OX608081.1 coordinate 78,473,344, forward strand.
TTAACTCCAAAACTTTACTTACAGCCGCATTTACAACAAAGCAAAGTGTTAACACATTTCAATTCGGAGAGAGCTCTGGCTTACCTTCTCGGTTTGGTTGTCAATATTCTACAATCCGGTCCTGCACAACAATCTGCTGAACTACTCTGCAATGCCATTGTACGTTCAAGCATTTTGCGTGGGGGCTTACAGTTATTACAACCTAGTAATCCGTTCGATGAGGAAAAAGGTGAAGCGCGTAGCAGCGCCAGCACAGCCGGTAGCACGCCTACCGAACCGCCAATTCACAATTTAACAGGTTGTGGTGGCGTCGGCGGAGGAACAGGCAGTGGTACAAGGGGCCTAGGTAACGGCGTAGTCACTACACATCCATGCGTTAATAGCGTGCAGCAACGCATTGAATGTTTCATATCTGGTTTGAGTGAAACAAGATTAACAGACGCTCTAGTTGTCACATGGATGACGCTTTCCGAACGTTACTGCAAAGACAATAATTTAATTTGGCATCAAGAATTCCCACCAGAACATCCAGTGCAAGAACTGGAACGTCTGCTGACGGCAGTGTTAATACGTCATCAAAGTCTAGGCGGTCTAGTACTCAATGTGCTCGAGCGTGAATTGAGCGGTGTAGCAGCAGCTAAAACCCCCAAACAAATCGCTGATATGATACGTTTGATTTATCAAACGAAATGGTCTGTTGTCCGCATCAGGCAACAGTTGAATCGTAGTTATAAAGAAGTGTGCGCGCCCATGCTGGAGCGTCTGCGGTTTCTTCTTTACGAGGTACGTCCCGCAGTGAGCTTGGAGCAGGAAGGACTACGCAAACTGCCTATACTACACAGGATTCCACGTTTCAAGCATGTTGTGCGACGCATAATAGCTGAAATGCGCATCGCCAAGAAACAATTAGCATGCGCAAAACCGGAGGACATACTTAATGTGACAATACAAAGCCAAAATGTGGCACAGAAGCTGCATCAGTCGCATGTACGTAAAACTTGTGTAGTGCCAAAATATATATTTTTTAATTATTTATTTATTTTTACAGGAATCGCTGCTACAAACCGATTGCATAGCATCAGAAGGCATTGATAAGGACTCCGCGCTTGGCACCACCGACAGCAGCTCTTTGGCCAGCGCAGCTACTGTACTCATACCACCACTACGTAGCAATGCATCCAATGAAAATCTACTAGAGACTGGCGACAACAACCTTATACTTAGTGAACGCAAGAGTTCTAGTGAGGAAATCAAATTACAGGCGAATGAACTCGATTTTGATGAGGACAAGAAACCTGCACACGATGAACCGCGTCTTAATAATGATCTTTTGCGTAAATTACGCGAGAAATGGTACTTCTCTGGCGAATTGAATATGCCCATTATGCATGAAATTGCTGAGTTTGGTATGCAAGAAGTTTGTGACGTGGAAACTGTACGGCGCGCCATGTATTGTCAAGTGCAACGCTATCAAATACGCCGCCAAGGCTTGGAAATGCTACACACAATGCTGCAAGTTAATGGTCTGCTCGACGCTGTTCAATACAATATGCTAAACGGTTATCTGGGCATGCATTTGAAGATTAGTAATAGTAAGCAAGTGACACTGAATGTTCTCAATGATCTCAATATGGTAACGGCGTTTCAAAAAGCTGATCTGCTGCTGGCGCAATCACGCGTACTCGAATGGGCTGTACATGAACTGCAGCGCTTGGTCAACCAAGATGTGATACAGCTTAAGGGAAAATATAATACAGGTAGCGGCAAGGATACCTCTAATTTGGGCACCTATGTGTTTTTGAAAAAATTACCACGCGCGAGATTCCTACTCAGCATTTTTGGCATATTAGCAAAGGATATGAGCGCAAACGAGCTCAGTCTTATCGTGAATTCTGGCACACTGGGCACTGTACTGGGCTTGCTAAGTCAGACTGGGGGTGAAATTCCGCTAGTAAAGAACACATACGATTTGGCTGTCGTGTACGAAGACACCATTTTGAAGCAAAAATCAAATAAGGCAAACTTGTCTGGGCCGGAGCTGGCGAAATTGATGAAGATTGGAACACGTATTGTGCGTGGCACGGATTGGAAATGGGGCGATCAGGATGGCAATCCACCGGGTGAAGGACGCATCATCAGCGAAGTAGGCGAGGATGGGTGAGTTAGAGAACTTCATTTTTTGTTTTACTAAATGATTTTACTGTATATCTTTCGCTTTCATTTCAGCTGGGTGCGCGTAGAATGGTATACTGGCGCCACAAACTCTTATCGCATGGGCAAAGAAGGTCAATACGATTTGCGTTTAGCTGATAGCGCTTTGAATATAATTTCACCAGACACGGAAACCGAAAAGGACGAGCTCTGCTGTGATACACAACTCAATGGCGAATCACATCCAACAAAATTACTGCGCTACGCTTGTACCAAGTTATTACAAATCATCTCAGTTGGCATAGGTTTGCATAGCGCTCACATGGATAAAAATGCTGTACGTTGCATATCCAGTATGTTCCGTTCCATACTCGATCCCAAATCAACGCTAGGCAACATCTACGGCTTAGATAATTGGACTACGTTGGGGTTCTTGAAAGCAATTGCAGGTAAGTTTTAGGAAATATTTTGTTTCACAATAAAGTCTCGTAAATGTGCCACTCTCTTTTTTTTAAGGCGAATCAAAATCGCTCGCAAAATATCTCTCCTCCCCCACATGGATTGATTTCTACATAAGCCTGCTCGAACAACCTGTGGCGCGTGAGCAAGATCTATTTCGCAACATACATTGCCTACGCTTACTGCAGAGCATACTCATCCATTGGACTGATGATGCGCATACGCTACGCATGGCTGTATTGGTGCGCCAACTTTTCTCCACACTCGGAAAGATTACGCTTTACTGTCCACATGATAATTCGCTCGCACAAAATGTTGGCGATTGTAAAACGCGCGTGCTCTTAACAGCTTCACATTCGGGTACCATTGCCGAGGAGATCATAACACTACTGCGTCGTCTACATACGCTACCCTATTGGAATGCGGCAATTAATTCGTTTCTTTCACAAAAACTATGCGTCGCCGCTGAGCTGTTCGGTGAAGATGGCTTGGATTTGCAACATTTAGAGAATGAGTATATTTATGTGATGGGTGTGCTATGTACGATCGGGGGCTGTGATATACGTCCACGTGTGGGCTTACAAGTTTGCTATGAGGGCAATAGCGCCACCATTTGTGGCTTTACCAACAAAGGCAAGTGTTTGCTTAGCACAGATAGTCAGAATTTGAATGGTGAATTTCGCAAAATATCGCTGAACGTTGCACTCGAATGTGCGGACTACTCAGTTTTCAGCCTTTCGCGTTTACCGCTAAATGAAATGCTGCTAAACTCGTGGGCTGTGCTACTCTTTGGGCCGGGTGAACGTAAGGAATGTGTGCCTAATGGCGTTGATATAAGTTTATTGCGCGCCCAGCAAATACAACTCTCTGTGCTGAATGCTAATTGTGTGCTGTATCGGCATCAAGCCGCTTTGCGTAAAATACTCAAACAGCGTTCACCTGGCTTATGCGCTTACTCATCGGAGGAGAGTCTCTCTGAGGAAGGCGCCACGCCTGCTAATCCCAGCAGCGGCGATATTAAATCGAATCAGGAAGGCGCTTGTGGTGGCGCTGAAGCTATTGCTGATGAAGTATGCACGCAGCAGGCGGTCAACGATAACGAACTGCTCATACAATCTATTTTAATACGCGCTACGCAACCCTCACCTGTAAAGGCCATATATAGTTACACGGACTTGTCTACAGCGGCGCTGAATTGCGCACAGGTGCTTGCGGCCAAAGTGCATACGGAATTGAATGAGGCTGCTTCAACTAGCACGGCGCGTGGCGCTTTCGGCGCACCTACACCACCAATGCAACCGACAATGATACACGGCGTGCCCGTCTACAATGTAGGCCTCTTGGATGAAGCATCCGGTGGCAGTCAGCCGCAAGCGGCTAAGAATGAGACAGACGCAACACCGCTCATCGCGCAAATTATGGAAATGGGATTTTCAAAAAAATCGGTGGAATTGGCTGTGAAGCAGTTAACTATACATCCTGAGGTTATACCTACACCCGAGCAAATCGTGCAGTGGATACTCGAACATCCTGATGTTTGCGCAAATACCATAGATGCAACCGACTACTTAGAGCCACCGCCGCCTTTGGTGAGTGGTAGCGGTGGCGGCGCTGCCGGCGGTTCTTCAAGCGATACTTCGTTGCAATCGAAACTACAGTCGCTGCATGATCCCGAAGCTGATTCGGACAACGAGAGTTTAGACAGCAGCTCCGATACTGTTGAAGGCTCTTCCATAAACGAGCAATTAGTTAAATTTGAGACGCGCAAGGACTTTCCCTCAGCCGATCAGTATGCGTTGTATGTGCGCGGTTTAGTGTGTCCCGGCATGTTGGTGCGCTGCTGTCGCGATTTCGAGGAGATCAAGAAAGGTGATATAGGCACAGTGCTTAAGGTGGATACGGAGGGTCTGCATGACCTAAATGTACAAGTCGACTGGCAACTGCACGGCAACACCTATTGGGTTTGCTTTGTACACATCGAGCTGTTGGAGATGCCACGCGAGAAAACAACCTGCGAGCGTTCGTCTCAAGTGTGTGTGGGTACGCAAGTGCGCTTACGCGCTATATCGCGCTACAAGTGGGGTTATGTGCTACGCGGCAGCATTGGCACCGTTACGGCTGTGCGCGGCAAAGATGTTACCGTCGATTTTCCACAGCACGCGGGTTGGAAGGGCACATTGAACGATATTGATGTGGTGGGTGGTGGACAAGTCACAGGCAACAATGGTGGTTTACTTGGACTTAACAGCGGTGCAGTGCCGACGCCTAATGATCTCATTGAAGACTGGTCTCGTTGCATACGTTCACTGACGGTCTCGTCCAACGAAGCTACCGCTAAACATCTGCTCGATCGCAGTCCATATTGTTGGCAGAGTTCGTCGAGCAGCCAAACAAAACATTGGATCCGTTTGGAGATGCACGAGCATGTGCTGGTGCATAGTCTGTCGATTGTTGTAAGCCCAGGCGATCATTCACATCAGCCCTCTTTGGTAGTGGTGCGCGTCGGCGATAGCATTGGCAATTTGAAAGATTACTCATGGATCTCTATCAAGAATACGGACACCACAGTAACGCTCATGAACGACGTGCGTCAATATTATCCCTGGGTGGAAATCGTCATTAAACAGTGTCGCAATAACGGTATACAATGCAAGGTACATGGCTTGAACATTACTGGACGACGCAAGCAAACTGATCTCGATCTACTACTGATGAACGCCTCTTTCTTAGCCTGTGAGTATGAGCAAATGAGTGACTCCAATTCGTGCTTATCCAATGCCTACGGTAACTCTGATGCCAAATCATCATCGCTTTGTGAGCCACCTTGCACGGTAATGGTGTGGGGTCTCAACGATAAGGAGCAGTTGGGCGGTCTCAAGGGTTCCAAAGTGAAAGTGCCAACCTTCTCACAAACAATTAGTCGCTTGCGTCCCATTCACATTGCTGGTGGCTCGAAATCGCTATTTATCGTTTCACAAGATGGCAAGGTGTACGCTTGTGGTGAGGGCACGAACGGTCGACTCGGTTTGGGTATTAGCGTCAATGTATCTGTGCCGCGTCAAATACCAGTACTACATCAGTATGTCGTGAAAAAGGTGGCTGTGCATTCTGGCGGCAAACATGCAATGGCCTTAACGCTGGATGGCAAAGTTTTCTCTTGGGGCGAAGGCGAAGATGGCAAACTTGGGCATGGCAATCGGCTCACAATGGACAAACCGAAGCTCATTGAAGCTTTGCGCGCCAAAAAGATACGTGACATTGCATGCGGCTCATCACACAGCGCGGCCATAACTTCGGCAGGTGAACTCTACACTTGGGGCTTGGGTGAATACGGACGCTTGGGTCATGGCGACAATGTGACACAACTGAAACCCAAGCTGGTCACAGCATTGAGCGGCAAACGCGTTATACAAGTCGCCTGTGGCAGCCGCGATGCACAAACACTCGCTTTAACTGAGGATGGTGTGGTTTATTCATGGGGCGATGGCGACTTTGGCAAGTTAGGGCGCGGCGGTTCGGAGGGCTCTTCGATTCCACACGAAATTGAACGTCTAACTGGCATTGGCGTCATACAGATTGAATGTGGCGCGCAATTCAGCTTGGCGCTAACACGCACCGGCGAGGTGTGGACTTGGGGCAAAGGTGACTATTACCGCTTGGGACATGGTAGCGATCAGCATGTACGAAAGCCGCAGCCGATACAGGCGCTACGTGGACGCAAGGTCATACATCTTGCAGTGGGCGCTTTGCACTGTTTGGCAGTCACCGACACCGGACAAGTTTATGCTTGGGGCGATAATGACCACGGCCAACAGGGCTCAGGTAACACGGTGGTAAATAAGAAGCCTGCACTCGTAATCGGCTTAGACTCTGTGTTTGTTAATCGCGTCGCTTGCGGCAGCTCACACGCTGTGGCTTGGGGTTTACCGCAGTCGCCTTCGGAGGACGAAAAGAAGGGTCCTGTGCCATTTGCTACTTCGAAAGATCCCTTGGGCGGCAGCAGCCTTGGTATTTACGACACTGATCCCCAACTAAACACACCAACAGCAACAACAAACACTGTAGCAACTACCACAAAGTTGTCGTCGAAGGTGAGCCTCAGTGAGACACTGCTTTCGCTTGAAACCGATGGCGCACGCCAAACTGCGCTGAACTATGTGCTCAATGCAACGAGCATCCTGCAGGCGCGCCAGCTAATTATAGCCGCACTGACTAGTCACAGCAAAGTAAATCTGAATGAAAAGGTAACAAACGAGTTCGACGCAGCTCAAGAAGGTAACGCTACGCTGAGCATGAGCAAGGAGCTGGGAGTAGGAGCAATGGGCAGCACACCACGCTCCACATTGGGAGGCCATAACAGTCACCACAACCACAACAATAACGAAGTGATTGCACAAGGAGGCGGCGAAGCACCAGCCGATGCCACCGATCCGGCCGTGCACGAACCCTCACCAGAGGCGGACATGCTACCCGCACCTGCGGGACCTCTAAGCGCGTTCCAGAGCCTGACTGGCTCACTCTCACTTTCAGCATCAATCTCGAGCAATGCGCCACATAAACACTCGAAAATGTCGGCCAGCGCAATGTCAGCGCTCGCCGCTACCATGACCAACCAGGAAGAAATCATTGAAGAGGTCAGTCTCACCGGTTTGGATGACTTTACATCACTGCTGGGCGAATCGGAAGCGAAGAGTTTGGTGGAACTATTGAAATTGAGCGTCGCTGGGCGTACGGGCCCAATTAGCACTTCGCAAACTATTGCCGACACACTCATCGCCCTCGGCTCAAACTCACCCGCAATAGGCGCAATGCTGCTGGAAACTTGCATCACAGAGCTGGAAGATTTGTGCACCTCACGTTATAGCTTGGGAAAAGTACCAAAACCGGTTATGCGCGAGAGCAGCCATCCGTATGCGGACAACATGACGACAGTCGGTCAAGTGACAATACCCGGCGCAGAGTCGCTACGTATAGAGTTTGACAGCCAATGCTCCACAGAGAAACGCAACGATCCACTCGTCATTATGGATGCTACAAATCGTGTGGTTGCCGTGCGCTCTGGGCGCGAATATGCGCAATGGGCACCAGAGGTGCGTATACTCGGCGATGAAATGCGTTGGAAATTCACCTCGGACAGCTCGGTAAATGGTTGGGGTTGGCGCTTTTGGGTGCATGCCATTATGCCAGCGACTGCCTTACATGAACGTGGCTCAGATCGTGCAGTGCTCTCACAGCCATCAATGCCATTGGTGATGGCGCTGTTGAATGAGCGCTTGGGACCGCATAATACGAGTGTGCTGTTACGTTTGGCAGCTGCCTTGGCTGCTTGCGCACAGCTGAACTCGCTTACAACATCGCAGCGCATTTGGTCACTTAAGCAACTACACAACGTCCTAATTACAAAACATGCGCCAAAGCCACTGGACCCATCACTGCATGCCATTCTTATGCCACTCATACCGGAGCTGCTGCGTCAGTATGAGTACGAGGAGCCACAGGTGCGCGGCGGCGTACATCTCATGCATTCCGATTACTTCAAAACGTTAGCAGCGCTCGCTTGTGACATGCAGTTGGATGCTGCACTGCCACCTTCCGATGTACACAAATGGGCTTGGTTCAAACGTTATTGCATTGCGGTGCGCGTCGCACAAGCGCTCATCAAACGCAACGAATTACCGCGCACATTCTGCATGGAGGTGCGCAAGAAATTTGCCGAAATGATGCCACCAATGCAGCAAAGTCAATCACCCGGTGCTGTAAGCGGCGGTTCAATGATGAACTCAACAACATCGCTCTCGTCTGTGGGCAGCACGAACAGCAATCCAACACCGCCGCCACCACCCTCTAGCACCACCATGGTGAATACTTTGACACCAAGCACGAGCAATCTGATACAGTATATTGATTCAATGATGTCGCTTTCCCTACACGAATCGAACAGCGTCGGCTCTGGTGCTTGTGCGAGCCTGCCACCATTGTGCGCACCCACAGTCAACGATGCGCTACACTTTTTACACGAAGATCATGGAGTTTTCAAAGCAGCGCACGATGCGCAGCTGCTGCAGTGGCTGAATCGTCGTCCGGATGACTGGGCACTCTCTTGGGGTGGCGCCAGCACTATCTACGGTTGGGGTCATAATCATCGTGGCCAGTTAGGCGGTTTGGAGGGCAGTCGCATCAAGACGCCTACGCCATGTGAGGCGCTCAGTTTATTACGTCCCGTACAATTGGCTGGTGGCGAGCAGACGCTTTTTGCAGTCACTCCCGATGGTAAATGTTTCGCTACGGGTTACGGTTCCGGTGGACGCCTTGGTGTAGGTGGCACAGACTCTTGGGCTATACCGACTTTGATCGGTTCGCTGCAGCATGTATTTGTGAAAAAGGTAGCTGTGAACTCCGGTGGCAAACATTGTCTTGCTTTAACTACTGAAGGTGAGGTGTATTCCTGGGGCGAAGGCGAGGATGGCAAGTTAGGTCATGGCAATCGCATGAGCTATGACCGTCCGAAGTTGATCGAAGATCTCACTGGTATTGGCATTGTGGACATTGCTTGTGGCAGCGCGCATTCAGCGGCCATAACATCATCGGGCCATGTACTCACTTGGGGCAAAGGACGTTATGGGCGCCTTGGACATGGTGACTCGGAAGATCAATTGCGTCCAAAATTGGTGGAAGCGTTGCTGGGTTATCGCGCTATCGATATTGCTTGCGGTTCCGGTGACGCGCAAACGCTTTGCATCACCGACGATGACAATGTATGGAGCTGGGGTGATGGTGACTATGGTAAACTGGGACGCGGCGGCTCGGATGGCTGCAAATTACCGTACAAAATCGAAAGTTTAGCTGGTTTGGGTGTAATAAAAGTGGAATGTGGTTCGCAATTCTCTGTAGCGCTTACCAAATCTGGCGCGGTGTACACGTGGGGAAAAGGCGACTTTCATCGGCTCGGGCATGGCACTGTGGATCATGTACGTCGACCGAAGAAGGTAGCGGCTTTGCAGGGTAAAAAGATCGTCTCGATTGCCACTGGTTCGCTGCACTGCGTTGCCTGCACAGACACAGGCGAGGTCTACACATGGGGCGATAACGACGAAGGTCAGTTGGGCGATGGCACAGTGAGCGCTATACAACGTCCACGTCTAGTGGCGGCGCTGCAAAACAAACACATTGTCAAGGTAACCTGTGGCTCGGCGCACACCATTGCCATGTCCACATCGCAACTAACAGATCGTATGCGCCCACTACCTAATCCGCCGCTCGAATATGATTTGGTGCGCGACATGCCACCGGAAGCATTGCATGCGCGTCTAGTGCTACTACATCACTTCTCGGAGTTGCTGTGTCCTTGCCTGGCTATGCTGCCCATAACAGGTAAGAAAGAGATGCATACTAAGCTTGTTGATCTCATTCACTAATGTTTACAATTTTTTACCTCGTAGGTGATCTAAGTTTGGGCGCTTTGAAGGATGTGCTCGTCTATACTATAAAAGAAGCAGCTTTCCGCAAGGTCATACAAACCACAATGGTGCGCGATAAACAACACGGACCGGTCATTGAGCTTAATCGTATACAGGTGAAACGCTCACGCAACAAGTCGGGCAATGGGCTGGCCGGCATCGATGGCATGAAGAGCGTCTTCGGTCAAATGGTACAAAAGCTGCCTTTACTCACACAAGAAGCGCTCTCACTACCGCATCGCGTATGGAAAGTGAAATTTGTGGGCGAAAGCGTGGACGATTGCGGTGGCGGCTATAGCGAATCCATTGCAGAGATGTGCGATGAGCTGCAAAATGGCAGCGTACCACTGCTGATTACAACACCTAATGGACGTGGCGAGGCGGGTGCCAATCGTGATTGCTTTCTGCTCGATCCAACGCTTAGCTCTGTGCTACAAATGAATATGTTCCGCTTTTTGGGTGTGCTGATGGGTATAGCAGTGCGCACGGGTTCGCCGCTAAGTTTAAAGTGAGTGTACAATTAGAATAACTAACGTATAAAATTCAATTGTTCCTATTTATCGTCATTTAGTTTGGCTGAACCCGTCTGGCGTCAATTGGCTGGCGAGCAATTGCGTCCCTCCGATCTCACTGAAGTCGATCGTGATTATGTCGCTGGTTTGCTTTGTATACGCAACATGGATGATGATCCGAAAGTTTTTAGTACACTCGAGCTACCTTTCTCCACATCGTCGGCGAAGGGTCATGAGGTGCCACTGTCAACGCGTTATACGCGCATCACACCACAAAATCGGCAAGAATATGTACGTTTGGCTTTGAATTTCCGTTTGCACGAGTTCGATGAGCAGGTCAAGGCTGTGCGCGATGGCATGTCAAAGGTGATACCGGTGCCATTACTATCGTTATTCTCAGCGCCTGAGTTGCAGGCGATGGTATGTGGCTCGCCCGATATACCCTTGGGACTGCTGAAGTCGGTGGCTACATATAAGGGCTTCGATCCGAATTCAGCGTTAGTGACGTGGTTCTGGGAAGTTATGGAAGAGTTCTCAAATCAGGTTAGTCGCATTTGCTACTTCGAATACTCGTATAGCAGTTTTAAAAGACAACGCGCTTTAATAAAAAAAAATCTATTTATTTCAGGAACGTTCGCTTTTCTTGCGCTTTGTGTGGGGCCGCACACGTCTGCCACGTACCATAGCCGATTTTCGTGGTCGTGACTTTGTATTGCAGGTGCTAGAGAAAAGTCCACCAGACAATTTTCTACCGGAGAGTTACACATGCTTCTTCCTGCTAAAAATGCCGCGCTACTCCTGCAAGGTGCGTCAGAATTTTTTGGTTTAACTCAAAATATTTCTTACCTGATTTCTTTCCCTTAGGCTGTTCTGCTGGAAAAGCTCAAATATGCCATACATTTTTGCAAGAGCATCGATACGGATGAGTATGCACGGGTTGCCATGGGTGATCCCACCGAAGCGACGGGTAGTGAGGATGACAGCGATCTGGAATCAGCTGCGAGTAATGAGGCCTAAATCAAAATGAAAACCAAATATACAGAAAAAACAATATTTAAATATATATTGGATAAAGAATTAACCAGATATATACACGCATAAAATTTGTGAATGAAATTGTAGTTGGTAGTAGCAGCAAACTTAGTTTGGTGAGTGAAAATTTAAAACAAATATGATTTCCTGAATAGAAATAAAAATTATTCAGTGCATAAATGGAATCAACATACTAAATTTTTATATATATTTTTCCTCTTCTATTTACAGCACAATAAAAAACCTTACGAACCCACAGAATCCCCGAGGAGAAAGTAATTAGCGCCTCAAAGGCAACTCAGCAAGCACGCGCAGAAATTTCCAAAAACTGTTTTATCAAAATTTTACGTGCATTATAGAACAGCACATAACACAAACGCTGAAAGCAAATTTATTTATTTATAAAAAATTTTTTTTTTTTGACAAACAAAATTTCTAGAAAATATTAAATTTATTTTAATGAGCGACTGTTAGTACAGCGTTTCATGGCGCAATATTATTGTCACTTACTAAAAAAATAATAATTACTTTAAATTAGTCACATACACATTTACACACATAAGCTATTCATCTTCCTACATTTATTTACTCTCTTATGCAATTCCATTTCAGTGCATTGAATGAATTTATTATGTATTGGTTTTTTTTTTTTTTGAAATACTACACAAAATCCACCAAAAAAATCAAACAAGAATTTGTGTGCTATTTACGCTTTTATTATAAACTTTGCAAATGAATTTAAAAAAAAAGAAATTAAATAAAAATAATTTTATAAATTTCTATTTAACGTGTTAATTTTGCGCAGAAGCGGAGCGTGTATGCTAAATATAAAAAAGGAATCGTAGAGTAGCGCGAAAGCGCACGCAGCAAAATTTAGTTGTAAAAATTTAGCAATAAAATATAAACTAATTTTGAAATTTTTTTGTAGCTACTTTAGTGCTCAATAGTTAGATTTTAATGTGTTTTTCTTGTAATTCGCTAAATTTGTTTTAAACTATTTTTAAACTTAAGCATTTGAATTAGAAAATATACAATAACATTTTTCAATTATTTCAGTTTGATGTTTATGAAAACTGTTGTTTCCTTTTTCCATAATTATTTTATTTAAAATAGTTTAGTTATTCTATCTATGAGTTTTTTCACATAACTTATTGGTTTATGCTTTTTTTTCTTTTATGATAAAAATAAAATTTTCTCTTTTAACTTTGAATTTAAATTCTTTTATAAATTTTTAAATAACTTTTTTTTTAATTCTTTATTTATGTTTGTATGTAGTATGTAGGAAAACGTGTTTTTAGAACATCTCGAAGAACGTAATTTCGAAAAAATTTAGACTAATCGACTGCTGCAAAATGAGGCTCATAGCCTACTTAACACACATCCTTACATACATTCATACAAGATCGGTATTTTATTATTAGTAATATGGTATTTTTAGCAAAACAAAAACATGTCATCCCAAACATCGCTGTGCAGTTTGTTTTGTAATTTTCCTCTGTATTTATTAATACTTTCACCACACTTTTCATTAAAATATTAGTAAATAGTTTGAATTATTATGTATTGTAGCTTACAATTTAGCAAGTCACACAAACTAATTTTTCGGAACACATCTAACCTTCCTAAGGTGTTCGGGTCGCATTAAAAATATATGTATGAGAAAGCTAGTTTCAAAAAGAAAATAACTTTAAAATTTGAAAAAAGAAGGCCCAACCTTGTACCTTACACATTAAAAGGCACTTTTCCCGATGGTACATGAATTTTAACCCGAAGACCTTATAATGGTTAATAGCAGCTACAAAGTAAAGTTTTATGATGAAAATCAATAAATGACAAATAAAAAAAGTATTTTAAAAAGTTGTATTTCGATGGTAATCTAATGATATATGAAATAAAGCAAAGAAAAAATATTAAAAATCAATCACAAAAATTATATAATTTCCTCGTAGTAAAAATCTAAAATTTAGTAAAAACAAAAGGAAGACATTAAATTTATTTATGATTAGATATAGTCGTTCGTAATCAAAATGAGACATTTAATTTGCTAAATATATTTTTTATTCTCTAACAAAATTATAAGCTGATCAGCAAAAGAGTGTAATTTAAAGAAAATTGTAATTGTTAAAAACCAGCGCTTTTTGTTCAAACTTGTGAGCACGGCCCTTTGCGTGGGATTTCAAAAATTCTCGAAGTACTGAACGATTTGAATACGAATGGCTGTATTTAAATATTAAATTGATAATGAAATTTCATTGTACAGCACTACTAACGCATGTGTGTAGAGAATTGAAAATAATTTAATTGTTTTATTATTTATACATTATTTAAAAAGGGCGAATGCCACTTTATCTGTTCGGTGAGTCGCTTGGGATATGTAAAATTTCAGGTAAGACATCCAGTAGTACAATGGTTACAGTCATTTTTGAGTTATATAGACAGAAGAAAATTCCAAAAACTGTTGATTTGGTTTCTACTGGCTCAATACTGATCCCTCCTATCAATTTTTTTTTGATTATCTGTACAGTCATCGACCAAATATAATTTTATTGTAAGTAGTGTTTATTTGTAAACCTAAAAATTCCATCTAAAAATATAAATCCGCATTTAAAACAAGCAGCGCCGCTATAATATCATCATCTCCAGCCAAAGATTTGCGGTTTCATGAATTTCACTTCTTTTCAGAATTGCTCAAATTTACTATTCTTAGATCAACACCTTTTTCTATTTTATAATTGACATGTTTCGCTTCTTGGGTTTCCTTCTGACCACCACTATTCGCATTTTCACCGGTTTTATCACCATAAATAGCTTGTTTCCAAACTTCCGGACCACAGGGGACTTCGGCCTTGGGCTGCTCATCTACTGCTGCATCTGCCGCTTGCGCTGGCGTTGCAACTGCCCCTTCACCATTTGCGCAATTTTGGCAACCACAATCGGGGCAAGAACGTTTTGAACGTTTACGCAAGCGATGGAATATATAAAGCAGCGCAAAAGTGCCATAAGTCGCTTTGGCCACCTGACAAAAAAGTTAACGATTCAAAATACAAAACACAATGACTGAACGGAAAGCCAACATGGACAAATCATTTTGCTACTCACATTAGCGCGTCCAGTATTGGTCTGACTATTGAACATTTTATTTAAGTTCGACATATTCGCAACGGTTTTATATGGATTTTTTGCGAAATTTTGTCTTTATATTTTCTAAAATATTTCCATATTACTTCAAGAGAAACGAGTGACAAATTAAAATGAATTTTGTAATATGTTGAGTGTGCGATCAGTAGATATCCCAGTATTAATTATATGTACATATGTGCAGCATCTCAAACAATTAAAAGGGTATTTTAAATCAGTTTTTTAATTCATATTGAAATCCTATGGGATATCAAGTACATGTGTTTGAGTCCTGTGTACAGTTATATATACATAATTGTTGCTTAGAGTTAAAATAAAATAAGAATTCAATTTTAAAAGTCATAGTAAAGAGAATAAAACCTTAGACTACTTCCCCGGATACCGAACATCGGTGTGTACGCCAAACCATTTCCTTACGTTAATATTTATTTAGTAAATGTATCGTAATAAGGCTGTAGTCGAATTTTCCCATGTACTGGTGATACTTTCATCTAAACTTATTTTTCTATATGGGGTTGATGTTAATGCTTCCAAGCTACATTTCCAATCGCTGTCAATTAGTGTTTCATCATTGATGTAGATCTCGTCGTCATACGCTGCTGTGTCATTCAATACAAGATCTGTATACGCATTCATATACGTTTTAATTATTGGTTTAAAAACTAACTTAATGAATTGCCGTTTTGTTAAAATAGCGCCCAATATTTCTACTAAACGTTGTGCATGACGACGATATTTGACACGCACCACAAGATGCTTACTTCGCGGCAAAATCCAAATATTTCGATTGGCTATAAAGGGAATGAATATACATGCAGATAAATAGATTTTTGTATGTATATTTGAAGTAGACACCTCCTTTTATATATTGCGCATAAGTCTCCATAATAGGATCAAATAGCAAATCAATGAATTCCTGCTCCACCAGCATCGTGCCCAATATTTCGATGAACACTTGTACCTGCCATGAATTGAAATTTAACAAGCCTTGATTTGGTCCACGTTTGAATAAGGGACCAAAATTGCGTAATGCAGCGAAATATTTGCCTTTACCTGTGGAAATGCAAAAATGGCAGCGATTACATACACACATATGTAATGTATGGCGCAAAACTTTGAACCAAATGCAACTTACCTTTTTTTTGTGCAACCATATTTTTTACTTGGATTTTTAATCAACGCAGATTTTTTTAAAGAGATTTTTTTTTTATTTAGCACAAAACTCCGGAAAGAAAAATTCGGTTACGCTAACTGAAGTTGTATGAGGAAAATAACGGTTTATAAGATGAACGTGAATGAATTTCGGCGAAGAAGAAGAAATTTGATAATAAATTCGGTTTGAAGGGAGCTGCCATCCTCATTTTTTTTTCTTTTTTGAGGTTTTTTTATAAATAAAATAATAACAACAAATAATTTCAAATAAATCGTCACTTTTATAGGTATTTACATATACATATGTATTGCTTCATCAATATCAGCCGTAATGCATAAATATAAAACTACTTGTTGGCCTAGCGATAAAAAGTCGAAAACATGATATCACCCCTAATTTCGTATCTCAAATCATATAAAAAATTTAATCTCCTATTTTTTTTTTTTTGTTTCTGCTAACTTTTTTTTATTTAGTTAGTAAACAAATTTATCAAAAGTCGTTATCTGTGCAACATTTATAGAAACGGGTTTCAATAGCCCAAAACTCTATTAGTAATTAAAAGGTAAAAAATTATTTGTATTAAAGCTGAAAAAAAAATTTACTTCTAAGGAAATATCATCCATTCGCGAGCCGGATATAATTTGCACGGTATAACACATATTTTTTTTGAGACAAAATATCAAAAATGGGCATTTACCCAAACATACGTCGGAATTATAAACAAATAGCGTATTTTCAAACACGTCAGCGGTTATTGCGTATGACCAAGGCCAGCGTTCATCGGTCTCTCGTTGGCCAAAGTACCTACTTTGTCTTGTTATTAATTTTATACCCCAACCGAATGCATGTACATACATATGTATGTACAAGTATAATGTATGTATATGTATGTATCTGCGCATTTTTCATTCCCATTGGTTTTGCAGTCAAAATTGTGGCCATGAATACTTTCAATGACCCCAATAACGTCATATCAATTGGATTCAAAATGTTGATTAAAGTTATGATCTAAAAGCTTAGAATATACCCGATGTGTTTGGCAAACCCCTATCTTATCCCAAACCTTGAATGGATGCGCCGTCTAAGCAGTGCGGAGTACTTCCACAACCATAATAGATACTAATAATCTCCGTGTCTCAGCTCTTTGTATTTGGGAAAGACTAAGATTTTCTGGTGCTAAGATTTATTCTACTTTATTCGCGAGGAGTACCACAGCATTTCAAAATCATCAGTCTCAATCTTTTTCATTCGTAATTTGGTACATTGAAGGTTTCCATCTTTTTCTTTGTTTTTAGGGGTGAATTATACCATTTTGCTTTACCTCTTTGGAGGTATTGAGGAAGTTCAAACTGCATGAGCTATGCGTTTCCAGTAAAGTAAGTTTGCTTTGTTTTCAGTTTCACCAGCAATGGTAATAACAGACAACAAAGCGCATTTTCTGCATGGCGTAATCCATTGGAAAATGGTTGATGGATTGGATGAGAAAAAGTCTAACAAAAACCCTTACTAGGTATACAAGTATTTACATATAGGTACATAAACAAATTTACGATTTACTTTATTAATTAGTTTTTTTACTTAAGTTACTACTAAAAACGGGAATCTGTTGCTGAGAATTGCTCTATTTGTCATGATTGATCATCACTCCAAATGTTTAGTTGCTGGATACTCATAATACTCACACAATTGAATTGAGTCAACTCGAAAAAAAAACACCAGTCAAACAAAAAAACTTACTCTCCCAACCCCTTTTGACATAGAAACCTTCAAAAAAAATTGAGTATATGAAAAATTTTGTTATACATATTTTAAGATAATTTCATTTACATATTTTACGTCTGAATTTTTATTTGTTAATAAAACGAAAATATTCAAAATTTTCATAAACTTTGTTATCCATATGCAATTGCAACGTGATAATAAAAACAAAGGCAATTTAGCAAACAAAGTGTAAGCAAAGAAAAAGTAAGTACCTACCTACCTTCAACTAGTTAGGGGTTGGGATAGAAGGAGCTTTTGGCCAAAGAGCTTATATACATGCACTCATGTTTTTTGTATTCAATTAGTTTTTGATGGCGTAAGTGGAGATTATTTTTGTACATTTATGCATTTAGTGCTCATATAACAATTGTTATTCACGTTGGTATATACGTAAATATATATATGTATGCTTATCTTCCCTTTTGCACATATATACTTGTATATATGTGAATAAGTATCTACGCAAATCATATTCCCCTGTTCTGGAAGGTTCCAGGATAATCATTTTTATATCATGGCGGCCATGTTTTTACATGAGTAAATAGAATACTTTTTGTTGTGGTTTGTTAAAGATATAACAACCAGTTCCAGCTTATGCAGCTGAGTTTAGTAACAGCTGTTTTCTGTCTTTTTGTATATATATCTTTTATTATCTATTGCTATACATATCTACGTAAATATTTAATTATATACATACCTTCCAATGGCATTGTTGATTTGGTTTAGGAAATTTGTATGACTGATGGGATGAATTGTTGGCAGTGTTGTAAAACGTTAGTAAAAAATTGCCCACATTTTACGTTAGGTGTACTCACAATGCCTTTACGAACCTTGTTGTTATTTGCAGCTCTCTTGTGAATTGTTCCAAAACATCAAAACAGCAAAATACAACAACACAATATTTCTGGCCAACAAATAAAGATAAACGTCCATATGATTTACCATATCCATTGTCTTAGTGCTTATTTATTTTCGATAAGTTTTGTGTTACGGAAAGCAGTAACGATGATTTGACAATCGTTATCCCAGAAGAATTCAAATATATTTAGATTGAAAATCTATATAAACAGCTGTTCGTACTTCAATGAGCACATGCTTTTGTCGTTGGACCTATGTACCTAACCAGCATATCCATTGAAGAAATTGTGATTAATCGTCGTCCTAGCAATCACAGTTTCGACATGCAGTTGTCTATAAAAACAGAATGCTCTAAAAACCACCGAGTTGTCAGTAACTTAATATGTACCTCTAATTTTCTACCTTGATTGCAAAGTGCCAAACTATGGCATAAGTTATATAAATCATTGTAAAATTAGTGAAGTTTAACTTTAAATGGCCTAGGTTAAATTAAATCTTATCTAATTACTAAAAGCTATCTAATATGCACTCCTTCCAAACGTGTTATATGGAACTGTGAACAGCCGCACTAATTTCTAAAATAAATCCATAAATTTATAATATCGTTGTCAACACTAAATACAAAAATGTCCCACCCATACGAAGGAGACAAATATGACAGAAAGTGGATAAAACTACTTTTTTACCAAATACGCAGTAGATCAATGTGCTGTATAAACTTTTAAATCATGCAAAATTCATCTGCATTTCATAAACCAGAATAAATTTACAAGTTAATCTTTAAAGAAAATCATAAATTTTCAAAGAATTTGGGGAAATTGTGTGTAAAGGCCGTTTTAAGTAAAAACGAAGTACACAAAGTAAGAAAGAGACAGATATGTCCCGATGATTTGTATATAACAACGAATGGGGAACATATTCCAGGTATATAAGGGAAATTTAAGTACTTTTCTTCCAAATCTGTAAATGGTATAAATAGGGCAGACTGGTCTCTGGCTGCTTAAACGGTATTTGACATTTGTGAAAGAAAAACACTTTAAAGTTTACCAGCGCTTGTTATTTGTGATAATTATCTGTGAAAATAAGTGGGCTTTGAAATATACATAGATATATAAAAAAAAATATATATTTGAGAAAACATTCAAACGTAAATTGAAGGACTCTAAAGAAGAACCGATATTTAATTAAAAAATCTAATCTAATTTCTGTGTGAAAAAAGAGGTTAAGGTGAGTTAAATTTATTTTCGTATTAAAATGAATTATTAAATTAAGAAATCAAAAAATGACCATTTAAAAGATAAGAACCTGTTCATTGAGTGAAAAATTGGAAATTTTCATTTTGTATGTATACATGCACCCATGTGTACAAACCATTGCGCATGCAAGTTGCAATTGTGAAATCGATTTTTTTTTTTTCAATATACGAAAAAGTTCCAAGATGGCGTCAGTGAACACGAATAGATTTTCACAATGGAGTCGTAGACTTTCAATGGACATTGTGTACCATGCTACATTATGGGAATTGAATTGAACATGTGTATTTGTTAAAGGGAGTAGAAATTCGTGCAATTAAATGAATTTTTTGTACTAAAATATGACGTGCAAATCAAAGTGCCAAGTCACCATGAGTCATTGAAAGAATTTTCTGGAATGTTTGTATCAAAGCTGTTGAAATTAATGCATCTAGTATATTATAGACCTAATGTGCAGTATTTTTGGTAATCGTTGCGGTGGACTACCGAGCGCTAATATTTACACAAGAATGTCGGGAGGGGTCTCAAAAGACGTCTCGGTCCCAGGATCACGAATATAACTCCGCTCAACCAATATTTTTAGTAGTTTGCGAGATATTTGCAGTTAAAGTTTATAATTTTCTGTCATTTTCATGTGGTTGTTGTAATCACATTACCCTGTGAGAAAAAGAGTGGCACGCGGAAGGACATCACCGTGGCGGTAGCCACGGCTATGGCAACCACCCGGACTTGGAATGGCGTAGCCAAGGGTTATTTTTTGAAGCGCGGCCGAAGGCCGCCTACGCGGAAACGTTTTCTGCACATAAAAAACATGGATCGGGTCCCTAAACCCGGGTCATTTTTCGGTTTTTCGCAAATATTTTCCAAAATAATTAAAATATTGGTTGAGCGGAGTTATATTCATACTCCTGGGACCGAGACGCGTCTTTTGAGACCCCTCCCGACATTCTTGTGTAAATATTAGCGCTCGGTAGTCCACCGCAACGATTATCGTATTTTTCTTTGAGAACGATTTATACCAAGCAAAAATTTTTGGCAGTGCAGTCGCTTTAGACTTAAGTGCATCTACATACATTTATTAAGAAATTGATTTTAAATTTTTCTTTTTTTTTTTTTTTCCTTCAACAGCTCTCTTCTCAAAATGCAAATCTTCGTGAAGACCTTGACTGGCAAGACCATCACTCTGGAGGTTGAACCATCCGATACGATTGAAAATGTAAAAGCCAAGATCCAAGACAAAGAGGGAATACCCCCAGATCAGCAACGTTTGATCTTTGCCGGCAAACAATTGGAAGACGGACGTACTCTGTCCGATTACAACATCCAGAAAGAGTCTACACTTCATTTGGTTCTTCGTCTACGTGGTGGTATGCAGATTTTCGTCAAAACATTGACGGGAAAAACCATCACTTTGGAGGTTGAGCCTTCTGATACCATTGAAAATGTTAAAGCTAAAATTCAAGATAAGGAAGGAATCCCACCAGATCAACAACGTTTGATTTTCGCTGGCAAACAGTTAGAGGATGGACGCACATTGTCCGATTATAATATTCAAAAGGAATCTACATTGCATTTAGTATTACGCCTTCGTGGAGGCATGCAAATATTTGTTAAAACATTGACTGGCAAAACTATCACATTAGAGGTGGAACCTTCAGACACTATCGAGAATGTAAAAGCAAAAATCCAAGACAAAGAAGGAATTCCACCAGATCAACAACGTTTAATTTTCGCCGGTAAACAACTTGAAGATGGACGTACATTATCCGATTACAACATTCAAAAGGAGTCTACCCTTCACTTGGTCCTACGTCTGCGTGGTGGTATGCAGATATTCGTGAAGACATTGACTGGTAAGACCATCACTTTGGAGGTTGAACCATCAGACACCATCGAGAATGTGAAAGCTAAGATCCAAGACAAGGAAGGAATTCCCCCAGATCAACAGCGTTTGATTTTCGCCGGAAAGCAGTTGGAAGATGGTCGCACCTTATCCGACTACAACATCCAAAAAGAGTCGACCCTTCACTTGGTCCTGCGTCTGCGTGGTGGTATGCAGATCTTCGTGAAGACATTGACTGGTAAGACCATCACTTTGGAGGTTGAACCATCAGACACCATCGAGAATGTGAAGGCTAAGATCCAAGACAAGGAAGGAATTCCCCCAGATCAACAACGTCTGATTTTCGCCGGAAAGCAATTGGAGGATGGTCGCACTTTGTCGGACTACAACATCCAAAAGGAGTCGACCCTTCACTTGGTCCTACGTCTACGTGGTGGTATGCAAATTTTCGTCAAAACCCTGACTGGCAAAACCATCACTTTGGAGGTTGAGCCATCAGACACCATTGAAAACGTGAAGGCTAAGATCCAAGACAAGGAAGGTATTCCCCCAGATCAACAGCGTCTGATTTTCGCCGGAAAGCAGTTGGAAGATGGTCGCACACTATCCGACTACAACATCCAAAAAGAGTCGACCCTTCACTTGGTCCTGCGTCTGCGTGGTGGTATGCAGATCTTCGTGAAGACATTGACTGGTAAGACCATCACTTTGGAGGTTGAACCATCAGACACCATCGAGAATGTGAAGGCTAAGATTCAAGACAAGGAAGGTATTCCCCCAGATCAACAGCGTCTGATTTTCGCCGGAAAGCAGTTGGAAGATGGTCGCACCTTATCCGACTACAACATCCAAAAAGAGTCGACCCTTCACTTGGTCCTGCGTCTGCGTGGTGGTATGCAGATCTTCGTGAAGACATTGACTGGTAAGACCATCACTTTGGAGGTTGAACCATCAGACACCATCGAGAATGTGAAGGCTAAGATCCAAGACAAGGAAGGAATTCCCCCAGATCAACAGCGTCTGATTTTCGCGGGAAAGCAGTTGGAAGATGGTCGCACCTTATCCGACTACAACATCCAAAAAGAGTCGACCCTTCACTTGGTCCTGCGTCTGCGTGGTGGTATGCAGATCTTCGTGAAGACATTGACTGGTAAGACCATCACTTTGGAGGTTGAACCATCAGACACGATCGAGAACGTCAAAGCTAAAATCCAGGACAAAGAGGGAATTCCTCCAGATCAACAACGTTTGATTTTCGCCGGAAAGCAGTTGGAAGATGGTCGCACCTTATCCGACTACAACATCCAAAAAGAGTCGACCCTTCACTTGGTCCTACGTCTACGTGGTGGTATGCAGATCTTCGTCAAAACCCTGACTGGCAAAACCATCACTTTGGAGGTCGAACCCTCAGACACGATCGAGAACGTCAAAGCTAAAATCCAGGACAAAGAGGGAATTCCTCCAGATCAACAACGTTTGATTTTCGCCGGAAAGCAGTTGGAAGATGGTCGCACCTTATCCGACTACAACATCCAAAAAGAGTCGACCCTTCATTTAGTCCTGCGTCTGCGTGGTGGTATGCAGATCTTCGTGAAGACATTGACTGGCAAAACCATCACTTTGGAAGTTGAGCCATCGGACACCATTGAAAATGTAAAAGCTAAAATTCAGGACAAGGAAGGTATTCCTCCAGATCAACAGCGTCTGATTTTCGCCGGAAAGCAGTTGGAAGATGGTCGCACCTTATCCGATTACAACATCCAAAAAGAGTCGACCCTTCACTTGGTCCTACGTCTACGTGGTGGTATGCAGATCTTCGTCAAAACCCTGACTGGCAAAACCATCACTTTGGAGGTCGAACCCTCAGACACGATCGAGAACGTCAAAGCTAAAATCCAGGACAAAGAGGGAATTCCTCCAGATCAACAACGTTTGATTTTCGCCGGAAAGCAGTTGGAAGATGGTCGCACCTTATCCGACTACAACATCCAAAAAGAGTCGACCCTTCATTTAGTCCTGCGTCTGCGTGGTGGTATGCAGATCTTCGTGAAGACATTGACTGGCAAAACCATCACTTTGGAAGTTGAGCCATCGGACACCATTGAAAATGTAAAAGCTAAAATTCAGGACAAGGAAGGTATTCCTCCAGATCAACAGCGTCTGATTTTCGCCGGAAAGCAGTTGGAAGATGGTCGCACCTTATCCGACTACAACATCCAAAAAGAGTCGACCCTTCACTTGGTCCTACGTCTACGTGGTGGTATGCAGATCTTCGTCAAAACGCTGACTGGAAAAACCATCACTTTGGAAGTTGAGCCATCGGACACCATTGAAAATGTAAAAGCTAAAATTCAGGACAAGGAAGGTATTCCTCCAGATCAGCAACGTTTAATCTTTGCCGGCAAGCAGTTGGAGGATGGTCGTACTCTGTCCGATTATAATATACAGAAGGAATCTACGCTCCATTTGGTGCTACGTCTTCGCGGAGGCGCATTCTAAATTAAAATAGAACACCTAAATTCAAAATTTAATAGTATTCTTTGTATCTCGTTAATTTATCTCTATTTTATATTTTAATGCTTTTTAAATCATTTCTGATTAAAAATTGAAATATACCGTTTTTATGTTAAAAAAGAAGATAAATTAAAATAATACACAATTTCATGATTAAAATATTGTTTGGTGATTTCACATGACATGTATTCCGCAAAGTAAGTAGAGGTTGTAATTTGATAAAGCAAACGATTTTCTAAAGGTGTGGTAAATTTGAAATGGAGGTTGACGTGACTAGAAGAGGCTGAAAGGGTATTGAACCTGCAGTTCGGCCTCCATAACCGGTAGTAACCTACGGCACATACTGGCAGGATCGATTTGGTATGACCAGTGCAGTACACGAATTACTTTGGTTCAGTGTCATATTGCAATATCTTACTTAGGTTACCCCCCGGCATTTCGTGCGCCCATCCATAGCCGTTCTAGATGCGCAACGAAATAGACTTCGTACACCAAACTCATAATGGTCCAACGAAACATCCCGTACCTTAGGATTTTTGAAACTCTGATACACACCTAACCTCAAAGTGTCAATTACATGCCGAGCAGACAATTATTTCAACAGTCATTGTGGTCTAGCCCTGTTGGATTGTATAGTTTAGTTGACGTTTCCTGGAATAATGTATACCCCTGAAATTGTGTCTACTGAATCGTCTGAATCTATGCTTCCACTAACGTAAAAGTGGGTCCTAGGCACACATATGTGGACCTAGGATAAATAAACTGTTTGAAATGATAGTCATTGGTCGGTTGGAAAGTGAGTCATAAATCCCAACTTTAAAATCTATCATTGTAGCGATGTGTGGCAACACTGTGACCACCCTAAAATAGGTCCAAAGCGAATTTATACTGAATTCGCCTTGCCTTGATAAGTCAGCTGTGGCCAAGGCGAATTATATATATATATATTCGCCTTGGGCACAGCTGTCATTTCTTATCAGCATTTTTTACAACTTGGCTTTTTGGATTGACGCGTGCGGAGTCAAACATTTTAAATTCGTGGTTTTTATAGAAAATTAAAAAAAAAAACAACAAAATGGCAGGAACAAGCGAAACTAAAACATACACCCTAGAAGTGGTGAAACAGCACAATAAGCCGGACGATCTATGGATAATTCTCAATGGTAAAGTTTACGATGTGACAAAATTTCGGCTTGAGGTAAATATAAATGCAATTTAATTAGCATAAGAGAAGTCTAAATATATATTATGTGATGTATTTATATACAGCATCCTGGCGGGGAGGATTCACTGGACGAAGTTGGTGGACGTGATGGCACAACTGCATTCAATGATGTGGGGCACAGTCAAGAGGCGAAGTACATACTTGAAATTCATACATATGTATAATTCCAAAATTCAACTCATATATTTATACTTCTAGGCAAATGTTGGAAAAATACTATATTGGCGATGTGGAGGGCGGATGCGCAATGCCGAATACATCAGTGAGGTGAGTGCTAGCTACTTAAGCAAAGATTTAGGAAGTAAGATAACGATAACATTTAACATTTACGTTACTAATAATATCAGCTAACAAACATATGTACAAAAAATGCTGCATTTCAAGCCACTTGTTATCTAACTTGGGTACTCACATTCCAAGTGGGGACGGGCAAGCACGTTAATACAAGAAAAGTCGTGAATATTGGTGACTAAAGCAGTTGTGCTGGAACAAAACAAGAACAAAATCAAGAAACCAGTTCCATACTGTGGACATTGTTGTTGCTAAATTTTAAGTGAAAATTCAACTTTGCAATAGAGCTATCATCCGAACATACTAAATCAATATATTTTCATACACTAACAACTACAACTTTTGTGGCTTGTTTTTGCATGCATTATATTCATTTTACCTTAATTAGAATTTACTTTAGCAGTAGTATGCACATTGGGGTGCCTCATCAAACAAGTATTCCTTTTTTCCCTGGAATCATAACTCTTGCATTATTAAAGATTCATTTGAAAATATCTATGATGGAAGCCAAGCAGTAGGATTCGCTTAAAACAGCATTTTTGCCTGATCTGTTAAACTCATTTTTAGTGAGTTAGCAGGTTTACACTTAAAGCTGTCGACAAACGTGCCTATAGTGCAATGTTTACAAATTATATATTCGCGCATATATAAATATTAACAACATTCCGATTTGTATTTTATAGTTTGTAAAAAGACTTCCATTTCAAAAAACATAGTATTCACTTCTAATGCTTAGGTAATTGGTTTTATAAAGCCACATCATTAGTATAAATCCAGGTTCCATTTCATATTATGTGTAAGTATGTTAGTATACAGGTAGAATGGCTGCGTCTCAGGTTGCCCAAGTAGTCGTTGAGATTGAATTTCATGAAGCTGTCCGAGTAAGAGTTTTAGGCCGAAAAACAGTTGCAAATGGGTTTCGTGAATGATGGCCTTGAACCACACCTTAGGTGCTTTGGCCTAATTTTATGTAAATGAACAGTAATCACTTCGCTAAATTATGTTGCTGATTTTTCTTATAGCTTCAAATATTTTTCCAACAAACGGGTAAAATTTCTCAAATCCTAAACTTCTGTGTAAGTTGTTAACAATTTCTAAATTAACGATACATGTTTTTGTGTAATTTGGCAATTTTCACACATATCGCCTTTGTCGGCTGTTGATCAAAGTGACTGCTGCCCTCTTTAGTTGTAACATAACAGTTTACCTCAGCGCAGATCCATCTAAAAACAGGGTTTTGCGCCATGGTCTTTTGGTGACAACTTAAAATCGTAAGCTATAGCCTACTAAGACTTAGACCTACAAGAGGGCGACAGTTACTTCGGTCGACACTCTGCAATCAATCGTGTTACACCGATTGTGGTTACTTTCGGGCACATACAGCACACTCATTTCCTTTATTTCTGTTGTATAAATTCAATGTTGTGTATTGTTTGTTTTACTTTTTATTTGCTTCTCTTAAAATGCTGTTTCCTTTACCACTTCTCAAACATTTTAAATCAGCACGCCACAATCATCAACATTGCCAACACTACAAGCAGCTCCAACACTACCAATAGAAACACCAGAAATGGATGCCACCATCACTAATAGCGAGAAGGTGGTACCGCCACCAGAGAAGCAGTGCTGTGCAATTGCTTGAAAATACCAAAGCGCACAATAATCGTTCAAGAACCTATACAAGAATAGAATAATTGTAGCTTTGCTTTTCATTATTTACTGAAATTTTGTTGTACTAAATTATTTTCATTTTAATTGCTTTTAATTTAAATAAGATGTCATTACTCTTTAATTCTTTTTTTTCCGCAACTCTAAAATAGACAAATTTGCTGTGTGATCGGTGCTTTCGCTACTGGCCTACTCGCTGTCATAATCATCCGGAGATTACTTGCAAGCAAATAAATGTTTAATTATAATGGCTTGCTATATGGACAAAATGAAACTGCGTTTCAACATGACTCAATGTACTCAACAATTCCACAAATTAAACAAACGAAAATTTACTTTACTACAGTCGTAATTTAACGGTAAAAGTGAATAATTATAAAATGCAGTTACTAATGTTTGTATGTATACTTATTCATGCTGAAGAAAATGTGAAATAGACTAAATATTTGTATAAAGGTAGCAAAAGTAATTAAATTTCTGTATTTCTTTCGAAGCGAAGCATTTAAACTTCTGGTTTTTAAACTCACTCAGAATTGGCTGACAAAAGGACACCAATTTGTAAACTATTATTTAAAACCCACCGTTAGATTTCCATCTGAAGTTATATATTTTACAATATTAAAAACTAAATTTGTAAGATAAATTTATTTAAAAGAAATGTAACTAAGCGGATGCACGACAAGGTCTCTAGTGATTAATTCTATCTTCTATTAATAATACAACTTTCAATATGGTTTACCTAATCAATTTTGATTTTATCACTTCTATAAATGTAATAAACTACAATTATTAGACCTTTTTTAGGTGTCCGGCATACGTTAGTTAAGTTTCCAAAGTAAGCCAACACCATAACTTGTTACAAGCATATGTACAAACGTATTTTGAAACCCCTATTAACATTAAACTTAAAAAATATTCAAAACTCAGTCGCCCGTTCTGCAAAATCCCAACTAATACCTCGCTTTAGAATGCGCATTTTTGTTTACTAAGCAACATCCAGGAATGATTCATTCAGCACTTTGAGATTGCGTTCATTAACTGCATCGCGTAAATCGCTGCGCCCCATTAAAGATATCACCATATTCAGTGTACTCCAAATCGACTCAGACATCTGTGCTTGACCAACCCCTATTCCAGCCGCTCCTGTTTGTAAATCTCTTGCCGCTGCTGTATTCGCTTGCATATTCAGCGCCGTAAGCATATGTTCAACAGCTTGTTTATACGCCTTCAGATTCATGCAGCAAACACCAACATTGTAACGTACGCGTATAAAGCCCGGCTCAAGCTGTAACGCTCTTTGATAAGCTTCCACTGCCTCTACAGAACGTGAGCCATTTGCTAAGCTGGCACCTAAACGATTCCAAATTTTGGCATTTTGTGGATTAGCATGCAGTGCTGCACGAAAGCAATCAACTGCTTTATCATATTCTGAAGAGAGATTATAAAGTACACCGAGAGCTTCTTGCACATCTGGGTCTACTTCTTGTGTATTCATGCGCACAGCGTCGAGAAAGAGATTTTGTACAGCTTCGAGCTTGCTACCCACTACCAGCGATGAGGCCATTCCACTACTTAAAGTTTCTAACTCTGTGTATTGTTGTAGCAGATGCTTATATTTTGGATTTACTTGCATCCAATTGGTTAACATGCGTAGTGCATGACTTTGCAGACTCTCGTTAGTGTAACACACGGCCAACGCCATTAGAACGCGTGTATTATCTGGGCGCAACGCTAGTGAACGCTTTAGCGCTGCTATGCTTTGTGGGTCCATTTCATTTTCTGCTTGTGCTAAGCCAAGTAGTTCCCACGCTTCCGCGTTTTCCGGTTCTTTTTTTACGGCTACCTCAAAACAGAGCACTGCACTGGGTATATCACTTTGCTGTATATACTCTTTACCCTTCTCCAAAGCATTTTCCAGCTCACTCATTGAATTTTCGTCAGCGAATTCATACTCTTTGTACGGATCATAGTTTTCGCTATACTCCGATAACCATGGATGTTCCGAATCTTCAGATAACTTTTGCCATTCATTCTGTAAGCGTTGCCAAAACTTTTCATTGTAGCTGCTCATGGTGTGTTCACGCTCCTTAGTATGATTATTGAAATCTTCAATCCAGTCTTCAACAAATTCACTAGTAGTAGATGACTGGGGTAGTAATCTGACATTTTCTTCCTTGGTTAATGCTGCGTTCTCCTCAAAGAACTTGCTTGTGCTGGCCTCGTGATTGGGTGGGCATATAGCAAGGTATGGCGTTGTTAGTGATTGCATTGGCATATATGGCACAAACGGTACCTGACCCATTTGCGAAGTTGATGTACTAGGTCCCTGATCATCAAAGAACTCACGTACATGCACCAATTGTTGCTGTTGTGGCTGCATATGGACCATTTGTGGAGCTTGCTGTCCCTGTTGCATTCCAAATTCTTTCGACCACTCCTGACTTGTAACGTCGCTTGAGGCATGCGTCGCCGGAATCAAACCTAAAGCACTTGCTTGTTCGATTTCGCGCATCTCCTGTAGCAATGCGTTCATTTTAAAGGACTGGGGTGGTGCTGCCACTTGCCCCAGATATTCGTTGACCATTTGCTCATCTGGGCCCATGCTGCGTTCAAATTGAATACTTGCGAAACCTTCATCTTTACGTGCCGCATCTTGTGTAAATTGTCCGCCGAGTTGCATGAGCGGATTAACGCCACCACAATCACCATCAACAAGCTGGCGCAGGGACATTTTGCGATGCTGCTGTTATATGAAAAATTAACTTAGAAACCACAATGGAAAGTTTTATTTCTTCAAAGGAAAGCAAATAGTTAGTAAGAATACAAAATATTTCTTTTCGTCGGTGAGCGATAAGCAAAGTCTAATGTCCAAAAAAGTTGATAAATACGCACAAATGTCAACAACGGCCAATAAACAGCTGATATATAGCCAGGGTTGAAACTATTTTATCAAGGGACCATTAGGGTGCTATGAACTTTTGCAGATGATCAACTTCTTCAGAGAGGATAAAAGCAAATAAATAATAAAAACTAGGACCTTTGAGGGGCCAGAGTCTGAGGAATCATGCCCTGCAAAAATTGTAGGTAATACTTTCCATCGAACGTCAAGTATTAAGACTTGGCCCTAGTAACTTTAAATGTCGATATTTTTGTGTGTCTTATCGAAAAGCTTCCAGCTGACCGCATGCATTCGATCTTGTTCTACGGGAACGCAGCACATTGTTTTGTTTTCAATTGAGGATTTATTTATATTATTTTTGTTAAACAAATTGTTTTTTAAATAAATTGTACATTTACTTTCAAGACATATATGTCGGGCAAAAAGCAGCAGGCATTTCAAGGCAAGGACTGTTTCAGTCGTATGAATTTTCTATATCAAGCCTCCATGCTAATGGCTGGCAAGAATAACACTTTGGCGGCATACTATGGCGAACTCTGCAGGAACATTGGCAAAAAGGCGGTATTGCGAATGTAAGTTACATATAAAATAAATTCCCAAATAGTCAGGTGTGATATTCTTAAAAAAATAATCCTAACTCATAACTACAATTACAGTGCACCAGACGTTAAGCGCCAGCTTTGCAAGCGATGCTCACTGGCTTTGCGACCGGGAATAACCGCTGATTTGAATGTAGCCCCAAGCCTAAAACGGCGAAGATATACCAATAACAATTTAAATGTAGATGAAGATGCAAGTTTGCAGTTGAAATGTAAACAATGTGGATTCCAACGACAATATATTGTAAATCCGGAATACAAATTCTGGCTGGAGAATAAGGACTCAGTGGTGGAAGCTATTACGGTTTCTAGGGTTAAAAAAGAGAATAAACAAAAGCGGATTGATGGAGTTACCGCAGATGAAGAAAAGGATTCGGTGAATAAACTTTGACTTTTAAGAAGACGAAACTTCTTTTCCTCCAGAGGTATTGCGTTGTGTGGAGAAAAGATCCTTGTTATCTACTGAGTCTACATTATCTTTATTTTACAAAATTTATTTATTTTATAAAAGCTTATAATAATACAAATAACTATACAAACAAAACCAAAAAGTATTATTTTCCATTACATTTGTTTTTTGTTATTTTTGTTTGTCAGTGTTCATCAAAGGAGTTTATGATATTCACCATGATACATGATATTCACAATAAATATCCTTACAAAAACAGCAACGCTCAACAATGATCAAATATGACATATCGCGGTACTCTTGACAGATGCCTGAATCATGAACCAATTTTAAATATCAAGGGCCGAATTCCCAATATCCATTTTACGCTAACCGGCACTTTGTTTGACATTGAGGGATTTTTGTTAAATCTACAACATTCAATGGTAAATCCAACAGGAAATCGGAAAATTGCCACTTTCATCCTCTTGGAAAAAGTGCGACCATTGGTGTAAGCTTCTTTCGCGAGGATTCCAGTTTTACAAAAGGCCGCTTTAAAAGCGTTTAATAATCACAATCGGAGCATAATTTGAGATTTGAGGATGTTGAAAGTTTCTTGGTTGTTTATGGTGAATACTCAATCACCTATCGAACGCATTGTGAATATATACATCGAATGCAACTCTGTTCGCAGCTGGACTTTGCAAAATTGACAAAACATTTTTTCTTGCGGATTGATTAAAATTGTAAAAAAATAATACTGGGAGTTTTAAAAAAATATTAAATTGTATTTAACATCGAAGACAAATATCCCAAGCTTTTGGAGCTGTTAAGATTTGTTAGTGAATGTATAAAACATGTCCTACTACAATATTCCGCGCCAACCCGTGCGCGAGTATGCTGGCGGAAGCGTTGGTGGCATACTTCGCAAAGGCAGCGGCACCAACAGCAGCACAAATACGAGTAATGGTGCATACACCAATTACACATCCACCACAACCTCTACAACGAGCCTAAATGCAGGCGAAGCACGTCAAGTAGACTTGCTTGTCTTTGGTTATGCGTGCAAATTGTTTCGTGACGATGATAAAGCTCGCGATATCGATCAGGGCAAGCATATGATACCATGGATGGGCGACGCAACACTCAAAATCGACAGGTTAATAATTGTTGCTATCTTTTTTTACATTTCTGTATCTATTTTACTACGTTGGTTTTATATTTTATTTGACTATAATAACTACGATTATAATTTCTCATGCATTATTAGTGCAGTAGGTACATAAAACGTTTTTATAATCTCCAAGATGAACGCAAATCAAAAACACGACAAAAACGTATTGAAACGAATGTACAAAGATAATTGCGACAAAGAAACTTACTAACTTATTTGCATTTCTTTTATCATGCTTTGAGCATTTTGTGAATAATTGAATACTAGATTTTCAAGAAATTAATGCTTGTATGTTTATGCAATCCTGCGAATATACATACATACATATGTACATCTATATATGTAAGTTTTAATTGTGCTTATTTATTCACACCGGCCGGCCGGTAATAGAAAGCTTTTGTTTGTGATAATAGCAAACTTGTTTAATGAAGAATCGTACATTGCCAAAGCTAAACTGTTGCTGAACTCCCCACTGGCCATTTAATTTAATATTCAATTATCGATTAAGAAATTACCAAACCAGCTATTACAGTAATAAAAATGCAAAAGTGCATTGTGCACCAAGTAATCATACTTTCTCTGGCTCAGTCGCTTTCTCGTTTTGCTATCTTCATTCATTCGAATAACATGTCAATATAGCAGTTGGAGTTATTACCCAGGTCCGTAGCTCTTTAGAAAAACGTATCTGCCGAATGCTTCCAGAGATGTTTTCAGTGTTCATGATAGGGAAAACAAATATAAAAAAATGTCTAAAACCATTTATAAATTAAGAAGAAAAAAAGTTAAATGAAACAGAAAAACTATAGATATACAGAAAAAAATAGCAATGATAAAAAATGTGTTTCAATTAAAAATTTAAATTATTGAAAAAAAAAATATTTTTAATAAAATTAGGGAAGTGCCCAATCTCGTAAAGGGCACACGCAACACCAAAATCTGTTACTAAACCTACTTTATATGTATATACCCACATGGAAATCGTTAAGAATCGCCATGACTTTGCATCATCACGTAGTGCATTTTAAACGAATTTATTTCTAATAATCACTTAATCGCAAATATCATTTTTTAGCAAAAGGAACGGTATGTATAAAAGATCTTATTTTGATTCACCCACGTATATTTACAATACTTATGTATTTTTATATAGGAATTTTTAAATATCTAGCGAATACTTAATTGGAGACAACTCCATGTTGTCTTTAAGATTTCGCTGTGATATTTGAGACCAATATACATACCATAACTACAACCTATTATTTTTTGTTAGCATAATTTTGTTTTTATTGTTTTTTAATTTGATTTTAACTTTCTTTTCTCATTCACCGAACGCTACTTCCTTGCGCGCACAAAAACAAAATCAACTACATCTCAACTCGATTACATATTGTATAATTGCATCATCGACGTTTCATATACACCTCCTATAATAATGATGGGAATTCTGTTTGACGGTGTATAACAGATATGACGTACGTGGCGCTCTATCGGAATTGGCGCCACACGAACCACCACCGGGCGGTTATGGCAATCGTCTAGACTATCTCAGCGCCGAAGAGCAACGCGCCGAACTACTGTGCGAGGAAGAGCGTTATTTATATTTGTACAACAACGAAGAGGATCATATATTGCAACAAGGTAAGCAAAAGTGACAGTTTTTTCAATGGCTGATAGGTCAGTGGATCCTTGAAGCTATTAAGCTAATATGATGAAACAGAAAGATTTTGTACCACTTGTTGGTATTGTTTTATTGTAAATGTAAAAATATATTTGTGTAAGTTGACGAGCGGGCAACTGGAAAAACTATATAAAAAAAGAAATATTTTCGAAGGAACATTACCCAAATGACAAATAATTAAAGACAAAAAAGCATTTAAATTCATATAAACCCATAGACATTAGCAAACTAAGTTTTAGAATTGTGTAAAAACGGCATGATAAAATTGAATGTACAATTTACACGTAAGTAGAATTTAAATATTAAAAACATTGTAAAAACGCGGTTAATAATATTTTGATGACAACGTGGGGTAGAGCTGCAGTCACGCAAATCCCAATGCGCGTCACTGAACAAGTTGACACGCAGTCCAAGGGCTCAAAAGTGTGCACAGGTAAATATGTGAAATTATTTGTACCAAACTAATATTCCATTGCAGTTACAAATGCGGTTGAGTGCTAAGAAAACAGCAAAACCAGCCATAGCAGTCTCATCTAAGCAGCAACATCCGTTTCCTGCACCGTACAACAGTACCCGTTTTGCTGCAAACGTTTTTCAACTTCATACAACTCATTCTACATAATTTCTTTAAATGTAAAAGCTGTTAAAATTTGATTAAAATGGTTTTACATTTTTTTTTTTAATTTCTGCCAAAAAACAAAGTATGCAAAATACTTACATTTGTGTAAAGCGGTTCTTTTATGTTGAGCATGAAATTGAAGAAAAGAAAACAAAGAAACAAAATCGAAACAGGTTATGTTCCACATACAATAATTTATAACAAAAAAAAAAAGTACTCGGCTAAAAAAAAATTATTCATATAAAATGCAGCAGCGCATAATATTTGTTCACTAACTTAGTGCGTAGGCGTAGTTGCCTTCAATTCATTGCTGTTTGAAAACTCATTTTGGTTTCTCTTTCTCTGCCATTTTGGTTTTATTTGGTTGAAACATAAAAACAACAAATTCTCGTCCTCACCGCCAACATATGCCATCAACCGCTCGTCACAAAAAACGAACCAACGCCAATAAATAGAAGAGGATTTGAAACGCCTCAAACAGGATGTTGAAGGTGGTAATTATGCGCAGGTGGATTTTCAATATGGCAATGATGGCGGCGCCGGTGTGATACCACATGGACCAAATCGCGAGGAACACAACCAATCGCCAAACGGCGAAGAAGAAGCCGAGCAAGCTTTTAGCTTGCCTAAGGGCTTTGAAGTGCCTATCACCATACAATTGGTGAGTTTCCTTTAGATTGCAATACTTTTTAACACGATTCTAATACAGAATGAAAGATCTTTGTGGGAACAATCCTTTAAATTTTTTGCTTTTGTTTAGATCTTTTATTATGTGCCAGACTCATTTAATACTATTCTTATATTCAAAATTAATAAATATTAATTTATCCCGCAGCCCGAAACAATGAAACAACACGCCATAATAGAAAAGACTGCGCGTTTTATTGCCTCTCAAGGCATGCAAATGGAAATTCTATTGAAAGCCAAACAATCGAACAATGTACAATTTGAATTTCTTGCTATAAATGGCGTTCTCAATCCATACTATAAATATATTTTGAATGCTATTAAAAACGATACTTATCCTGCTGAAAGCGCAATGTCATCTCCGAACGCCGAACAATCAACAGCTAATAGCAGAGATATAGCGCCTGGCGCAAGCGCATATGCCAAACCGATAATTCCCGTGCCCACCATCAAATATATACCATCTGCCAATTGCGCTTACACTCAGCTAATAAGTAAAATCAAAGGTGTACCATTACCCGCTGTCATTGATGGCGAATTGGCTAATATGCCAGCAGCGTATTCGCCAACATCTACCACCGCCGCCGTTCCCGCTAGTGCAAATTTTACGCCAGTGTTATTACAATACAATAACAACGCATATGTTTCAGCGGACGCTGAAGATGGTGCAATTTCAAATTCGAATTCACAAATTAATGGTGCTGTACGCACAGAGGTTGAGCTGTTAAATAAATCTAGTGCTTTATCATTAGCGCAAGACTATGCATCTGATACAGAATCGGAAGCAGAGGAGAAGAAGGAGGAACCCGAGCGCATGAAAACACCACCACCGCCAAAATTCGAACCAATACTCAATTTTCCTGTGCCAATGGAAACGCTTAAAAATATAATTGATAAAACTGCGAGCTACGTCATTAAGAATGGACGTCAATTTGAGGAGACACTGCGTTCGAAAAGCGTTGATCGTTTCACTTTCCTGCTTTATGATAATGAGCACTATCCCTATTACTTGTATAAGGTTACGGGTGATCCAGATGCCGCTTCAAAAGAGCAGAAACAACGTAAAGCAGCTGCCGTGGCAGCAGCGCTGATGAGCAAGAAAAAATTACTGGCGGCTGAGAAATCAATTTGTAAGTATGGTTATATATTTGTATGAAGAAAATCGTTTTTTTTAACACATTTTCTCTTCTTTTAGCACCCGTTTGCTTCTCTATCAAATCAAAAGAAGATTCTATGCTACAACCTGCCTTACCGCGTGAACCCAGCGACGATGATGAGGAGAGTACAGCCATGCTTGCAAATTCAAATAAACCGCGTACTGTGCCTGAGCATGTTCAAAAAGCTATACAAATGGTAGAAAGTCAATTGATGGCTAGAAATGCCCAAATTGCTGCCACAATTAGCAGCCGTAATACGTCAAACGCTTTGCTGCCTGCTCCTACATTAGTCGGCATGAATGCTCCATCTAATCAGGCCACAAGTGGTCGCTTTGATAACTTTAGCACCAACTCTGCTAGCAGTCTAACGAAATCTCATTTGAAAAATTCAAAAGCTGAAATCGAACGTAATGCTTTGTTTGAGCAGCAGCAACAAAATCGTCAAAAAGAACTGCGAAAGGGTAAGCATTTTCCTTAAACTTTTACTTTTTCATATCAAAACTAGTATATTCTTTCCGCACAGCTGAGGAAAAGGTGAAAGATAAGTTGGCGAAAATTGCACGTGAAAAATTAGGTGCTGCTCCAGTAACCAAAGAGAAACAATTGCAGTTGGAACGCAAACGCAAAGCGATGGCTTTTATTACTCATATTAAAGGTAAGATTAGGCTTTGGTTCTCTGTGACAATAAGGTTGCCTTGAAATCTTCAACTCTTCTGGTGCCGCATCAGAACCCATCCCAGTCGAGCTGTAGCGAAATAATCAGCATACGGCATCTCGAGTGCTTGAGCGTCACAAGTTTTAATCGTTTAACATGACCCCCACAATCAGTAGCACAAAAATGTAGTAAATTAATAATAAATACGTTTTCATATAAGCTTACCCCAAATTCAAGCTTGTTAACAGCTCAAAAAGTTTTGTCCCAGCCATAAGTTAAGAAAGCTATCTCAAAGCAAAAAACCCAATACTTTTGTAAATTTTTTAAATAGTATTCATGTTTAAATACTGCAGGTTCCCCGTCAGCTGATACTTCCGAAAAGAATTCACCAAGTGATCCAGAAAAATCGAATGCAAACGGCTCCGATTCTGATGCATCTGTAAATTCCATACCAATAACATCGTATGGTCCTGAGGATGATGGCAATGTAGACGAACAAGAGAAGCAGCGTTTGATTGAAATCCCAACAACACATATCGCCGGAGAGACACCCGCCGTTATGCTCTGCAATCCACCGAGTATGACTGAAAAGGGTGAGACGAAACCTAAAGCTCTGCCAACAGTAAACGTCTCTGATGACGATGACGTACAGTTAGTTAGCGAAATAAATCCCATTCAACGCCCCACAATACCAAAACCGCGCAAAGAGCGAAAACGCCAGCTACGTTCTCGCACACGTGATAGTTCCGAGGATGCTAAACCGAAATCAAGTGCAAAAACTGCACATAAGCGTAAACATCGGCTACGTAGTCCTTCGAGTAGTAAATCTTCCGAAGACGATGATAGCTCATCTTCATCAGAGTCATCGTCTACATCTTCATCATCATCCTCATCGACTACCACCACTTCTTCCTCATCTACAAGCACTGATAGTTCAGAAGATGGAGCTGCTGAACGTTTGCGTTCGCACTCGCGTCGTAAACACAAATCTCGTGTAAAATCTTTGAAAAAGTTTAAAACACCAAAATCATCCAAATCGGTAAAATCGGAAGCGATACGTATTGAAAACAAAAAGAAATCGAGAAAGCGCACTCATGAGGAGGAATACAAGTTATTTAAGGCGGAGCACAAAGCCCACAAAGAGCGCGAGCGAGCGCGTAAACTTAAGCAAGAGCAAGAACGCGCGCTGCAAAAAGCATACGAGCGTGAGCAGATAGAGCGCATCAAAAGGCATAGTAGACAACATAGCGCTTCATTGGCGCCCACAGCTGAGGCATATCAACAGCAAAAGCGTTTGCAACGCGCGCAACAAAAAGCTGAAATTCAGTTGTTGGCGGCGGCAGCGAAACGAGAGCAAGAACGTGAACGCCAAAGAGAGTACGAGCATCGCGAGCGTCGCAAACATCGTGAACGTGAGCGTGAGCGTGAACGCGATCGTTCCAACCCACCTACAAGCCATTATGATACACCCGCCCAACGAAGAGAAAAGAAAAAGAAACGTGAACGTGAACGATAGTAGAGATGCAATAAGCAAGAATGCTACACAGCCAATAAATCATATTATTAGGAAGCAAACCTTGAGTGGTGATAATGGACGCGCTTTATGCACGAGAGTTTGTCGCACTGACGGGCTACAGCTGATAAGGCTACAGCTGGGCATTGATATAGAGCGCTGTGTGCCGTTTGAAGCTATGACGTTCATGGTGGGCCATTCTCACACAAATGCATTTGAGTTCTTTTCCCTTTTTGTACATAATAGTT
Source organism: Sphenella marginata (assembly GCA_951509765.1). NCBI lineage: Eukaryota > Metazoa > Arthropoda > Insecta > Diptera > Tephritidae > Sphenella > Sphenella marginata. The sequence continues at coordinate 78,512,276 of OX608081.1, forward strand.
TTTTAAGACGAACATGGCACGTGTTGTATTTCCTTTGTTAATGTAGTTGTAAAAGCGGCAATTTGTATATGAAATAAAGCGAGTTTATTGAAATAAAAAAAAACCAAGTCACTTCAACAAACTGCGCTTCGTATTAAAATGTTTTTACAAGCAAAGAGGAAATTAAATTTTATCAGCATTTGTTTGTAAGAAAACTTAGACTATTTTTCTTTTTGCTTTATCCACGATTTTTATGTAATTAAAAACGTGATTGAGATATGGGCGCTGGTGGTGAAATAATATAGAAACGTTTTGCCTTTCTGCATTAAACAAGAATCGCAATTTTATGAGAATGATAAACTTGTTACTTGCAACGCCGTCTATTGCCGGTCTTATCGGTCTTATATACATGAATTCGTGCGAATTGAAATAATTATAAAATTATATAAAAAAAAAATTACAAACAAAACGACTAGCTGATTTTTTTAGACGCTGTTTGATAAATAAACTTGAAACTCTTATAGAGGTTATGCTGATTTTAACAACAAAATGAAATCTTAGATGAGCTGTACTTATGTAAATCTTAAATAATGCCAAAAAAAAAAATTAAAAAAAATAAAAAATTTAAAAAAATAAAAAATTTAAAAAATTTAAAAAATCATAAGAAATTAACAAAAATTATAAAATAAAAAAAGTTTAAATAAACTAAAAACAAAAAATAAAAAAAGGAAAAATTGGAAAAAAATTTAAGAGATTAAAAAAATTTAACAGAACTTGAAAAAAAGCAAAAAAAAATTTTATTAATAAATTACGGTAAAAGTTACCATTTTATCAAAGGAAAAATATATGTACTATCTGTTCATTTGGTCTTGGTTGGAGAGCTGACAAATGAGTGTGATAGACACTTTCCTACAACTTCGAGTTAGAAAGGGTACTTATGCTGGAACAACAAAAGCAAATGACCTTAGGGGTCTTGCCCCTGCGGGTTAGGGGTTTAGAATATGCCCGCGGTAGGCATACCTGTCGTAAGAGGCGACTAATATGCACAAAAGTAATGATGTGCAACTCTATGGTTGATCTACGGATATGATGCCTCTCACCTCTCATTACCCATCTTTCCTTTCCTTTCGGAAGGAGGGATGACATGACCTAGAAGCTTACACTGGTCATACCAAATCGCTACCACAACAGTCGGGCAGTACAGCAAGGGAGTACCGGAGTCTACCGGCCAAGGGCTGTCATTTCTACAACACTCCCCAAAACCTTCGGGAGTGAATTTGGTTGCTAAAACAACAACAACAACAACATTAGTGGTCTGCCGAGAGCAAAAGTCACACAATGAAACGGATCAGACTTTTCTAACAGCAAACTCGATGGTTCAACCCAGTCTAAGAAAGCTTAAGAAAGTCTAAGGGGGCTTATAAACAAGTTGCCCAGTAAGGAGGTCGAAAAGTGTCATTGAATTGTGTTCTGGAAGACATGCTCAAAGTTATTTGGACGAGCTCATTACAGAAATAAAAATCCCAAATTTTCAGTTATTCAAGATTTTGTTTTAATTAAAAATATTTTATAAAATATTCACAGCGTACAAAATAATTTCAAAAGCCCATTAAAGCTGTTCAAAAATTTCATAGTATAAGCTTAAGAACTAATGATATCATATACATATATACAAAATATAGCATGGTATATTAATAACCAAACAAGGTACGTTTGTAAGAAGTATAGGAATCGAACCGATGATGCCACCTTAAGCAGTTGACACAGCCTCAAGCTCAGAACTCCAAAACACCCGGTAAATATTTGTCAATCAACGACTGATAATACGGCCACAAAGCATCAATATCGGGCATCTTTTCGCTCTTTGTATAGAGATCATAGCGGCTAAAGAGTAAAGAGAGAAAACAAATTAATGATTTATGTCACACAAATGAACTCTACGCGCTAAACTCACTTGAAGATCAACACCCATTTCTTGATGTCCTCATCGCCGGGTGCCTCAAAATGTGTGTAATCGCCACCATTGTGCCATGGATAAAAGGAATGAAAACGTATAATGTTGCATGCCACATGCGGCAGCTTAGTTTTGTTATGCTTCAACACATGAAACATATATTCATCATGTCCCCAAGACAAAAGTAGATTATCAACACCACATTTCGGCTCATACATGCCATATTTCGTATTGTACTTGACATTCTCACCATCGGGATTGCCTTTGAAGCTATGCTCACGATAAACAATGCTATCACCCCATTTACAGCCCACAACGAATGTATCGCCCACCACAGCCCATTGTGGCTCATCATAGAAGGCCATCACTTTGCCTAGATCGTGTATGAGCGCAGTTAAATGTAGCCAATCGTGTTCAGGATATTCTTCACGTGCGCGCTCAGCAGCTTGAAAGGCATGCACAATATTGGGTAGATCGATATCGGGATCTGATTCATCAACCAAATCGTTAAGCTTCTCGAGTGCTTCACGTACGGTTGCTTTGAAGGTGTTGAATTTGAGCCAGCGGTTACGGCGTCCTGTAAAGAATTTCAATGAAGAATGAAAAATAAGAAAATTTGTGCAATGCTCGCTGTGTGGTTCAGCTGAACTAAGCTAGCCAATATTTACCTTTAACAAAGTCCACAGTTTGATTGAGATGCATTTCACGATACGTTCTGCGCACGCGCTCTTTCAACGGATCCTCCGTATCGATGCTGTAATCACGGAATTGTGTTATACATTTATCGGCAAATGAGGCCTCAGGGCGCAGCAGCTCCGAAGGATCAATGAGTTCAACTTGCTGCAAAGAGAAAATTAATTCGGTAAATTTTTTAAACAATTTCAAAACCTTTTTTTCTAAAATTTTTTTTTTTTATCTCATTAGTTTCGACATTTTGCGGGAAACTGAGTGTTTGCTGTGGCCGGGCCGAGCAGGCGAGTTGTGTGAAAGTAAGCTGCTGAAACTCGCTTATAAAAGTTTCTGTTTAAATATTTTTTTATGAGGAGCATTCCAATTCTACTTCTTTACAAAACGCTTCAGAATAGTTGTTACACTTCAATGTACAAAGAAAAATTCCACACGAACCAACGCTACTTTTAAATGCACAGGTAAGAAATTGCTGAGTTTTTTCGAGCGCCACATAAGTTTCCATGACACCTTGAAATCGCCGAAACTACAACATTATATGGGCGACATAATTTGTTTTATTATTTCGTGATCTATGCCCGTCACTTTAAAGTGTATATCAGATCCTAGAGGTTTTAAAAACTTTTGTTTTCTAGAATGTTGATCTCCTCAGTTCCTTGTGTTAAAAGCGCAGATTTTTCTAAACATTCCAAAACTCTATCTTTCGAGCATCCATATTCACTAACACAAACTCATTTTTACCTTATCCAAGAGTAAACGCATCTTTAAGCAGATTTCAATTTAAAAATCACAGCAAATAAAAGTTCTTAATTTAATAGTTTTTAAATTTGAAAAATTCGCTTCAACACTTTTTATTATTTGTGCGCGCACTTTCTTACGTTCCACACTCAACGATGTTTGAAACACTATTAAATTTCCAAACTTAGCTACGCGCGATTTTTATAGTTACGAGGTAAGCGCAAGTTCGCTATAAAAAATCAGCAAACGATCGTTGCCGGCACAAAAAAAAACGAACGATAAACACGAGTGCGAATGTACCGAGCTTAGCTAGCATTAAGCGCTGCCTTCTTTGGAGGCACGCAATTTGATATCAGTAAAAAGTATGGCAAAAAAAAGAAATCAAATTTAGGAGAAAAAAAATTGAACTTGCAAACACGGGTTGGAAAAAAAAAAGAAATTTAATCTCAGTTTTATGTGTTTAGATTTTTTTTTTTGGTAAATTAAAAAAGTAGAAATTCATATTAAACCAGTGATGAGAACGGAAGTAACCGATATTAAACTTTTCATTTCGAATACGGCCATACCAACGTTTTTTTTTTTTTAACTCGAATTTAGGATCTTAAGATCGATGCATCAGCGGAAAACACACAAGATTCTAGACAGATTTTCTGGATTTTGAAACCCGCTAATAATAAGGGATTTGACGCCAAATTATTCCTGATTAGTAACATTCGCAAATTCCGAAACACTACTCCGAAATCGCCATCGCGTCCATTTTGACGCTAGTACCGTAGGCCATGCGCAGCCCGTCATGTCGCGCCCATCTCTGCTGACCAACAACAAACAAATGTGAGACCCAGTGACGTACATCCGTTTGTTAAACGTGTACCAAAGAGTTGTTTACATAATTCATATGTATGTATGTATGTATGTATGAAGCACGTTTTTATTTTTGTTGATAAGCACTCACATGACCGCCAATCAAGAGAAAAAAAGAGAAATTTTTGAGAAAAACACAAATTATCGGTCGCAAAAAAATATTAAGTTTAAGCAAAAAAAATTGAGGTCTCATGCTTCAAACGGCAGCCAAAAAAACTTGGGAGCGATTGGTACCCGGACAGCGAAATTTTATCATCCTATGCACAGCAGAGTATACAAATCGTATCAAAAAAATGCAAGCCTTATCTCAATCTTTTTATTACGCTGTTCCTATGCGCCAAAAAAATGTATGCGCTGCAATTTTTCGGTACACCCTAATGACCTTTATTATTGTTTTCATTTGAATAACTGGCCTTTTCTTTTTTAGCAATAATATTCATGACTCGCTTTTACCTGCTTAAATAACGAGTAACAGTAACGAGTAGCTAGTATTCAGCATGTTGTTGTTGCATTGCGAAGTACAGGAAGCGGGCGTAGCGTGTACCAAAAACAAAAGGAAATTTTCAATTGATAACGAATAACAGTAACGAGTAGCTAGTATTCAGCAAGCTGTTGTTGTTGCTTAACGAAGTGTCAATACGTGGGCGTAACGTGTACCAAAAACAAAAGGAAATTTTCAATTAATATATATATTTCAGCGCGGTAAGTGGTAATTTCGTTCTATTAAGTGTGAGAAAGATCTACTCGCTGAAGCAGCAGTTGAACTGCCTATTTGACGCCTTTTTATCAGCTCTCCTACATACTTTGAAGTTCATACATGTAGGCAGTTTAATTAATTAATGGAATTATTTATTCGTAGTTGTAGATTACTCTCTATGTGGTTTTGAAGTCTGCTCATAGAGACTGTCGACTGTAGTTAAAATGTGCTGAGTAACCAGGCGCGTCAACTTACACTAAGTACTTACGTATTTATTGATAACTATATGTGGCTGATGTCATAAAGTTCTCAAAGGTTATCTGCATGGAAAATTATTAACAAATTGTAGGAAATTTGAATAATATTAAATCATTTCCTTTCTCTTCTAAATAATTGAAAAAGGGTTTTGAACGCATTCAATTTCTTTCGGTCGCATTAGCCACAGCTTTGGTTTGATGTGACGTTTATAAAGACACTTTTTTTTGGTACATACGAACTAACGTTTTTATAATTTCTACCTGTCTGTCTGCTTGTTTGTGCGCGCATCACTCTTAAATTGCGATAAAGAATACGCAGTAATTTTCTCCAATCTGCTGCTAGTTGCCTAACTTGAAGTTTAGCAACGAATTTATCGTACGCAAATATTTTATTTACACTGTAAACAGTGTTGGCAGTAACGATTTTGTCGTACGCAAATATTCCTGTCATTTTTCAGACATGTCACTTTCATTTTTCATAGCCAATGCTGCAAATGCAATTATATTATCAAATCATTTCATTCTTCTTTGCAAAATTTCCGATTTATTCCGGTTTTGCTTGAACACGCGCCACTGACATTGACTTTGAATATTGGATAATTAACTTTGGTCGTCTTGTTGCAGTGACATGCAAAAGCTATTTATGGCTACATAAATTTTCATATGAAACGCTGAACACATTTCAATTGAAAAGAATCTGCGCAAGATCTCACCGTCCGGGAGGCAGTTGACGGGCAAGTCTACTCGGAATCAGGGTGGCCGCAAAGCAGCTCAAGTTTTTGTTGTTCAATGCAAAAAACGTTTAACTGTGTACAATTTTGACGTTCATATTCACCACGTTAAATGTTTGACATTTACTTTGCGTTATCTGAATTTATCTTTGGCTCGCATGTGGTGACTTAACCTGACAGTTGACTCTCGGTCTGTCACAGATATTTTTAGTTCAACGGCAATAGCGCCACAATTTATATAATTCACTTTATTGATAACTGTTTATATTTTAACTTTTGAAATAATATTTTTAAATGCTAGATTTTAAATGAATAATAAAAGTAGAAACATTCCGTATGACGTTAGCGATGTGCTGATAAAAGAGATTGAAAATAAATCTGGCTGTTGTCATGTAAACAACTTGCGTTCGTTGGCCAGGCTGCTGTGTCTGTGGTAGTGCGCTAATTCAATTCGAACTAAATTTGTCTACTGTCAGAGCAAATTATGTGACAAATATGAGGTGGGTAAATTGCATCATGGTTAGTCATTTCACCTAATAATTTTGCTATATTTGAAAATTACTTTTAATTGAACGGTTCGTTGGCTTGATCGGTAGAAATTAGTTTTTATTCTTTTTTTGTTTAGTTTTTAAAATTTTTTTTTCTGTTTTTTATTTTTATCTCTTTTTCGCACCTCCGTGCTTGAGCGATGAATTACGATGGGTTTTTATTCTTTTTTATTTATATTTTTTTCGCACCTCTGTGCTTGAGCAATGAATGGGATAGAAACCATTTCTTTATTCTTTTTGTCATTTTTTTTTATTCTTTTTTTAATTTTTAAAAATTTTTTTTTTATTTTATTAAATTTTTTTTAATATTTTTTTTAATTTTTTTTTTGTTTTTGGTATTTTTTTAATTTTTAATTTTTTTTGTTTTTGGTTTTTTTATTTTTCATTAAAATTGTTTTTTTTTTCACCTCCGTGCTTGTTTTGTTTTTTAAAGGTTGAAATATTTTGCCAAAAACTTTTTTTGTTCTCTTAATTTCTACAACTTGAAGTATTTTGGCGCACAATTTCCTATCCCGCAATATTTTATAAAAACAATTTGTATAGCATTTATTATTTTAAACCTTTATTGAATATACAGTTAAAAATACAGTTAAAAATACACTTAAAATTTCATAGAAATAAATGCAAGTTGCGCAGTGGAGTCTTTTTGTTTACATTTAATACAGCAAAAATTATTTATAAAAACGGCAAGTTTAGTGGTTTAAATTTAATACGATATTATAATAAGAAAACAAAAAAAAATTAAAAAAAATTAAAAAAAAAAATTATCAAAAAATAAAAACTATTAAAATTAAAAACAAAATATTAAAATTTAATAACCTAAGAAATTATTCGCTAAAAATGGCCTAACTATACAATTCGTGCTCATATTAAAGCACAAAATGTTTTTTTTTTTTATTTAAAAAGAATTAATTAAAAATCTACTAAATGATAATAATTTAATTGGTATAAAAATTAAAAAGTTAAAACATAGTAATAATAATATTAATAAGCATTTTAATAATAATTAAGGTAATTATAAAGTATTTTTTTTTTATTATACACTCGAAAAAAAAATCCACAAAATAAAGAAAATGCTATAGATTTTTTCATTTTTAAAAGCAGACATTTTTTTTGTTATAAAAAAAAATTTTGTAAGAAGAAAACATCAACGATAAATCAAAAACATTTTCTTTGCGTTGAGGTGATTTTTTTCCGTGCATTTATGCATGATATGTATTTTTCAGTGTATTTATGTATAAAAGTTTTGTGTTTAGCATAATCTTAATATTATTCTAATTTCATGCTTCAATTCTTGCTTCAAGAAAATTGCTTGTGAATTCTTTTCTTCGGAAAATTTTTCCAAATAACATGAGGCCGTATTCATAGTCACTAAAACTAGATGGTACTTAAAATTAGTTGTAGCTTTTTGAAATAAATTCTAGTTGGGTAGCTCTTAAATAATTTTCAACTAAATTTAAGTTTAAATTGCGCCTATAAAAAGACGACAGACTGAAAAGTCAGCTGGTTAAAGCAGCATGCGTTAGGGTTGGAATAATTTTATTTAAGTTTTTTGCAAGATCAGATTAAATATTTGGGCACTGGGTTCATCATAATGCTAGATCCAAAATACTTTAAACAGCTATGAAAACATTTTTTTTTATGGCGACTAAAATGTCTGTAGCGTGAGAAGTCTGTTTATCTTTGACAGACTTTATGGTTTGTATCAAAACAGATTGCATATTTCTAGTCCTCATTGATATTCTTCTTGTAGTGTTCTCACACCTTCAGTATATATGTACATTTATCAAAAGCGACAGACTAAAATGTCTGTGGTTTAAGGCAGCAGTGTGTGAGGGTTTCAATGAATCTGTTTGAGTTTTTTTTTCGTAAGAGAAACTTATTATTATTTAAAAACCATTTAAGTTGGTGAACATTTTTTTCTCGCTTGTTGCAATTAGACGACTAAAATGTCTGCAGTGTTGTCAAACTATCTGTTGACAAACTTTTTGGTTTGTATCCAACCAGATTGCATATCTATTCATATTTTATTCGAAACGGTTTTTTTATGCTGGGTATATATCTTTTTCATCTCTATTATGCACATAAAAATGTAAGGACTAAAAAGTCGGCTGATAGATGCATGGATGTGTGGGAGCATAAATTTAAAGTATTGAGAAGTCCTCCAAAGCTTGCCTGCAACTTCTCTAATATCGCGTCCCTCATTTATTCCTACCCACCAGCGCGCCGCTACTCGCTTGCGTCCCACTTTTGCCACCATCTTTACCATTCAATCCAGCGCTTCCGCCACCATTGCCAACATTATTGCCCAACACTGCCGCCGCGGTCTTGTAAGTACTGCTGCACTGCGAATCTGCCACGGAGCGCCCATCGCCCTCATCACGCCGACAAAACTCGTTGAAGGGACTGCTCGCGCGTTTCACATTCGTCATAGTCATGCTTGCCACCACCTCCGCCTTGGTCTTGATCGTACTCACATTCGTTTTTATTTTATGCTGCCGTTCTAGTATTTCAGCTGTCGTCAGATCGCTAGCTTTCACTATGCTCGAGGGCACATTGCTTAGCCAAGGTTTGAGTGTGGCCTTCTTTTGCACTGTCGCCGCTTTGCAACGACAAATAATGTCCGCAGGCTCGCCACAAATCGAGCAGGTCTCCTTTGTTGTGGGCAGTGCCGTGTTGATAGTGGCGCTCAGGTTAGCGTTGTTGCTGTTCGTGTTATGTGCGCTCGCCAAAGCCGCGCTGTTGTTGTTGGCATTCGTGCTTTGTGCGGACATATTTAAAGATTTTGTGTTTGCTGTGCTCACCGAGGAAGTGGAAGAGTTGCCGCTGAGCTCGAGCTCATTTACAGCATCCACAATACTTTTGATGGTGCAGGTGTTACTAAGTTTGCTGCTGCTACTGCCGCTCACACTCGGCTCATCGTCATAGTTTTTGCTCAGCAACAATTTGGAAAGTGGTGGCGCAAGTCCCAAGCCGAGATTACGTTCGTGGTATACCTCGGAAATGGTAGGCGTTTCGCGGTTCATATGCCGCATTATTGAGTCTTGTATGCTCTTTTGATTAGCTTTGTTGACGACCTCCTTAGCGGCAACGCTCTGACTATTGCTCGCCGTAGTACAAGCAGCTGATGCAGATTTAAGCTCTTTCTTTGCCTCATTCAGTAGTTCGGTGTCGGCTTGTGAGAAGTACAAATTCGATGCGTTCACGATCAAAGCATTATCATCCTCTTCGGGCAGACTTAAAGGCTTGCGACTTGCGACGTGTGCGTTAGCCGCAACGCTGTTCACTTGCTGGCTCGCCGTGAGGTTGGTTGCAGCTTCTGTGCGCACGTTGAGTCGATCCATGAAGAGTGCATGCTCTTTGCTTAGACGCGCTGCCACTGAAGACTGCGCATTGCCCAGCTTGATTTTGGGTTTCAAACGGAAGTGTGACATTGGCGTTTGTGTTAGCTCTAGGCCACGCTCAATCTCCGACTCAGAGCTGGTGGATTCCATGTTTGCTGTTGTCAGCGGTATGCCAGTCAGCGAGCTGCTAGGTCCTAGATTATTATAGACTGGCGCCATTGGTGGCACTGGACGCAAGCTATCAACCAGAGGCAGCGTTTGTCTTGGCGGTGGTAGTGGTGGCATATGTCCAGCATGTTGTGGCGGCTGACTGTTGCGCCGCAAGACGGTTGCATGTCCGGAAATATCCCAATCAGTGGTGGAGCTGGCCGAGCTGGAGCTATCCGGACGTCTGGAGATGCCACTTGGCACCACACTCAATTCTGGTATAACACTATCGCCCAAATAGTTCATGCCTGTGCTCGAGTAGAGATTGCGTATGCGTGTTTGATGTGCCAAGGCCAACGATACATTTTGTTCCACGGGGTTTTGTGTTGTGACTGGTGGGCTGGGCGTAAAAGCAGCATCACTCTCGCCACCGCCACCAGGACGGGAGACGCGCACCGGCGTGCGCAAACTGGAATAACCCAAACGTGGGCCAACGGTCTTGTTAATGTGCGCCTGTGAAATATAACCGTCCGAAAGTTCGCTGTCGGTAGTGTTGGCCAAACTAGAATCTTGCGTTGGGTAGAGCGCTGAGCCAGCGCTGTCAGCTGCGCTTGGTATTGACTCGGTGTCGGTGCGTCCACCATCAGGCTCACCGCGTCTGCGCACATACGAAATGAATGCGCTGCCACTGCTGCTAATAACGCGCGTGCGATTAAGGGGCGGCAGCGGCAAGCCAAGCCCCAAAGACTTTGTGACATCTGCGGTGAGATGTGTCGAGGCTGCGGATGGTGTTGATGTGAGCGCCAACGCAGGGTTGGAGACGGATACTTGTAGATCGGCGTGTGTTTCATCAGCCAGTGACTCGCAGCTACTCGAGGAGTCCAAGCCCAAACTCTTGGGCGCCTCTTGTGTATCTAGAAAGAGAAGAAGAGTGCACGTGAGCCGCAGAGCTTTGAAGCAAAAATATAAGAGACCAACTTACCAAATAGCGCCAACAGCGCCTGCAGCACGAATTGACAGCTGCGCCGATTCGCTTGTTTGCCCGTACGCAAAGTCACCTGATCTTGGCCCACCTCGGTTAGATCAAAACCAATGGAAGCGAGTAGCTCATGACAACCTGCAACGCGCCATAAACGCACACTCAACGGTATCTCAATGCAGGCCTCCGTCTCGGCGCTACCTTTAGGCGGAAATTGTGTCAAGACATTGCGTATAAGCGCGATGATATCGTCAGCTACATCAATGCTATTCACGAGCTTCGCCAGTGCTTGTAAAGTGAGCGGTGTCAGTGCTAGTAGCGCTTGAAGGCTAGCTGAACATTGTGACAGGCGATCTTCGGGATCGGATTGCGGAAAGAACACGCTTGAGGGTATGCCATTTGCGGCAGGCTCGAAACGAAATCCAACTGCCATCAGCAGATCCTTCCAACCACCCACCGGCCCCGCTTTGTTCTCAATGCTTTTCTGTGTGGTGTACATGGCATTCTTTTGCCCACGATGTATGCGCTGCAAGCTCTTCTCCACCAAATGCAGACACACGCGCAAAGCATCGCGACACTTATCTGGCGAGCGCATAAGTTCACAGAGCGCATTACCCATCATGGCGACTTTATTGGAGAGCCGCACATTACCGCCGATCAAAAGAAAACCAGCCCAGTTGGCTGGATGGGCAAAGTGTTTGGTGTGCTGCACCGTCTGCATGGCCTCGGCGAGCGCTCTGTAATGAGAACAATAAATTTATAAACAACAACAATCTGTGGGTGCTATTTTGAACTCACCTTGCAGCACGTGCGCCCTGTAACAGCGCTGAGTAGAAGGCGCGTAGCAGTATTTTAGCGGCGGTCTCAGGCACGGGCCACAAAGAGATGAGCACAGCACCAGCGCCAGCGCACAACCAACTGCCAGCCAAATTGGCCACACCAGCGCCTGTGATGGGTTCGATGGAGTGGTAGGAGCTCAAGACCACGAGTTTAGCATTTAATTTCATGGTGAGCACATCCGCTGCCGAGAGTATAAAGTCAGAGAGTTGCGGCAACTCTATATTGCCACCGGAGAGCTCGTGCGTTTCCTCCTCCTGCGCGCCACCTGCCGTTGTTGATTGATAATAGCGTTTTTGAGTTTGTGAATCCACCACATCACCTGGACTAAGCACGACAGCACCCAATTTCCAACTGAGGTTGGCGGCAAAGTGCACACACTCCGCAGTCGAGAGCTCCGAGATGACGGCCTCTTTAGTGGCATTGCAGCCTGCGATGGCTTTCGCTTGCAGCATATCGGCGACCATAGCTGCTTCCTGCAACGAGGCTGGCGACTCTGACCAACCCCACGTCTCAGACAGCACAGCCGGTATGCGCGGTCCACCCACGACCAGTGCGGTGTTCAAGTTTTCGGTCAGCTCGCGCGTGCGCAAAATCTTGCTCTTCAGGCGCAACGATTGCAGCGAAGGAATGGTGATGATTGAGCAACGCTCCGACAAATATTCGCCGTCTTCTTTTGCGCTGCGCAGTATGGCAAAAGGCACCAGATACAGCTCATTCTCTAACACTAAGATGAGCTCTTTACGTCCTTGGCGTGATACAGAGCAACCAGACGGTAGTAAGTCATCGAAAGGTTCCAACAGCAAATTGTAGAGCGTATGCAGACAGGCGGGACCCTGCCAAACGGGCAATGTGGGTGCACGTCGTGAGCGCGTCGAACCCTGTAGACTACCAATGGAGCGCGTAGAGCCCTGCAAGCTGGCCACCGAGCCACCAACCGAGCCCAAACTGAAAAGTGAACTGAGCGAGTAGTTGGACGAGTTCATCATGTGATTACGATTAACCATGCGCAAGAAGCCGCTGCGTTCATTTGTGAAGTCATCCAACAGATTCTCGGAGCTCGAGCGCCAGCCGCTACCATCACCCTCCAGCAACACGCTATCCGAGTTCACGCCCAAGTTGTCGCGCACCATATTGATGTAACGCTCGAGCAGACTACCTTTACGCTGCGTATTCTTCGAGTGTTCGGCCAACTTTTCGCTGGATATCTTCAGCGTTTCCTCATTTATGCGCACCACATGGAAGCGCACGATACCTTTTTGTGGTTGCAAAAACCAAGCGTACAACTCATCGCCCGCCAAGCTGAAATAGAGCACATTTGTTTTGGTGCGATTAACAATGTCGTAGATGGACTCGCTGCAAGTGATTGTCGTTTTGCGCGAGATGCTGTTCGTGTCGGGGCTGGTGCGCGCCTTGCAACGTTCGGCAGCTACCAAAGCATCTTCGTTGCGCTGTGTGGCCACAAGTATTTGTTGTAGTATGTGATAGCAAGATGTTTGCAGATCGAAGAGGCTGGTGCGTCCCTCAGGACTACGTTGATCATAGCGCACAGATTCTAGCAGCTGCGCGGCTGTTTCCATTTGTGTGCGCGCATCGTCGTTGTCTTCGGAAGCGCGTAAAGCAAGACCTGCGTTTGAAAAAAATATATATTAAAGCCAAGTGTTAGAGTTGAACGCGCCGATAACTTACCCAGCTGATATCTTATTTTGGCTTCTTCTTCCGATTTGTTGATGGATTGCGCAATGGCTAGACCTTGGCGCAAGAAATTGATGGCTTGCGCTTGCTGACCCATTTGATGGAATACGCGACCTGTTGGATTAATGAGAGCTCGGGTTATTAACTACAATGCAAATTCATTCAGAATCTAAACACTCACCAAGCGACCCACATGCGTAAGCCTTGCTCAGTCTATCTGCAGTGAGCGCCAACTGTTTTTCATAAAATTTAACCGCATCCACAAAGCTGCGTATGGACTCATAAACTGCGCCCAGATTACCGCAAGCGCGCGCCTGTAATGCGCCCGCACCCAAATGTTCGCACATTTCCAAATCCATTTTATGCAGACGCAGCGCGCCATCCGCATCACTCATGCGCTGATAGACATTACCCAAAGCGCTGGTAGCATCGGAAACTAGCGCGCGGTCACCCAATTCACGCGCAATCTCTTGTTGGTGCTCCAAGCAGTTCACTGCCTGTTCATAGTTGCCTAGCGCTGAGTGTATGTTGCCCAAATCTCCATAGGCCACCGCTTTAACCTCGGGGCTGCCTAACTCATGTGCCACAACTAAACGCTTCTCTAAACAAACGAGCGCTTCTTGCAGATTACCAAGCGCACGATGACTATGCCCAAGTCCACGATAGGCGCGCTCTTGATCTCTGTAACTTTGTAGTGCTGTTGCTAGTTGTAGATGACGCTCATGGCATTTGATGCCTTCCTCATAGTCACCCAAGGCATCATAGCAATCGCCGAGGTGTCCGAGAGCGCGCGCGCGATCATGTTGTGTTGTTGGCATGTTAACGCGCTCCAGCGTGCCCAACTGCTGTTCCAAATAGCCAATGGCATCCTCATAGAGCCCCATATTGAGTTTGGCGATACCGAGATTGCCATAAGACTGCGCCTCGACGCCAGAGTCCTGCAGCTCTTGTGAACGTCCCAATTGCGCTTGATAGCATTTGACTGCGTGCTGATAGTTACCCAGCGCCATGTGCACGGCGCCCAGATGTCCATGCGCTTTACATTCACCTGGCACATCGGCCATTTCTTGACGTAGCGTCAACTCTTGCATGTGATAGCCGAGCGCTTTGTCGAATTTTTTGATGAGGCGATGCGCTAAGCCCAACGCACCACAAGCGGCAGCCTCCAGCGGGCGCTCACGTGCATGGCGCGCAAGTGTGAGCTGGCGCTGATACATTTTGACGGCTTCCTCGTGTTCAGCGGTGCGCACAAGTATATCACCGATGTTGCCAAGCGCGCGAAACTTGCCCGGCAGATGGTTGGTCATGTGCGCCACAGCAAGAAAATATTTCTGACATTCCAAAGCAGCTTGTGTGTTACCCAGCGCTAAATGCGCCAAGCCCAAATTACAGTAAGCGCGTCCCATATTTATTTTATCTTGCAGATCCTTTGCCAGCGCCAGATCTTGATCGTAGTAACGCACCGCCTCGCGATAATTGCCAATGCAGTAGTGCACATAGCCGAGAAAGTGGCAGGCTTTACCTTCGGCCGCAACATCACCCAGCTCCTGCGATAGCATGAGATATTGCTCGTAGTACGGCACCGCTTGCGCAAACTCTTGTCTTGAGCTGAAACAATTGCCTAAATTGAGTAGCGCGCACGCTTCACCCGCTGTATCTTTCAATTCACGCGCAATGTTCAAGTGTGCGCGATAATGCATGAGCGCCATATCGTGTGCGCCCAACGCCTGGTAGGCCACTGCGAGATTGCCATGTGTTGAAGCTTCAGCGCTGCGATCATGCACCTCCTTGCTGATGGTTAGCTCCTGTTTGTGATATTTGATGGCTGCCTCATAGAGTCCTGCAGCAGAGTAAGCGTTACCTATATTACCATAAGCGCGCCCCATGCCTGCGCGATCATGCAGCTGACGCGCTATTGTAAGATGTGCTTGATGGAGTTTAAGCGCGGCGTCATGCTCGCCCAAAAGTTGGTAAACAATGCCCAGGTTAGAACAGGCGCGTCCTTCGCCCACCTTGTCGCGCGCTGCTAAAGCCATTTCCAATTGTTTCTCATGCCACTTCTTTGCCTGCACGCAATCACCGGCGCAGCGCGCCGCATGACCCAAGCCAGCATAAGCGCGCGCTTCAATATTACGATCACCCAGCTGTTTTGAAATGCGCAGCACTTGCTCATGAAAGGTGATGGCCTGCGCAAAGTTGCGTCGATAGTGATGACTCGAGCCGAGATTTGAATAAGCGCGCGCTTCCTCCACTTGATTGCCGAGCTTGCGCGCCAAGCGCAGATGCTGCGTATGACAGTCCACTGCTGAATCGAATTCGCCCATTGCCAAGTAGACAGCGCCAACATTGCCGATTTCACGCGCCTCCTGCAAACGATCGCCGATTTGTTTAACCAATTGCACACACTGCTTGTGGCTGGCCAAAGCGTTGGGATAGTCACCAATGGCGGTGTAAACGTGACCAAGTGAGGTGAGTGCCGCAGCAGCAGCCTGTGTATCCTTGCACTTCATAGCGAGCACGAGTTGGTAACGGTGTGCGGTGAGCGCTTCCTTGTAAGAGCCTTGACTGAAGTAGGCCGAACCGAGATTACCATGCGCGCGACATTCGCCCGCTGTATCGCCAAGGCTCTTTGCTACTGCCAAATCCTGTTGCATATAACCAATGGCTTTATCTAACTGATTGAGTGCCCAATGCGCTGAGCTGAGCGCGCTAAACACGGAGCCGCGCAATTTTAACGAACACGAACCAATACGTAGCGCGGCCTCTAGCACAGTAACTGCCGAGTGATATTGTCCAGCTTGTAGCAGCTCTTGTCCCACCACCGAAATCACCACGAATGGTGATTGATCCAAATTCATGGCGCGCAATTGCTGAAACGTAGGCTCCAGCGCATGACGTAAGGGACTTTTGACCGATGCCTCCATCAGACCAGCCAACAATTGCTTGTGTTGTGTATCCTGCGCTAAACCAGCGCTAAATGATGCCAACGCCTCACCATAACGACCCAAACATTGTAGCGCAACACCTTGACGAAAATATGCTTTCGGCCATTGTGGACATAGCTCGCGCGCCTTGGTGGCATCCTGTAGCGCAAGCGCAAACTGGCCCTGCTTGAGACGCGCCGCCGAACGATTGCTATAGAGTATATAATTGCCTGGATCTAGCTGTAAAGCATCGGTGTAAAGCATAACAGCGGTGGCAAAGTCGCCACTCTGGCAGGCGGCATTTGATTGGCGCACCTTCTCGAGGAACAGCGCACGGTTGGCGGCCGGCAACTCTGGCGTGCACTCTGGTTCATTCTGTAATGGAAGAAGAAAAGAAAAATTAAAAAATAGTGTAAATTAGTTGTGGTATGTGCAGCAAATGAGTGTCTATTATATGTTAGAGCAGCGGTGCGACTATAATTTGTGTTGTTTACGCGCGGTGGCATAAACTTGCTTTGCTTGCGCGCGCGAGCCCCCGATTTGTGTGCGCGCTTTTTATGATGGGAAAATGTAAAGCGATTAGGAGCACGTTTAAGCATTTAACCACATTCCAAGGTGGTGGCGTTGAGCGCGCATGCAGCGCTAACATAAACGCATGCAAGTTATTGAAGTGCGCGCACAACTGGCACAAACGCTGTACGAGGCAAGACGATGCGCGCGCAACATGTAGATTAACAAGTGTTGGATATATATTCGTTTAATACAGTGGCACTTAACAGCCATCACCAAATGGGCTGGGCGTAACGAAACGCATAAGAAGCGTTAAGAAACTTTTAACACTAATCGAACATTTAAATGAAATACAAAATAAAAAGGAGCAGGGAGCAGGCAGGAGGCAGCAGTGCTGCAAGGCTGTGGCCCGCACAAAAAAAAACCTTGATAGGCTTACGAAACCTATCAGCAGTAAAACCATCAGCAGCATCGAAATTATCTGCGCAGACATTATCAATATCATAATCACCATTACATGATTTCGCAATGGCGCGCACCGCACCACCACCACCACCGACACTGCAGCTGCCAACGCTGTGTGCGCAAGCAGGTAAGAGTGGCGCGCTGCAGTTTTCGGTTGAGTCACGTTTATGCTTATAAATTCACTTGTTTGGAATGTTTTGCTACAACACACAGACACACACATGCACAAATAATCGCACAAATTGCTAATAAAAAATAACCATTTACTGTGGCATTGGCAGCAACAACAAATCACCGCTTAGCTGCACAACAAAAACCAAAAACAGAAAAAATCTGTGGCTAAGCTGCGCCAGCAAACGCATGTGGTCAAAGGCATCACGAGCAGAAATAAGGCAAAATGAAAAACAAAAAAAAAATAATAATAAATAAAAGCAACGCAAATGCATAAATGAAAAGTTGTAATGAAGCAGCAACAAAAAGAAAAAAAAAACAAAAATAAAACGTTTTGGAGCACAAAGAAAAGAAAAAGAAGACAAAGCAAAACCCATTTAAACGAAAGAAATTGTGAGCATCACTCGTTGCCGCTACTCAATTTTTATAGCAAAAGCCGACAGATTTCAAATTACTTTTTGCGCTGAAATTGCCATAATTTTTCTGTAGCAACAACGGCGCGCGCAGCGTATGTGTGCTATGCGTTGTGAGGTGCAGCGTGGCTGTGGTGGCGCAGCAAGCGGTGGTGTTGGCAGAATTTTAACTGTGGCCAGTAGACAGGGTGACCAACGCGCGCTTATTGCTCCGAATTTTGGAAGTTTTTATAGAGGAATTTTTTTTTTTCGTGGTGACTTATATGAATTTCACCACGAAAAAAAAAACACATTTTCCATGAAAAAAATTTTTTTGACTAGATGTGGCAATTTGGATTTTAAACGATATAGCATTGAAATGACGCAGGCGTGGAAAAACCAATTTTAAAATTCACCACGAAAATCAAAAATTCTATTTTAAATGCAGAAACTAGGTTTTTAAGACCATACAGCTTGGAAATGACTCAAGCACTGCTTAAAAGCGGAACCAAACTTTATACCTCATGAGAAAGGCAAATTGAAAAAACTCACCAACTCACCATGAAAATAAAAATATCTAGATTAGATACAGGAACTCGCTTTTTAAGACCATTTAGATTGGAAACAGCCGAGGTACTGTTTAAATGTTCAGTCAAACTTTATGCCGTATGAGAAAAACAAATTAAAAAATTCACCAACTCACCACGGAAAAAGAAGAATAGCTACAACAAACCTAGGAAAATGCATTTTAAGTCAAAAAAATTTTAAAATAGCCAACCACTGTTTAAAAGTGGGACAAAACTGTATGCCTTTTGAGAAAGACAGTTCACCTACTCACCACGAAAAAGCAAAAATAGCTATAATAGGCTTAGGAAAATGCAGTTTAAATCAAAGAAATTCTAAAAAGCCAACCAAAAGTGAGACAAAACTTTATGCCGTATGAGGAGGACAAATTTAAAAACTCACCACGAAATTAAAAATTCACCACGAAAATTAAAAAAATTTTTAGGTTAAATCCAGCAACCCACTTTTAAGAACATGACTCTAGAAATATGCCAGAAACTGGTAAAAAGTGCAGTCAACGTTTATACCTCGTGAAATTCACCACAAAAAATGGAGGAATTTACCAACTCATAGAGAAGGTATGGTGAATTTGAAACTCTAGAATTAAAAGTATGAACTCATATAATTTCCATGAGATTTGTGAACACCAAGAGCCGAATGCTATTGGAACCCACTCCGAAATTCTTTGTAACAAATAGAAATAACTCAGAAATCTCTGGCAACTCTCATAAAGCGAACGCAACACAATCCTGCAACCGTTGCGCGCAAAATGGGTTTTGAGGTGAAGTAAGTGAACTTTTCGCCTCGCACGTCTGCGACCAGCCACTGTGCCTGTTTGCTGTCGCATATTTCAGCGTTCAACTGGGATTTCATGCCATGCTGCCGTCAAATAACCGGATGTACTAGGGTCAGCTGACAAACAAAGGTCGACACGTACGCAAACAAGTGAGGGCTGTATGTGTGTGTGTAGCGCGCAATGAGATACAAATTTTTTTTTATTGAATTTCATGTTAAAGGCGAAAAGTTGAAGTGGCGCGCCGTGATATGAGACTTTTTCAATTTTCACCTAGCGCGCATGCATTTCACGCGCATCCATTTAACAGTAAAAAAAGTGCGCACTCTTCGAAAAAATACTCTTCGTCCAAAAAAAAAAAAGAAAAAACATGAAAATTAGTTATGCGGAAGCGCAACCAAATGCTTTTAAAGTACGCGCGCACTACCCACGAATTGGTGGCGCAACATGTTGCGCATCCATTTTTGGCTAAAATCGCAGCAGCAATATGGCGCGTTGGAGCAATGTTTACATTTTTAATGCGGCAATTAAATGCGATGACTATGCAAAATGCTGAAAAAACGACATGAGCGCGCACCACAACAACAGCAGCAACAATGGTAACAGCAAACATTAGAAACAGCTACAATTTATGCATAGCGAAGCGCGAAACATTTGGCCAACCGCGCGGTAGCGACAGCAACAGCAAATAGCTAAACCAACAGCAACATGCGCGCAACATACCAAAAATTACAAAAATAACAAGTGAGAATTTCAATTGGCAAGGCGCGCAGGTGAAGTGTTGCGCACGGCATGAGCACATGGAGGAAATGGCAGAGCGCGGGCGCGCGCATGCAAATGGCAAACCAGCGTGCAAGGCAAGCAAATAGTTGGGCAAATAGCAAAGTACCAGCTGCGCATCTGCATAAGACAAGCGTGTAACAGCAAAACGTTTGCAACAATGTAGCGCTAACAGCAGTCACAACAACAACAACAAGCAAACAAAATAAACACTTTAATGCGCCAGCAACATTGTTTGGTATTAAAAGCGCGCGGCGTGCGCACACACACACACACACAAGCGCATAACATTATGCCACACAAAAGAAATAAACAAATCAATGATAATAGCGCATACAAGTTTGTGTCTTGAGTCTTTTGTTGTGTGAAACGTAAACGAGTCGACAGCACAGGCAATGTGAAAATTTGCAAACCAAAATATGGTGGCGCGCGCTTGCTTATGTGTGTGTGTGTTTGTGTGTTTGTTTGCAACTACTTAGACGTTCAAATAATGTTGGTTGTTGTTGTTGTTGTTGTTGTTGTTTTTTTTTTAAATTACCCAATAAAAATGGCGCCAATGTTACGTCGCTGCCACAAGAAAGCGAAAGAAAGCAAACAAACGAAAGAGTGAAGCGCAGCCAAAACCACACCAGTAGCAGCAACAACAACAACAAACATTTCAATCGTTCAATCGTAAAATATTTCTTTCTATTATGGAACATTGTGCGCAAATTGTTTAGGTAAATTTTTCAACCCCTCCGCCCCTCGAATGGCGCGTTTCGGTTGGACTTCTGCGACAGGCGGCTGCTACACATTTTTACGATGCGAATTTCGTTGCGATCAAGGACGACTGGTCACAGTGGGAAGTCAGTCAAGCGTCAGGCATGCGTGAGTAAGCGAAAAAGAAGGGAAGAGGGAAGCATAATAATGTTTGGTACTAAAATTTAATGTTGTCTGAAGAGTAGTGTGTTCAGAATGAGCGGTGTAGGGGGGGACAAAGTGTGTAAGGGTTAAGCAAAATTTGGTTGGAAGTATTCTCCGATACGAGAAAAAGTAAAATAAAATTTGAAATGTGACTTTAGTAGAACTTTTTGCCTGACGTTTTATCTTTGACAGAGATTCAAAAGCTTTTTTGGTGTTGCCATATGTTAAATATTATTCTTTATTTAGTTATTATAATTTAAAATTGATGGATGAGAAAAGTGCTTTAGAACATGAATAAAATAAAAATTTTGAAATTAAAAGTAGGGTTGCCACATGTTTTATTTTCAAAATTTTTCCAGAACTGCCATATGTTAGAAAATTTTTATTATTTAACTATTATAATTTAAAATGAATGGATGAAAAAGGTGCTTCAAAACATGAGTAAAATAAAAAATTTTAAATAAAAAGTGGGGTTGCCACATGTTTCGTTTTCAATAATTTTGCAGCGTTGCCGTATCTATTATAATTTTTTTTTTCGAACTAGCCAACGTTTAAAAATTAATTGATAAGAAAAATTGTTTCAGAATATGAATGATCACAAATTTTTAAAACAAAAACTAGGGTTACCACATGTTTCATATTAGAATTGCTTGCAGCGCTGCCATATTTTAGAAATTACTTTTTTAATTAGTTTAATTAATCAACATGTGAAAATTAATTAATGAGAAGAAATGAAGAGAATATTTGAATTTTTTTTTCTAGAATAGAGTTGCCAACTGTTTAATTTGATAAATTTTTAATGGAATATTGAGATTAAAATTATGAAAACATACAAAAATATGAATTACAAAATAACTCTAAAAAATGTAAAAAATTTGAGTGACAAAAAGGCTGAAAAATTTTTTTTAATATATTTTACAAATAGCGTTTCCACAAGCCACGTTTTTTAATTGAAATAAATTTTGGAAAACAGGTTTTTATACATAAATAAATTATTTGGGTGCCAGAAAAGGCACAAAAAAATTTTTTAAATAATAATTTCCAAATAGTTATTTGGCAGCCCTTTTTTTAATTAAAGGAACATTCGAAAAAAGCTTCATACCTGAAAACATATTTAAAATGACAGGAAATGCGTAAAAAGAGGTTAAGTGGCAATGGTTGAAACAAAGAGTTGCCACTTGTTTTAAATTTAAATATTATAAACCGCTTGCGAATTGCGGGTCTTTTGCGCGTTGGTGGGCAAAAGCTGCTATTACCCTACAGATGTCACCCTTGTTGCATTGATATGCGCATTTTTCTTTGAGGAAATTGTAGCATACTTTTAGGCGTTCGGTTGTGACTGGAGTTGCCAACTGTTATTAAAAATACGGGATATGCTTTCAGGACTTTATAAATTTTCGAAAAAGGAGGTGCTGGTCCTATGGGAAATTCCAACAACCTGAATTGCTAAATATTTCTTGCTTTGATGTTATACTTTGCAACATTCGCTGAGAAAGGGTTAAGTTTAGCGCTCTCGATAAAAACTGACTCACTTTTAATGAGTGAAATGGCGCAAGCAAAGCGCAACTTTTTATTGATTTTGCTTGCTTCGCTCATTGCAAATGAATTCATGGTTTTTTCTAAAGACTTTTTATCGCCCCTAACTGGTGGACTCACATGAGGGACACTGCTGGCATACTTTTTTTTGCGCTAGCCTTCACTCATGTTTTCGCCCTTCGATAAATTGTACTATTCAACAAGCACAATAACAACAACAAATTGTAAGTTATATATTTTAAATGAGCAACAAAAAAAAAAAACAACAACAAAAAAATACAGAAAGCAGGAACGCTGCAGCACGAAAATGGCAACATGCATCCTGTTTCTTTCATCGTGTTCCGCTGTCATGTCGCATTTTCAACGTCAATGTCAGCGCGTCTTGTCATTCGTGCATCCTCAAGCTCAAATCTCAAACTTAGCAATGAGCAAACAGCAAACAACAGCGCGCTCTAGCCCTGCGCAAAACTCATGCTCAAGGCTTCAACTTTGTGCCACAGCTACAGACTCCACAACGCTTGGGCAGCTTGTATGTATTTCCAAACAGCAAAACAAAAGCAAACGTACACAAATCCTTAATGCCAATTGTTGCAGTGCTTTTTGTGTTTTTATTTTTTTTTCGTTTGCTGTTTGCTGTTGCTTGCCTTCTTTTTGTTGTTGTGTTATTTGCGCTTGCCCTTGTTCTTTTGCCTGCGCTGTCTGCAATTCTAGTACGTTTGTCCGTCCGTCTGTCTGTGGCCTGTCAATAAGTTGATTGTCAGCGCTTCATGTCGTTGCTTAACAAAACAAAATGCTTTTTTTTCGAATTTGTTTTTTTTTTTTTTTTTTTTTTTGTTTTTGACCATTTTCGTTTGGCCTCTATTTGATTTGCCCTTTTGCCGCGACGCGACGCGTCGTGTTTGCTGCATAGCGCAAAAAGGGAAAAGCTGTACTCTATGTAGCAATTACAATGAATTCAAAGCCAAAGTCACAGTGCCAATGCCAAGCGCGGCTAGAGCGCGGCTTGTGAATTTTTGTATTGCTTGGAATGGTGTTTGCTTGTTATGCTTGTTGTGCGCTGTTGTTGTTGTTGTTTTTGTTACTAGTGTTGTGATTGTTATGCCATGTTGTTTGGATTTTTCGAAAATTGGCGCCCGTTGGCATGAAAAAGTCATGTTGCATGCCAGCAGCGCTGAAGGTGACGCTACGGTCGCGCAACCGAAAAAAACTATAAAAAAACAGAAAAAAAAATAAAACATAAAAAATGCCAAAAATATGCCGCTTGTTATTTAGCAGCACAACAAAAAAATAAAGCAAAATAGCTAAAGCTGCAGTAGCCACCACCGCTTGCTTAGCTAGAACATGTTTAAGCGGCACTGATGTTGCGCGCGCTCGCCGCTCATTAAAGTAGCAGCAACAAGAAATAGCTGCGCTTACTTAAAAAATTTCGGTAATTTACAAGCGCTTAACCCTTGCTGCGCCACAAATCCGAAACTCAAATGACGCTTGCAAAATTCGCCATGCAAAAACGGCAACGCGCTACATTCAGCGCTTTGTGCTCATTCGTGCGCTTGATATTCGAACACATTCTTTCCACTGCACTACAAACTTTTCACATACAAAGCTGCCTTCGTACAAAGTCACTGTAACCATTTCCTTTCTTTGTTCATATAAATATTTCCTTTTTGCTTTGCCACCATTTCTTTTTACTGCGCTGGCTATAAAATAATTAGCCGCATTCCTTTGCCGCCGCATTTGCTACTTTCAGTCGTTGTCAGTGCGGGGTGCGCGCGCGCGCTTTGGAGCCACATTTGATTGCTTTGACTGGCTGCCGTTTGGTGGTGGCGGCGGCAGCGCTTAAAATGTAAGTACACTCTACGGCTGTAAGCTAGCTCCCTCAATTGGTTGTGTTTGCCGCTTTCGAGGTCTGATTGAGGTCACGTTGCAAGTCGGTTACTGCCACTTTTTGCAAATGGTTAATATGTTTTGTGGGTGATTTTTTACATAGAAAAATTTACTGTTTGTAACAATGTTTTGGCAGCAAAGCTTTTGTGCATTTAATTAACTTCGCTTGGAACTAGATTTGCTGCACAGCGGCACAACTTCGTGGGTGAAAGCGGAATTTGGACAGCGGATAAGACATTGAGATATGTGCGCCATGCGATAGCCTCCTTAGTAGCCATTACGAAGCATCGTTCAAAAATGCGCAGAAATAGCTATGATCGATGGGAAGGCGGGGTTTTGCTAAGCTCTGTGTTGTTCTTGCATTTGTTCGTGTGGCGCAGCTCTCATAGCACTTGGAAATGAGCAGAGATGAATAGAATAAGCTGGTGATACGAAGCCGCTTTCTAACAAAGAAAAGCTTTCAGAAAAACAAGTAACTATTTTAGGAAAAAATTTAAAAAATAAACTGCAAAAAACTAAAATTTCTATAATTTAAAAAAGTTTTGAAAAATTATTTTTAAGTTTTCTTGGTGTGAAATTATTTTACAGATGAAATTAAAAAAAATTATTTACAAAATTCTTAACAGTTTGAACAATCAAGAACATTTTAAAAATAAATAAATATTTTGGAAAAATGAAAGCTGAAGATCTATTAAAACAAAAATTGCCATAAAAAACATTTGGAGAATGATAAGTGGTTGGGGAAAAAATTTAAATAGAAAAAACATTTGAAAAAATAAAACAATTAAATTGAAAAAGAGATGAAAACAGTGGGAAAAATTTTACAGTTTTAAAATGGAAAAACATTTTGAAAAAAAAAAGAAGTTTAATAAGCAATTTCGTAGGTCACTCTGGCCTAGTTGTTTTGCGATTTATTTTATCATTTTTATTTATTTATTTCTTACAGCTTAAACTAAGCCTAACTTATTCTTGCTTAAAAATTAATTAAGACAATGAAATAAAACCAGTTCAGAAAAAAAATATTTTTCAATAAAAAAATCTCAAAATTTCCTGTTTATTCGAACTTGAAATTTATTTAAAAAAAATTTTAAAAAATTTCTAAAAAAAACCTAAAATTTTTTAATATTTTTTTTTAGCGGAAACTTTGAACAACTTTGTAAAATAACTTTTTGGCAGAAATAAAATTTGGGTTAAATTTTAAATAAGACTTTTTTGAAATTAAAATAAATTTTTTTTAAATTTAAATAAATTTTTTTTAATTTAAATAAAAAAATTTGATGGAATACATTTTTTTTTAAACTTTTCCAGGGTGGAGTTAAGCTCTAAAATAAGCTCTAAACTAGATTAAAATGTGTTTAATTTTTATAAAATATGGTTTAAACTTTCACCAACTAATTTTTTTCAAAATTTTTATTGTTTTTTTGTAAGATGTTTACCTGTACTCCAAAAAAAAATTGCAAATAATTTCTTTGAAAATTAAAAAAAAAAACCAAATTATTTCAACCACAAAAAAAAATTCCTCAAAATTTATTTGTCCCAAAAAATTAAATATGTATTTAAAAAATTTGAACACCTTTTCCAAATTACTTCACAAGATATTTAAAAGAAAAACTTTGAAAAATGATACAACAGAATTAAAAATTTTTAGTTTCTGTTCAATTTTGAAAAACATTTTATTGACATTAAAATACATTTTACGAGAAAAAAAGTTTTTAAATTTTCATCGAATTTAAAAACTTTAAACAAATTTATAGCAAAATTTAAATTCTACTAAATTAAAATTTACAACTTCTTTTAATTAGATATTCAAAAAAACTTTTCAAAATTTGTTAACAGACTTAAATTTTTTTTTTATTAAATTTTTTAATTCAAATATTTAATGTTAATTCCATAAAATAAATACATAAAAACGTTTTTTATTATCAAAAATTTTATTTTTTAATTCAAAAAAATTTAATAAAAAAATTAGTTGCTGCCAAAAAATTTTTCTTAAATATCTAATGAAAAATCAATATTAAATTTCACTTAAAAAAAATTTGTATTTCTGCTGATTTTTTTTTAAAGTCTTTGCTATTGGATTCAAATTTTTTTAAATTTTTTTAGTAAAGTTGTTTAAAAAAAATTTAGAAATGTTAAAATCTTTCTAAGATTCTAAACGAATTTTTATTCGAATTAAAAATTGAAAAGGAACAAATTTTCAAAAAATGCCCCCTTTTTTTTTTTTTTTTTTTTTTTTATATATATAAATTTTATGAATTTTTTAAATTTTATGAAATTTTTCAATTTTTTTTTGCCATCAGCTTTATGAAAAAAATTTAAATGAAGAATAATTGATTTGGATTTTATTTGGAATCGAATCGACATTGAAATTATTACTTGAATTGTTTTGGTTTACAAAAAAAAGAAAAAATAATTTCCTTCCAATTTTTTTTTCAAATTTTTTATTTGTCTTTTAATCTTCAGTCAAAAAAATACTAAGAAACCCTTGACAAAATTATATTTGCCTATTTGATTTTTCTTTTAAATTCCTTTTGCATTTGCTTACCACATTTTGTTTTTGTTTTCTCTTTGCTTCGTAAACCAGTTCATTTTATGTCTCCACAAATAGCACAACATCATACATTGTTGCTTTAAACAAACGCAACACATAACTTTTATTATTTTACGATGTTAAGGTTATGAAAAAGTGAGAAAGAGTGAATAAACCAAAAACTAAAAATTCGATATAAATAAGAAGCTGAGCAATTTCAACTGCCTATTTCTCACAACTAATACTTTAGGTATCACATAAATATGCTAAATACAATGCGTTGAGCGCCTTCTACTTCTCCTCTGCGCTGCTGCTTTGCATACCAGTTTCAGTGCCAACTACAATTCGTATACATATGCCACCTTAAGCAAGCTCAGGCAAGTTTGTTGCTTAAGTCTTTCGTATCGTTCTACAAAAGTGCGCCGTAAATATTAATGGAACTATTTTGGCCATAGCATTTGCGCCCCAACATTTATTATCCGTTTTACATTAGTAATCGTCATTTAACTACATTTCACCATTATCATTATTACGCATAGTTTATGTTTGGACTAATGTTTATGCGTAGCAACAATGTTGCGCCAATATGCTAGTCCATCGTTGTTTTATAAATGATGCATCGTGCTGTGTTGTGCCGCACCTAGCAGAAGAAAAATGCAACAAGCGCTGTGGGGCTTTGTTTTTGTTATTATTCTGGTGCGCACAGCTTACAGCGTCCTTTGCGCATCGTTCGGCTTTATCGTTTTGCCAAGTTTCAATTTCATTTGCTGCGCAGAATTTTTATGCTGCTCGCCATAGCGCTTTCCATTGGCTTACCATTAGAGCGAGCAACGCGTTGACAGCCGCAACAGTCGAAGCGATGCGTTGCTATGCGCGTCTGGCGCTCGAAATTTGCGCTGCCTTTTGCTGCGTAGCCTCCACTGTCACAGTCGCTGTCTTAGTTACACCTGCGCGCTGCTTTACTTTTGCTTTTTTCTGTTGCGCGCAAGTTCTTGCTTTGTCCACAGCAGTCTGTAGTTTCCATTTCTCCTTCGCCTTGTGTTTTTTCTTACTCACTTCTTCTTGCTCGTTTGTGTCGCCATAAATTCATTCAGTGCATTGATTAAATTTCAATTTGCAACCATTTGTGGCATTAGTGATTATGCCACGTAAATTTGCGCATTTTTATGTGCGCATTTAAATTTGTCTAGGCGCGCGCGCTTAGAGCCCTTACAGTGCTTAACTGCGCGCGCAACTGGGTTTCTCGCACAAATGGCGGTGCGCTCACAAAACTATGGCAATTAAAAATTTTTTTATGCATTTATGATGTACGCCAACCCCCGCATATGTATTTGGCGCGCAGTTGTGTGTAATAATTTATTTATTTTCAATTGTATGTTTGTGTAAATATTTTCAATTTAGCAAGCGCGCCGCAGGTTGAATTGCTGGCAATAAAAAAATTCAATCAATTATTGAGTGCATAGTTTGCTTCAAGACTGAGTTGGTTAAGTGTAGTGAATTAGCAATAAAAATTTTGCTTATAATTTGTCTCATATTAAAAGTTGAAAAGTTGAAAAGCGCGATACTTGAAAATGCAGCGTTTAGTGAACCTTGGAGCCATTAATTCTTTTGAGAAGAAAAAATAAACAAATATTTTCTCAAGTTTGGATATCCATCACACGGCGCTCAAACGCTCGATAGTCTTGAAAAAGAAAGCCTAAACAGTCAATATTCTCCCTGACAGAAGATTTATAAAGGTTTTATTTAGTTTAACTTCGTGAAAACTTTCCACTAGCAAGAGATCCCTTGCGTGAATTCAACTCGAAAGATATCCAATCAAATCATCGCTTTTCGTTTGCTCAGTTTCTTCTCGGTAATCTCGTGAGTCAGAGGTTAAAAGGTCATATCTCCATTTCCTTTTGTATGAATCCCATTTTTGTGTGAATAAAACAAGCAGTACTGAGTCACTGTTTGTTGTGCAGCTGACTTTCTCACTTGGTTGTGATATCACATGCCACTGCGCCATTTCCCACTTCCCTTTTCACACACTCATACGCACACATACATTCAAACACTTTAACTGCGCTTCCATGTAAACCATTAAAAATAATTCAATCATCGAAATTCCAATCAACACATTCCACACGTCAATGATCGCATTCCATTTCGGTGGCGCGTTGTGTGTGTGCTGCCACACCGTTGATGCAGCACCAACAGCCACAGACGATACAATGGAGGCGAACAAAGAAATAACATGCACACACAAACAAATATATAAACAGATGAAGACTTATTATTTTTGTTCTTCTCTTTGCTTTTTTTTCTATCCAGTATAGCTGGTTGCACCACAGCACCACAGCACCAACAACAAATTGCATCTAAGTTTTTTATTTAATTTTTTTTTCTTGTGTAAGCCACTCGACCATTCCAATTCTGTTGCTGTCTCATTTATTTATGATTTGCTGTTGTTTTATAGCGTTTTTTGCTCGCACTGCTTTGCTCGAACATTATTTGTTATTGTTGCTTTTTATGTTACACACTTTGGTGTTATTGGTGCGCGCTGCGGCTGCTAAGATCATTTTTCTCTGGCAAGCAACCCAGCAAGAATGCGCGTGGTCGGCACAGCAGTAGCGGGTCGCGCCGCAGCTTCTCAGTAGCAGCGCTGTAGCGCAAGTTCGATAGCAGCAGCGTTGAGGATGTCCGTCGGTTGAATTTAATAGCGCAGTAGAGTGGACCCTGTTAAGGCGTGCGCGTTTATATGAAGTGACGTGCGCAGCGCAACGGACGCATTAAAATTGCGTTGCGCCTAATAGAGCGGATGCGTTGTTGCGTACTTGAGCTGTGGGAATAGATATGTTGAATGAGCTGGCGCGCAGCTTACGTTTTGCTTACCTTGTTGTTGTTGTTGTGTGTATCTGCACGATTGCTTTAGCCGCATGGTCACTCTGCGTCAATCGAGCGCAGCGCGCTTTGTATTTGTTTGTTGGCGCGTTGCTGGCTTGGATATGCAGTGCGCGTGCACAAGTGTGTGTGTGTGTGTGAGCTCGAGAATGTGTTTTGTCTGTCTGTTTGCATGATCATTCGCACGGTTTAGCATGAGTGACGCGCACACAGGTGGTGCAATGTGTTATAACAAAAACAAAAACCAACAACGAAAACTTCAATTATGTTGCATTCATTTGTTGTGTTGGTGGTGAGCGCGTGTGTGTGTACGCTCGTGTGTGTGTGTTTGTGTGCTATGTGAATTGCAATGCTTATAAAACTTAAGCGATTTGTTTATGTTGCTCCCTTCACCTACTGCCTTCGTGTGCGCGCTTATGCGCTCGCCGTTGAGTGCGAAGAATTTGCTATTTTATAACAAACACGCGCGTGTAATTGCACTAACATGCACACAATTTTACAACAACAAATAATCACATATCAACATCAATTAAAATACGAAGAAAAGTTGCATTGAAAGAGTTGGCGCATGTCAAGGGTTAAGGCCGAACTTTGCTGGCAAACGAAACGTAACACAAATGCGCTTGAAGCTGTTGTGGTTGGCATAAAAGTCTAAGAAGAGGCCAGCTTAATTTTGAGTTTATAGTTGGAGGAGTGTCGTAGCACTCTAAGAGTTTCATCATCATCATCGCGCACTTCGTTAAAAGGGTCGTAAGAGCACACAGCCGAAGTTGAAATAAAAACTAAATAAATCTTTTAAGTGCCAGCGAAAATCTGGGGGTAGATGGCTCCTGGTTATTTAGAACTGGCCAGCAGCTACCGTCTACCTAGTTTTGAAAGTGCAACAGCCAACTGAATTCGGATCAGAACTGGATCCTCTAAGACACGTAGTACAAAATATAGAATAAGTTATGCTGGTAATGGGATTCTTTAGATATTATAAGCTGGACTCTATAAGACTTCCAAGCATGAATCCCTTCTGAGTGGAAACTCATTTCCTGGGACTGTAAGCTCGGCTCTATTTTAGCCAAAGTAAAACTTTTTGCATCAAACTTCCTCTTAAACTTTTGCAGAACTTGCCTAGAGAGGGCAAACCTTTTGATTGTTGGTATCCAAGGACAAACGAACCGTCACGCACAAGCATATCCGACTAAGGGAATTGCGAATTAAAAAAAAAAAAAAAAACAACTATAAAACATCCTAATCAAGAAATGCCTGCTTGTGTGTGTCTTTCGGTATATTTGTCTGTACATTCGTGCAATAAAACTAATCATAATAATGATCTACGACCGCAGCGCCAGCGATGATTTACCACAAAAGTAGACAACGCCGATACAAAAAAGCAAAAAAAAGCAAAAAAACTTGAAAACAAATCACAAACAATGAAAAAACCACAAATAACTTTGGGACGCAAACAATGCTAACAACAACAAGGTCACTGAAATAAACTATACAGCCATGCGCGCCTTGGTATGAGTGATTGTGCGTATTTGCGCGGGCAGTTCCATGCGATCGCAACGAGCATACTTTCAATGTGCGTCCCCTCAACACTAACCGTCGTCGGTCTTAGTACAATATCTACGCCACATCACATCAAATCATGCACAACCATCGTTCACAACAACAACAGCAACGTCACTTGATTGCGTTGATCCGCTGCGGTCTGCTTACAATTCGAATAAAAAAAAAACCATTCAACATCATCAGCACCGCGCGCAAACTTTGCTGGATCCTTAGTTATAATCGTCATTAGCATCTATGTATGTTCCACAGCAAAAGCGTACAACATTCTTGCGGCTCTTTCACACAGATGCGCCATGAAAAAGAGGCGGTCGCGCGGTATGGCGTACGTCGTAGAGCAAATTAACTTTTTCGATTTATACGTTCTTTGTGCGCGTCGTTGATTTTTTTTCTTTTTATTTCCTTTTATTCTTCTTCTATTTATTTGTGTTGCTTTCTAATATTAAATGTTCATACTCGTATATTCTGGCATAATCATTTTTTGTGGCCTTCATATTTGTTCAATCTTGTGTGTGTGTGTTGCTCATGGCTTGTACTGATGTTTGGTCACTTGGAAGATTTGTTGATTGGTTGCAGAATTTATCCAACGAGCATCAGACATTTTTGGTTTTTTTTTTTGCTTTTTTGATTTGAGTAATGTGTGCTTTATATGCGTTATCCTTTTGTCGTGATTAGCACATTAGCGACAAGCCTAGGCTTTTTGTGCGCTTATGCTCTGTTGGAGCTCATCTACTCGTATTTGTGATAAGGCTGATGTGGAGAGACAACTTTTGATGAATTTAGCGCTCAAGCGCCATTTTTTCTCCTAAATTTTGTGAGCCCAAGTAAGCCTAAAGCTTCATTTTGACTTGTAATTCATTTTTCTTTGAGTACTTAGGACCTCTTGCGATGTCAAGAAAATAAAATGAGCTGAGAGAAAGAGTACTGCTCCTTCCAATATTACCCTGCCGCAGAGCTGGTCTTTCAGCAAATTCACCAGCAGGTTAGGAGTCATCACATTGTAAGATAGTATGTATGCAGTAATAAATGCTCCATTAAGAATCTTTCTTGCTCGGTCCTAGTACAGACATTTTTATAACTCATATCCCATTTTTGCGAAACTTTCGGAATTTTTTTGAAAAAGAGGTCGGATGATAAGTGGGAACATTTTGAAACATGTATTCCCATGCCTAATATCAATTCACAAAAACATGAAAAAATTTGGGCATTGCTCCAACAACAACTCCTCAACAAAATTATTTTTTTACGATCTCAAATCGTTCTGCACTCGGTCTCTCTGCTAATTCCACCGGTAGCAATTTGTCTATTTAGTGCCAAAATATCTAATGTCTAAGCTTTGAGGTTTTTTTTTTTATTTTAATTTGAGATTTTTTGGTTTTATTTATTTAGAGCAGATCGGGGGTGTGCGGAGCACATGTTACTGGTGACGATCTTTAGAAAAATTATTATTTTATTATTATATTTAATTTATTTGTTCTATATAGAACTGGGAGGGTGCAGAGCACCTGTTACACCTTGTATTTATTCAGCAGTTGGCCTCCTCATTTTCGCTTGGAAAAACCCCATTTGGGTTATGCAGCCATAAACATTATCTTCAGAATATTTCATAAGCTGGTTGCGAATTATAAAAGGGTGCGCATATAAAATAAACGAAAGAAATTGCATAAACAAAATAAATCCTGAAATAGTTTAACAAATAATTAAAACGCAAAATTTAAAAAAACCACTCTCATTATAGAACTCATTCCGTAAACTATAAACATATCAGGTGATATATCATTAGTTATTACAGTAAATCGATACATACGATAACTGCGCCACGTGCTTGACACTATTGACGGCGCAGCACTTCTAAAGGTATGAACACAACATATGTGTAGAAAGTTTGTATGCTTGCAAAAATTTCTCAAATGCAATTGAAAAATGTAAAAATTGAAATATTTTCAACTCATTTAAATTGTGCATTGAATTTAATTTGTTATTTTCCCCCATGCACTTAAGCTTCAAGTGCTTCCCAAACATTCCAAACGCTAGCATGTCCTTCAAACATCCGCTACTACCAGTTTTAGCTTCATTTAGCTGCTCTAATTCCTGCATAAAGCTATATATAATAACAACAACAACAATGAAAGGCATAAAAGAAGCCAACATAAAATGTGAATACAAAAAAAAAATGTTAGAAAAACTCGTTTGGCGATTTTAATCTGGTTGCAATCAATGCGATATCGACATGAGAAATGCTTAAGCAATACAAAGGTAAAAATATAACAAACAACAACAACAAGAACAATGCTATACATACATATACATATTTACACTTTTGTATGGCGTAAAAACAATGCCACAAAGTCGAATCGCAAACAAAAACAAATCAAAGGCAAGTAAATGGGGCGCGACTGGGGTTGTGGCCGGCCGCGTTTTGTGGCTTTGAATGTGTCTAAAACTGATATTGACGTTTCAGCCGGCCCACAAAAATGACTGCTGACAGCGTTGCGCGGCAATGGCACAGCGGCTCATTCTACAATTTCATGAGACGGCTAACAGAAGCAATACTTTTGATTTTCGTTTTGTTTTTTTTTTGTGCAATAACAAATATATTTGTATTTTTTTGAGGTTATCATTTTTTTTTGTTGCGATTTTCGTATTTTCTTTTATGTTTTGTGCTTGAAGTTGAGGTTTTAAATGTAATTCGATGATTGTAAGCAGATTTTGACGTGACTGGTTGCAGTGAAGAGCGCGCACAAATGGCATATCAAAACATGAAAACCAAGCACATCAACAACAACAACAACAACGAGCACCATCATTTCATCAATAGCAAATCATTTAAACGCTTTAGCGGTAAAAAGAACATGACGATGGCGCGCGCAAAAGCAGCAAATGGCATGAAAATGAAATAGCAAAAGTCAGTGAAGCGGTGCAGGATACCCAGCGCAGCACAACACTGGTGAGATAGAGGAAAAAAATTTAAATTAAATTTTAATCTCGACATGCGCATCAAAGGTGCAGGTAATCATAGCGAAAAGGCAACCGGCATAGCAGAGCCATAGCAGAGCGCTTAAACCACAACCATGCAGCAAGTCGCAGCTAAAGCAAAAAAGCACTAAAACTAAGCTTATGAGAACACATTGTGGCGCGCGGGTGACCATCACACATATGTGAATGTACGAGCAACTCAAGCAGCTTATGGCAAGTTTGAGTTAGGTTCCGCAAGTAGCTAGGCAAGCGGGCGTGTAGGGCAAGCGTACGAGCTGGCAGACAGCAGGTGTGTTGTTGGTTCGCGCAGGACATGGTCAAGTGTGGCTGTGGCTGCATGATTTCAAGTTGCCCATATGCAGACCATGCGCTGACTTCAGCTTTATTTAAAGTTAGTTACCTGCCGATTATTCGACTTCCACTTTTATTAAACGCTTGTTTTTTTTGTTTTGCCATTTCATTTAATTAAGCAACCATCGAGCGTGAAACCAATCGAAATTAACAACCTAGACATTGAAGATTTCAATGCTAAATGCAAAGTGAGCTTGTTGTTGAATGAAGAGCAGGGATATGAAATCGTATGGAAAGTAAGGATTTTTTTTGTTTTTTTTTTAGTATTTTACAAAAAACCATTACTAAATAATATAGAAACTATTCAAAACTCTGTTATCGATAACAATTAAACAAAAAAATTACAGTGCCGATACTTTTGACGACAGTTATCGATTTTACTCGATAATCAGCTGTTAAATTATTGTATAAGCAGTGTCGTTATGATTTCAAAATAAATGTAAGTTGCCGAAAACAAAGTGCTAGAAAAAATTACAGCTGTAAAAGGCTTAGAAATTATAATTCTTGAGATTTCAATGTTTTTTAACCCAAATTTTAGGAGAATAACGCCAATACCTAAAATAATTTAGGTTAGGCCGATAAATATTTGTCATATCAAGTACTAAACTACTAGTCGTAGTACTCAACCACTAAGTCGATAAACTCGTTGAAGGCTTCAGCAACATAACGACACGAATCAAATAACCTCTTTGCGACAACTGATGCACCTGGCTGCGGTTAGATATTTTTAAGCATTTTTTTGAGTTGGAAACAAATACCTTTCCTTTCTCTCTGTTTTATCTTATTCTACTTTAGTCTATTCTATATACTATATCACTTCATTTTATCTTACCATTAATTTCATTAAATTCATTTCTTTTTGCTTTTTATTTGCATTCACGTGAAAGACGTTATCGATAGTTATCGCTTTAAAATGAAATAAAATTGAGAAGCCCAAAAAAAAAAATAAAATCCAAAACTCGAAAATTTCGTCAGAAATTGCAGTCAGTGCTTGATTTTGAGTATTTCCATTCATCGTGATTGTCCATTTCAGGTATTTAATTTGAAATCAGTTAAATGCATTTAATGGTTAAGTCGTGATTGGAAAACGAAAATCCAGCAAACAAACAAACAAAACAATTTAAATACAAATAAAAATTGGAAATAACACATAAAATGTGCACAACAAAAACAAACAAATTTAAATAACAGTCAAAGTGACAACGAGCGTAGAAAATACAACAAAAAAAAGGTTCTAACTGCTACAACTCTTCCGCTTGTTCACCCGTCTAGCGCACTGCACGCGCGCTCCCTCTCCCTCTCTCTCTCTCTCTCTCTGTCTAGCTGACAGCTTGACTGCCACTTGTGCTTGTATGCTTACTCATATGCCACTGCATGCCGTCTCACGCTTAGCTATTTGTGCACAGTTACATACCGCTGAATATGATTTTTTGTTTTGTGCAACGAATGCAACCGTGTTGGGCGGCCACGTCAGCTGGTGTTGCCGTGCATGAGACGTGCTTTGCAGGTAATGCTTAATTTGCATAGAGTTTATTTTAATTGAATTCGTTGCACGTTGATTCTGGGAAGTTTAAATTCAGTGCACTGCGCGTTTGAGCTAAGAATGTGAGTTGAATTTTGTTTAAATACAAATTAATTGGGTGAAGTGATTTTTGGTAGCTAGTTTGTATGTTGTTTTCTTCTCTCGGGTGGCTTATTACATTTTGGTGTAGTGATAATATCAGCTGGTGCAAGACTACCACGTTGTGGTGTAAATTTTTAAGAAAAGGACGCTAACTGCGTTACGAAAGTTCGCCTATAACAGTCTAGTGACACGGACCGGCGTACAAGTAAATGCTGAATTGGTTTCAAACTAACACTTTTGCAACTTCCATTACTAACAACAATTGCGATGATAAAAGTTTCAAAGGGCGATATTTTTTTTATCGAAAATTTTACTTCAAAAATCGATCTCTTCAGAAAAAAAATGGCCAAAAATCGGCCGAATTTCTTATGGAATTAAGACTTTCACCCTATGATACTGAAATTTAACGGGCTACAAATCTGCATACTCAAAAAAATTCTAAAAATTCTGAGATAATAAAATTTGAAAATTTCCATGAAAATTCGTCGAAATTTTGTGAATTTTTCACAATTTTTTTTTTGTGACTGTACATAGTTAGTATAGTTTCATCTTTTTTTTTTTTTTTTTTTTTTTTTTTTTTTTTTTTTGCCCAACGGATTATTACCCACCATATCCCGCCCGACCGGCGCGAGGGGCGCATCCGCATGACGCGCGGATTGTTCTTTCGTGCCGAGTCTTTGAAAGGCTTTGGTTTGTTAATCGTCGAGATCTAAAACTGCTCAGCTACAGAGAAAACCTCATCAGCTAAGTACAAAAGATTCCACAATTAATAAATAAT
Organism: Sphenella marginata; assembly: GCA_951509765.1. NCBI lineage: Eukaryota > Metazoa > Arthropoda > Insecta > Diptera > Tephritidae > Sphenella > Sphenella marginata. Next base: position 78,549,351 of record OX608081.1, read on the forward strand.
TAGTTGACAGCGAAAAGTTATTGTTAAGAATAAAGATAAGAATCAAAGGATATGAAAAAAAAAGTTGTTGCTATGTGTTTAGGATAGAAAGAATTGACTTTTTTATGCTGTATAGTGAGTCTGAGATATCAAACGTACCAGAATGAGAATTATAATCTTGACACAAACAACGAAAAGGCTCATTTAATTCAAAATTAGTTCGGCACTGTTTCAAGATAAGTGGTTTAAAATGTCTTGATGGACGAGAAGGTACATTGAAGTTCACTTCGCTCAAAAGAAACGGGCTTACGATTGAACCATTTAGTAATTTAATCATGAAGACAATTCCAAGCATTTCCCTCCGACTAGAAAGGCTGTGAAGATTAATTAGTTTTAAGCGACTCGTATAAGATGGCAAATTATACAAGGGATCCCAGTGAAGATCTCTTAAGGCAAATAGTAAAAATTGTTTTTGAACTGATTCTAAACGATCCACGTGGACCTGGTAACGCGGGTTCCAAATAATAGAACCGTATTCAAGTATCGGTCTGACTAATGTAGTAAAGAGAGTTTTAGTTACATCTTAAATTTATTTAAAGATATTTTCCGACTTACCTCCGAAAAGTCACGTTGTGACATTTTTATAATTTCCTGCGTTGCCAATGCGCCGCTATTATCATTTGCATTGCAGTTAAGCGGCAAATTAAGTAAATTCTCATAGTTCGTCATTGATGACAAGTTTTAAATTGCTCAAAAATTACGAAAACACAAATTTTTTCTATGTATTATGTTTAACAATATTTACAGCTCTTATTTCACGCATCGTTAACTGAAATTGGAAAAAAAGACAAAAATTAATGAAAATGCGCGAGTAGAAAATATACTATTCTAGGTTTGAAACTTTTGAATGTGAATATGTGTTTAAGTTGGCAAAAACAACAGCTCGGAACTATCGATTTTCGATACTTTTAGCACATATTAGTCGTCTAATGTCACCTGTTAATGTGCATGGTGAATTGCGAACAGCTGTTTGATCAGTGACAACTCAGCAATTTCTCAGCTCTTAGGCAGTTAGCCATCAAAATTCTAATAACATTTCTAGGGAGCTTTTTAAAGATGTGATCTCAACATTCCTATACGTTTTAGTTGTTTGTGTGCGTGTGCAGCTACACGTCAGGCCTGAGTATCGAATGACTTGGCACTGATCAATCAGATGACTTTAAGTGTTGGTGAGCATCAGCATTGTCCGGTAGGGTGACGCGTATGATTGATTTTTATCCCCGAAATGATCTTTTTCTAAAATATATGAAATCTGCTAAATTTAATACAAAAATTTAATATTTATCCCTTCGCATTGCTCATCAAACATGCGCATACCTTAAATATTTAACTTTCATAAGCAAATTCAGTAGAATACACAAATATTTGCGAATTCTTGCTGCTGCCGTCGTGCTTTCATCTCCACCAACCAACACTACCTGCAAAATTTAAAACGAATGCCAACTTCACATTCATTTCCAGCGCGCCTCCAACCAGCTCACTACTTCATAGGAAATCCCAGCCAACTGCGTCATTGTGTATGGTTTACCTTGCGGGGCTACCAACTTACTTACGCGCGCCCGTCACCTCTGGCCGACTGTCAGCATGGCACTTTATGGCCTTTATGTCAACGTTGACAATTGAATACGCAAATAAATTACATTTTGGCGGCGACATGTGACATACGCTCGCATAGCTAAGTGTATTCTTCAAGTTTATACGTACAAGTATTTGCGTTGGAAATCTCTTTTTGCATTGTTGTTGGTAATAGTTGTTGTGATCTTAGCGGCTTTATATCATTGAAAGTGATTACTTTTTCCGAGAATTCTTAAGCAAAATGTGTGTAGATGAGTGCAATATGCATACTTAGATTTTTTAAGGGCTTTTGGAAGAGGAGGAATAAAGCTTTTCAGCTTGTGGTTACTTTGAGGTTATCGTTGAAGATTTGAATAACGTTACTTTGTGTTCATACTGATATCTTGATTTGAGACAGACAGCTATGCTGAACAAAGAGAACAAATTCGGCTAAAATGTTATAGAAAGAGATAGCAAGATAACTTATTTCTGCTAAATTCTTCTGACTCACGGCAAGCGACTTTGCAGCCATCTAGGAATGTACATGAAATTAAGTAATAAAAATATTAAATATCAACCGTTAAACTTTTTCTCATAACCTGACCGCTATTCAAAATTCCGCATAATCAGCTCGCGTGAGCAGTTTTTAACCCTTCTGACCATTGCAAATATGAACGCCTTGACCGTTAGCAACGGTACATTGCATTTCATCAAGGTACCGCAATGCCAAAAAAAAGGAAGCATAACTATAACGTTGTTGCATTGGCCACAGTTGGGAGCGCGCTGCTCTCACACCGTGAAGTAGCAAAGTGAAAAATCGGTTCTTACCTAAGGTAAAAAATTATAAATTCGTTATATGCAATAAATTTTTATGACTCAATCGTTTTGATGCACTCAATCAGACTAAATTCGTTACAGCAAAAGGCAAAAAAAAAAATATACGAACAAAAGCATTGACCGACGTTGACCGACAACGACGATGGTGGTCAACGTATACAGTTGGGCGGCGGATACGAAGGGACTAACAAGAGTTCGATTAGTTGACTGCTTTTTAACTACCTTTTCTGCTTCTATCTCTATCTCTATCTCTATCTCTATCCCTATCTCTATCTCTATCTCTATCTCTATCTCTATCTCTATCTCTATCTCTATCTCTATCTCTATCTCTATCTCTATCTCCATCTCTATCTCTACCTCTACCTCTATCTCTATCTCTATCGCTATCTCTATCTATATCTCTACCCCTATCTCAATTTCCATCTATTGGTATCTCCATCTTCAAATCCATTGCCATCTCGAGATCCATATACATACATACATTTCCATCTTGATCTTGATATACGCTCCACCTACTAATCGAACTTTTGTTAGCACCCCCTTCTAAAGCGTATCAAGCGCGAATTTCTGAATACGTGCAAGTATATGCGGCACAAATGACAGACTATTAATTTTCGATCGTTCAAAGTGCATTACTTTCATTCATAAATATTGAAATCGCGCATATTGAAAAGCTTAATAAATATGTGATAAGCAGCTTTAATGAAAAGAAATGGTGCGCTATTGTGGCAGAGCAGCGCAGCGCAGCGCGATTTAAGGTATTTTGCGGTTGTAGGAGAGCTAGTATTGCCAACAGCAAATTATAGTCATTTGTCACACATTTCAGCACACGAATTTGCGAATTTGGTTTAACACAAACAGCAACAAAAACAAGCTGCATATAAAAACATGTAAATTTTGAAGGCGGCCGAAAAGTAAAACGAAAAAAAAAATTTAAAAAAATTTACTTGAAAAATTATGCTTAAAATGTAGTGTACTTCCGTCTCTAGACGCTACTCATGTTGCGCACCACAAACAAAGCTGTCAAAAGCGCCAAAACGACACACACACACACAGTCGCAAAAAAAGTAGCCGAAAATGGGAGTCGCCGCGCAAGAACAAGCTCGAGCTAAGTGAAAAATTATGCAAACATGCGTGTTGTTTTCATGTTAAAGGGAAATCATTAATAAGTGCCAATAAAGTGCCGAAAGCGTATTCAAACAATTTTTTCGGAATTTTTGCATATTTTTGACGTCGCAATTACGAAGCATTTTTTTACAGGCAGCGCATTGTTTTTATGGTTTTATTTTTGCAGCTACTGTGTACTGCGCGCCCGTTGTTTAGTTGATGCTCCAAAGCATGTTGCTTCCTGTATACATCATGCCTGCTGCGCATATGATTTTGACAGTTGTTAGTTGGTGCGTTTGACAGTTGGCGCATGCTGTCACGTTGCGAGTGGTGAGGTATGTGTTGGTTGGCTTGCGGCTTAAAGCGCCGCCTACTTCAATACGTAGCTACAAACATCAGTCAAATTTATGTTTAAACGTTTGTAATATTGCTAGTTGGACATTTATGAGTTTTGTTGTTGTTGTTCTTGTTTTTGTTTTGCTGCTATTGATGCGTTGCTATGTAGGAGCCTCTTGCGCAATTTCACTTCACAATCATTTAAATATTGTATTACAATCATTTTTTTTATTATTTAACTGCCAAATTATTATTGTTTGACAGTTTTATTGGTCAGCGTAAATGTGACAGCAAGTGATTTGAGTGTAATAACGGTAAAAAGGCTATTAAACAACGTTGATTGACATTTAGCTATGCGCTGTTGCCAAGTTTCACATCGATTTTATAGCAAACAATTTGAAAGTTAATATTCAAACGAATTGTAGGTGTAGTGGGTGTCGAGATGGTCATTTTTAATGACAAAAATAACTCAACAAGATTTTCGGCTAGTACATCAACGTGCTTGGCATCCGCTGTCGTTGAAATAGATTAAAGCATCTACTCAGTCTGTTAATTAGTCTGTTTAATTAGACAGAAGCAATTTGGCAAGCATGTGACAGTTAAATTCTCTCTCAGTCAGCCGCAGTCTGCACACTCAATCAGCTGTTCTTATGCGCTCAGCTTGCACTGAGCACGCCATTTCTGCTAGCAAACAGCTGTATCACCCTGTGTCGTGAGTAGCAAACTTTAATATTTTAGCTCTACATTGCTCTCCATTAAATCGAATGAGCTGTCTTTAAAAAAAATGCAGTTAATTGCTTACTCAGTAAGAAAATTATGAAATCTTCTAGCAAACGATTTTCATTAGCCACTCTACATTTCACTTCCTTGTTTCAAATCTCATTAGCATCAATCAAGCGCCACTCTGTACCCAATTTGCTGCGCCACTCTCATGAAGTTGCCACAATTTTCTGCTTTTCTATTAACCTTTTTTTCTTTTTATTTCGCTTTTATTACTAACTTTTTTTTTGTTTTTGCTGTTACAATTATTTCTGCTTTAATAATTTGTTTGCTATTGCGGCTGTTATTTGGCTTTTTTTTTTTTACTTTTCTTCATGGCAATCAACGCATTCGCACTCCCATTCAAGCTCATCAATTTTTGGTGCAAAATACTTTTGTGCTAATGTAAATTTAATTGCGCTGCCGTGCGTGAAGGTCGAAGACGTTGTTACTGTATTGTTGTGGTTGTTGCTCATCAACCACATCGGCAGCTTCGTGTGCGCCATTCGTCGTCGCCTCATCAATCGCTCAGCGCCAACAGTCAGCAGGCCTACATACATACAATGGTAACTAGGCGTTTCGTATTAAGCAAGCAATGTGAAGCCTAGCAGATATGATTGCGCTGCTGCTCATGAGTGATGAGTGCATTTTTTCCACCTTTGATTATTTCAAGAGCAAAAAAAAAGTAATACAAAATCGTTGCGAAAGACGAGCAACACAAAAAATAATCTGCTTAATTGAATTTTAAATCGTACGAATGAGCGTGTGAGTATATGAAGAAAGCAACAAATATGCTGACAGCGCACAGTGGGCTACAAAAAAAAAGAGCAAAAAAATAAATTTTTTTTTAAAATAAATTTTAACTAAAAAAACTTTAAACCTCAGCACAAAAAAGTTTCTTAAAATAATACAAAAAAAAAAAAACACACTCAAGCAGCACCACTGACGCCACCATGTCCACACATCCGCAATCCCAATTGCAATCACAATCAGCTTCCACATCCATGGCGCTGCTGTCCATATCCACTTCAAAAAACATAAAAGCAGCCGCAAAGTGCTTATTTGTTTTATTTCATATTTTTTGTTGTTGTTTCTTATTTAATTTTTATTTTTTTCTGCTTTGTAGCTGCTGCTCATTTTTCCGTGCGGCATTTATTTATCTTACCTTTTATGTCTATTTAGTACAACTTTATTATTTGCTTGTTATTAGGCGGCAAGTCATAACTACAAGACGATTTTTGTAGTTTTTTTGTTTTTTTTTTGTATTTTTGTCTTTCAATTTCCGTTTCTTATTAAGCAAGTAGTACATCAGATTCAGCTGTAAGGTATTGCCGCAGGCTGATGAAAGCCTGAGATATTTGAAAGTAGTAATTATCGTGGGTTATGTCCAACATGGTCGAAAAACAATTTCTAAAATTTTTATTTATATAATTCTATGAATATTTAGGTTTGATGCTAAAGTCTAATTTTTCTTTTTTCTCATCAAAAAAAAAAAAAAAAATAATCATAAAATAAATATTAATTTTATTATTATCTAACATGGCTTTGATATAAAAAAAAATATTTTAAAATATAGGAATTATTTTTTTGAGTTTCTTTATCAAAGCTCTGAATGGGTTATTATTTATTTGTACTGCTTTTTTGTGCCTCAAAATGCATTCACACACACCCATAGATGAATCAAGTTCGTTGCTTAAGTCTTTCATTTAGCACACACCCGTAGATGAATCAAGTTCGTTGCTTAAGTCTTTCATTTTGCGCCGCTGTAAAATGATATAGCGGAACGTCTTCAACTCAGCGCATTTCTAAGACTATCAAAGCGCACAATTAACGGTAAATACGGTAATGCCATAAGAAAAACAAAAACAAATCAGAACAACAATGCAAACACACACACACACACACACAACGTTAACATATTTACATATGCGCTTGCAAATGTTTGCTTTGTTCCCGTTGCCCTGGCATTTCTCTGCACAATTACAAAGTCATTAAAATTGCTACTGCCACGCAACAAAAACAATAACAAAAGTACAAAAATATTTTTCACAATTACTTAATAGCAAAAACAACAACAAAAACGGCAATGTTTTAATCAACTTGAAGTGCAATGAACTAGCAGCAGCTGCATAGTAAAAGAGCTTAGGAAATTGCAAAAAATGTAGAAAAATGTTTTCTAACAACTTTGCAATGCCAACGAAAATTACAACAACAACAACAACAACAACAGCAATAATGCAAAAATGCCAAACAGCAAACACAACAACAAACAACAACACAAGTAAACAAGAATTTGAAATTTTTGCATGCGTCGCTGTAATGAATAACCATTTTCTGTTGTTTAAATAGACGCTAATGTTGCCCGCGGCCACCGCACACACACACCAAACGCCGACACATCAGCAACATTGTTGCGCTGCCGCTGGCTAATTTACGTGCCATTGTGTGCAAAGTGCGCATGTGTGTGTGTGTGTGCCAAGGGGTAGCACATGTGACATAAGCGCGACACTGTCGATGCGCTGTGGAATTTATTTTTATTAGTTTTTCTCGCTTTGATGTTTTAATTGAATTTTCGCAAATATTTCATTTGAATGTTGACACAACATGTTTATGTTTATTGTTGGAATTGTGATGACAACATGTTGCTGTTGCTTGAACATTTTTAGCGTGCAATTTTTGTCACAATGCAGATTTATGGCGCAATAAAATGCTATCTAACAAAAGCTCAAAATAATTAGGAAGTGTTTGGAATTAGCAAAAACTTTGGTTGCATGAAAGGTGGAAGGGACAGTGGGGAGTACAAATGTACCCGAGAGATTTTAGTTTGCTGGGTAACTAAGGCTACATTAAAATATAAAATTTAAATTCAAAATTAAAAAATTTTTAAAATAGAAAAAAATACTTTTAATTTAAAATTTAAATCAAAAACTGGGAAACAGACATAAAAAAATCTTTCAAACTAAAAAAATGATAACATTTCATTTAAATGAAAAAAAAAAACTAAATAAAAAATTTTAAATACTTAAAAACTGAAACTGAAAAAATTTGAATCAAATTCATTTCAAATTGAAATTTTTTTGCCAAAAAAATTTGTTTGCATTTTTAACTAAACAAAATTTCACTTAATTTTAACAAAAACAAGTTTTGAAGTTTTTAATTTTGACTCTAAAAAATTTTGTCTCTAAAAAAGCGTAACATAAACAAAAAAAAATTTAAATAAAAAATTAAAAATTAATTTCAATATAAAATTGCTTAATTTAAAATTAAAAAAAAAAAAAATATAAAATTTTAAATTAAAAAAAATTTAAGAATAGAAACTGAAAAAATTTGAATTAATCTCACTTTCAATTGAACTTTTTTTCCAAAATAAATTTTTTTTTTTTAATTTTTAATAGAAAAAAATTTTACACACAAAAATTTTAAAACTTTGATTTTGAATGTAAAAAAAAACCTTAATTTAAAATTAAACCAAAAAAATTTAAATTGATAAACAAATTTAAAATTGAAACTAAAAGAGTTAATTTGCAATTAAATTAATTAAATTAATTTTACATTTTTTTAAATTAAATGTTTTTTTTTTTGCATTAATAATTAAAAAATAATTTTTTTACCAACAAAAATTTTCAAATTTTTTTTTAATGTAAAAAAAATATTAACTAAAAATAAAGAAAAAAAATGTGTATAAAAAATTTTAAATGAAAGAAAAATTTGAAATTGAAATTAAAAAAAGTTGAATTTGAAACAAAATTAAATTCATTTTACATTGAACTTTTTTTTTTAAATTAGCGAGTTACCAATGAACATTATTCTATACTGCAAAAAAAAAAAATAATAAAAAAAAAAATATATCTGTCGTAATATTAAATTTTTTTGTTGCTATAGATCGTAAGGATAATAAAACCTAAAATGTTTAAATGTCAAAAATGGCAATTAAGAAAATTTAGAATTACATTTTTTTTATAAAAATTAATATTTCTTATAAACCGGAATTGCGCTCTTTGCATTTCAATTCAAACTTTAAATTAACTCCTTTTTTTCTCTATTTTCTTCAACTCAAAATCGCTACACTTTCTCACTTAAGCAACCCTCTTACTTCGTCTCTTTCCGCCGAACAGCAGACATGTGTTTCAAACCGGCACTCATCGATCTACAAAATCTTATTAACGCCCTTTAAATGGCTCCTTAAATAAATAAATAAATTGAAAATATTTAATCACGTGTTCGCAATCGGTTAACCGTTCTTTGTGGCACCTGTGCACCACCTTTCACTTCACTTCACACAACTCAAACGCGCACATGTGCCATGTAGCGGCTGGAATGGGTGCTGAAGCCAACATTAACAACAACACCAATGCTGCCACTGTTGCAACGGTGCGCAATTGCCCAATTTTCTTAATCGCTATCTGCGCCGTATTTATTTTACTTAAAGTTAAAAGAAGAAAAACGAAAAACAAAAAAAAAATAATTAGAAAACTTTAATATCAAATTGTATGTGGTGACCCGAGTGCGCCTTTCACTTGTGCGGCCAACAAGTAGCTCAAGTCAGCCAGGTTAAGATAATCGATTTGGTACAAAAGACAAAAAAAAAGCAAAAAAAAAAAAACTAAGCGAGTATGTGGCGTACATAAAAAAACAATCAGAACAGAAAACAAATTCAAAGCGCCTAGAATGCAGCCAACACTAAACATACACACTCGTGTGCGCTGTGTGGGTTGCAGCGCACCTGTTTACCGTTATATGCACTCATACACCCCATACACATACACATTTGTAATCACAGAAAATATATTTTCGCCTGACTACCAAAAACAAAATTCAATTAATGTTTATCTCTCTCTCTTGCCACAAGCACACACACACCTCGCACTTGCACCAGCACAATAATCATTTTTTTTATTACATATTTAATAAATAATTACAAGAAAAAATTGAGTGAACGCATAAAATTGCTGCATAAATGTCTGTAATTTGTTGTTAATGGGGCTGTGGCAAAAACAAGAAATGAAAATGTTCAGTTGATTAAGTGGCCGTCAAATTGACAGTCCGTTTGATGTGTTTGTTCGTTGCTTTTTGTAGAGATAACGGCATCCTTGTGCAGAGGAAATATTTTTTGCTTCGTTTGGCTTTATGTTGCACAAAACTAGATATGGATTCATAATTTTAAATCAATGGAAATTTTCTCAAGCTGTCTTTGATCGATTGTGGATAAAGCAAAAAGCGCATTTTGAAGCTTCATCCGTTTCCTCATGGAACTGCGGCACATTTAAGTCAGCGCACGAAGAGTAAAATAGTCCAACAAAGGAGACTTTCAAACTTCTTTTCCACTCTTTTTTTTCGGAGCCTGACTACGGACAGCAAGCATCTAAATAAGTTGGTATATTTTAGAGGTCAAAGTCGGTTTTCCGTAGACCAGAACTTTGTGGTCTATTAGAGTGCTTCTAGGTTCCTTTTCGATGCCTCTTGTGGGAGGTAAGATTAAGTAAAGTTTTTGGCAGATGAAGCGTTTACCTCGGTCAACGCTGAGGAGCTTGAGAGAATTACTCAACCGATAGAAAATTTTCCTCAGTGCCCACAATAGTGACCGTGACCACGAAAATGATCCAAATCATAAAACGAATCGAAACGATGTACTGAACTATGACTGTGAGTGGAACAGAGGCCATGAATCGAGGCGCGACAGAGATTTGGATGACGTGACGGGAACAGTGACTATGTAAATGGAACAGTGACTAAGCCAGGAACTATTAACTGAACTGTGATAGTGATGGAAGCAGTGACAGTGACCCAAATCATGACACTTATTAAGAACGGTGATTAACGGGGAGCCGTGACAGTGCCTAGAACAGTGACTACGAACAGAACCGTGACAGTGACTAGAACAGTGACTATGAACGGAACCATGACACTGACATAAATCGATAAAATGGTTGGAACAATGACAGTCACAGTCAAAGGAACCGTAATCGTTATAGGAATCGTGCCTGGAACTCTCACTGCATTCACGTTTGGATTGGTAACCATGAACGGAAACCCGAACAGTGACCGGAAATGTTAATATGAGCAGAAGTATGATAGTGATCAGAACATTGATGACAAGCACTATCACAGTGACCTTAACCGTGAGCAAAGTTGGTAGCATTGAGCTCAAACAGCGCGCGTGATATCGCCAAGAACGGAACAGTGACTTTGCTTGGATCCCTGACCTTAAGATTGACCACGCGTTAATTTCCTAAAATATATACATATGCACCTCGAGCGCTGAAAAGACTTCTCGCTGCCTTTAAATTTATGAAAAGCGAAAACATAAAGAATCAATTTAAAGCTCAACATTAATTTTACAACCCAACGATGTCGTCTGCATTCCTTCGCATCGTCTGCTTTTTAAGCTGCCACACCGCTTCGATTCTCACGCCTATTTTCTTTAACCAAATGAAATAAGTTCCCTTTGCTTTGCTTCCATTTTACACCACCCATCAATGAACCGCGCTCGATCATTAGTTTTATTGTAATGCATTCTAGTGCTTTTGATTTTTTTACGTTTAACTAATAATAATAATCTTAATCTAATTGTGCGCAATAGTTGTTAATATTTAGGTGATTTGCATACAAAGAGGAACTGCAGTGAGTGTATATGAATGGTATGGCGAGTGGATGCAATGGTCGCATTGGTGGTAAGCGCTCTGCGTGTCTGTTACAACAACAAGCTTTTATGATTTCAATAAGAATTTTTTATCGCTTAAACTTCCTGCAAAAGTCTTTCCTTTTTTTTACCTTTCGCTACTTTTTGTATATTTTAAGTGTGTTTGCATTTTAAAAAGGCATAAGTACACTTTTGAAAAAAAAATATTTTTTCTTTTCGTAATTTTAGTACATTGAAAGCGGCATTCATTAAAATGAATATTAAATTTTTTTCAAAAATGTATTCAATAAATTTGTTGTGCTACGAAAGCTCGCAAAACTGCCTTCTCCCAGCCCGTTGCCCCACTTCAGCTTCTACGCAGCACTTTTTATGTACATATATTACATGCCTTGTGTAGCTTTTGAACTCGCTATCTCTTACCCCTTGTATTTAACACATGCCCAGTAGTTCAAAATGGTCATTCAAATTAGAAATATTTCAATTTTAATTTCATGCATTGCAATCATTAGTGTCATTTAAAAAATTATTTATATGCCAAGGTCTAGCTAATTACTTCTACAAGCATTTTCAATTATGAGCTGACAGCAGTGGTACATATATAAATAGGCATACACACACATAGATACATACATATGTACATTCACATTTATACAACTTGTGGGAACCATTCGATTAGCCAGTTATAAGATTTATATAATGGCTTTTTAATTTCAATAGAAAAATGCAAAAGAAGCATGAACAAATGATATCAAAATAAAACATAAAAAAAATTTTATTAGTAAAAAGTCTAAAAAAGGTTAAAAAAAATTAGAAAAATAAAAAAACAAAAAAAGAAAAACATTAAGTTTGAAAAAAAAAACGAAAAAAATAAAAAATAACGAAAAACTGGTAAGAAAAAAATTAACAAAGGTGCAGAAACTGAAATTTTTATTGAAAAAGGTGTAAGTCATATTTATAAAAACAACCAAAAAAAAACAAAAAAAAAACTAAAGATATATTTTTGATGCAATTACTAAGATTGAACTTAAGTGAATATTTTGTAAAATTTACAGAGATGAAACGCGTAAAAAGTGGATACGTAACGAATGAAACCGATAATTATCGATATCAAAATCGATTAATGTGGTCGAGAAGTATCGAAAATTAAGATTATTCATAGAAAGTGTAAAAACTCGTTACAAACCGATAATTATCGATACTAAAAGCGATTAATGTATCGAGAACTATCGAAAAAAACTTAACGAAATTGGAAAAATCGTTAATATTGTATTCAAGTGAGTAAGTTGTAAAATTTACATAGTTCAAAAGTATAAAAAATCGATATGAATGGAATGACACCGATAATTATCGATAACAAAATCGATTAATGTGACCGAGAAGTATCGAAGTTAAAAAAATTCATGGAAAGTGCAATAACTTGTTACAAACCGATAGTTCTCGATAACAAAATCGATTAATGTATCGAAAAGTAACGAAATTGGTAAAATCGTTAATATTGTTAGTTTAAAAATGTAAAATATCGATATAAGTTCAAATAAGCCTATAGAAATCGATAACAAAATCGATTATTTACATAGGTCAAAAAGTATCGACAAAATATATAAAAAATTTTTTCTCTTCGAAATTAATTATCAATTTAGTTATACCCACTTCAAGTCTAATATTCCATATCTATAAGCTTAGCTTGGAAGTCGCTGTTGTGTGCTTGGCTTTTGGTACGTGTTGTTGTTGTCGTTTTTGTTGTTTATCTCTCAACACTTTTTGACTTGTTTGGCGAATTTATAGCTACGGCTCAGCGGTTAGCAGCTACTTAAGCGCACACTTAAGAGGTCGCATGGATATCAAGATATTTGTAATAGTTATTAATTAAAAAATTCTTTATGAATTTTATTTTTTACTTTTCTTTATCGAAAAGTTTATATGTGCTATGGTGACTTGCGTGTGCTCATATTTTTTAATTATTATTTAGAATTTTTATTTTGTGTTAATGTAGCTTAAGTGATCAATTTGCGGCATTCTTGCTTGGCTTTTTTTTTGATTTTTTTTTTGTGTTTATTAAAACGCTTATTTATTTTTTTACTTAAATTGCTATTTTATGCTAATAATTGGACAATTATGCTAGTTTCATTTCATTAAATGGAATTTGCTTACTTTAAATTATAGTATTTTTAAATTTTCCATTTTTAAATTTTTCATATTAAATTAAGTTCTGTTTTAGTTAAATTTTTTTCGAGTTTTAAATATATTTTGTAATTTACATTTTAAGATTTGGAAATAAATTTCTTTATGTTAGAAATTTTTATTGATAATATTTCTTTAAATTTTTGTTTGATATCTAAAGATTTTGAAAAACATTCCGCACCATCCTACAACGAATTAATAAGCGATAAACAATATTCAGTTGTCCTAATGAGCAGGCGAAACAATGTAAATAGCTGTAAATTTCTGTGCCCATTCTGTTGACGTTTCTACCGAAAATTAGCAATTCTTCATGTCTTAACAGTCGAGAAGCTATAAAATTACTCGCAAGACGAAGTAGCCAAAGAAATGATTCATTTTTGCCGCCAATTAGTCACAACTTGAAATTTCCATATTTTGTTTCAGGCAAGTATTTAATGTTGTTGTAATTTCACACAACCATAAATACTGTAAAGAAGGAAAAAAAAAACAAAAAACAAAAACAAATGAACTACTGTACACATGACAGCTGTGACAACTGGTTAATTAGCTGCAGCAAGCGCTTGTTGATGGCAAACAACAACAAAAAAAAGGTATAAAAAAACGAAACAAAAACTAAAGATAAATAACAAGTAAAAATTAAAAAGTTGCAACGCCTGCGCAGTTTATGATAAAAACGAAAAAAAAAAAAAAAAATACGAAAGACTTAAGCAACGAACTCGCCAAAGCGGGAGAGTGGCAGACAAATGGCGCATTGTGTTCGTGAACTTGTGTTGAAGCAGAAAAAGCGAACCACAAAAAAAAAAGCTGCAATCAATAGCAAGCGGCACAACAACGCGCACGAACGCCAACACCACCAGCGGGCAATAAATTATTGATTGACACCAAACCCAGAGCAATGCAGACTGTTTGGCGACGCAATTGACCTGCTATGCTTGTACTGCAACAACAACAACAAAATGCAAATATAATTTTAAAAATGAATATTCCATTGCATTAGCATATATGTATTTTGCTCTCTGGTTTAAGCATTTAAATGATTTATTTATGCGCATAATAAAGCAAATTGGTGGCATAATTCCCATGCAAGCGCTGAGACACAAGAAAATGAGGTGGCATTGCATTGCTGTTGTGATGTTGCGCAAGGAATGTGACAGCGAAGTCAAAAAAATAAAGGGTGGTAGAGATAAAAGTGCAAGAAAAAATAATCCACTGAAAAATTAAAATAAAATAATTTTTTAACAAAAAATTTTAATTAAAAAAACCAAGATACATTTTTAAAGCATTCAAAAAATATTGAAGAGACAAAGAAAATAAAAAAAAATTTCACTAAGAAAATTAAAAAATTAGAAAAAAATTAATTAATTAAAAAAAAATAGTAAATATTTAACTACCTAAAAATTTAGTTTGACTTAAAAAATGATGAAAAAGTAAATTCAAGCATGGCAGAGATAAAAATGCAGCTAAAATTTGAATTAACAAAAAACAAATTAACATTTTTTAAATCACTCAATAAATATTGAGGAGATGTGAGATAAATAAGAAAATTAAAAAATTGGAAAAAAAATTTTAATTAATAAACATGTTAAAATTTGTTTAAAGCATTCCAAAAATATTGCAGGGCTAAAATTAAAAAATAACAAAAATAATAAATACAAATTTTACTAAGATTATTTAAAAAAAATTTTCATAGTTAAAAAAAATTCTAATAACGAATTTTCAAGAAAGTTTCCAAAATATTGTAGGTAAAAAAATTAACAAAAAAAAAACCAAATTGGAAAAGTATATTAAAAAAAAATAGTGATAACTAATAATAAACTATAAAATTTGTTTGAATTAAACACAAATGAAAAAGTACATTAATACAAAAAATAGTAATATGTACACAATTAAAATGAACAAAAAAATTTGTTTAAAAAAAATTTTTTTATTTCAAAAAACATAAAAAGAGTTCAAGGGGGGAAAATATTTCAAAATTTTTATAAATCAGCACCAGGCGAGCACTGTTGACCAGAAAAAACAAACAGAAGTTTAACTGAACCCAATTTTTCAATGAAAAAAATAACGTAAACAAAAAAATTTAATAAAAAAATTAAAAAAAAATGTTGGCAAAAAAATTAAAAAAAATTTAACAAAACAATTTAAAAAAAAAAATTGTCTCCTTTTA
Organism: Sphenella marginata; assembly: GCA_951509765.1. Taxonomy (NCBI): domain Eukaryota; kingdom Metazoa; phylum Arthropoda; class Insecta; order Diptera; family Tephritidae; genus Sphenella; species Sphenella marginata. Next base: position 78,564,968 of record OX608081.1, read on the forward strand.
GTTTTTCAAGTAACTCAATCTCTTCTGCCAGCGCATCACCCCAATTACAAATCAAGTAGCTATGCAACTTTTTTTTTCCACGCTTTTCGTCACATTTCTTAATTCTGCAGAAAAGAGGGCATACATTTTGTCGCTTTTGTTGTTGTTGTCATTTTTATTATCGCCTGGCAATACGCGAGTGCTACATATTTATTTATTTGTTTTTTACTTGATTTATCATTGCTGGGACGTATTTTAGTGGCAGATTTTTTTGTATTTCTGCTTTTGCTGCGGAAAGCGCTGCAGCGACTTGAATGTGTTAAATACACTGTGCAACAAATTTTGATTATTTTGGGAAGAGTGTTGGCATTATTTTTTTCACAAAGGGGTTAGCGCGCATGGTACTTTACAATTTTTTTTACTTCCCAAAATTTTTTCCCCTAAATTCTTGCTTTAAATATTTTTTAGAGTAAACAATTCACAAGAAATTCTTTGCTTCCTTACCTCCGTCAAATTGTTATTGAATTCCTCCATTGTTTTTGTTCTTATTTGTTGCTCGTTTTGGTTTTTTTCTCACTGAGAAATACACGTTTTGCTCAACACATGCGCGCCTGCCTAACTGAGCGCCAACGTTAGTGTGTGTGCACGCATATGTACATATGTGTGAGTGAGTGTATTTACTGCTTTGTATGTGTTTATGTGCCACAAAAAAAGCTATACAAAAATCTTAGAAAAATAAATTTTTTTCTACTTAATTGCATAAGAAATTAGTTTTCTTAACAAATTTTGTGTGTTTCAGCACATCTGCCAAGTTGTTTTCCGCCGATTTGTGCTGTTTGCGTACAACTTGCCACGCTCGCCTTGTGTTTTCATGCAACTACAACACCTCGGGCGCTGTGGCGACACGTTTACTATTGGAATTTTTTTTTTTTTTTTACTCTTTTGCTTTGCGCATTCTTCTTGCTGCAAGTTGCATTTCTCAATCAATTTTTCTTTCGATTTTCGATCAAATTACTAAATTTTAATTAACTTTTCTCACTTTTTGCGCTTGTTTACACAATTTTTATGCACATTGGCATGATTTTTCTTCACACATTTTTTGCTATATTTTTCTTCACATTTTTTACTTATAGATTTACTCGATTTGACTTGACACACACGCGCGCATGCGCCACATGTACAATGTACGAAGCATTTGTAGCACACTTTTTAACATTGTATTGGTAACATTTTGTTGGTGTGTTGGTAATTTTTTTTCATTTGCGCATGCGTTTTGCCGCTTTAGTCAAGTTTTGAAGTTGTAACACGCTCGCGTTGCCGAAGAGAACTGATCAATGTGAGTGGCTGGACGTAGCAGGTTAGCTCTGGTTATGTTGTGTTTTGACTTTTGTTGTTGTATTGGCATGTGTATGGATTACCTGTCAGTTAGACAGTCATTGCAGGTGTATGGTATACTGTGGTGAATTGTTGTGAGGAATTGTTGCCATATCGAAATGTTGAACTAAAAGACTTAAGACGTGAACTCGAAAGGGTGAAAAGTGTTATTGAGGTACAGCAGCGTGTTTTTTCAGTTAAAATTTTCCGCTTTTTTTTTTAGTTTGAAAGTCAGAAATGCAACTTAAGGAGAAGAAAAAATATGCACATATATATGTATTATATAAACTTATTGAAAATATATACAAAAGATTTAAGCAACGAACTCGCAATTAAACTAATTAGAATTTAGTAATTTGATAATAATATTTTTAAACTTTAGTAGAGAGCTTAGGAAAACATTTTTTTACTTACCGAATTTCTGCCTACTCTTCGGCAATATATGCTATTTTTTTATCAAAAGATTTAAGCAGCGAACTCGCAACTATGAAAAGTGTTATTAAGGATTTCCCATATTTTCCATTAAAATATTTTATTTTATTTTTATTTTTTGCTCTTTTGTTAAGATAGAAGTACAGGCTCGATTTACTGAAAATCTAAGCAAAAGACTTAAAAAGCGAACTCGAAACTGCATACATTTTTTAGATAATTCTCGGAATTTAATTTAAATTTGGGAATAAAATTTTAGTAGGCTGTACTTCTTCCAGCTTAGAAACTGTTAGAAATGTTATTGATTCAACTCAACTATACATATACTTTGATCGTGTTGAAATGATCATAGATGTTTTTCTAAGTTTGAAAATTTGTACATCAGAAATTTTCAATATTATTTTCATTGAATTAATAAACTTCATACTGTAAACACATTCAAATTATTTTTTGCTGAATAAACTGTAAACTAGATACCTAACAGAAACTGATCCTGTTATTTGCTAAATAGTAAAAAATTTCATTCCCATACGGATATTGAAAATTCCTGAAAAGACTTAAGCAGCGAACTTGAAATGGTTCAAAAATTTAAAATTTTTTTTGTTCTCGTATTTAAAAATAATATTTCCAGCACATTTTTAAGTTTATTTGGAATTATTTGCTGGATTACTTCTTGTTCTCGTTTACAGATTTAAGCATAAGTTATTGAAAGACTTAAGAATTGAAACACTGCAAAGTATTAAATATTTGAATTTTCATATAAGAATATAAGATAAGAGTGCTCAGTACTTACGCTTTTAAGTTAAAATCGTCTTCTTAAGAAGCGCTTTCGCACTTGTGTGCACAGTTGGCTGGGATAAGTTGTTCTACTGACATTTGTCATAAACACAAACCATTAAGACAAACTCACCACATCTAACAAATATTCACCAAAAATAAATGGCATGTTGTTAGGCGCTTACGCTGAAGCATGTCGGTAAAGTAGTGCTTTGATTCAACTCCAAACAGGGAATAATAACCAAAGTCGATTTCTTGTACATCAAAAGCGCTATAGGCTGATTTTGAAAGAAATGCCGAGATAGCAAATGCAACTTGGTGATTTATGACATTGGTTGTGACACAACGATGATAAATAAATGAAACTCCTCACTCTATTTTGACTGTTATTGCTATTTGTTACAAAGGTAAAAATTTAATATTTTAAGTTATATTAGTCCGGGTGCATATAGTACTTCAAAAAATGTATCAACTCTATAAAACAACTGCTTGACTTAGCTCAGCTTTTATTCACATTTTATTATTTGTTGTTGCATTTTTTGCGTTGATCGTGTGCAGGGGATTAACACCACTGCTTGGCGCATGGCAGGTGTTTTGTTTTAACTATGTATTTTTAGAATTTAATCCCCCTAAATGCCTTAACAATATGATTCCCAAGAATTTCAAAAAAAGTTAAACAAACAAATAAATAACACGCGTTGAGCTTATTTATTGCAACTAAACAAATAAGAAAAGCAATAAGAACAAAATAATCTAAAACACCACGCAAAGAAAAAAAATTAAAAAAAAGCAAACAAAATTTTTGCGAATACTCTTTATTTTTCGACTGAATGTCATTCATTATGACATTTTTCAATAATTCTTTAATTTCTAGGACATCTTCTTATAGGTATACAAACACCGTTGGCATTACGTGCATACCCCTCGTTACAATAACAACCATCGGGACAACGAATATATTGTATTGTGCAGGTTTCGCCGAGTGTAGCACATTCGGTTTGACAGTTTGGACCACATTTTGTCCAATATTCATTTCTTGGGCATATCCTTGGAACTACTATAAAGAGAAATACATAAAAGTCGCAGGTTTAATATTATTTTATAACTTATACGATAAAAGCCAAAAACAACTAGAAAAATTATTCAAACGGAAATCTGCAGAAGTAAAAGTTTACTTTTAACCCTAAGAAAAAATAAAAGCTTTATATTGAATTTTTTTTTAATAGAAATAAAATTTCTATCATTTTTGGTTTAGAACAAAAATTAACGTCAAATTTTGAATTTGATGTTTGACTTTAAAAAATAAAAATCCACTTTTTACTCCTTTATTTAAATTTTAGTTCCAACTTTATAAATAAAAATCTAATATTAAATTTTATGTTTAAGTCAACACGTAAAAGTCGAACTTAAACTATAAGTTTTGACTTAAAAAAATTCCCATATTTTTTACTTAAAAGTAAAAAATCAAATTTAAAATTTGATTTTTTCTAAAAAAATTGATTTCAACATTTATTTTTTTACTCAGGTAAAGAATAAAATGAATGAAAAGATTCAATTCCTTAACCGGAATGAAGTTTTTGTACATTGTAATTTTTTTTAATTGTTATCAAAATTTTTTTAATTTTCATCAAAAATTTTCGAATATTAAAAAAGCACTTGTAAACCCCCTTTGCTAAATTATAACCGTAATATTTTGAACAAAGCGATAACTATCACTCAACTTACTCTCTTGCGCTACTGCCAAGTTCCGGTGCAAAAATAGCACAACGCAGCAGAAGGTGATGAAACGCATATTGAACAACATTTTTATTATTATTTTGCGCTTTTTGTTGTTATTGTTAGTAAATTGTTGTATTTTAGCGGCTAACAGCTATGAACTGAAGTTTTGACTTGATGCGACGCGTCTTTTATACTCGCATGAAGATAGCTTTCCTTGTTGTTGTTCTAATAATACGAGAGATTACAATAGGGACAGTGTCCCATTTCACCCATTTAAATAATATAACAAACTGAAATACTGCTTATTTACTTGCATAAATTAACTCAACTTCAAAGTATGTATGCTCTTTGGAGAACTTGAAAATTGCTAAAAACGTAACAAAAATATCTGATTTGGTCACCTCTTCTGGTGAACTATTTGAGAATAACTGTATTATCTTCAGTGGCCAACCAGCTGCTTGGTTCGTACTCTTGCTGTAATAACAGTGCAAGTAAAACTGTTTTGTATGAGATGGCTCACCATATTCTAAGCACCCAACAGGAATATATGGCAAATAACCAACAGGAATATGGCAAATAACCAACAGGAAGATGGTAACATCTTTGGCAACATAATTGAAGCCAACATTGCTTTGGAGAAAGTTTTGAAATTATTTTCGAAATTTTTTAGTAGTGCATGTAGCTAGAACTATTTCTGGGATATTTCGAAAAGGTTTTGAAATTTTTAAAGATTTTCTAAACATTGCAGATTTATAACTAGATACGTTTCAAAATTTTTTGAAGCAACCTTGTAAATTGACAACTAAAATTTGGAAAAAAAGACTTTCTAAAAAGACTTTTAAAAAATTGAAATTGAAAAATATCAAAATGTTTGGAAAAAAAAACAAATTTATTTATCTGGACATTTTTAAAATTTTTTTCAGGAGAACTTTGAAATAATGTATGTTTTTGTACTTCGAAAAATTTCAGAAACATTTGGAAACAGTTTTAAAATTTTCATGGAGTTTCTCATATAACGAAAACTTTGTAATTAGAAAACTCAAAACTGTTTAGAAAAGTGTTTAAATTGTTTTGGATTATTTTCCAATATTGCAAATTTGTACCAAGAAAAATTTCAAAAATGCCATCAAAAAGGTTTGTGGAGATTTTCCAAATATTGTAAATTAGTTATCTGCTAAAAAAATTTTAAAAATGTTTTGAAATTTTTTTTGCAGATTTTTTAAATACTGTAAATTAATTGATTTGTAACTGAAAAAACTGATAAAAAAGTTTCGAATTTTCCTGGCAAATTTTTTAAATATTGTACATAAATTAGTTACTAGAAAAATTTCAAAACTGTTTTCAATTTTTGAAAATTTATAACTAGAAGTATTTTAAAATGGTGGAAAATATTTGGAAAAAGTTTTGAATTTTTGCAAAGATTTGTCAAAAATATTATTGATTTGCAATTACAAAAATGTTAAAAAAAGTCTCGATTTTTTTTTGAGATTTTCAAATATTACAATTTAGTCACTGGAAAAATAAAAAATTTTTTTTTTTAAATATTTAGAATATTTTTTGCAGATTTTTTTAAATATTGTAAGCTAGTAACTAGAAAAACTGCGATAATTTTTTATAATGCCAAGTTTTTATTAATATTAAATTTTTTCCAAAATACCCCACAGTAAAACGCCTAAATGTAGGCAATACCCATTAACACTCATTTTGTTGTTACAACAACAACAACAACACTCATTTTGTGTGTAATAAGTTGAGCCTAAAATTATGTGTTTATAAACTTTCAAACCCTTTAACAAACCGTTTTGGTTGCTTTTGTTAGAGTCTATATAAGTAGGTGCTGGCTTCACTTAACTATTGTTGTCAGCCAAAGTTTTTGGCTTACGCAGCGAATTACTCGCCAATTTCCGTTCGCTAATCAATTTGCGTAGAGTTTAATTTCATTTCCGTCTATTAATTTCCGGTGCGTGGTTGTTTTACAAATGGCGGCTGCTATTAATAGCTACAAAATTATAAGCATAATTGAGCAACAGAATTGCTGAGGCATGACTCATGAGAGAGGAAAGAGAGAAGTAGGAAGAAAACTAGTTGTTTGGCTTAGTTGAGAAAAGTTTAAAATTTAATTTTGCAGGAAATTGAATGAAATACTTTGATTAAAAATTTCGCTCTCTCTCACTCTCTCTTTCTCTGCAATTAAAAACATCGAGCTTTTAAGCTAAATTCATGAAGCTGAAATAAAAAAATTGCACAACTCCCGTTCACTCCTCTTCGAATTCTAAAAACTTCAATGTTCTGTCTACCAACTTCCATGATTGCATTTCGGTGTTTTGCTGGTTCGTTAGGCAAACAACAAAAGCTCTATTAGCGCTTTCTAAGCAAAGTTGCAGCGGCAAGTGGCGACATGCACATTCAAGATGAACTCAGGCAACTCGCTTGCCAAACTCCTAACTACGTGCTGGAGCAATGATAGGCGGCATACGAAAAATTCTACAAGCGGAAGTATAATGAAGAAGAGCAAACGGGTCAAGAGAGAGAAAGAGGGAGAGAAGTGCATGAGTGGGCAGAGAGCAGAACAAAAGAGGATTCGGTCGGACGGCGCGTACGCTACTTGGCCGGACTGTGGTTTTGTAAAATATATGTAATTAAGCAATGAAGTGACGCATTGTTGCGTTTTAGGGGCAATTAAAGAAGTTTTGACAGTTGAAGTTGTGCGGTGCCTTAACTTTTTACAACAACTACAACTGCACAAATATAACTGTAAATGTGTGCTGACAAGAGGGAGCACTTTGGGAATTTTGTGCGTGGATACGGTTAGTTGTTGGCGGCGTTATAAGGCTAATCTTAATAAGTGTCGCTCATTGTCTGGCTCGTGGGTGCAACTTTTAAAAATTCAAACACGCACTTGCGAAAAGCTCCCTATGCAGTGTGGAAGAATGAGAGCCAAATCGTGGCGCTTGCACATTTTATAGTACGAGTGCAATGTGTTACTTGCACGTGTGTGAGCATCACTGATCTAGAAGCAAATGGAGCGGTAAGGCGATTGTTTTTATCGCAAAATGACTGAGATAAGCATCAATTAGTAGGGAAATATTTATTTTAAATTATTTTAATACCTTAATAAAAACGAATTTTACTAATTGCGGTTACCATATACTATTTTTACAAAAAATATCGAAAAAATTTAAAAACAATTTGTAATTTCCTTCTCTCTATTTTCGAAAAAACTGAGCTGAGAAAACAGCATTCGATTGATTTTGAAAATTTCGATTATTTTGTAGTTATCGATAACAAAGAATTGTATAATAAATTATTAAAATGATAATACATTTTTTTTTTTACAAATTTTAATATAAATGTAAAATAAAAACAGTTAAAAACTAATCATATGTACATATATTCATAAATTTTTTAACAATTTTTTAAATAATTATCGATAATATTTTTACAACTTTTAACAAAATATTTTTTAGTTTTTTTACTATAACTAATTTTCGTTAATCGATAACATTTGCCATTTTTTTACTTTATTTCAAAATAAATGCTGAACACTAATTTTACAATTTATCAATATATATGAACACTACAGTCTTGTATAACCGATAAATTATCGTTTGAACACAGCTACGATTTATCGATTAATTGTTCGAGCTTACTCACTATTTATAATTTTTTTAACGCTATCATAAAAATAATTTGACGCTCATCGTTGAGTTTATGACTTCGCTTCACAACTTCATCACTCGACTCACCAACAACATCACTGCATTGATCCACAACAAACTCAACACACCCACCGAATTTACTGCCACCCCATTAGTGCCGGCCTTCAGCAATACCGAACGATTATTCGGTTTCGGTTGTGCCAGCTGATTGCAACTCGTCTCATTTTTAATATATTTAAATACCGACTCAGCCACATTTGCGGGCGTAGTTTCACGACACTGCTCCAAGTGGTGTAGCGTACAACTTTCAAACCGTTCCAAATCAACACAATGACCCGGCTCCAGCACCAAATCGGGTAAATCAAAGAGATCGGGTATCTTGATTTCCTGCGGCAGCGAATTGTGAAACGAACTATTCAAGCATGCATTTAGCGCATCACGATTTGCCTCCAAACACTCGGGACCCTCTTCGGCTACGAAAAGCGCTATATGATCGCCACCACGCGAGCACATAAAATCCGAGAGACCGCTGGCAATGCGCATGAGTACTACGTTTTGTTGACGCTCCTTGGCGCTAAGGCAAGGTTGCACTTTGACATTGAAATCGCGCAAACATATGAGCGCGTCGGGTGCTTTGGCGCAGTATTTGTTGAAAACGGTGTCCAGTTCGCCAATGGGACGTGCCGCTGCCAACTCCTCTTGAAACGCTGTTATATTGACGACATCAGCTAGACATGTGGTCAGCTGAGTAGCGCCTTTTTCTATAGCTTGATATACCGTAGAGTTCTCCACGCCTCCGGAGGCCTTTTTGCATTTTTCGCGGAACATTCTTTTCACATCGCCTAGGTAAAAAGTGGAAAAAAGGGGAAAACAATTCATTTTTTTATCGCATGCATGATTTTATGATAGGAGGTATGAAATACTTTTTAATTTACTCGATTTAAAAGTAAACATATTTTTTTAAATTTACTTAGACAAAACAGTATTTTCTCGCATGCAACATTTTTTGTAGTAAGAAAGACTTGAGTTGAGAAAGGTGTAGTCGCATATTTTTTTATTTAATTGAACTGAAAATCGAAAAATTAATAGTCGCATCGCATGCAATATTTTTTTTAAGTAAAAGTGAATTTTCTCTCATGCTATAGAAACTTGTTTTACGCACTTCAGAAAGTCTAAAAATATTTTTTTATTTACTATTTAAAAATTACAAAAAAAAACTTTATCGCATGCGATTTATTTAAACTCCTTTTCCTCAACTTGTAAATTTAATTTTTTTCTTACCAACAGTAAAATTGCGATTTCTGTACTCGGCAGGTAAAAATTTATTCGTTAGCGCATCAAATTGACTTTGAGCCACTACCTGGCTTGACAGGAAAATAACTGAAGCGGCTACTAGGGTCAAACAGTGTAATTGTAAGTTCCGCATTGTTTTGTTGCTTTTATTGTGTTTGTTATTGCGCGCCTAATTAACACTATGAACTACCGCAACAAAAGTTGAAACTTGTACTGCGCTCAATAAAATTTGAAACAATAGCCAACGCGTAGGCCTCAAGGCAACCCACTCTGACCGTCAATATTAAAATATTCAAATCTTATCGAAAAATGCCGATAACGGACAAAAGTAGTGTATTTGTATTTGCTAACAAATATTTACACATACGAAGCGTAATAAACTCAAAGTACAAAAAGCTCTGGTATATTGTCGTATGTGTCGTGGAGCTTGTTATCTCGTTGATTTATTTATTTTTGTAATAGAATATTTCTGGCGTAGATTGGGTGCGTATTGTAACAACGTGATACAGAGTTCGTGTGCGAAATCGAAAGAAAATGTAACCACCAGTCCTTTAGCTATCACTGCGTATTGAAGTTGGGCCCAAAAATTGCAGCAACCCTTTTAACTTGAGACTTTTGAACAATGAAAGTAAGCGGTTTATTAATGTTTGTGATATAGGGAGCATTGAAAAACAAAATAGTGAAAAATAATTAAAATAAAATTAAAAAAAAAATTAAAATAAAAAATTCAAAATTTTATAATAAAAAAATAATTAAAAAAAATTAAAAGTAATAAAATTAAAAATTTTCAAATAAAATTAAAAATTTTAAAATAAAATTAAAGTAAAAAAAATTTATATGTTAAAACAAAATTAAAATAAAATAAATTAAAAATTTTAAAATAAAATTAAAATAAAAAAATAGTTTGAAAAAATTAAGCATTTTAAAATAAAATTAAAAAAAAAAAAAATAAATTAAACATTTTAAAATAAAATTAAAAAAATTAAACATTTTAAAATAAAATAAACATTTTAAATTAAATTAAAAAAAATAATTAAAACATCTTAAAATAAAATTAAAAAAAAAAAAAAAAAATAAAATAAATTAAGAATTTTAAAATGAAATTAAAAAAATTAATAATTTTAAAATGAAATTAAAAAAATTAATAATTTTAAAATAAAATTAAAGTTAAAAAAATTAATAGCTTTAAAATAAAAATAAAAAAATTAAAATTTTAAAATAAAAAAAAATAATTAAAAAAATGTAACATTTAATAAAAAATTTAAAAAAATAAAATAAAATAAATTAAACATTGTAAAATAAAATGAAAAAAAAAAAAATAAAATTAAAAAAAAATAAAATTAAAAAAAAATTAAAAAATTAAACATTTTAAAATAAAATTAAAAAAAAAAACATTTTAAAATAGAATTAAAAAAAAAAATAAAAATTTCGAACATTGAAAAACGGGTTTTTCCCATTTCTCCCATTGTCCCCGCTGTTTGGTGATAAGCTAAAAACAAAATTATTTATGAATGTGTCATAATGTACTATGTATGTATCTACATATGTATGTATGTATTTACTCGCAGATAACAAAAACCATGTTAGACATTCAATTACTTACCAATTATTACTGACTAATTCGAAGAGCAAAGTACAAATATAGCTTAAGGCTGATTTTTTTGAAATCGATTTGTATAGTACTTGTCATTAGGGTGGGTCGGGCGTGGTTTTTTTTAGCACTAAAGAAAAAAAAAAAAAAAATGTTTTCGATATTCAAGTTTTCCAAAATTATATACATTGTTAGAAAAATAAAATTTATTCATGGCAGTGAAGTTTTTTAAATAAAAAAATTTTAATTCTAAATGTTTTGAAATGTTTTATGATCCTTCCTAATGTAGTTTATCGTTTCACTACTAAATAACATAGATAAATAAATTGCCTATATATTTATTTATTCATAATTGATGTTAAACAAGAAATGAAAATGTTTACACTTTGTCAATAAATGTGTTGTTGAATTTGTGGTTTGCTTGCACTAAAAGCTGTAGTGTGAGCTTAAAGCTTTAATAAATTTGAAATGATTTCGCTCACAAAATTGCGTGACTACACTCACACACTTTTGGTAAAATTTTGATTGCTCGAATGCCAGCATAATTTAAAATTTCCAAGAAGTGATTAGCCGTCACCGACACATGCAAAGGCAGTTATAAATGCAGGCGTGTGTGTGTTTGCAAATATAATTGTAGCTACCCTGCAGGAAACGCTATAACTAGTTATTAAAATTTTTTGTTATGGAATAGTAATAACGCCGCAAAAAAGAGACTAGTTTCATAAAAATAAGTTTCGTCCAGTTTTTTTTGCAGCTAAACCTGGTGGAGGTAGGAATTTCTCAAATTATTCGGTGTCAGCGCCACCTAGCGGCAAATTTGATTTTATGGTTCGGCTAGTATATTTGTTGGAACTTTAGGAAGCAATCTCGGAACTTTAGGAAAAATCTTGGAACACGTGTTGTACGTTTAATAGATTTTCTTTATTCGCAGATAATTAAATTCAAGTGTACAAAAGAAATTTTTTATGTATACTATAAGAATACAAAAAGTGTTAGAAGAATTAAGAATGTCAAACAATACGAAGAATGAATAGCAGAGTTGCCATTTGGATTAGAACTTCAACACTCCTCCTCAAATCTGATATTCATTCCAAAATTTTAAATGATTTAACTCAAATTATTTAACATTTCAAATCTTTATGAATATTATTTCAAACCTAATGAATTTACAAACTTGTTATGCAACTGTTTACTTAAATTCTTAGTTAATATATCGGCAATGTTCTCGTTGCTGGAACAGTATTTTAACTCAATCAAATTCTTCTCGTATACATCCCTTACGTGGTGAAACTTGATCTCGATGTGTTTACATCTTGAGTGGTATACAGGATTCCTAACGAGATTAAGTGCGCTCAAATTATCGCCATTAAGTACGATGGCTTTCGGATTGTGTAAACAGATTTCATCGAAAAATTGCTTCAAAAATACTGCTTCTTTCGCAGCTGTCGACAAGGCAACATATTCTGCCTCTGTGCTGCTAAGCGAAACACTCGCTTGTTTCTTAGACTCCCATGATACTGCACAACCGGCTAACAGAAATGTATACCCCGTATACGATTTTCTCTCAGATGCATCTCCTCCCCAATCGGCATCCACATAGCACTCAATTGCTTTTCCAGTTTTGGAATACCGAAGTGCCAAGTCGCTGGTGTATCGTAAATACTTAAGTACTCGCTTGGCCGCTGCAAGATGTTCGCTGTGTGGATCGACGTTATTTTGTGCGAGTTTACTCACGGAGTGCATAATGTCAGGCCTCGTGCCTAACGCCAAGTAAAGTAGCGAACCAATAAGCGATTGATATTCTTGTTGATCGACGCGTTTGCATTCATCGCTACTACAATGTAATTGTTGCTTTGGTTCCAATGGTGTGGTTGTTGTGCGACAGTCTATCATACTATGTTGTTGTAACAGTTGCTTGATTTGGCCCTTCTGGCATATCGTTATTGGGCCTGTCTCGCCCTCTCTTTCAACTTCCATACTCAGGATAAGTTGAACTGGACCTTTGTCCACAACCTGAAACTGACTCGAAATCTCTTGTTTAATTGACTGTAGCTCTAACTTGTCTGAGCTCGCAATGAGTAGGTCATCGACATAAACGGCAATTATATTAATTTTTGAATCATGATGTCTTGTATAGACACAGGGCTCAGTTACACATCTTTTGAAGCCCATGTTAATTAAAATTTCATTCAATTTTGAATTCCACTGACGTCCCGATTGTTTCAAACCATATATCGCCTTCTTTAGACGCAGCACTTTATTAGGACTCATTTCATCTTTGAAACCTTCGGGTTGAACCATATAAATTTCATCGTCTAAACTACTATTCAAAAATGCTGATGACACATCGACATGATGCAGATGCAATTTGTACTCCGCGGCTAGTGCAAATATAATACGAATAGTGGAGTAACGCACAACGGGTGAGAACGTGTCAGTATAATTTACTCCATACACCTGACTACACCCCTTTGCAACTAACCTTGCCTTAAAGCGATCTACGTTACCATTTTTATTTCTCTTGACAGCAAAAACCCATTTGCACTTTACGCTTTTCTGCTCTGCCGGCAGCTCTGCCAGCTCCCATGTGTCGTTTTCTATTAGAGCATCGTATTCTTGTTGCATTGCTTTACGCCACTCACTGGCGTGTGCACCCGATAATGCTTCTTTCGCTGTATTTGGCGTATCGACCTCGCGTAGCAAATTTAAAACATTATAAACCTTTTTTGGTCTGCCAGGTTTACCTGTGCGAATGAACTTCGGGCGACCTGGTTTAATTTGCCCTGATACAGGTTCGTCATCGCTGTCATCTTCTGCTGATTCATAGTCACTCTCTGACTCTAATATTTTGCAATCGTTTTGGCCCTCGTCGCTATCAAAAAGGTCTACATTCAAATTATGTGAATCGTTCATAGCATCTGGCTCTATGAACGTGACATCACGACTTACAATAGTTGTTCGTGTCTCTGGGTCATATAATCGGTAACCCTTTGTTACGCTACTATACCCTACCATAGTGTACTTTTTGCCTTTAGGCTCAAATTTACTTTTGTGACGTTTATTTAAAGCGTAAGCTGTGGAACCAAATGTTCTAAGGTGAGACACACCTGGTTTTCTTTTATGCCATACCTCATACGGAGTTGCTGCTTCAAGTGCTTTTGTCGGTGATCTATTACGCAGATAGGCTGCAGTATTAACTGCCTCAGCCCATAAAGACTCACTAAGATTAGCACCGACAAGCATACAGCGAGCCATCTCAATCAGCGTTCTATTTAAGCGCTCAGCTACCCCGTTTTGCTGCGGGGTATATGGCACGGTTAACTGGTGCATTATACCGCACTCCTTCAAATATCGTTGAAACTCGTTACTAGTATACTCCGTGCCATTATCGCTCCGCATTACTTTAATTGAACACCCAGTTTGACGCTCGACAAAGGATTTAAACTCCTTAAACTTTTCAAAAACCTCGCTTTTATGTTTGAGGAAATAAACAAACGAGTATCGCGATTTGTCGTCAACAAACGTCAATACATAGCGTCCACCACCAGCTGATGGTTTAACTGGCCCACAAACATCGGTATGAATTAATTCAAGCAACTCACCTGCTCTATTTTCACTTTGTTTAAAAGGCTTTGTTGTGCATTTGCTCTGCATACAAATAGAACAATTTATATTTGTTGGTATATTCACATCAACACCATGCACCATCTTTTTATTAATTAATTCACGTATGCTATTATAATTCAAGTGGCCATAGCGGCTGTGCCACTTAACAGCATCAGCTGTTTTGTTTGCAAAAAACAACATTTCGTCACTCATTTTGTACAGAAAAATACCTCCAACTTTTTCTCCACGCAATAATACACAACCATTTCTGTCATTAACAGTAGCATGTTCGGCTGTAAACTTCACGTAATTTCCACTGTTAACAGCTTTGGAAACAGAAATAAAATTGCACTGCAGCACGGGCACATACAAAACGTCATTTAGCAGAACTTCTCTTTTCTCCATTCTCAATCGCACTTTACCTTTTCCCTTTGCTTCAATTCGCTTGTCACCTGCAAGGGAGATTGTCTCGTTGTAAACTACTATTTGTTCAAACATGTTACGATCGCAACACATATGCGACGAAGCTCCACTGTCAATGCACCAAACATTTGGTTGCGAAGTGTTTGTTTCAAACGCCGAAAATAATGGGAATGCTGACGTTTTCACATCGTCATCTTTTGTGTCTTTCTTTTTGTTCTTACATTGTGAAGCATAATGCCCAATTTTTCCGCAACAATAACATTTAAAATTCGTTTTACCCTTCGTAAATTTGCCGCTACCTGATGACTTTACATTTTTATTGCTTGAATCGCGCGCCATGAAAACTTTTGTGCTACATTCGACAATCGGTAACTCGCTCACCTTACGCCGCTGCTCTTCTTCTAGAAGTTTGATTTTTAATGCACTTAATTTTGGCAATTCATCGCGTGATTCTAAAGCCACAACTAAATTTTCAAACGATTTCGGGAGGCTGGCGAGAAGCATAATTACAAAGAGCTCCTCCTGAAGGTCTACTCCTATTTCAGCTAGTTTATCAACCAATGTTGAAAAATTACTTAGAAATACCTGCACTTGCTCGCCTTCTGCCATACGTAGTCCCAATAATTCTTTAAATAATGAAACTTTTCTGGCCGGACCTTTTGGTCTGTGAATTTCCCTCAACACATTCCACACTTCTTTGGAAGTTTTGCACTGCTTAACATATGCAATTTGTACAGGTGTCAAACTGAGCATCATAAACGCCATCGCCTTTTCGTCGGTAGACTTCCATGCTTTGACCTCACTCGCGTTTGAGTTATCTTCTTCAATTTTTGGCTCTTGAAGCTCACCTGTAACCACATCCCAAAGTTCTTTGAATACCAGCACGCTCTTAACTTGCACGCACCAAGAGTCGTAATTGGAGTCACCCAATTTTTCCACACTAAACATTGAATTATTCATTGCGATTATAGTTCAATTGGTTATCTTCGTCTAGCTGGGCCCATAACCTGTTGGAACTTTAGGAAGCAATCTCGGAACTTTAGGAAAAATCTTGGAACACGTGTTGTACGTTTAATAGATTTTCTTTATTCGCAGATAATTAAATTCAAGTGTACAAAAGAAATTTTTTATGTATACTATAAGAATACAAAAAGTGTTAGAAGAATTAAGAATGTCAAACAATACGAAGAATGAATAGCAGAGTTGCCATTTGGATTAGAACTTCAACAATATTCCAAATATGAATAAATTTATAATACGTGCCAAATAAGCTCAAAGTGGCGAGTTTTCCAACAATTTTGATACCTGCGCCACCTGGCGGACGTTTTCCTCTTTATTGAGAAATTTCACACCGAAATTATTAAATTGTTAACATGTTGAACGAAACCTTTATAAGCACTAGTTCGGAAGTACCACTTCTAATAGCAAGTTCATACTAAAAACTGTGAAACTGGGTATCAGTTCAAAGCTACATATTTTTCCTACAGGGTACCTACATGCTATACACATCTGTATGGTTGTATTTTCCATTTTGCTTGGCACGGTATTGCCAGTTATATCGCACTTTATGCAAATATATGAGTTACATCTAAGGTTCATTTCCATTAAAGTGAAACTTAGCTGTATGTGACATGGGGCATGTGGCATGTGTGGCATGTGGCAACATCAACCGCATACGGGGCAGGGTAGCCCTATTTAACTGTCATTCATTAAGTTATGAGCCAGTATTATATATCAATTAATCATGTAGCTATATTAGAATATAATGAGCGCAAGCAAGTGCAAGAAATGCAAATGTATGTATATGAGTACCCTGTAGGAAAGCTCAAGTTTGCTAAAGTTTTTTCAAGAGTATTTCTGAATAGGAATAGATAAGGGCATTGGTATATGGAAAATTTAGAGAAGGGGAAAATGCTTTCAAAAAGTTTAAACACGTTTCCAAAAAATACAAAAGTTTTATCGAAATGCTCGAATAACTTACTGAAAAGCTCATATCTTTCAAAAAAAGCGAAACATGTTCAGATCCCAAAGGCTCTCAGAAAAGGATGAAAGAAAAGTCAAATTTTAATACAGAAAGGAAAGGTTTTCAAATAAGGCTTAAGATATGTCTGAAAAGTGCCGATTTAATACGGAAAAGCTCTACTGCTTTTCAAAAAAGCTCAAACGTATAAAACTTTGAATTTTTTTGTGAAGTTTAAAGGCTCTTAGAAAGATATGAAAATATTTCAGAAAAATGCAAATTTAAAGCAGAAAATCTTAATTATTTCTCAAAAAAGTTTAAATGTTTTACCGAAAAGCTCATGGTTTTTCATAAAAGCTCAAATATATAAAAAGAAAAAAAAATTGTCCATTGAATCTCAAAAGTTTTGGATGTGTGTGAGAGTTTGACATCGATTTGCGTTCGTAATGTCTACTTTCCGGTGCCGTCTTACATGTGTTGCAGCATACTCGGCTCTTGTCCTGGCTACTAAGTGTTTACACAATACCGCTGTGCACAATCACTATCAAATGAGGTGGCTGGCTGGTTGCGTTGAATGAGTTGGCAGCGCAATTGCAGTATTATCGTGAGCCGGAAATAGCGGAGACGTTGCAGAATCCCGTTATCGATGATATGATCTGGCGTTATAAGGAACCATTGGTGGCACGCACGCAAAAAGTGTTGCGTGAGTTGGGATTGCTGCGGCGTGTGAAAGTGAGTTGGTGCCATAAAGTGACGGTGTAGGTGGCAGAGAAACGAGCAGAGATGAAAAGCTTAAAGGGAAAAGATTAAGCAAACAAACTAAAGAAGCGCATAGAGAATGCTAATTGGCAAGAGAAAAAGAAGGGACGGAATATCCAAGTTGATAGCAAGTTCGAAAATGTGTGCGGAAAGGGCAAACAGAAAGAGCTGTGGTTCCAAAGAAAGTAAAATATATTTATTAATTTCTCAAGCTCCTATTTTAATTCGAAACCAATGACAGAAAGAAGAGAGGGAAGCTTTTGATTAGATCTCAGAAGCTCGAAATCCATATTTCTCACAGAAGCTTCTGCTCGCTCAAAGATTCCAATTAAGATTCGATATATTCCGCTCATCCCTCGCTGTACATGTGGTAGTCCTTTCCCAGCCGACTGAAATTCTGCGATTCCTTCAGAGAATTCATTTAGAAAAGCTAAAAAAAACTGATGAAAAAAGCTCCCACAAAGAAAATTTTAAATTTTTTTTCCAAAAATTAAGCAGAGCTGTCAGTTTATTTCTTTAAAAAATTCCAAAACTACTAGGTAGCAAAAAGCTTCTAAACTTAATGCTTTATTAAGAAGAGCTTTTATTTCAAAAAGCTTAGGGGTACTAAATATAATATATTCACACTAAGTATATTATAGTGTGAACATCAACTAAGCAAAGCCATACAAATTAAATAAATAATGCGCATTTAAAAGCTTTTCAAATGAGACAAAAAGCTTTACTCAATTGCTTGGTAATTTCAACAGCAATATTTAATAAGTTATTTAAGTACAGATTAATACACATAAATAATTGGCATTAAATCCATGAAATTTGATAGTATTTCATCATAACAGTGTTAACTTTAGTAAACTGATTCAATTTAAAGCTTTTCATAATGCTCAACAGTTGATTACAAGCTGCCGAGTGCCTGCCTAGTCCTCTTACCACAGTATCAACCTGCGTATGTACGTTTGTATGTACATATGTGCCTAAGTGGTTACCTGTAACTGAGGTTATTGCATTTTGTTGTCTCTCTCATCAATTCGATGGTAAATTGCCTGTGGGTATGCAACGTGACAGCAAGACATGCAATCAACAGACAGCAGTTTCCCATTAGAGATAGAGGTCAAAGTTACTCGGATGCCTGTACGTACATACATATGTAAGTAGTGTGAGTCAAAATGTGGTTTCTGCATATGTTTTTCATAAATATATATACAATCACACTTTCATAAAATTATATTGTTTGGGTCGAAGTAAATGCCAAATCCACTAATTTGAATTTTAGTCAAGTGTTTTGTTTAACTCTAGCTTTAAATATCAACAATTTTTGTTAGTTTCTTATCCAAGCTGTATTCAGACAGTTGGTTAAATTTCCTCAAAGCTTTCGGAGCTTTTGTGATTTTGTGCGGACAGATTTCTTTTTATATTTCTTTGTGAAAACATTCTTAGTTGAGATAAGAATTAAAATCTGCCTCTCCGGCTTTGCATTCTAGAAGCTCTAAGCGGTGAGCTTTTTGGATCAGAAAAGCTCGCCTTAGATGTGCTGTTCTAACGGAGTCTGCTGCTTAGTGCAGGGCACATGTTCTTCTGCTGATTACTGAACGCGAATTATGTCTATATTAAAGTATTCAAACTGACTCGTTTTTGTTAAAGCTCGTTTATTAACTTTTTCAAACTTTTGAAAATATTTTCAAAGGAAACTTGTACACCTGATTTAAATTTATTAAAAGTATTTCTTTCCTTCTAATTGAAGCTTACACAAATTTTTATCTATATGCTTATTTCTGTTTTACTTTTTGAGCTTTGTGAAGCTTTCATTAAAGCTTACTAATCATTACTCGTTAAAAAGCTGTTTATTGTTTACACATCTTTGAAAAGGCTTTCTTTCTTACTTTCAAAAGCCTTTCATAGAATACATAGCTAAAGCTTTTACTCTAAAGTTTCTTCAAAAAAGTACTAAGCAAAACTTGCTGGGGGTTTTTCGTAAAAGTTTGCGTTTAAGAAATTTTCAATTAAGATATTAGTATGAGTTTTTAATTTTTGGTATTTAAAAAAAATATTATTTTTGTTAAAATTTCTTGTTTTTTAAAAAGCTTTATAGAGCTTTTTTGTGTTTGTGCATAGAAAATTTCCTATAAAACTTTCAAAAAGCTTAATTTTTTTTAAAGCTGGTTTAGTAAAAGCTCGCGCTTACAAAATTGCCCTTAAAATGTTTATTTTTGCTAATTTTTGGCAGTTTTCAAGGAAGAATTACTTTTATTTTTTGGTGAAAACTTTTTTCTAAAGCTTATTCAAAAACTTTATAGAGCTTTTTGGTAAAAGTTCGTATATTAAACATTTCCAAGCTTAAAAAATTATGATTTTTTTTAAGCTTTTGTGAAACTTTAATACACTGTTCCAAACAATTTATTTGAAATGCTAGATGTTATTGTCGTAAACAGCGGAACATATGTTTGACATCCACAAATGTCACTAAATGCCATGACCAGATATTGAATATCAATAATTTTTGATACTCAAATCACATAAAAACTCGCAATAAAATCGATGGCAGTGAAAATTTACCGTTACGAAATCATAACAAAACTCAAATTTTGCTAAACGTGTGTGCTTTTATGACGATGAACTGGCACACATTTAGCTTATGACTGCGTTTATTTATATTCCACAAATACACACATACAAATCCGAGCGTATATTTCGTATAAAATTTGATTTTTCACTTTGCCAAGTGCACGAGTGCAGCCCATGTGTGCTTGTGTGTGTGCTCATACGGGTTAATATCTTGGATGCGGTTTGTTTCTTTTGTGATTTTATGACACGCGAACACACCCAACGGACATAAATTGCAAACATGTGATTGCGACTTGTTCGCTGAGCATTTGCTTCCTTCAACGCTATCGTGCGTGCCAGCGTCGGTCTTGGGAAAAACGAACCTACAACCGCCGTTACGACAACCCAAACGTCTATCACAGCAACCATTGCCGCCATTTACACATGTAGGACACAGCCATCGACAGCGCCACTTACAAGCAGTGCCAGCGAAGGAGCACCAAAGGCGACGCGTGTGCTAAAGAGAGTGTTTACGACGAAGGCGAGAGAGGACGGGGGTTCATTGTGTGGCTGAGTGTAAAATGTGTTGGCTAAGAAACGTGACCGTTAAGGCTAAGTGGATATGGTTTCGTTGCTCAACCAAGGGGCAGCGCGTGATGAAGGAAATTGTGATGAAAGAAAAAAAAACAAAAAATAACAAAAATCAAAAAATAATGGAGTTTGTTTGTGAGAACTAACATGAAAGCAGTGCAAATATTGACAAACTCATTTAGTGGAAAGTTGTAAAAGAAATAACGGTAAATAGATTTTATAAACTTAAATAAGAGAAAAGAAATGCGATATAAATTACGTTTAAGAAGAAGAAAAAGTAAATGGAACTGGAATTGGAAGAGATGTGCGAAGGCCAAGAATAGTATATTAATAACTTAAATTAAAAAGCATAACATAACATAACATAACATAACATAACATAACATAACATAACATAACATAACATAACATAACATAACATAACATAACATAACATAACGCAACATGGCATAGCATATAAAAACATAAAAAGCGGTAAGAAACGTATCATAACGTAACGTAAAACTGCAACAAATAAAATGTCGCACCGTTGAAAATATACATAGCATAGCATAACATAGCATAGCATAACATAGCATAACATAATATAGCATAACAGAACATTGATTAGTATAATAAAGCAAAAATTCCGTAAGACAAGAAAACTAACAAAACAGAGCATAAAGTGAAATAACAGAGGATAACATGTAACATAACATACTATAAAAAACGCAAAACCAAAAATAAAACATGAGGCAACATAACTTTAAAACACATAATGTGTGGTATTATAAAGAGCATTACATGACATGGCATAATTTAACAGAAACTCTGTAGATCAATATAGGGCAACAAAACCCAAATTAGTGCAGCATGACGTAAAAAAACATAGCATGACGTAAAAAAACATAACGTAAAATAACATAATGTAAAAGAACATAACAGAACAGAACATAACATAACATATTATAACATTCAAAAGCAATACAAACAAAAGAAAAGGTAAAACAAAATTTTGGAATAAAAAAAAATTACATAAATTTTAAAAATTTAAAAATTTTTTAAAACTTTAAAATTTTAAAAGTTTTTAGAAACGGTTTTGTACCTTATCCAATTCTAGCCTGCCTTCAAACTTTTTTTATTCGTTATAAAAAACAAAAAATATTATTTACTAGATATTGTCAGCATTAAGCCCTCGTTATAATATTTTTCATGAAATGTATAAAGTCGTCGCTACACCACATTTTGCCTTCCAAACATTTCTAAAGTAAATATAATATGTTTGTATGTATGAGTAAACCAACACACATAAATACATAGTTAAGTTTACGTAACAAATAAAAAATTACTTTATGCAGGTCAGTTGAGCGTTCAACATCATAAATTTACTCGCCTGCCAGTTACACTTACATTTATTGTTGCTTACTTGAGCTGAGTTGCTACAGTGGAGGCGTGCGTGCGACATGGCGTATGAGTAACTTTGACTTGTGCAGACGCACGTGAGTGCACAACACAATTGAATGTAGGTTATGCGTGTGTGTTAGTGTTGCTAGTTGACATATAATAAAGCGTAATGAGCACCATTTGTATTGGAAGCATTTTATGCAGTTGTTGTTGTTGTTAATGTTATTGTTTGTAGAAAATGCAAGTCACCTGAGGCGTAAGTTAAGGATTTTTTTTCTAAAAGTGTATGGAAATTTTAGTAATTTAATTGCAATTTTTACCTTGAGCTTAATGAGCGCAGATTTCTTTAAAATCTTGAGAAATTAATTTTTTTAATTAAGAAAATTAAAAGAAATCAAGCAAAGGCAAATCAGTTGCTGTAACTCAGCGTTCGCAGTTTCATCTGGTTAAAAGCGGTTTAAATGCTTTTCTACATTCTAAAATTACCTCGCTTTCTCCGGGCTCTTGAAACACACACACCACAAAAAGTACAATCTTTCCTTGTATCCTTGTATACTCAAACCAGAGCCAATCTGTTTTTATCACCCAACATTTTATCATCGCACATTTTATTCCTCGTAATACCACACCATAAGCTTTGCCTTTTTATGCGCCAACACCTTGACAGCAATTCCCAAACCGTTTATTTACTCAACTCATAAAGTGATTTTGTTGTTTTTTTTTGCTTGTCTACTCACATTTTACTGATTTCAATTTTACTGCGCGCTACATTCCCCTCCTCCTACTCATCTTCTACTACATCTCTTTGTTTTACATTGACTTTGTTTGCCTTTCCCTTTTGCATTTTTTACTAGATGTTTTTTTTTTTTTTGATTGTGCGCTTTGCAGATTTTCTCGCATGTTATTTTTGCTAAATTACCAACAATAAACACCGACAGCAACAACTGTTGTTGGCTGCCATTTGGCGCTTGGCGCTTGCCATATGGGAAATGACTAACAAACAAAGTAGAAAAGTATGAAAATGAGTCTGTGTGTTTCATATTTATAACTCAAGCATAAATAAAGTTTTGGATGAATTCAAATATTTCTTTTTTATTATTTAAATATTTAGTCTTCAGTTCAGACTGCCCATTTTTTGAAAATTCAGAAAATTTTTTTTTTAGTTATTTGATTGATACATTTTTTTTTTTAATTTTTGAATGTTTTCAAAATAATTTTTTTTTAATTTTAAAATTTTTATTTAAATTTTTTTTTTTAAATTTAAATGTTTTTTTTAAGTAAAATTTTTTTTTACAATTTTTTTTTATTTTTTAAATATATTTTTATTGATTTAATACATTTTTTTAATTTTTTAATGTTTTAAAATTTTTTTTTTAATGTTTTCAAAATAATTTTTTTTTTAAATTTTTAAATATTTTTTTTTGTTTTAAATTTAATAATGTCACAAAAAAGGCAAAGCCCACTGCGTACAAGAAAAATTTCACTCCTTTATTCCCTTCTTGACTCATCTGTTCGCATTATAAATATGAAACACACAACATGCAAGTAAAAATCTATTTGTGCGTAGATACATACATATGCACATACATACGAGTACATATGCATGCGTGTGTAATCCCTTGTTGGTGTGAAAAATATTATAACACTTCATTGGTGGTGTTATAAAAGCAAAAGCGTGAATAATATGTGGAACAAAAAATAGCAAAAAAAAAAAACAATAAAATCCGTTGCAGTAACAACAACAATAAAATCAGCAACAATAGCAACAACAAATAAAACGAGCCCATTAAAGTCAACAATGTTTTTCATCAACATTTGCATTACTTGTTTCGCACTCATCGTCATTATCACCATTTCCATAATAATGATGATAATCAACTTTACAGGGTGTTTAGATTGGTAGTTTATCCTTCCATTTACCTAGCAAATAAAATCCATCAACATTTTGTGAAATACAAAAACAACAGGGGGTTAAGCGACAGCTTTGAGAATGTTACAATTTCCATCTACTTGCGCTTTTTCCAGGTTTATCTACAAAAGTTAATAAAAAAAAAATTTAAAACAAACATATTGTTTCAAAAAGAAAAAAAAAAAGATTTTTAAAAGACAAAAAAAAAATTGTCATCATATTGTTCCAAACAAATTTTTTTTCAAAAGCTTACTATACATTTTTAAAAAAAGATATTGAAAAAAAAAATCGGTTTTAGAAATGATGATTTTCAATAAATATTTTTTTTTAAAGATATTCAGGAAAAAAGTTTGTAAAAATATTACATTTGAAAAAGATGAAAACATTTAAAAGATGAAGATGTAAAAAATATTAAAAAAAATAAAAAAAAAAATAAGGTATGTAAAAAGCTTTTTGTTATAAAATTTTTCGAAATAGGAAAATTTAAAAAATTTAAATTTCTGAAAATATTAAAAAAAGAAGTTTGAAATATTAAAAAAAATTAATAAAAACGTATATACATATTTTAAAAGGATTTAAATCGCTACTTACTATAAAAAATTTCCAAAAATAAGTTTCTAAAAATATCACACTTGAAAAAAATGTAAAATTACGAATTTTTTTTTAACATATTTAAAGGAATTTGTTTAAAGAAAAAATATTTCTTCAAAAAAATAAAAATATATATTTAAACAATATAAAATTTAATTTTTTTTTTAAAATATGTATAAATAGTTTTAAAAAGTAATAATACAAAAAGGACTATACTTAAAATTTTTGAGAAAACGCGATTTTTAATAAGATATTTGTTTGTGCTTCAGTAATCCACATTTGGAAATCACATCAATTCACGTTCATACATCAGTACTCTCAACCCTCAGCCTTAGAATGTTTCGCAATCGGTTAATGCTATGCTCAAAATGAGAATGATTTTTATTTTTGTTTTATTTTGATTACTGAAATGAATGATGGAAGTGGAGTGGAAATGTATAATTTTGGCATTTGATTAGATTTCTGTAAATCTGTGAGTTTAAAAAGAAACGCATAAAAGACGGATTTCCATAAAGATTTAACTTAAAATTCCACAAAAAGACAATGAAGCAAATAATTTATTTACAGCAAGTTTGTTGAACGCATTAACATAAAAAATATTTTTTTTTGCATCTGTTAAATTTTTAAAAAAATACAGTTTCTAGTAAAAATTCGAGTTAAAATTTTTGCTATTGTGCATTTAAAAAATGTATTTTCCCAAATTTGGGAAATATTAAAAAAAAAATTTTTCTCTATATACATACATAAATATTTACGCGAAAAACATCCAATTTTGATATAAAAAAAAAATCTTTAATTAAATAAAAAAAAATTTTAAATTAAAAAAAAAAAATTTTAATTAAAAAATAAAAAATTGTAAATTAAAAAAAAAAAAAATTTTAAATTAGTCCTCACAACAACAAAAAAAAAAAAAAAATTGTGTTAGATTTTGGTAATCTGAAGAAAATTTAAATTTTCAAAATATAAATAATATTCGAGAGGTTTTAAAATTTATGCAAGAGTTTATTTATGAAAGAGTTATATTTTCAAAACTTGCGAAATTTTTTTTGAGATCTGAATAGTTCAAACGGTAAAAAAATTTTTAGAAAAATTTCAAAAACAGGTGTTTTGAAGAAAGAAAAAAAAATATGTTAAAAAAATTAAAAAATATATTTTTCAAAATTTGTGTAGTACTTAAAACTCGAAGAACAGCCGTACAATTAAGGAAGATAAAAAGAGAATTGATTGTGAAATTTGGAATTATTTTATTTTCTCAAAACTTTAATATTTTATAAGCTCGAGAAAATTAGTTACAGAAAACAATTTTTATTTAAATTCTTAAAATTTGTGTTGTATTTCAATTTTTTAAAGAGACCTTGAGCTCAAAAAAAACTTTTATAAATTTTACTAATTGAAGGCCAATAATATTTTCCAAAAAAAAAAATTTTTAACTTTAAAAATCGAAAATTTTTTTTTTAAAAAGCTTCATTGCTGAAATAATTGTAAAAAAATTTAAAATACAATAAAAAATAATAATTGATTCATAATACTATCAACAGTTAAAGGGATAATCCCAAACTTTGAACTCTATACCAAGCAGCATCGATCTCTTAAGGCAACCAAGGATTTATGACCGCTGTTGTTGTTATTGTAGTATTCAAAACTGCTCAATCGCCAGATTTATTCATAAATTTACAACGTTCCCCTCAACTTTGCATTTACTTGCTGTGCTTTTCCACACAAGGTGCCATAGTAAAGGGAAGTAAAGAGAACTAAAAAGGGCTGAGACAAAAGCTCAAAAGCCAACGTAACTGCAGCGAAGGCACACTTTCATCCAGCAACGAGAGGTGCATATAATTGCAGTGAGCTTGCATTGTCTGCGGAGACAGGACCTTGTGTGCTTTTATATGGAAGCTTACATACAGACATGGGTCCATTGAGTGCAAGCCATATAAGCGCGCTTTCATGCATAACAAAACGTTGAAAGTGAAAAGAGAACGAAGTGAAAGTGCTAACTGTTATTTCTGCACGCCTCGATGGTCCATTGTTCTATACGATTTACAAGCCTTTTGCGTTTGCGAGTCAAGTGCGGAATTTGCAACAACAATTCAACATTTTTTAAACAAAGCAAATGAATGCAATGGAATATCATAGCAGCGAAAGTGGACACACAAAGCCATCTCACTTGGATGGTAGGGGAAAGTGAGCTGCGTTTTAAAAAGAATCAAAATGCGTGAAAAGGCACAATTTTTCAAAGTGCACTAAAGCTAAGTGAGTGTGTGTGTGTGTGCAAAGTGTGAGAAATGGAAAATTGTTATGCCCACTTAGCGTATTTAAACTGTTACAGTGGTGTCACACCAACACCATTACAAACACATTTAACATGCTCGAAACAGCCGAGCCTTCATCCGCCGCAAATACAAAATGTTGCTCATACGCCATGTCGCTCGTGTGGCCTGTGCGTTGCTGTTTGCTTGCCAAAAGCCAAGTAGCTGCGTTGAGTTGCGGCCAACTAGCTGAAAAAGCGAGCACAAATTTACTAGCAGTTGGCTAGCAGCTTTGGCACTTGTTGTGTTTTAGGTAATTTGAGGTCAAAGTGGTTATTGCCGTTTTATTGTTTTCGTTTTTTTTCTTCTCATTTTTAATTTTTTTTGGGGGCGCCTACTGTTGCCAGGAGTTTGTGGTTAGCGGCATTAGCGTGCCAAAATGCTGTTTGTTTATATGATTGGGCTGGCTGTTGACTTTTCAGTGGTTATCGCATGCACGCAAAAAAAAAAAATAAGAAATTAGATTTAACAATGAAATATGTGTACACACTGGTGGCGAGAATATTAGATCCCCGTATTAAAACAGTTTGTTTCCTTTTGGATACCTTGTTGTAATAAAAAAGTGTTTAGCCTAAGAAACCTATCCACATTGCGTTTAAAATATTTTGGATTTTGAAAATAAATTTTTTAATTAAATTTTTTTTTAATGTAAATTTTTTTTGAATTACAATTTTTTTTGAATTAAAATTTTTTTTGAATAAAATTTTTTTTTGAGTTAAAATTTTTTTTTAATTAAAATTTGCTTTTTTTATTATTTTTTTTATTATTTTTTTAATTTTTTTTATTTTTATTATTTTTTTTATTTTTTTTTATTATTTTTATTATTTTTTTTATTTTTTTTCTTCTTTTTTTATTATTTTTTTTAAATATTTTTATTATTTTTTTTAAATTTTTTTTTTTTTTAAATTGTTCCAACATTTGAAAAATTTGTAATGGAAATTGACAGGAAAATATGCTTGTTTCAAAAAATGTATGTTTTTAAACATGTTAGAAAATTTAATTTTGGAAAATTAAAAATATTTTGTTAAATTATTTAAACTAAGATTTTGAAAAAAAATTGTACTTCTGATTTAAATTAAAAAAAAAAACTAATTTCTTAGAAAAATTTCATAATTTATGCAAGAATTGGAGATTTTAACAAATTTGAAAAATGTTTTGTAAGTGAAATTTCTAAAAAAAAAATATTTAAATTTACTTACACATGAATTTTCACTCCCTTTTTGCTTGAAAAAAAAAAAAAGAAAAATACTGTTACGTGTATAAAAATAAATGTCTACGTGGCGCAAAATTGTGCCCCACGAATTTTATTACTTCGCTGGTATTCTATTTTTTTGCCACCAGTGTAAATTATATGACTAAAATTCGATTAAGTTTAAATACGAAATTTTGTGCCTGCATAAAAAGCAGACCTTTATATTGTTAGAAGCTTTTGTAAACACTTGCTACAAATTTGCATGTACCGTTCAAACCACTAAATTTTCGGCAGTTATTATCCAAGCTCCCTTATGTAAACACTTAAATAATTGAGTAGCTGCCTGGCCTAAGATTTTTGCTATTCGCCTAAAAGTATACTAACTTTGATGACGTCGTTCTTTTTAAACTCGCTTAAAAAAGAACATGGCTTATAGTTTGAACAAGAGCCCCAATTTTGCAGAAAAATCATGCTTTGCGTTGTTTATGCTTTGAAAATCATCAAGATACACTTAAAAAAATTTAATAGAATTTTCAGTGCATAGCTAAACATTTTAATTGACACAGCTCGCTACATTCCTTTTTCATTTCGGTACTCTTCTCACTAGTCCACACATATGTTCCGCTGATTGCTTACCATTTCAGCGCCTTTTGATAGTTGCTAAAGTCAACAATAAACATTTGTAAATTTGCTGCGTTGGCTGTTGACCAACCGTTTTGTGGTGAAAGTGTGCGGAAAAAACCAGCAATCAGCTACATAGAACTTGGCATAGCCAAAAAAGTAGAACAAAGAACATTTGGTTCGCCATTTATAAGTATATCCCGTCATATACACATTTTGTTCTGCAAAAAAAAAGCGCCAAAAAAGGAATACAAAAATCTGGCAGGTTTGGAAAGCAAATTTATCGGCTGAAAGACCGCCTCTTCGACTTGGCATTGCTCGCGCTCTCAGCTATTTATTTTAAGCTTTAAAAGAATGAGACAAAAAAACACTCGTTGATTTGTAATAATATCTAAATTATTAGGCGCCAGAGTTGCCAACTTTTTATTCGAGTTTTTATTTACCAGGAAATTGTCTACACTTTTATGGGTCAAATGTTAAATGTTTAAGAAATGCGTAATGGAATTCTTGGGTTTAAAAATTGATGTAAAGTATATATGTATGTATGTAAAAGCAGAAATTAGTAAGAAAAATAGCAAAAAATCATTCAGCGAAACTCTGGTCAAGAGAAGGTTGATATCATGGTTCCATTGTGAGTACAATACTAATCGCCAGAAAGGTTTGAATTACGATTGCGCAGCCTAATCACTTGTACAATTAGGTACTTAATGCTACAATAAGACACTGAATGTGCATCCAGTGCGCCTAAAAGTATGCAATGCCAATGCAAAAGCTCCCGTAATACTTACAAACTAGGCATAATAAAAATCATTGCATACTTTTAGGCTAAACTATTTTCATTTGAGCGCTGCTCTAAGCTAACTGCGAATCATTTTCTGGTTTTTGTGAAATTTTATTTAATTTAATTTTGTTATTCCTGTAATGCAATTTATAACAATTTTAATGAAATTTAATTACGCAGCACTTAAACTTGAAAACAAAAACAAAGAACATTTTTTCCATTTCATTTCTAAACAAATGCGCTTGCTCGTTTCTTTTCTTCTCGCCAATTAATTAAATTTCACGCATTTTACAAACAAACAGCAAACAAACGAAATTGCACTGCGAGCGCTAAAGCAAGCTTTGAAATGTTACAACTAAAACAACAACAGCAACAAGAGCAACAACACGATATGACCCAAAAGTATTTGTTTTAAGTAATTAAAAAAATAAAACAGAAAGAAAGCCAAAACAAAAGGCGATTTTTGTACCTCCAAAAAAAAAAGCTCTTCAAATAGCAACTGTAATGATATTAAAAGTAATGAAAAGCTGTGCAAAAAATACGTAAAGTTAATGAAAAGAAAACAATGCCGGAAATTGGGTCGACCGTAGCATACAAAAGCAGTGAAAAGCACACAAAAAAAATCCATCTCACTCATTTGCTACTTCATAGGCGCAATGCAATTACGAAAACGTAAAAATTATAAGAAAACAAAACGAGAGAATCGAGTGCAAGTTTAATGAGAGTGCTGCAAAAAATTAAATTGAAAGAAATAAAAAAAAAAAATTACATAAATATGTTATTATATAACTACTAAATGTGTATCAAAGTATCTAAAAGGCAAACAAAATGAGGAAGCAGAGTAAGATGGGTACAAGGCGAACGTAATTTAAAAAATTCTATAGCAAATTTATACTAACTAAATTACAGCTTTAAAAAGAATTGACAAATATTTCCGAAACATTCGGATTACTCAGTTGACTCGCCTTTTAACAGACTTGCTAGGTGCAAACTCTTGATAATTTTGAGAATTTGCATGATAACGTAGGTATAACTAACTGCAAAGTTTGCGCCTAAAATTAGGCAATGTTTATTTGGTTTACAGTTTTTTCTGTTTTTTTTTTTAATATGCATGGAGTTGAAGTTAGATTGTTTTTGTATTTGTGAATTTATGAATTCTAACAACATTAAATAAAAAAAAAATAAATACTTTGCTATTTTCTCGGAAACAGATACAGGACAGAGTATTGCATACTTTTAGGCTTAGCTGCTAATACATGAGAGCTTTTTAATGACACAAAAAGAGCAAAAAATACGCAGAAGAGGAAGAGAAAAAAAGACGAGGGATGAAGAGGAAAATGAAGGAAAGAAGCTAAGTTAAAAAATAAAAAAATAGAAGAAGCTGAAAAAGGATAGGGAAGGAAATTGAAGGTCAAGAAAACTATTATTATGAATAAGAGGAAAAACAGGAGAGTTTCCTTTTGCAACATACCAAATTTTTACAATTTTTGATATCTACGAAAAAATTCATATTTTTTTCTCAGACACACACTTATATAGAAATTAGTTTTTATTAAAAATAAAAATAAAAAAATTAATTAAAAACACATTATTAAATTTCTCAACCATGAACTCATTCATCATTGGCGCGTAGCATTGCTTTTGAACCGCACACTGAACGGATGTGGTAGCAATGACAATAGGGCAAGTCATGCAATTTTGAAGCGCAACACAAGCTATCATTTACAACAGCAACAAAAAACAAAAACAAATCAACAACTAAATGCTGTCAACGTTACGCTGCAGCAGCTTTGGCCAATGATAGCACTCATTAATGGTAATTAAATAACCATTCATTAAATATGAACACATGATTATTGTTAATGTTTAGGTTTTTATTGATAAACATTTTTGTTGTGGTCGGTTTTGCACATTTTTTTTTTAAATGATTTTGCAAATTTTTTTA
The DNA here is from genome assembly GCA_951509765.1 of Sphenella marginata. Classification (NCBI taxonomy): domain Eukaryota; kingdom Metazoa; phylum Arthropoda; class Insecta; order Diptera; family Tephritidae; genus Sphenella; species Sphenella marginata. Next base: position 78,596,397 of record OX608081.1, read on the forward strand.
TTTTCATTTTTATTAATTAAAAAAAAAAAAAAAGTTGAATGCGTGCTTGAACGTTTGACAATGAGATATTATCAATTTACACAAATAAAAATTAAAAAAAATTATTTCCATAAAATTTGCAAAAGAAAAATGTTCATTAAAATTATAAAATTTTTATGAATTTAATATGAAAATTGCCAGCTTTAAAAATGACTAATTAACCTCTGTGATTTGAGGTTACAATGCGATGAAACTGCCTTTTTTCTGTTTTTTTTTTATTTTTATTTTATTTAATTTTTTTTTTTTCTTTGAAATATCATCAGCCAAAGCAACATTGAAATTCAGTAACCTTTTGCGTACTTTTTATAGCAACTGCGCTTTTCCACCCTTTAACGCGCCCTTTGACCTCATTTTCCTGCACTTAGTGGCTTTCTCACACGCGCTAAAAATAATAATAAAAAAATTCTATTTATTTTCCCATTGACTATGCAATTAACTCAAAACCATTAATGCTACATTTAATCGCATCAGTGTTGTAATTAATTGTAGCGCCCAGCTCTAAAGGGAATTAAATAAAGCAAAATATTAAGAGTCATATGCGGCGTATGATTAAGCCGCTTTGGCAAAAAAAAAAAAGGGCGAGCATTAATGAGTTGTGGATAATCGACAGTGACAGGCAATGGTTTGATAGCAAAGTAAAATAGGAAAAAAAAAAATAAAAAAATAAAAAAAAACTTCACAAATCAACATGCGTGTTAAAAATAATACAACAAAAAAAAAACAACAACCACTCATAATAAGCATATGAAAACAACCACAAAAGACCAATAGACACAATAATGGAAGTTGTTGTAGCGATCAACATTGTTGTTGTTGGCAGCACACGCACGGCCAATAAAAACTCGCTCAATACGAAAAACATATGCAATAATGATGATGACAACAATAACATTAATATGTTGTCGATGATGTGCAAAGTTTATTATAATTTTATTGACCGTACAAAAAAATGCGCACAATAAAAAAAAAAAAAAAAAATAATTGAAACGATGCTATATTAAACAAAAGTGCATTGCATCTGCATATGCATACATTAGGGAGGAGCGCTAAAATATTTTTGATGGCTACGTGCTTGAGGACCTAGTAAAAAAAATGTGAGATATTAAAAATAATAGTGAAAAAATTTAAATAAAAAAAAATGCATATGAAAATCAAGAAATTACAAGGAAATTCTTAAAAAGTAAAAAAGAAAATGGGAAAAGTTTTTTTATATTTCAGAATTTTTTTTTTAAAATAATGTGTCACTTCAAGTGATTCATATCAGAAAAAAATGAAATATTTGAAAACAAAATTAATTACAAAAATAAATGTTAAAAATTGAAAAAAAAAAAAATTTGTATCAAAGTTTTTGGAGAAAATTCGAATTCAACAAACAAAAACAAATTTTTAAGAAATAAAAAATATTAAAATAAATTTAATTAAAAAAAATGTTTGAAAAACTATAGGATACCAAGTATAAAAAAATTACAAAAATAAATTATTTACAAATTAAAAATTTATTTATCAAAAAAAAATTAAATAACTCCTTTCAAAAGTGTTTATTTCCATCTTCCACTCCAACATAAGAAAATATTAAATTTTCATGCCACCCTAGTATCTTTGATATCTATCAGCATAAGGACTATTGCATATAAATAATCAAGAGATTGAGAGCACGCATAATATTTTGAGTTGAAAATAAACACATTTTGGCACGAAACGATTTAAAAACTTTAAAATAAAAAAACTTGAAAACAATCAAACAAGCACCACAGTTGACCCAATTAAAATTGCACTTATGTATATATTTATATAGATACATACAACTGGGTATATTCATTTAAATTTGTGCAGGTATTATTTTTGTATTCCAAAATATGCTGCATGATGATAAATATAAACTGCATAAAAGAATAACTCAATTGTCTTCACGCCAAACAAAAAAAAAAGCGCTCTTAAATTGAGCGCATCAGCATTTCAGCAGATTTGGTGGCATGCGACAAACATGAATATACCAATGGCGCGTATTGAGAGTGGTTAGATAAATGAGAAAATTGCTGGATTTTTATGCTTTTACTTATAAAATGTTATCGATATTTTTCGGTAACTGTTGCCAATATGCGATGCACAGATTTTATTCTCTAATTTTTGCTAATATTTATTTGGAATCACTTAAAGATTTCTATCTTAAATTTTTTTCAAAAAATTTATCGGTTTCATAAATTTTTTTATCGATAATATAAGTTATTGATATTTGTTCAAATATTTTTGCAGATGTTTTTGTAGGACGACATAAATATTTATTAATAAAGCCGATACTAATGCAAAAAAAGTTAATCGAAATTTAATCGATAAACATTTTCCATTAATCGTTGCCTAATAAAAATTCTTAGTACAAATATCTTCAAACTATTGGCATAATTATTAAGAAGGCTACCCCAAACACTTGTTTCTAAACAGTTTATCGGTATTTAATCGATAACAATTTGAATTTATCGATATTTTGATTTTATTTTTCAGTCTCATTTGCCTTAAAAATTGTAGTTTAATTTTTTAATCGCTTTTAAAACCAAATATAAAACATATCGATTTAATGTATCGATAACAATTTGAATTTATCGATATTTTTTATTAATTTGTAGACTCATTTACCTTAAAGGTTGTAGTTTAACTTTCTAATCGATTTTAAAAGCACAGGTTATGCATATCGATTTAATGTATCGATAAATATTTGAATTTGTCGATATTTTTATTTTATTTTTCAGTCTCATTTGCCTTAAAAATTGTAGTTAAAACTTTTAATCGCCTTTAAACCAAATATAAAACATATCGATTTATTGTATCGATAACAGTTTTAGTTTATCGATAACAATTTTAATTTATCGATAACAATTTTTATTTGTAGTTCTCTTTTTAAACAGTTTTCAGATTTATTTGCTTTCAACGTTTTCATACAATTTTTTGTTCAGATATAATAGCGGCCCTTGTGCTATGCTGACACCATGTATTTCTACTTAATAAAAAATTAATGCAATTTGTAGTGTATTGAGTTAATTTATGCCAGGAAAAAGCATAACTGACTGCAATAAATAGCAAAAGTGTGCAAATTAAAATTTCATAGGTTTTTTCGCACTTTTTTATTGTACTCAATTTTTCATTATTATTTTTTGTTGCATATTTTTCACATACAACTTTTTATACGATTTCAACGCTTTAAGCTTCAAATGGGGGGAAAAAATGAAAATCAGGAAATTTACGAATAATTTTTTAATTCAAATAAAATCTGTATTATTTACGCATATTTCCTACACAGCAACATGTTGTGGCCATTAAATTCTAGCAATTGCATAATTGCTATGGAGTTGAGGCCAAAAAGTCGGTCATTGCTATTGTTTTTTGTTATTGTGTTTTTTTTTTTGTTTGTTCGACAAATTGTGTGCCATCCGTTGTATGCAATGAAATGATCGAATTAAAATTGATCGCTGGAAAAATATAATAAATTACGCTGAAAAGTTTTTTGTTTCGATTTTCATACATAAATAAGACGGAGCGGATGAGCTTTTGTGGTGGTTCGAGCAATAATCCGCAATAATTCCGCACATCCATCACAGTGACTAAAATTGAATTAATTTTTTTTTGAATTAATGCTTCTTTATTGGCTTGTATTGCCGGATTCACATTTACATAAAATTATATTTTAAAAGAATTTTTTGTTTTAGTTCAATCCTTAAGTTCGAAAAAACTAAAATTGGTTAGTAAAGCTTTTTTACTTCGTATGAGATTGGGATTATGAATTGAAATGCAATGGACAAATTCTCTATGTAACTGCATAACCAAACAGAAGATACCTCTATTTCTACTGTCCACAAGAGAAAGAACCAACTGTCAGCCAGAAAGTAGCCAACAAATAAAAAAAATAAAAAAAAATAAAAAATTAAGCGCTATAGACAACCGACGACAGACAACTAATACGTACAAATAAAACGGTAATTTGACAGCAACATTTTACCGTTAAATGCCAGTAGACAATAAGAAAACTTACAACAACAAAAATGACAACAACTCAATACGGAACTATTTATTTAGACAAACAAAGAAGACAAACATAACAATTGGCAGAATACGCTGTAACAAAGTTCATGCATACGACGGAAAAACTAGCAACAAAGAAAGTTAGCTAGCAAAAGCAGAAAAAGAAAAAAAAACGAAATAAAAAAAAACATGTGTCAACATTTGAAAATTTCGCGTAGAAATCACGCTTATTTGCTTTTTTCGTGTAAATAATCATTTTTGTTAAGCTAACTAACATACAACAACAATGAAGCACCTTTTTATGAACAATATTGAAGCAACAATGTTGCAGCAACAAAGTTGCAGACGCGCTAAATTGAGGGTAAGCCAACTTGAAGGAAATTCTTGAACTTCGTTTTATTGTTGTTTGTTGATTTAGTTAAGATGCTTTGCTGTTACTGTCGCTTGCTGTTCTTTTTTCTTATTGTTGGGCTTGTTTTTTCTGTTATTCTGAAGGTATGTTTGATGAAATTGAATTGAATAATTACTTAAATAAGCTTTTAAAATAATATATATTTCAAACTTAACCTCACTTTTAAACTTAACCTCACTTTTAAACTTAACCTCACTTTAAGTCCTAACCTCAATTTCAATCCGAAGTCTACTTACAAACCTAATCTCATTTTCAATCCTAAACTAACTTTGAAACCTACCCTTACATTCAATCCTAACCTCACTTTCCGACATAGCCTCGAATCTCATCCTAACCTTACATTGAATCCTAACCTCACTTTCAGACATAACCTCGAATCTCATCCTAACCTTACATTGATTCCTAACCTCACTGTCAGACATAACCTCAAATCTCATCCTAACCTCATATTGAATCCTAACCTCACTTTCAGACATAACCTCGAATCTCATCCCAACCTCACATTGAATCCTAACCTCACTTTCAGACATAACCTCATCCTAACCTTACATTGAATCCTAACCTCACTGTCAGACATAACCTCGAATCTCATCCTAACCTTACATTTAATCCTAACTTCACTGTCAGACATAACCTCAAATCTCATCCTAACCTTACATTGAATCCTAACCTCACTTTCAGACATAACCTCGAATCTCATCCTAACCATACATTAAAATCCTAACTTCACTTTCAGACATAACCTCATCCTAACCTTACATTGAATCCTAACCTCACTTTCAGACATAACCTCAAATCTCATCCCAATCTTACATTCATTCCTAACCTCAATTTCAATCCTAAATCTACTAACAAGTTAACGTAATTTTCAATCCTAACCTCATTTTAAAACTTAACCTCACATTGAATCCAAACCTCACTTTCCATTCTCCGCTCACATTCAATCCAAACTTCAATTTCACACTTAAACTTGTTTTCTAATCTAACCTCATTCTCAACCACTACACTCCTCCCACCTTTTGGTTTTCTTCTCATATTACAAGCTTTGTTTAACTTGATTCGAGCATTCTATATCCGCCTCATTTCCTTCACAATGAGTTATGGATATTTTGAATATTTTCCAAAAAGTTTATTAAGCGTTTAATTATGTAAATAACAGATGCTTCTAAAAGTTTGGCCAAACTTTCATTACAAAATTTATTAAACAAACAAAAAAAATAAAAACATTTGCTTCGTTATTGTAAAATGTTGCTGTAAATGTGGCAGTATTATCCGTTGAATTATGGCAACATTTACGGTAATTTGTTGGTACAGAGAGCTCGTGCGAGAGTAAGGGAGATGAACATAGAGTTGCTTGGTTTTTGCGTTTTTGGTTTATGACATGATTGCCCATTGCTAGTAGAGACTAAGAACTTTGCTCGTTCATTTAATGACTTTTTGGTACCTTAATAATTGTTGGTGTTGTTGGGAAATTAATTGATAGCGTAAATGAGATAATCATAATTTGGATGATGGAAAATGGTTAAGAAGTTTTAAGAGAGCTTTTGCTATGAAAGCAATGCTGAGGAAGTAGATATGCCTAAGTCTAACGCGTTCAGAAGGGGAAATGTCTTATTTAGAGATACACTGGGTTTGTGCTAAATTTGAAAATGTGGCAACTCTTTTCATCAAAATGAAAACGAATGAACTTTTATAATTATAGTACTAAATATATTAAGGCAAAGAAAACCTAAACAAAAAATGGCCTAGCTATTAAGTTTAAAAGTTGTGTAACATAAAAATTAAATTTCAAACAGGTGGCAACGCATTTTATAAAATTTATATCTTATAATTTTTTTAAATGACCCAAGTATATAGGCTAAAAAAATATTGGAACAAGTAGGTACAATTTTAACAAATATCACATATTTTTATGCCAATACAATAAATTAAATTTTTATTTATATGGCAACCCTTTTTGTAATTTTAATGTATACTTTGTAAACCGATTGTTTTATACCCTACATAGAGAGATTCTAAAATATACAGATCAAGCCATTCTCTAGTTAGAAAATGGTATAACTAATATATTAAAAAAGAAATTTCGAGCAGGTGGCAACGCTTTCAATATGTTCAAAATTTCTTGCCACTACTTCCAGCATAACAATTTTGCATGTCAAACTTGTCGCCACGTAATCGGTTGCAATATCAGCTCCACATTATGTAATTTGTCTTTTGACATGGACCCTTGAGACAGTAAGCAAACATAAGCAACAACAAAAAATAGAACTAAATAATAGAAATTTTGCGATTTGAATAAAATGCGATTTTTGACATTTGTCACGTGACACCGCTTCGTGCTTCGCATGCCATCGAACAGTTTTAAGTTGCAAACGAACTCACTACGACACGAACAAAGGCATTTTGGACGAAGTAAATCAGTTTTGCTGGTGTTCTCGCGTTTTTCGCCAAAGGCAAATAAAAATCTAAAATAAATAAAAATGTCAAAATTTGACAGTTCAATATTTTTTGTGTGATAGGAATTTTGAAAATTTCTTAATCAAGAGCGGAATAGGGGAAATGCAGATTAGCGCCGCTTGCTCAAGGCTGGCTGGTGATAAGTCTGTAGCTTCCACTCGCTTGATTCCTTCAAAACTCACTTAAGGGCTGTCGTTTGTTAGAATACGAACTTCAATGGAGTGAAGTCTAGTCAGTCCATTGCGCCTTCTACCCACTTTCGTCATTCGGTTAGTACAAGCTCCCTCCTTAATAGCAACTTTAATAAAATTCTCTCTTTTATTAAAATAAAATTTTCTCTCTTGATATCATCTAATTATAATTCCATCAGCGCTGAATGCTTAAAACTCATTAACTGGCAAGACTAGACATCAATGGACACAACAACCAGATAACTTAATTATCAACACTTCTCAATTATCCAAAGCCAAAGTGCCACCCACAAATGAAAACTCAACAAAATTTGCATTTTCCGCCTACTCATTTTCAGCTACTCTGCACAGCTTTTGATTAAAAACCAAATGAGCTGCGTACAGACGAGCTCTTTTCACACGAAAGTGCTGACTAGACTGATAACAAAAAATTTGATTAAATTGAAATTCAAACGTTACCAAACCAAGGTTTCGGTTTAATTGCTTCAAGCGCAAAAGAAGCCTTTCGTAGCCTAAAATAATTTACACATTTTACTTTCATTACTTTCACTTTCTTTGAATTGCGCTCATTTGCATTAATTTTGATTGCTTGAATGGTTATTAGGATAGCCTTTAGGCAGTTGGATATGTAAAATTGTGTGTGCGGGTCGGCGTGAATGAAAGTATTTGTTTAAGTGGCTGTCATGCACTGTAGGGCATTTTGGTTGATTTGGGGATGGTGAATAAATAATCGATTGTTACTTAAATCGATATTTTTTTATTGCAAATCTTTTTAGATTTTTTTAAGAGTATACAATATTTCTTAAGCAGCTAATTCGGAAGTTTCAGATGATGGCATGACCCTAGGGCTGTGAATAAATAATCGATTGTTATTTTAATCGATTATTTTTTTAATGAACATTTTTTTTTACATCGTTTTAAGGGTATATAATAATTCTTAAGCAGCGTACTCGAAATTTCAAGATATCTGACTGAGCCTAGGGCTGTGAATAAATAATCGATTTTTAATTTGATCGATTATTTTTCAAATTTTCGATTTTTTTAATATCACTTTTTAAGAAAGGCGAATTTCAAACAGCTGTATAATGGTTCATTATATTTTATTTTTAATCGAAAAATCGATTCTTAAGTTATATTTTCATTTGTAAATAGTGCCATTTCTGCAACGTCAAGTTTACTGGATTTAGTACCGCATAATATATTTTCACTATTTTATCGAAAAGGTATTTTTCACATAAAACATCAATAATTTTCTTTAAAAAATTGATTTTCTAACAAATCGATAACTATGGACAAAAAATTAATCGTTTATTGAGTAATCGATGTTGTCTGACTTGAGCATGGATTTGATAAATCTCTGAACTAAAAACAGCTGTTATTTAGTAATCTATCTTTGCGACTCGAGGTCACATCTCTAGCTTACTCTCAACTCACGTGTTGAGATTTTATTTCAAGGGCAAGAATTTGAAACAAACTTCTCTGGAACAAAAATTCCTCTCGATTTAGTAAGACCATATAAAAAATTTTTCGGTATAACATACTTTTCTGGCCTAACATTTTTCAAATCGAAAATGAAAATTTAGTGAAAGCAGAGTCTATCTCTGTGCTGGTATTGGCCTCCCTATCTCTATTCTAAAGTTCACGCCAGTTCGATGAAAATTCCATTTGAGCACCTTCCTTTTGCATCAAACTCTGGTTTTCCTACTTTCCTGGAATAATAATTTGTTCTTTAACTGTAACACATAACACAAACAACAACAAAAATTTGACTTGTAAATCATAAAGCTGATGATGATGCGGCACGAGTAGCTTCACTAAGCAAAGAGACCATGAGGAACGCTTTGAAAAGCGTATTTATGGGAAAATAAAATGTGTAATAAACATTAGACTGCACAAAAAATTCTTTTTTTTTTTTTAAATATACATACATAATTTTTCTTTCATACATATGTATATGCATGTTCAGATTTTTTAAGAACTGATCTAATTCTTGATTTAAAACCATCAAATAATTGAAGTTAAAAAAAATCTGGCTGCCTACAGTTTTCTAGGCCACAAATTTGCGACCCTGTCTAATTTATATGTTGCTAACTTTTGTAAAGTTGTTATGTACTTTTGTTGGATTTAAAAGCTGTCTGTGTTACGAATTCAAGCTGTCTGCGCAAAGTTTTTATTTTCCTTTTAGGTTCACTTTCATTTCATGGCTAACAAAACGGTAATGAGCTAATGATACTATCATTAATATTTCTGAGACACCCTCTGGGAAATAAATGGTAAGCGCGGCATGAATGAAAAAAGAGCCGGCTAAAAAATAATTTTTTTTGAAAACTTTTTAAAGCTCGCTTTTGTACTTTCATTCTTCGAGTTTGGTGGGCGACTTTTTGTGTAAAAAAAGTTTTGAAAATATTCTCCTTTGTTTCTTTTTTGTTGTAGTTTTTCAAAACCTATTAGTGAACTAATTAAAGCAAATAAAAAAAGCGAGACAGACCATCAAAGGAAATAACGAGTTTGGAAAAAAGTTCGCTTTGGACAATTAGTATCTAATGGCATTTGAAACCAACAATCGCTAAGCAAAACAGTACAAACAACCAAAACACGAAGACAAAAAAATATGTGATGAATTGCCAGGAAGCAAGCAGAAGAAAGCAAAACAATAGAAAATAAATAAAAACAAAATAAAAAAAAATAAATAAATTAAAAAAACAAAAAAACCTTAAATAAGACAATTACTAATTTAGTGCTTTCAATTCCGAACAAAAGAAAAAAAAAAATTAAAAAAAATTAACAAGTTTCTTGTGTTTGCCAAATAGTTGTTGAATTGCTTGTTAATTGCACTTTTTCATGTATGTTCATGTACGCGCACGTGAGTGAATAATTGTGTTGCCTTTTTTTAATGAAAATCGAAAGATAAAAATACAAAAAACAACAACAAAAAACGCAAAGTGCAAATAGCAATTCATTAGAAAGTGAATAATTGTATGAATGGCTGATAACAATAACACAACCTTTGCTTTTGTGGCTATTTTGTGGTTTATTGTTGTTGCTTTTATTGCAGTTTGTCTTCATTTAAGCAGCTTTTTATTTTACATCAAATAAATAAGCAATGCGGTAATGACAAATGGCTGAGAGGCTTTGGATTGCGTTTCTTTTATTTTATTTTAAACAATAAAACGCTAATGATGCTGAGGAAAGGATTGAAGGTGGCTGAAAGCAAGGTTTATAAATACAGGTTGCGTCGTCAGAAGCTTGGTGTGTTTGCTATTGTTGTTGAAATTTGTTTCAGATGTCAAATGACTATCAAATCGCTTTGGTTTGTTTACAAATAAACACAAGCAAAACAGAAAAAATTTCAAAATGAAAAAATTTCAAAAGGAAAAAAGTTTTATTTTTAATTGGTGTGCGTCCAACTTCTGTTTCTTACTTATTTTTTTTGCCAATTTTACATAAAATTTCGAGAAAACTTTCAAAACAAATCCAAATTAAGTTTTTGCATGACTTTGAATGTTTGGAATCAAAATGGCTGTTGGCTTTGACAACAATTTGACACCTTGAAATCAATAAAAACAGAAAAAAGCAGAAAAAAAATTAAACAGCTGTTCAATTGATGTCACCTTTCTTACTTCACGATGGCTGAAAGGTAGAAAAAAAAAATGAGAAAGTAAATTTGAAATTTTTAATTTTGAAAAATTTTTCATAAATAAACAAAACTGTTGTAGTACTCCTATGTGCATGTGAAACTTCAATGGCTATGGAGAAAAGGTTGTAATAATTAAAAATAAAATCGTTTTTAAACTTTTGAAAATAAAAAACTTTCAAGGTGTACAAAAAATTTTTTTAAATTTTTATTCGGAAAAACAATTATATCCTTATTTTTGTTTAGATTTTTTTTTTAATTTACTGTGTGTAGTAAGTTGAATGTGACTGCAAAATATAAAAACTAAATTTGAAACTTTAGATTTTCTATATAAAACAAACCTAAGTAAAAATATGGCTACAAAGTAGAAAGCGAGTGATTAAATTAAAAAGGACTTTTGAAATTTTAAATTGTGTATGCCTTAAAATTTTGTTAAATATTGTTTTATGTAATAACACTTTCATGCATGTTAAAAAAAAAATAAAAATATAAACATAAATAAATCGTTTAAAGTAAATCGAAAAAGTTTTTTTTGAAATTATGTTTAGAGAAGAATTATTTTTTTCCAGAATTTTTTTTTTAATTTTTATAATTATTTCAAAATATTTGTTTATTAAGTTTGTTTTATATTTATGAAATAAAATTTTTTTTTACATTTAAAATATTTTTTTTCCACATTTTTTATTTTTTTTTTTGAAAAATTTTATTTCTTGAATTTTCAAAGATTGCTTAAAAACTGAGAGGAAATTTTTTTTTAAATTGTAATAAAATTTGCTGGGGGGTTATTCTGTATCGCGATGCGAAAGAAATTTCTTTCGCATTTGAAAAAAAATGTATGTGATTTGACAGCTTGCTAATAGCATTTGCTTTCGCATCGCGATACAGAATAACCCCCCTGATTTGTTGAATTATAAAATAAAATTTTTCGGGAAAATGTGAGCAAAAAAACTATTTTACAAAACTCATAAGAACCGTGGTTGAATAGAAAAACTAATTTATTATTTTTTTTTAATCTAAATAAGTCATATAAAATATATAAACACGTTTTAAATTTTTAAAAATATTTTATAAGAAAAAAAGTTTGAACCCTTTTTTTAGGGTTTTCAAATTTTTTGATAAATATTTTTTAAACAAATTTTGAAAACTGTTTTTTATATTTTAAGTTTCTATTTAAAATATATTTTGCTTATTTTTTGTTTAAATTTTTGCACTTTGCCTTAAAAATTTAAGAAACCTTGGGCACATCCCCCCTTCATTTATAGTCTATTCCACAACTGACTGTGTTAATTATTTTTAAAGTCTCTTTGCGAAGCCACATAATGACTCGTCCTCTGGCCGTCTTCGCAATGATTATAAATAAATAATTAGTTCAACAAATGAAAGACCATATTAACACATTAATTATTCGCCTTACTTTAAGCTCCATACATACACACATACATAAATAATTTGTTTATGCAAACAAAACCACACATTTATGTGTAATCTCCATTAGTCGAAGCTGTCATTTCATATTCCAATTAAATTAATTGGACATGAGAAATCCTAGTTTTACCAGCATTTAAAGTCTAATTAAAATTTTCATTGAAATTCGTATTAGTGTAGTATATTTCTGTTGTTCATGATATTACTCAACAGGGTACAATAGCCTGAATCTAGAAAATTTTTGTTAAAAAAGGTCAGACAACCACAAAAACATGGGGGCGTGGCGTCAAACACTTTATTAAAAGTGTATTCCATTTTATTTATGAGTCTAGCAATGAACATACCACTTGGGACCACTGGAACAATTTTGTCATCCAAATCATAGATTTACCCTACAGGGAAGATAGCTAACTTTCCAAGTAAATATATATTCAATCTAGATTAAATATTTGCCTTAATTCTCGATAAGCTGATTAAGAGTTGTTAATTCATTTCAGCAAGGATTTGTGTAACATGATACATTAGGGTGGTAAATTGCAATATCGAGTTGGGGGTGTCTCCACTTCAAAAAAGCTTTTAGAGGAACTTTCTGGTATTACATATATCGCACCCTAAATACAAAAGGGTCACAACTCAAAAAAATTTCAGGTGGTTTTTTTTTGACATTTAACGCTTGATCAACTATAACAGCCGATTTTTTTCTTAATGATTATCATCTTCAACTAAACGGCTAACGTCCTGCTTGGTTTTATAAAAAATAGAGTTAAGCTAGCGCTATCTAGAAGCGTTCAAAGCAAAGCACCTCTTATTTTGAGTTGTGACCCTTTTGTATTTAGAGTGCGATATGTATTTGAAAAATAAAAAATAAAAATAAAGTAGGTAATCATAAATAAATCCCAAAAGTTATCAGCTACAAAAAAAAAAAAAAAATTACAAAAAAAAAATTACAGAAAAAAATGAAAAAATTTCATATTGAACTGAATTACATAACGCAAGATGAAAAATTGATTTTGTATGGAAAAAAATACCCAACACCCTTCACGAAAAAAATTCTAAAAATTCAGGGAAATTTTCGAGCGAGTTCTAACTTGCACAATGTTATACTAAAATTGATTGATCTACAAAACTGCATACTTAAATATTTTCTATAAATTCGGGCAAAAAATTTGAATATTTTGATGAACAATTTTAAAATTTTAATTAACTTTCCTGAACTTTGTGTAAACTTTTAAATTTCTTTTAATGTGGATTCTGTTATGGAATGTGCGATATTTTAAATGAAAATTATTAAAAATAGAGGTTCTTCTTATTTCGTCGAACGAAATCGAATTTAATTTCACTCCTATTATATTGAGGACAGCTGTATGTATATTAAAAACAAATTTTAATTTCAAATATTAAAAAAGAAAATATCTTCATTTTCATTTAAACATTTTATATTAAAAACAAAAAAAATATTTTATTGAAAAAAAAAAAAAAAAAAAAAAATTATTTGGATAAAAATTTATTAAAAAAATTGTAAATATGTACTATCATCGTACATATATTGATCACTTTCAAGCACTTTTTTTGTGTACTTGCTTTTATTATTTTCCCAATTTCTAGCACCACTTAGTAAAATTGTCGAATTAAAAATTTCAAAAATCATTTCGAATTCTAAAATTCTAAAAGTCTAAACAAGGAAAAATCAACCTGAAGGCTTGAGTTTATTCAACTCATTTCATTGAATTTTTGTCTGCAACGATTGACTTACTGCACTCAACTCATTCAGCTAATGCACCCGACACAACCAAAAGACTTGAAAAAGTTATATAAATACAAAAATAAGTAAATAAAAAGAAAATTGAAAAAGAACGGAAGCACATCCTTTTCATATTTACAATTCCATAGAAATGAAATGTGAAGAGATGTACAATAAAAAAAAATATCTCTCAGCACATCATAAACATGCCATGCAAGAGATAGAATAATATTATAGCAAGCATTGAGTTCACTGGTTGGGTGTGTAGAGGGTGGAAAGGGAGGTGATGTTATACAACAGTGTTATGCAAATGAGCAACATGTGTGGGTGGCTGTTGCTATTGAAAGCAGAAAGTGAATATAAAAATAAAAAATTAAAAAAGAAATATTAAAAATTAAATTGCAAAATATGTAGGTATGTTAATATGAATTAAAGTGTTGTATGGATTTGTGTCGAGATCAAAGCTTGAGCAAATGTGCTGTTGTACATAGCATATTTATACAAAACAAACTTCATACATACATACATTTCTGTCCACATTTCTCTTCAAATCCATTCATCTACATACGTAGGCTATGGCATTTAATATAGAAATTGGCTGGCAGCATAAAATATCTGCTAAACAAATAATTACAAGCAAGTTTGTATGAATGAATATTTGCACTGCACATCTCACTATTTGACGCACGCACATATGCACTCACATGTGCACACACTCGCAGCCGCACCAGCCCTCACGTGCATTTGTTGCTGCTCATCATTCAACTTGTTTAGTTGCACGGCCACCTAGAAAACTCCAGCAATACTAATGTTTGCTTGCGTACTTATTTGGAGTTGTGCTTGATCTGACGCCAGAGCCCCGGAATAACTCTCAATGAATTGAAAATGATTTTCAACTGACATCCAAGGAAAATTAAAAAAAAAATTTATTAGTACGAAAAATCGACAAATTGTAAGAGAAGCTCGGCCTTAATCTGCTCAGAGCTATGTAGGTCAGCTCAAATTATTTTTATATACATATCTAGCTAAACTCACAGTCGTAGATCAGTCTAAAAATCCTTTAATTCCATTAAGTAGTTTTCAGGTGATACGCGTACAAACATAGATACAAACCTACAGACAGCTAAATACTTAACCATAACCGTAACCAAAGACATAACCGTAACCAAAGCCATAACCGTAACCGTAGTCATAACCATAAATTAAGACATACGCATAACCGTAGCCATAACCGTAACCAGGAACATAACCGTAACCAAAGCCATAACCGTAACCATAATCATAGTCAACCGTCTCCAAAGTGAGCAAGTGCAACGGCAAGTTTCTTCACAGTTAGAGTCAAGGGTACAGTTGGTTGGGTAACGGTTGGTGTCAGCGGGGCTGGGTCTTATATGGGTTATGGTTACGTCAATTGTTGGTCTTGTGTATATGGTTGGGGTTCCTGCTTTTTTACACCAATGCTACTGCAATTATTGTGGTTATGGCAACGGTTAGTGCTAAGTTTATGATTACGGTTATGCGCTATTTCCCCATTTGCCTTTTTTAATTTTCTTTTTTTTCATCTCTTCCCATATCATGAACACTGTATTGTTACTTCCGAAACCTCTCATCCAACATTCTAGCTATTTAAAATAGGACTTTGTTGCCTAGGATATTAATGACAAAAATGAAAACAAAATATCTTAATTCCGCATAAAATTATCATCAATTTTAATAAGCCCATAATGCTATTAATTAAATTATAAATAATTAAGTATTATAATAAAGCCAATGAAATGAAAATGCAAATATGTTGAACGACCCAAAATAAATGACAGCAGAAGCCAAAAAGGGAAAAATGAAAAAAAAAAAAAACGAAAAAGTACAAAACAATGCTGGCCAAAGTGTAAGCTTTACTGGCCAAGGGCCAAGTCACGTAATAAGCCAGCTTTTTTTTTGGCTTTTATCTGCTCGCCTTGTTATCGACAGAGCATTGTTTTTGCTAAATACTTGCATTTTGTATTCAATTTACATAATTGACTTAATTGCAAAAACAACAACTACTAAAAGTAACAAACACGTTTCATTAAAAAAAAAAGAATAAAAAAAGAAGCACTACTGGCAAGGGAACACCAATCACCCAATACGATGTTGCGGGCAATAAAAAGGGAAGGAAATGTCGTAATAACAAAAAGTATAAAGCGAGACAGAGAGAGCGTCTAACAAACGAAGAAGCAGCTAGCAAATGTAATTTCGTAACGACCAATGTTGCAACAGTTAGTAGGGGCCCCAAATTGACCCCCACCAACTAAATAGGGTGAGTCTAGAACCAGCAATGACAAATCCAATCAATTGCCTAAGTATATTTGGCACAAGTCAAGTCTACTAAAAGCTTTGGTCGTAAAATTGCATTAAGCAACAACAACAACCAACATGTACAATAACAAATTGACCACGTACCTGTTGTGAAATTGTGCGGTTAATTCAATTAGCGACATTGGCTGGCTAATTAAGTGGCTGATTGAGTAGTACAAGTGCTGGTGAAACATGAGGGGGGATTAAAATTATACGAAAACTAAATGCGACATTTACACTCTGCAATCAGTTGAAGATTATTGATGGAGGGGTGGCATGGTACGAAGTTGCCCTTTCACTATTCGCAATTCTAGCGCTAGCGTGAGAATAACCAAGGAAAAGGAATGCCGCTCTTGCATGCAAATTTATGTGCGCCCATGGGGTAAGCAATGAGCACCGCTGAGATAAAGTTTTTCTAATACCTTAAGTAACCAATTATGTAGCTTAGAGTACTGAGTCTTATGAACCAAGAACCTACAGTCTTCTTCGAAAACCCTTTTATATTTGACTTACGAATACTTTAAGCCTCCAAGTGAGTCTTAGGAGCTTCTGAAACTCTCAAGCATTGCACTCATTTTCAAAGCGACGCCTGAATTACCTTCTGCCACAATGTTGCTACAATCGCCTTCTACCCAACACCATTTGTCAGTCATTTGATTTATGAGCAACTTACGCTCATAAGACCAGCACAATAAGGACCGTTCAAAAGCCCCAAAAGCGACGAGTAAAGCTCAAAATGTCATTACCTGCAGCAACATCGCCATGGCACACGCCCACACCAACTCACCAACTCGCTAATATCTTAACGTGTGTCCATAAGACCGACTAGCGCGCGCGTCATTCAGCCGGTCATGAGATCAGCCGACAGCGGCAGCACTCAATGGAGTTCAGAAGACATGCTAAGAAGATTACTGAACGACAGCCAATTACAATGTTTGCTCGTAATTATAAAATTTGACGAGCTGCTAACAGTTTGTTGCTGATTCTTTCCGAACTTCTCCGGCGACTTCCACCCATTACGCGCTGCTGTGGCGCAGATTTTAGGTAAAGCTTTCCGGGTTTTTTTCCAATTTATTTTTAAATAATTTTTTACGCGTTTTCTGCGTTTTTGTTGCTGTTCATAATTCTTACCTTCTCACAAATTTCCCATTTTATCTTTAGTTTTTTTTTTTTTTTTTAGATTTTTTTGTTTGAATTTCATTCTTTTCATGCGTCTACAATTTTTTTGCTTCCACCGCAGCTCATCGTTTGAAAATATGGTCTGCGCTAATTTGGTATTTTAATTAAAAATGTCAACCATATTGAGCGGTTTACTGCACAGTTTATGGCAACGAAAACATATTTTTTTCTTCGAAGCTTTTTTGTGATTTTTTTCGCTCGTTGATTCGCTGCTTTTTATGGTCCAAATAAAATAATATCATCATTATTATAACATTAAATTGACATTTATCGTTTTATTAGTCGACACTTGCCATTAAGTTGGCAGCATAATAAATCAGCTCAGAAGTATGTAGACTAGGGAAAATATTGATTGGCATAACACCGCTCGTTGCTGAGCTTTGGCTAAATTTAGGGTTGGGTATTTCATATGCTGTGGCAGAAAATATTACAAGAAGAAAGTTTTAACGTTTTTGGGTATGAGAATATTTATGAAGTTATACAAGAAAAAGTTAAAAGCTCAAAAAGCTTCTAAAAGTCTACAAAAGCTGTGTAGGCGCCTCGAAAATTATACGCTCACTACATCGGGAATTTCTTTCAGAAAATATGGACATAGTTTCGTGAGAAATTATTTATAGATTTATCAAGAAAAAGTTCTAAAAGCTCAAAAAGCTTTGCGGGTGTATTACAAAACATATAAATATGCAGCAAATGAGTTTAAAAATATGCTAAAGGCATTTATTGCCGAAATTCTGAAAATAAAATCTCTTTAAAACCCACTCTTGTTGATAGTTCCAAAAGCTTCAGAAGCTCAAAACGCGCCTTTTGCATTTTCAAAAGCTTTCAGGTGTGTTTATGGAGAACAATTCCGCTAAAGAAAAGTTATCAAAGCTAAATATCAAGATTTTAAGCTCAGCCTTTATATAGAGCAGTTAAGATATGAAGTTTTCACAGTTTTCGAAACCCCTGTTGCGAAAACCGAATCTAAAACACATGGCTTAAGCTGTTGTTAATAATTTTCTACGCCCAAAACTTTCAAAAACTTCTTTGCATTAAACTTTCAAAAGCTCCAAGAATGCTGTAGAAGGTAACAGGTGAGTTTAGGACTCAGCTCGATTGCTATCAACTCGAAACAAATAAGGGGTAATACTTGAATTCAAGTATATTTTTTCTTTTCATTAATATTTCATCAACACCAAAACAAGCCCCATTTTCGACCAAAATCAGCTCTTCCTTATCTTGGCACTAAACTCGCTCGCTGCATCTCGCCCACACTGCAGCCGCGTTTATGTCAAATGATTTGTTACTTTTATGAGACAACGCGACACTTCACTTGATTAGGCTACGTAGTACGTGCAGTGGCAGCACTTAAAAAAAACAACAACAACAACAAAGCGATGTCCATAACGCGACTCGTTATCGCGACGAAAAAAAAGTAGCTAAGTAACGATAATATAGCATCAGCTACTTATGTATGTAACTACCGCAAGAGACGCATCCCGCGCTTGTCAGAGACACAAATCTTGCGGCTGCAGCGCGTTTGTCACAAATCCAAATGAGATATCGTGGCTTGATCTGGCTAGTACGACGGACCGCACGTGCGCGATAACCACATTCAAAGTGCCACTTAAATATGGCTTAGCGTAGTAGTCTGGCTACGAGTTGTGTGGGAGTGCGGGTAAAGCAGCAAAAAAGTTTCAGTTATGACATAGTGACTGTAGGTAGGAAAAAAGAGACAGGGGAAAAAAATTTCAAAGTGTGTAGTAAAAATAAGTTCAACCTGGATTACTTTAAATTTAAATTTAAGGACAGAAATTATGAGCTTTTAGGATTGGCCGACTTAAAGTGTTTTTACTAGAGAGCTTTTTTGCGGCAGAAATACACTCCGTGGGTTGACTTTGTTTTGAGAAAACGGCCCCCTACTTGGACCTGAGACCTTCGGTGTGGTAGGCTAGCATGCAGGCTACCAAAAAAGCTCAAAGCTCAATCACTCTACTAGTAAACATCCACTTAGAAAAAATGACAACCTAAAAAGAGCTTTCAATAATAAGTGAAAGAGCTTAAATGGAAAACTATACTTATTCTTCCTCATAACATCTAAATAATTGATGTATTCTAAAGCTTTTAAAAAGAAAAAATTTTACAAAAAAAAAAAGTTTGAGAGCTTTCTCTGGGACTCAAAGCTTTGAGCTTTTTTGTTGGAAATTAAAGCCCACTTAGAAGTTTCAATAATTTCAAGACTATATACGTATATTAAAAAGGTTCACAATTATTCAACATCCTTGCCTGAAAAAAATTTAAAAGAGCTTTCATTGAAACCAACGCTCTAAAGCGTATTTAGTTTTGCTTTTTTTTTTTTTTTGTTATTTTAATCTTTTTTGCTCAGTCTTGCATTGTGCAACTGAGTTATAACTCTTTTCAATTAACTTATTTCCTGGAACTGAGAAATTGCATTATTCTTCTTCTTCGAATTAAAGTTTAATTAAAATATATACTGATTTATTATTTTCAAAACATTTTTCGTGTGCTTCTAATATTTACAAACTCACACTTCTCCTACTGCTTGTACGCTCAAACTTCCAAAACTAATTTTCCACATGCGTTTCCGAGCAAATAAATTTAATTTCCTTGTTTTCAAGTGCATTCACATTTTTAATTTATTTTCACAAAAACAATTATTTGACTACGCAAACTAAACAATAACAAAACTTTAATAAAATTATGCCATAGAGCGTTTGTGGAAGACGTACATATTTGTCTGGGAGAGGGGCGGCACACATATGCAGATGATTTGTTAGGTTTGCTGTTGTATCAGTGATGCTCACACATGTACCACATGCAATTTTGTGGATGTGCATTATAGTTTGATGTATAATTCTCGAGTCCATAAGAGGTGCGTAAATAATAAAAAATTCAAAAAAGGTGCCGATTTATGTAAGAATGAGCTTTTCTCAACTGACAAGTTTTCCTACCACTCAACTTTCAATTAGACAGTGAGTACCAGTGGAATCCGGCACACGTGCACATACTTTTGGCATTCGTGAATACGCTGAACTGGAGGTAAATTTTGATGTAAAAACGTTTGCTACCTCTTAAGTCATTTATGCCAGTCTGTGAAAAGAAGTTGTGTGAGCTTTTTAAAAGCTGCAAAAGCTCATGGGCTAAGCAGAGTGCAGCACTGTATTCTACACATAAAGTAAGTGAAACATTTAATACACTAACAACTAAAGCAAGTGGAAAAAATAAAATAAATGTGAAGATAAATAAACACAAACTAAAGTGCGGTGAAAAAAAAGTTTTTTGAGAAAAAGTGAAAAAAATGTGAAAAGCGAATTAACAGCGCATCCGGTTTTTATTTAAAAACTTACAAGTGACTTCTAATTGCATTTTATGTAGTAAACTCTGTGCTATTTTTTGTGCTTCACTCGCTCTTAGCTGTAAGCAAGCCAGTAAAAGAACAATACGAATACAAATGCAGGATGTATAAGCTCAACTTGCGCTTCTGTGCTCTCGCTGATCCCAACTTCTATCCAGTTTTTCCATCACTCATATGCTATCACTATCTTTGGTTACAATATCTCTTGAAGCAGCATGGTACAGTGTGTAAAATAAGCTGAGATTGAATAAAATACAGGGTGTGTACGGGAAGAAAGCACAAGGTGCGTGACTTAAAAGCTCCGAAAGCTGGTCTATTAACGCATTTGCTAAATGACTTAACCTTCCTCACTGGTTGCTGATATATCAAGGAAAGTTTTTACTAAAGTAAGGTGAAGTGGAAGAAGTGAGGGCTCCACTGGGAGCCTTGTCATGCTGATAAAAGCTTTTTTGAACAAGTAAGCTCTTCTGTCCCTTCGATCCACAAAATGATGCACTGTGTGCTACCAGCAGCAACACCGCCAAAAACGCTCTTCATGTACGCCAACTATAAAGTCAACGACGAAGCATCTGTAGCAGAGCCAAGAGTAGACTCACCAAACTGTAGTAGGCAATAGCTGCACAGCGCGGCAGAGGCGCGCAAGCTTTATGACAGGAACTGAATGCACAACTATTTAGACGACCGGTAGCAGCCAATTTGTACTGCATCCTACGCCGACCAGCATCCGTTGTTATGCAAGAAGTGGTAGGGGGAATAATTATAATGGGCTCGACAACATTGTTGTGGTGAAATGTAGCGGTGCGTGTCTTCGCTGCACCAACCCCACGCGCTCATTGTGGTTGGCTAATGTAGTTGAGCTTGGCGAGAGAACACAAACGCACACACACGCACGCACGCATGTACGCTTGAATGCAACAACAAACAAATGCACAAATATCCAGCGTTAAACGCACTCACCTCTTTACCATGCAAGCACACTCCACTCAACAGCAGCAACAATAAACGTTGATACGAGTGCGTAAATGATGCTTATGCGTTTCCTAGCCTACTTAGCAAGCTGATGATGTCGGTGACGCGGTTTATGCGGCTAATGCTGATAGCATTGTTGGTGGTTTTCATATGAGTTTACAATGCCTAAATTGTGGTCTCTTCAGTGCCGGCTATCGTGGTTGCTTGCTTGGTTGGTTGGCATATTTGTGTTGTTGTTGTCAAATTTGTGCGCACAAATGTCTCATAATTATGCAGCAAATTGCATTGTTGTTGTAGTGGCTAAAGTCATAAATACAGCCGTTTATTTGTAGGGCTTAGGGTTGCATTTAGCGGGATACAGTCAGCAGTGAGAAGCACCGAAATATTAGGTTAGGCTAAACTTAATGTGCCATCATTTCGTGAAGGGTTAGCCAAGTCAAAGTATTGTCTGCGGTCGTAAAATATGAACTTTTATTACTTCGCGCTTTAAGCTTTGAAATATATTGTTAACTTTCAACTAAGACAGTGAACTTTTAAAGAAAATTTGTAAAGCGAAGAACGTTTTTACTTAAGCTTCAAAATTTTTTGGCTTTTTTGAGCTTTTCTACACCTATTTTCCGTTGCCGAAGCTTAACATTTTTTAGCTTATGCTGAGTTTTTTAAGCTTTGAACTATCCTTTTCCGAGCTTTTATTACTATAGAAATTTAGGCTGAGTTTGCTGCTAGCTGGATGAAAGCTCATAATCCCTTATTTTTTACCCACACATCGATCAGACACAATTTACTTCAAAGGAGCTTTAAGCTTTTTCTCCACAACCGAGTTTGGTATGTAGGAAATGGATGCCACTAAAGAACCAATTAATTTTTGGAAATGGAAGGTAAAACTTCGATAGCTTTAAGCTTTGTGAGTAGAAGTTTTTGTGCGCTTTTTCTTAATTTTTTTTTTGGTTGAGCTTTGCTCCTAGGCAGTGTAATTGTAAACTTTACTACAAAAAAAGTACAAGAAATTCTAAAAATAAAGGTTTTCATGGTATCAACGCTATAGCGCAACGTCAAGCTGCATTACACCGCACTTACACCTCAAAATCTAAATCTGCATTCAGCTTGGCGATTTCATTTTAATTAAATTAAATTAAATATGTTAACTAACAACAGTGTTTGTAGTTGTACCGCTAGCAACTACATAACACTCTCCACAGAAGTTCTTCAGCATGCCTGTGGCGCAAAGACGTACCTTCCGCTTCTCCGCATTGGCGCAACGGCACGTTCATGCCACATTTGCTCGTTGTCGTGTTGGCTGCGTTGCCAGATGCTACGTTTATTTTACTTTGGCTCTGTTTGTGTTTTTCTTGCTTAGTTAGCTTTATTTAAGTTTTAGTTTGCTTAACGCGGAAACCCTCCGGCTTGTAGACGCTGCTTTCGTAGCTAAATATAGCCAGCTTAAGAGAGGTTTGTAGCTATGAATATGCCATGGTGTGGATTACAGGTAGCTGTTAATTTGTTCATCAGCGCGTTTTGTTTGTTAACACTTCGTTAGGCAACTTTTATGTATGACACACACGGTGCACAAATGAAGAATATGGTAATACATATGTATGTACATAACAATGTGAGTAATTTCGGTAGGCAGACAGCTTAAAGTCGTGCCAAATTTTTAATTAGTTAAGTTAGGTTATGTACATACATATGTATGTAGTAAGGGAGAGGCCAACATCGGCAAGCATTCTTTGTTTTTTTTTTGTGGTTTTGTGATCTGAAAATATATATTTTTTTATGCAAGGCTATGTTGTATTAAGTTTAGTTGTGTTATGTTATGTTAAGTTCAGTTGTGTTGTGTTATGTTATGTTATGTTATGTTATGTTATGTTATGTTATATTATGTTATGTTATGCTATGTTATGTTATATTATTTAAAACGATGCTATGTTATATTATGCCTCGCTTTGTTATGTTATATTGTGTTATTTTATGCTATGCCAAAAATTATTATGTAAAACCATGCTATGTTAAGTTTTGTTATGTGATGATATGTGATTTGTGTTAAGTTATTTGGTGTCATGATGCGTTATGTTATCTTATGCTATGACAATATTTGTTAGGTTATGCTATGCCAAGCTCTATTGTGATATATTATGCCAAGTTATACTATGTTATTTTACGTTATGCTATGCTATGTTGTTTTAAGTTACGTTATACTATGCCACTCTTTGTTATTTACTTTTGAATAAGCTGTGTTACATTATGTTTTGCTATGTTAATGCATGCCATGCTATGTTACGTTATGCTATTTGATTGTTCTACGAATGCTACTTAATTTCTTTTTTTCCGCTCAATATTTTAATTTAAGTGAATTGCCTAAGGGCTACCAAGCCTAACTCAATTCCGTCCCATGCTTTCTTCTATTCCCCTCCAGCGCTATTTTCAGCTACATTGGCTTTATTGAAGTGTTTATTTGGCATTCCAACATGCCACAACTTCGAACATTTCAACACATTCAAACAAACTTTAATGCCAACAACATTCTACAACAGTAAAACTTTTACGCAACGCCAACGGCATCCAATGGCCATCCAATAACAAATCGACGCTAACAAAAGTGTTGTAAACAATAGCAATAAAAAAACATTAAGTAGCGAGTAGCAAGGCAACTAAGCTTGTAGACAAGGCAATCATGTAGAAAATGTGCAAATAAAAATGAGCTGAAAGTGGTGAAAATCGAAGGCACAAAGCAACAAAATAAACTGCTAAAACGCACAAAAAAATTAAGTTTAGGTTCAACTTGAGCTTTGACTTTGTTTTTGTTTTTGTTGTGCTCGCAATTTCCTACGCTTTGCCGCACCATTTCTTAGCTGCGAAATTCCGCCAGTGATTTGCTTGAGACCATGAAAAATCCTTCAATTGGCCAAGCCGTTTTACAGCTCATTCAATTTTTATTTTATTTTTTCCAATTTTTACTTGTTTCGCTCGAGCTTTGTTAGCGTCCATTGTTTGCATTATTTGTGCCTTCTTTGTGTGCGTAAATGCAAGGAGAATTCATACTTGCACGCAGCTAAAATTCAATTGTGGTAGGAGAAAGAAGTGGAGGGGGGGAAGGACGTACCTAGAAAAAGAAGCCGAATCTTTGCTACACCTGCAGCTCAACTGAACTTTACGCAAAGTTATGTGACGCGCTTTGCCAAAACTTTCGTGTTCTACAATAAGTAGAGTGAGGAGTAAAAGAGCAGTGAGACTAGCATAACATCACTAAAGAAAATTAACAAAGAAAAAAAATTGAGTTCCGAAATTTTTCAAAGCACACAAAAAAGCTTTGCACAAAATAGTCGCCTTCAACGTGTCATTTGTGCCATTTTCTTAAGATTTAGTAGGAAAAGTTTTACGGAAATATTTCTTCAACTTAAGTTGAGCTCTGAGCGATAGAAGTAAATTTCTTTTTTCTTGTGCAAATCTGTCTTCAAATTTATTGTGCCACCAGAAAGAATGCGCATTTTTTTTGGAGAGAAAACTTTTTTGCGAAAAGTGTTTATATCAACTTTCGCCAAACTAAGGTCAATAACAAAATTTTGTACGTGAAAGTTTTTGAAATTGATACATTCGTAAAGCTTTTGTTAATTTATGTTGCCAAAAATAGGTGAAATATTTACTTAGTTTCTCAAGCACCTCTAAATCCTTATAAAATAAGAGCAGAAAAAAACTTAAAGGAAGTTATAGAGAAGAGCAGGATGTATAGAAAAAGAAGCAAATTAAAATAAAATAAAATAAAATTAAATTAAATTAAATTAAATTAAATTAAATTAAATTAAATTAAATTAAATTAAATTAAATTAAATTAAATTAAATTAAATTAAATTAAATTAAATTAAATTAAATTAAATTAAATTAAATTAAATTAAATTAAATTAAATTAAATTAAATTAAATTAAAATAAATTAAATTAAATTAAATTAAATTAAATTAAATTAAATTAAATTAAATTAAATTAAATTAAATTAAATTAAATTAAATTAAATTAAATTAAATTAAATTAAATTAAATTAAATTAAATTAAATTAAATTAAATTAAATTAAATTAAATTAAATTAAATTAAATAAAATAAAATAAAATAAAATAAAATAAAATAAAATAAATTCCAATCTTCAATAACAATAATTTGATTCTGTGATTTTGCTCTGTCATTGAATTATTTTCTAAAAATACAATTTTTAGCAGTCATCATTTTTTTTCCTACGTTAGTAAAATTCTCTCGTCATGTCATTGCCAAATGGTTTAACAAATTTAAAATCTTAAACTTGGTTAACACAAAAAAAACTCTCGCAATAGCTTAAAATCACGCCAAGTCACATCGATTACGAAACAAATGCGCCCAACCCAAAACGGCAGCCAATGACATGTGATGACACTGAATTTAATGCCACGAGCTATTGAACTCTCATTGCATTGACATTTATTACATTGCAGTGACACAACACACAGCATGGATGACAACCAAAAATGGGAAACAAAAAATAAAAAAAGCTGCTGCTGACATTTTTAGTGGATTAAAGATGAAGTGGATATGGAAGGTTAGAAGAACGAATGGAATAACCTGAAGTATGGAGTCGAATATAACATAACATAACGTAACATAACGTAACATAACGTAACATAACGTAACATAACATAAAATAACGTAACATAACGACCCATAACATAAAATAAAGTATAATAACACAACATAACATAATATAACATAACACAACATAACATAATATAACATAACACAACATAAAATAACATAATAGAACATAACACAACATAATATAACATAACATTACATAACATAAAATAAAATACTATGACATAACATAACGTAAAATAAAATATCATAACATAACTAAACATAACAAAAAATAACAAAACAACATACATAACATAACATAAAATAAAATATTATAAAATAACATGACATAACAAACCATAACATAACATAACATAACATAAAATAACATAATATGACATAACACAACATAACATAACACAACATAATATAACATAACATAAAATAAAATACAATGACATAACATAACATAAAATAAAATATCATAACATAACATAAAATAAAATATCATAACATAACACAACAAAACATAACAAACATAACAAAACATAACATAAAATAAAATATTATAAATTAACATGACATAACACAAGGTTAATTATTGGTAACCTATGGTTTTTTTTAAAAGCTTTCGTAATTGAACCGGTAGTGGAGGACCTGAACTCCGTGGCTTACGAATCTTTTTTGGATGTATATTCATATGTATTTGAACCACCCTGTGTAGTTCTAAGTTACAAATACTTCACGAATCTAAACTCCTATTTATAGCGGAACCTTCAAAGCAATACGTCAAAAAAGAAATTTGTGAATCGAAAAATTTAGTTCATCGGAAAAGGTTTTGCTTTTGAGCGCTCCGCTTTTTGTGGTAAGAGGAGCGAACTAACCACAGATCAGCGTGCGTAATACCCGAAGTACGTGTCACTTAACAGCGTCCATTTGAAATATTCAAAGATGTTTGCTGGCAAGCTAAAAGTGCCGCTCAGCCATCCACAATGTTTGGATCGGTTTGGCTTTTTCAGTAAACATCTCAGCCATTGGATATTTATGGATGGACAGAAACGCAAGCACGAAGCTGCAGCGACACACACTTACAGCGATGCCCCACCCACACCACAAGCAAACGTGCAACAGCACGCGAAGCTCAAGAAATCAACAACGAAGATTAAAACTCCGAAATTGCCCTACAAATATATTTCGCCCGAGCTCATGAAGTTAATGCAACGCTATGAAACGCCGAGCAAGCCAAACAACAAACGTAAAAAATCAGTTAGACTATCCGTTAACAACACGCCCACAAAACAAAAAAGGGACTCCCTGCCAGTTAAATATATTGACGATGTGAATCCGATGATGGCGCGCTATATGCGTCAAGTCATGGAAGACAATAAAATGCAAAATTGTTTGTACGACATTAATTTCTATGAGCCAGAGACTGCCAGAAAACAGCGCGAATTCCAAGATCCCTTAATCACTTTAAATGCGTTGGACTATGAGCTCGTGGCAGCGTTGCTGAAGAAACTAAAAATATTCGGCATGTTGGCGCCACGTGAGGAGCAGCTGCTAGTGCGCGCTCTACAAGGCCTAGCCGAACTCTCACCCCAACAAATAACAGTCTATTTCTCCATCTTGCACGCTAAGGGCGTCATTGAGCTCAGCGTACTACGACATTTGCAAAATATGGTGGGCCAAATAGAGTTCGAAACGTGGCAACAGCAACTCTTAGGAAATGCTATCACCATTTTATTGGAAGCAACACTCAAACGTCAAACGGTTATGCGACGCATGCATAGAAACTCAAACGATTCGTCGATAACGCCACGCGAGACAGAGATCTTGCGTATGATGAGAATGTCAGAAATGAGCGGATCATTAATCCACTATGAAGAATCATTTTTACTGCCGAAAGAGTCACAAAGATTTACTGATGAAAGTGAGAAAGTCGTGGAACCAACACCGTTTGATGGACTTAGGAAGGATGGTTATATGCAGCCATGGGATGTACCGCTGCCGTGGGCGGAATTTCAAGCGGACTTTCAAAAGTTATTACAGTTTCGCATGAATCGCATTAAAGTGGAAACATTTCCGTATCGTCGTGGTCTGGAACGTTATTACTATGATTGGAAACATCAGAAGGATGAACAACGTAGACAACAGGAGGCGGCTGAAGAGGAGTCTAAACTTGAGGAAGAAAGGGTTGCGCGCCAAGCATTTCTGGATGCGCGCAAGAAGTTGAAGCACGATATAATGGCAAAATCCAAAGGCAAACGTGGTCGAAGTTCAGCAGCAAGCCCGACGCTACCGAACAGTCGTAGAAAGACGAGGCCTAGTCGAATGAGGAGGTCTTTGTAGAATTCAATAGGCGCGCATGAAGTGGACGGTATTTGATTGTTTGCGTGAGATGTGCATGGCGTGCGTGATTTGCATGGTATTTGCACGACTTGCGTAAACAAACGAAACCCATGAAAGCTCGCCTTGTCTACGGCGCGTCGGCTATGTCGGTGGCGGTGTTGTGTCAAAACTTCGATTGTGTTGCTATTTTGGTGTGCTTGTTGATTGGTAAATCGGTACACGATGAACATGCTAAATTTGTAAATTATGCAAAGTTTTTATGGAAAAAATTAAAAAAAAAAAAAACAACTTTTTACGAAATAAACATGACGAAAATTATTTAAAAAACGAGCTTTTTTTGCGAGCAATTGAAAGCGAAATTTTGGTATGCCATGAATATGGAAGTTTTTACTTTAATTAAGAATTATGAAGACAAAGCTCTGTTGGAAAATAGGCTGCGAAGCTTTTTGCTAGAAAAAGCTCTGTAATGGAGCTTTTGACTTTTTCACTGTGATTGCATGTTTGGTTGAAGAGCGCTCTGAAGTATTATTTTATGATTTCCGGAAATGTTGTTGCAAAAGAATTCTTGAGAGATGATTTTCCGGCAGTTTTTTGTTGGAAAAAGCTCTGTAAAAAATGGTGTTAATTGAAAATTATTGTGGACAGCGTTTCGGTAGTAGAGTTTTTTGTGAAGTATTTTTTTGCTATTTCCGAAAGAAATACATATGTTCGTAAAAGCTCACTGAAATAGCTTTTTACGGATTTTTCGTTTATTAAACTAAAAAGCTTATGCTACTGCGGGTATGCAGAAGAGGACAAAGTCAGCGAATTTTTAATGAAAAACTCTTTGTGGTATACCTTTTTGTGGGAGCTTTTCGCTTTAAAAAAGCTCGAGGTATCTTTTTACTTTTTCTGCGAAGCTTTTTGGTGGACGGTTCTCTGTAAAATGGCCTCCTACTATTTTAAAATGCCGAGCTGGACATACAAAGAGTAGTACGAATTGTGTAGTTCGAAAGCTCCGAGTTTCTTATGCGATAATGCTCGCAGTATCATTGGGTTAATACTCTTGCCATATTACAGAAAAGAATTGAGAGTTAAGAAATAATTTCTGAAAGAAGAAAGTTCTGTCAAAAGGAAAAAAAAATTGAAAAAATAGTGAACTTTTGGCAGAACCGAGATCCTGAAGGAGATATCCAAATTCAAAAGGCTTTTGAACAAAAAAAAATATAAAATAAATTAATCTATAATATTCTAAATTTTGGTCTAAGAAATCTGCAGTGATGGATTGCTTTCGCAGAAAGAAGCTACCATCCGACTTCATGTCGTGCCCGCCCGCAAGTGATGTGCCCAAAAGAAAGCTTCCAAATGATCCTGATTACTTTGGCATGGATGAGCTTAATTTTATAAAATACTTTGGCGGTGACATGCAGCGGAATTTCCAACAAATCCGTCATCTTAAGGCAGCATCAACGGGCACAGCCAGAACGCTACTTTGGCTGCTGAAACCAGATCACGATGATATTTGTGATGAGTCGATTGTTACTGAAGCTTCGAGAAGACACTTACAGAGCAAGCAAAGAGCTGAAATAAATAAAATAAATATGGGGCCTGCAGGAGCTAAAGGCGCTTGGATAACTAAAGCTGACGGAGCAAACAAGGTTACACGGTCTGGGAGCTTTGGCGTTGCCAAAAGTGCAGGTTCTCACAAAAGGAAAGCGGAAGGCGATAGCTGGCGAATGGGGACTGGTTCTCACAAAAGGAAAGCGGAAGGCGATAGCTGGGAAATGGGTGCGGGCTTTCACAAAAGGAAAGCGGAAGGCGATAGCTGGCGAATGGGGACTGGTTCTCACAAGAGGAAAGCGGAAGGCGATAGCTGTCAAGTGGGCACTGGTTCTCACAAAAGGAAAGCGGAAGGCGATAGCTGGGAAATGGGTTCAGGCTTTCACAAAAGGAAAGCGGAAGTCGATAGCTGGCGACTGGGTCACATTTCGCGTGGAATGCATGGCAGAGGCGATATGGAGAAGCCGCTTGTGCCATTAACGTACTGTTTTAACGAATCTGGCCTACAGCTATGCGGGGAAAAAAGAGACAAAAGTCCCGCTTTATTTTACGGGCTTCATGGAAAGGCCGAAAGCCTACGGACTGACCAAGAGTTTCGAGCTAGCCAAAAATTGCGTGGTAATGGCAAAACATGGTTAGTAAAAAAGGATATGTGGGCTGATTTTGTGAGACAGCAGCTCGAAGAAGGTGAAGTTGCGGGTAAAAGTGGTGCTTTCGAAAGAGCAGGATCTTTGGGAAAAGGTCAACTTATTTATGGCAAGCCTGGTGCTTCCAATAAACAGGTTGAAATCCGTAGGCCTGCTACACCTGAAAGATCACATTTACACTCCTCATCACACTTTCACCGCTCCACTTCGCTCACACGTCAATCCAAACGACAGCTTATGCACGCGCGTCGTACAACTTCGCAATTGTTGAGATTAGAACGTGCACGAAATCGAAGCCATATCAAAACTCTTAAAGAACTCTATGCCGATTTAAATGAACCGCCTGAAGTTTTGGACGAAGACGAAGAACGTAGGGAGTCAGATAATATTTACAAATATTACTTGGATTTGCAGAAATCTCTAGACGAAGAAGTGCGTGATATTGAAAAGTTGGGGTTTTCGGAGCTTATAGAGTTATTGAAGAAGAATGGTCATAATAAATTTGAACCAGTCTTGTTTCACGAGCCTTTCGATCGCGACAAACCCTGGACTTGGATGGAAACATTTCCGGTAGATATTCCGCGTCAGTATTTGAAACATTTATCCACATACACATTGGGTATATTGAATGAATGGCAAAGCAAACAAAAGCTTGCAAAAGCAGAAAAGGGTCGTAAGAGAGGGCGCACCAAGCGAAGAATCGATTCATTGTGATTTGGCGACATTTTTTTTTTTGGTGCAATTGAGGTGAAATTTCTTGTAATTATTATCTTAATTTAAATGAAAGACTTAATAAAAATTGAATACTCACGGTATTGCGGTTGATAGATGTTAATGCGAAAAATGTTGTGTCCGAGAGAAGTCTCTCTCTTTTTGTCTCGCTCATTGGTGCATACATACAGTGTGCGCATGTATCGGTATGTGTTGGTGAGTAGCGATAATTAGCGTCAGCATGTATGCTATTTACTAGCGACGCTTGAGCAACGCTAAAATTCGTTCGCTGCACAGCGAATTGCTATAGAATTCTCAAACGCGTTATAGATAAAATGAATTAAATATATGTATGTACTGGAACAGACTAATGATTGTCTTAAGTTTGAACCATGATGACGTCAGTAGTTGAGGACGCGCTTTGCTTTGAGAGGTGTTTTAAAATTCGAGGATAATGTAATCAGAGAGCTAAGAGTGGAAACAGGATTTTGGAACAAGTTAAACTTAAACTATTCCAGATGGATATAGCTCTCTAACAGATACTCCAACTCCAGAGATGCCATCGATTTCTGGCTTTATTATTGATGATGAGTTCGAAAAGGCGGTAACTTTTTTAGTTGGGCGATAATGAGGTCTTGTTTAAAAATTTCCCCATTCGGGTTAAGGATTTCAGCTTTCTCAGTTTGTGTAAACTTCAATTAGCTTTTCATTATTATTTATATTTCATTTATCTTGGTTGAAAATTGAAAAAGTTTCGTTTCACACATTTTTTTTGGAAAAAAAAAACAACAAAATTCAAAATTCACCAACATGTGTACACCGTTGCGTGCACAATTCTTCCGTCAGCCACGTACCATGCACACCATCATCATGGACAAGTTCAGGCGCCCAATTACGCAGCCTACCGATGAACGCCAACAATTTCCCAAGTACGCCAGCTACATAAGCGAAGACGAGTGGGACTTTATACGCAGCTTTAGCGGTGAAATGTTCAAAAACTATTTGCTCATGCGCTCGCTGCAACAGAAATCGGGTTTTAGCACAAAAGTGCTGCGTTGGTTGTTGCAAGAAGACTTTGAGGCGCCTGCAATGAAACCAAAGATCGTGCGTAGAAGAAGAAAGAAAGGCAAAAATTTGATCAAAAAGTTGCCCAGCGTGCCGTTTACGAAAGTTTTTGATTGTTGGGAGCATCCAAGAGGTGCGTACACGGATTCAATGGAGGGTGCAGGCTACCCAGAGGATTTTAAGCAATTGGATTACGAAAGTGCGCCCAACACTCAAACGCAACTGTCACATGCTGCAGCAGGAATAGAGACAGTCCTGATGCGTCATGGTGGCATGCGTTTGTGTGATCGTAGTGGAAATTGTAGTCCAATACCTATGCGGACGGCAGCACCTAACGCAAACTTGTTTGGTTTTGTGCCAGATACGGAGACACTCAAGAATGATCCGAGATACATACGACTGCAGCAGGCATTGGCACGTGCTGGTGCGGGCTTGTACGACTTCAGACAGCAGTTAACGGCGGCTCGTGCTGGTACGGGTGTGTACAACATCCAACAGCAGTTAGCGGAGGGCAAATATGGTGCCGGTTTAGATGATAAGAGCCGCCAGTTAGCGGAGGGCGGAGCTGGTGCGGGTTTGTACGACTTCAGACAGCATTTAGCGGAGGGCAGAGCTGGTGCGGGTTTGTACGACTTCAGACAGCAGTTAGCGGAGGCTCGTGCTGGTGCGGGAGTGTACAACATCAGACAGCAGATAGCGGAGGGCAGAGATGGTGCGAAACTATACGGTAACAGGCAGCTGACACCAGAGGAGTTACGAAAAATTTATGGAAGAAATGTGCTGGGAGCTTATGGTGGGCAAACATTTAACGACAGATCTGGTAACGCTGATTGGTTGAACGCACAAAGAGCTACAAAAGACGTCGCACTAGCTCAGATGCATACAAAGACGTTATTGGCTGCTGGTGGATTTCAAGGCGCAGCAGGCGATAACGTCTACAATAGAGATGTACTAAGTCGCAAAGACCTCAAGGCGCTCATTGCTGACTACGTACCAAATGCAAGGCCGCCTGATAATGCGAATGTGCGATATGGTAAGGAAGAACTGAGAGAAAGAGCTGATGCAGACTATCAAGCACAGTTCCTGAAACGACAACAGCAGCAACAAGATCAAATGCAGACATATAACTCAATGGATCCAGGTGCACTCAATGCTTTTCAAAGTTCCAATGCTTATGATCTTACAAGCTCTAGCAAATATATGGATCCAACACAAGTTCCTGCTCTTCATAGTGCGAATGCCAATAACCGCGGTCGTCAGCTGCACACCTTTGAAGCCGCTAATGACGGTGGACAAACACGCGGACGATCTCGTCAGTCGCACCGCAACCGTGCACGCCGCTTAAGTGCGGATACTTCAGATGGTTCGGTTGGTTATGGCAACTATCGAACTCGTGGTAATAATGCGCATGCCAAGAAGGCTCCACCTAAAACGGCAAAGATGGACAGTACATATGATTTAAACGAAATTGGAGATTTGCCGAGATTGTCGGCGGATAACACACGTAGCTCCTATAAACAGCCGGAAAGGAGTCGAGGCAGTCGGAAAGGTAAACCACCAAAAATAGTTTATAATCTGCCGGTCTGGAAGCAAGTGATGGAGGAAGAACGTTTAAAACACCTAGCCTTATCAGCCTCAAAACGCCGATTGCAAAGAACCGAATCACTACAGCTGGATGAGAGGGATCACAGCATTATACAACAATTGGATTCATTTTATAGCGATGTAAATACTGCACAACCAGCTCCTGCACCACGCACCGTACTACCCGAAGGTGATACGGTGCTTAATTTAAGAGAAATTGTTGACTATTTAAGAGAAACAAAACAGGTTCCTTTCTATCCAGTTGTTTATCATGAACCGTTTCATCGCAACAGGCCTTGGACGTGGTTGCGACAATTCCCAGCAGTAATTCCCGTACGTTACTTGAAGCGTATCTCGAATCACTCTTTGCAAGCGCTGACTGCTTGGCAGCGTCTGCAAAACATGATGCTGGCAGAAAAACGTCGCACAAATGAAACCCTTATAAGCTACGTCTAATAACGTGAAATGTATGAACCGTTTGAGAATTACAAATAAATTAAAGCAACGAATGAAAAAGCGAAAATGCAATTTTTTTTTGCATAGTAAAAAAGTAAAAAGGCGTGCCAAACATTTTAGTAACTGAAGCTCGCAGATATGCTTCGTATTCGTTCGCAGCTGAGCTTTATAGCCCGTAGCTATGCTGGTTGGCTCGCCTACGGCTTATTGGTTGGAAGAAAGAGGGCCAATCGAAAGTTGAATGCTCAATAACAGCGAGAATTAAACTCCATACATCAGAAGTTTAGAACTGAAGTCCACATTGCACATATTTTTTATATGAAACCTCTAACTCACCTCAAAGTTCGCTGAAAGCTCTATGGCAGCGTACTAAATGGGCTTACATCAAACTTTCTTTCGAAAAACTTCACCAACTTCTCTTTTCCTCTTTGTCCCTTGCTTAGACCAGTCAAACGGTCTACTGCCAGAAAATTTCCTTGTCCCATTCCTTCTTCGTCTAGTTCCTTTCTCGGCAGAAAATATTTTTTTAAACCTGACAGGCATGGTCTGAATTCTAAGCCAGTAACCCAAATTGCATCTAAAGCCAAGCTCTGAAACCCCACATAGCCGTAGAGCAGTTCCCCAGTCCAGTACTTGATAAAGCAACTCTCACGTTGCGCCCTCATCTCCTTCTATCCTAGAGGACATGGCTTTAATCAGGATAGCTAAAGCGGCAGTCAATTAACAAGAGCTTTGATAAAAACCTTCAACACATCTTCCGTCCATTGGCTCATAAGCGCTTCATTCCTTGAAAAATGCTGACAGCTTTGCGGTGATTTAATATCAAAAGGAAAGCGTGAGAAAAAAAAACTGTTCCAAGAAAGAAATTCCTAAGACAAAGGTTTCATTTAAAGTAAGAAACTAGAACTAGAAGATGAAGCGTCTGCTTTACAGTGAAAATATGAGACTGAACCACAAGACTTCCAAGCGTTTGTGTGCGCCTCTTCGGCTGGCAAACATTCATCAATCAAAGTCTGCTATTTTTGCTTTCTTCTGCTTCTTTTGTCTACAACTCGCATTTTCTTCTCCAGATCCTTACGATTACTGACTCAATCACAACAATAGCAAGGCATAGCTGCCCACCCACCGCATACGCCGTGAGCAGTTGTATGGCAGCTCAATTGTTGGAGCGCAGTAAGCGACAGCCGACTTTATTATAGAATGTGGTGAATGAGTGAAGAAATAAAGCGGAGTATAAATCAACCGGATAAGCAGTTGGAAAGTGGATAAATATAAAAAAAGAAGAAGAATAAAAAAAAAAAAAATAAACCAGCGAATAGAAGCGATGAGCCATAAAATATGGAAGCAGCAAGCTGTGAGCGGTAGTGTGGTAATTGAGCTCATGAAAGGAGAAAAAAAAATGCTGGAAGAATTGTAAAGCTCTTTAAGCTGTTGTGGCAAATAAACGTGTGGAAGAGGAAGATAGCGCACGGTAGCAGAAAGGCAAGGGTAGACGGTTAACATACTTTGGACTGCATTAGATGAAACAACAAAGTAGATGGAACAATGAACTGCAAGCGTCCTAATCATGAATTTAAAACAAAGGATGTAGACAGACTCAAGACTCAGACTCAGACTCAAGTCGCGCCAAAGGAATGATGAGAATCAACCTTAAATCGTGCCAAAAAGTGGTCGCTATCATGAAGAACTCAGCACGTCTTTAGACAAGATACCGACAACTGATATAGAGCAATCTCTTAGTCACCTCAACGATCTTCTACTCACCTCAGGACAATCTTATCAAATGGATGCAAGACACTGCTACCCCAACAAACCCAAGACCCAACTGACGCTTCCTTCCTTACTAACACACATCACCTTCGGCTTTCTATTCTAGGCCACAAAAAAGTTAAGCCAACTATTGGAAAGTGTATTTCAAAGAATTTATTTAGCTTTAGTGTGACATGCCTGACAGCTTGAATGAGCCGACAGGAACCCACAAAGAATAACAGGGGGGGGACAACAACAATGAGAAATTGCGAATAAGAGAAAAAGGGAGAGAAGAGGAGCAAAAAACTGTAATGAAAATTGTTATGAGGGCGGGCATGTGAAGAGCAAGAATTAACTAGAAAGGACTTACCATAAATTTAGCAGCTCTCAACTGAACACCCTTTACTACAAATTAGAGGTTCCTTAACCCAGTGCAAGACTTAACACAAGTATTGAGTAGTCCTTTTGCTAACTGGACTAAAAGGCAGAAAATTGCAAAAAATTTAATTAAAACCGGACCACTCAGCATTAGATGTTAACCCGCTAACAACCAACGTATTACATTTTAAACAAATTTGAGGACAAGTAATTCTTTTTTAAGAATTGTACGGTGCTAGAGCATCCAATACATTTGAAGCAATATATGCATAGTAGACACACCAGATGGTGCGCTAAGATTTTTATATTTTTAAATTTTAACCCTTTCATGACACTTATAGTAAAAATAATGAAACGAAAAATTTCTAAATATAAACATATGTAAATCGCAAAATTAGTGAACACCTCGAGAGGTTCAGATTTTTTTTTTTTCGCTAAGTTAAGCATATTAACCCATGTACGCCACTGAGACCAAAAACAATAGGTTATGAACAGGCATGGGCGTGAGCTTAGCACCTGCTAAGCCACCATATACGTATACGAATAGTGAGAGCACAACGATCTCTTCGTAAAAATCAACGACAAACCCATTTAGTTTACTTTCAGCATTCATATGGTACGGGTGTGCTGCTCGCACACATGGTACAGAGGATACTCGTTAATACGTACACATGAATGCAAAGCTTTTAGGTTGGGTATCTTTTTTTGCTTTAAATAAGCGGTTATGCTTTATTTAATTTAATTTAATTTTTTTTTTTTATTTTATATTGTTTTATCTTATTTTATTTTATTTTTTTTTATTTTATTTTATTTTATTTTATTTTATTTTATTTTATTTTATTTTATTTTATTTTATTTTATTTTAACGGCTACAGCCAAGTCCCTAAAAAAAGTACCATCTTCAAGTGGCTAGCTAAAGCAGCGCTTACAATACAAGAAGCCTTCAATTTTGCATTTGCAAAAACTCGAGCTTGAGTTCATAAAATTGTATAATATTTTCATCAGCGCTCAGATTATTTACGTCTCTATGCAGCAAAGCAAAATGTCGATCAACGCTTTGCTTGCACACGTAATTTAATATTTTTCCGCAAATCAAGCACTGCGGCTTATTTGCAGAATTTAAAACAAAAAAAATGCATGCTCCCACTCAACATTAAACATTTTGAATAGGTGTTTAGAAATCGACCTCCCACTGTATCAAATATATGTATGCCTGTATGACCAAACTGCGTGTGATACGTGTTCACTATGCAAGCGCTGAAATCATACTAAATAAATAATTGGATTTGCTTTCGTCGTCGCTAGGCTGTCGTGTACTTACACAAAGTCACAATTTGGTTACTGTGTCTCTGTAGTGGTGCCCATGCCTGGTTATGAAATACAATTTTTCTTTGTATTATGTTCAATTCCATAAAAGTTGATAAACCATAGATATGCGGGACTTTTTTTGTTTGATTAGTGTAGTATTTTAACCCTTCTCTGCCACTTGTGTTAAAAACAATTAGCCACACATTTCAGCATGTGTAATATTATCGTAAATTGCAAATTAGCAGATAAACTGTAGAGCCGTGGGTAGTTTTGTATTTATTTTTGAAGCTAAGAATTTTAACCCATATATGCCACTAATTTTTAGTTAAAATAAATCAAAGAAGGTATGCCCTGAGATATGAGTTATTGTCTTCAAAACTTCTAATCAATCTGCACCCTAAACAAATGCCCCTAAAATTATTGCATACTTTTAGGTGTCCAATAGAATTTCCGTAAATGTTGTGCGAATTGTTCAAACTTCATTTTTCCCTTTTTCAAATGCTTTGCAATTCATTACGTGCGTACTTATTTTGATAAATCTCATTTAGAGCTTCCTTTCTTCCTCTCTTCCTCTCCACTAATTCCTTAATTCTTTATCCTTTTGAATTTCCCACAATTTGCTTGCTTTCTCCTATACCCCTCTACACGGTCTTGACTCTTCACATTTATTAAATCCCTTTACGCTAGCGTCACTTATTTTTTTTTGCACAGAATTATTGTTGTTGTAGTCTTTTTGTTATTCGCTTGTATTTGTTGTTTTTATTTCCGTTTTGTTTATTTTCATTCAAATGTACTAAACGGATTTTGCATTTCCGTTTCAATGTTTTTGCCTCCCTTCCGTTGTGTTCCCTGGGCAATGAGCTAAAACCGCAGCGCACCAGCAAGAGGGCCTTGAATATACAAAAACAATAACAACAATAAAACCAACAACAACAATAAAAATAACTGGAAATAAATGCCACAAATAATGCCACTATTTTGTGTTGTGGATGTAGTCCAGTTTTTCTTGTTGTTGTTTTTTCTTCTTCGTTATCCTTTTCAGTGTACTCCCACTGCTGCGCTTGTCATTGCATTATTTAGTTGGCGGCTAAATTTGTGGTTTGCAGTTTTCGCTCCAAGGGAAAACACTAATTTTTATTTTCAATGCTAAGCTGAGCTTTTTTTACAATCTGAGAAACGAGTCCTTGTTACGTTGACTGCACACGTTCATACATACAAACTGGATGGGGGCAGATGCCTTTGAAAGTATTGATTTTATCTTGTTTCAGTTTTGAGTAGAGTTACCGGGTAAAATTTTGGTGCTGAATGACCTCCAGTTACCAAACAGAAAGTTGTTGGGGTTTTAAGTCTGATTTCTGTTAGAAATATTCTGAAGGGAAGGACTCTAATTTTGCAAGTCTCAGTACCACTGGCGAAAGTTTCAGTGACACTGTTGCAAGTTTTAAAAGCACCGTTAAAAGTTTTAGTACCACTGAAAGTTTTACGCCTTTTTCGTGAGAGCCACTCAATCAGACGACCAAGTCCGTAATTTGCCACTATTTAATCTCAAATCAATTTTCTGCTGCGATCGGGAATTTTTTAGACTAATTTTGAGTTGAGTGTTGTCGAAGTGGCAGCT
The DNA here is from genome assembly GCA_951509765.1 of Sphenella marginata. Classification (NCBI taxonomy): domain Eukaryota; kingdom Metazoa; phylum Arthropoda; class Insecta; order Diptera; family Tephritidae; genus Sphenella; species Sphenella marginata. The sequence continues at coordinate 78,636,143 of OX608081.1, forward strand.
GTAATAAATAGATTTTTCATATGGGATTGTGTTTCATGCTTAAAAACGAAAGTTTGAAAAAATGTTGCATACTTTCAGGCGATTTCTTATTTTTTTATTTTTTATTTTGGCGCTTTTTACGCTTTTCTACAAAGTTTAGATATTTATTAATTTTTTTAAGTAATTCCTTATAATGATTTAACCCTCTAGTAGCCACAGAAATTAAACTTGTCTAGAATTTTAATAAGAATTAAAGTGCTTTACACAATTCTTTCACTGAAATTATGAAAACTCTAGACTTTTAAAATTGATCCATGACCTCATCATCCGACTAAACTATCTAAGTCAGTTAGGGAAAAGCCTTAAGTGAGCTCGAAAATGCTTTAAGGCTCTACTACGTATATAGGTGCACCTACAAGGCCTCTTTTACATAGAGTTGGGGTCCATTTTGTGCTCAGACCAAAATCTTAAAATCATTTCGAACTAATATATTTATCTAATTCTCCGTTCTCACTGCCAAAATTTATTTATTCTGCTGCCCATTATTAGTTTAAATTATAAGCAAATTTTAATTAAACCATTTCCGTTGATGACTGCCAATTGTTTGAAATTTATTAAACTCTCCCGTGGGGCGATATATTTAACCATGTTAAATATCCAAAGCTTACATCCGTCATCATAATTATCAGCAACATTGTCTATGCGCCGCGACAGTAAACAAATTTGATAACAAATGCGAAAAACACAGAGCTTACCAAATATTGGCATAACGCGCGCGCGCACTCCCCGTCAGAACAAAATTGTGTTGCATATTTACAGGCGCAAAAACGCTTGCGACGCACGCCAACAAGTCAACATAATTTACATGCCAAGTACAACAAATGAATTCATATGTGTACAATTTATGCTAACAAATTTTCGTATGAAATGTGAAATTGATTTAAATTTGTGGTATTGTGTATTTGAAAGCGTGCACAATTGAATGTTTTGCGCCTATATGTAGGCAATAAATTGCATCGAAATGTACATATGCGTGGGTTAAAGTGTGTGAAGGGGGAACTCACTGGTTTGTGTGTGCTTAGATCAATTTGCATATGAAATTAGGCGATAAAAGTGCTTTAGAGTAAATACACTTACCGTACAATTGCACATAATTTCATATGCAGCGCCTAAAACTATGCTAAATCACTCAACAAGCCGCTGCCAATACCAAAATAATAATAAATTCGATTAGTGTTATGTTGCGCCACAGGCAAGTTGTGGGTGGCTGAACGGTGGCTTTTGGCAAATATTTGCGCTAAAATATTGATAGCAAGTCGAGCTATAATTTGTTTCATTGTTTTTGTTATTTTTTGTTGTATTTCACTTGTTTTTGTGTTTGTTATAAAATGCCATGGCCAACGCCTAAAATGGGCTGCGAAAAATTGTTGGCATTTTTTTGTGTGTTTCAAAACAAGTTTCGTTATGTTGCACAAACTTGCGCGATTGCTGTGTGATGTCAATGTGTGTGTGTGTGTGTGTGTGTGTGTGTGTGTGTGTGTGTGTGTGTGTGTGTGTGTGTGTGTGTGTGTGTGTGTGTGTGTGTGTGTGTGGCATGAGGCGAGCGGCATCATTTATGTTGGCCACAGCCAGCGCTGCATTTGTGCTTGCTTTGTTTGGGCTGTTGCTGTTATTATTTTTCGATTGCTGAATTTTTGTTGTTGTTTATTTATTTTTGTTGTTTTTTCTTTATACGTTTTCATAGTTGTTTACTTTTTATATCATTATTGTTTTTGTTTTTTTTTTGTTGCTTGCATTCAGCGCTCTGTGGCTTAGTTGCAATGATTTATGCATTGGCTTTGGTTTTCATTGATTTTCGATTTTGCTTATTTGTTTCAAAAATTTATTTGTTTTGTTGTTGTTGTTGTTGCTACAATGCTTTGTTTGAAATCGCAAATCACTACTAGTAGCCAGCTGCCACTCTAAATGTCTACTCTTTAAATCATCGCATTGCATTCTCAGCGGGGTTTTGGCTGTTGCAAGTTGATATTTGAAATTTATAAATTTTTTTTTGCTTCAAATTCTTCAAGTCTTCATGCTGTCTTCTCCAAATTTCAGCAGCTTGCCCTTGCACACATGGAATAGAGACATCAAATTTTATTGTGCGAAATTGCAATTCAATTGCAAACTTAGTTGCAGACGACAGCTGTCTATTAAGGCTCTTTGTTATAAAGTCTCTTTGGTATAAAAATGTACCCTGTAGGAAAGTCTTTGCTGAAAGAGCTATAATATATATATAGATTAGATTAAAAATGAATGAAATGCAAAGGATAAGCAAAAGATAAAAAAATATGAGATAAGATTTTGAAAAGTCACCATTTCCATACAGCGAATGATGCTAAAACTATGATCTGATCTTCATGTGATATCATATGATATAAATTTCAGCAAGCAACACATGATATATGAATTAAGTTTCAATCGCTACCAACAAAAGTATACATATTTCTTCCAGTCTTTAAAACACTTTTTGATTTTCAACTCCATCTCCATGTGTTTGCTTATTCAGTCAACTTTTTGCTCAACTCTCCCCTTTTCACTCTTTCCATTTTTTTATTGCCAGCATTCAACGTCTTACCTTAGCATCAGCTGCTTTTGCTGCATCCTAAGTACCGCATAAACGTTTTATTTACTTTTGCTTAGAGTCAGCAGCATGCACATGCATCCTTTCTTCATGCGCCTTAATAGTTTCTGCTACATGCTTAAAAGACAAATACAATAAATAACTACCTGAGCTTGTAAGATATACTCACTTAAAAATTTTTGAGCAAGACAAAATACGCTTTACATCTGATCGAAAGTTAGAGTTACACTGAGAAAAAAGAGGCAGCGTACATATTTTATTACTTAGGAAAATAACTTAAGCATGTGATATGGCTAGATTAAAATTTCCTTAAATATGTGATGTGGCCGGATAAGGTGATGTGAGCATAGATCACGCGTATGACTTGCATAAAAGAAATGTGAGGCAGTGTTACGATGAGAGCACTTAAATGCACTTGATATTTATCCCAAAAGTATCATTAAAAAATTAGTTCATAATAAAAAAATCATTAAAATCAGTAAGATACCAACAAATATCACATTAGCAGCACATAATATTTAACCATCACGAGGTCATGCCAATCCATGCATCATCTCCCACAAAGTTCTTTTCAAAATTAGAGAAAAGTCACATCACTTCAAAATTACTCCAGTAACACCGCTGCAGATATAACACGTGATCAGCTATTAATTTTTATAATTAATATAGAAAAAATATCACATCAGCATCACATCGTCACAGTAAATCGTAACGCGTGCAGAGCTATCAAGGCATTATCACATATAAAATTCACTTCATGATAATGTTACGTCACGTCAAATTAATTCCATTAAAATTGCTTCATTAAAAAATTTTCATATCATTATCTTACATTGATAAAAAAATATTACATCAGCATCACGTAATAATATCACATACAAAATTCATGAATTCACAGAAGTCAAATGACCTAAGTGTGGAACTACACTTACAAGATCACCAATATACCAAAAAATATCACGTCATCATATTCTAATTATAAGAAATTACATCATCATATTCTAATTATGAAAAGTGTCACATCAACAATTTCCTATTTATAAAAAAATCACATCATCATATTCTAATTATAAAAAATATCACAGCATCATATTCTACTTATAAAAAATATCACATCATTATATTCTAATTATAAAAAGTAGCACAGCATCATATTCTAATTATCAAAAGTATCACAGCATCATATCCTAATTATAAAAAATATCACTGCATCATATAGTACTTATAAAAAATATCACATCATTATATTCTAATTATAAAAAAGTCACATCATCATATTCTAATTATAAAAAAATATCACATCATCATATACTAATTATAAAAAGTATCACATCATATTCTAATTATAAAAAGTATCACAGCATCATATACTAATTATAAAAAAATATCCAATCATCATATTCTAATTATAAAAAGTATCACATCATTATATTCTAATTATAAAAAAATCACATTATCATATTCTAATTATAAAAAAATCACATCATATTCTAATTATACTTTTAAAAATCAAATCACAGCTCAAACTCAGCGCATTTTCAATTTAATTCTCGTAGTCAGTGTTTATGAATTTCTCCCGGTGCACATGCACCTGAGGCACTTTTAAAGTCAACTAAAACTTGCTGCTGCTTAATCGATTGTGCAAGAAGTAGAGTGCTGAGCTTCAGAGCGTGTTTTACATTTTCTATTTTTATATGCAAATATTTATTGCTATCGGAATTTTGCGTTAGCTTAAACAAACACACATACCAAGCCAAAAAAAAAAATCCAAAAACAAACTTATCTCTAGATATCTATGAAGACAAACATTGTTGTCTTAAATTTAAATTCAGCAGACATCTGCTTGCTGCAAACGGATATGAGCAAAAAATTCACCTTAAGCCACAATTCATATTTACAAATATTTATGTAGCGGTCAGATAAGAAAACAAGCAAGCAATAGACAACAAATAAAGCGGGGGGGAAAAATGCAAAGTAAGTAAGAAGATAAAATTGCAAACGCTTAAGCCTGATAATCCACTTGGCAATAACAGCAAAAACAGCTGAAGCTGTAAAATGTGCTGCTGCTAGTTGTTGTTGTTGTGTATTTTTTGTTTCGTTAGCTGGTCGGCTCTCCCTAAAGCACTTGCATAATACACTTGCAAAATAAGTTGAGCTGCACACATTTACATTTTGTGTGGCATGCCTGTGGTGCTCGGAGCTTGCTGGTGTGTGCGAGCAACATTTGCCTACATTAAGGCGTTTATCATGCGATATTTTGTTATTGCAGCAAATCAATCGACCCAAAATCCGTTTGCTACTGCCATACATTTGCTGTGCTCGCAGTTGAGCTGATGCAGAGTCGCTCTAGCCTGTTGGGTGTATGCGATAAAACGGCTCAGACAGCTTAGTGAAGTTGTACAAAATGCAAGATAAGGCTAAAGCTTTTATTTATTTGTTGAATTATAAATAAATATTTGGCATTTAAATGGCAACTGTATACATATATATATATTGTGTAACTTGTTGTGTGTTCATGCGTATATTTTTTAAATTGTTGGTTTTGCAGTTTTGGTTGGATTTCATTATTTATTTGCATTTTAATTTAGCCCCCTATGAAGTAAAAAGGAGTTGTTATTTCAACTGATAAAAGTTTTGAAAGAAAATTTAAATTATAAATTCTTTTTTTACATACAAAAAGCAGTCAGAAAATAAAGTAAAAATAAATACAGCGTATAGCAAAAGTTAGCAAATTAAATGTATGACTTTTTGCTTAGAAAACGATTCGCTCCAGAAAAATCGCTTAAAGTATGAAATAAATCAGTCAAGTGATTTCAAAAGTCACATCATATACAATAAGTGACCTTACAAAAGACGACTTTATAAACATTGTAGACCATAAAAGTTACATTTCAGTCAGATTATCCTAGAAAGGAAAAGGAAATCAACATATGCTACTAAAATATCATATCATACAACTGATCACATCAGCCGCTGCAGATTATTTCAAAAGTCACCTCACTCGAAATTTTAGAATTTCATTTTCAAATGTCACTCCAAACACTATAACTAGTCGATCATCGTAGTTCCTAGCAAAAATTAAGGTCAGAGCATTATCACATTATCTCAAAAAAGATCACGGATTAGATATATCATGCTGAAAAAAATCATATCATACAAATGATCGCATCAATCATAGCAGTGCTTTATTAAAGTATTCTCATATACGATATCTTAACAGTCATCGAAAATCAAAGCAAATTAAATTTGATCGGATTTTCTTAAAAAAAATATCATAAAATCATCATATCACACTAAAATATCATATCACATCACAGCAGTCAATGTTTCAAAAGTCAGCTCATATGCTATATAAAAACCATAGTAGCGCAGAAAAGCAAATTTGATCAGATGCTATCAAAAAAAAAAAAACAACATCATGAAATCGTCAAATCATGCCTTAATAAAATATCATATCTTAAATATGATCACATCAATCAATCGTGATCATTTCAAAGTCACTTCATTCGACATTTTTGAATTTAAATTTTCAAAATTCAGAGCTCGTATGGTATAAAATAAAGCAAATTATTTTATCAGATTAACTAAAAATACTTATCACGAAATCATGCTTAAAAATCATATCAATATGAGGATATCAAATTAATTTCAAAAGTCACTCCATGTACGAGATCATGTGATCGTAGAAAATTAACTTGCGACAAAAAAAGACAAGGTAAAAGGGAATATAGAAATACGGAATATACGGACTCTTAAAATTTGTTTTCGCTTTCGTCTTGTTATTATGATGTGTTAATATTGATTTAGCCAATGTGATATCATAAGAGAAGCTATGTGATATTTTAACCACTCAAACTGATTTAAGATTGGATTCAACTATATTGGATTTGATCAACTCAGTTGATATCACATCAGTTCTATCACATCAATATGAAAGTAAATATATCACAGTCTTGAATAAGCGATAAGTTTATGAATCGGATCAGCTTCGAAGTGCTTCTCTGGTATGAACTCAGTTTAAATCATAACAAAATCACATTAAAATCAAACCAAACTCCTAGCCTACCCTTTCAGCAAGATTTCATTACTTTCAAACTGCACCGCAACGCAAAATCGTGCCATTTGCTGTACGGTGTAATTAAATCAACTCAACGGTGTAGCACTGCTGTTGGGACTCCATTCAACTTTGACGTCGAAATTAATGCATTGCATACTTAATTGCGGCGTTGAGTTACAGTCACGCCCTTTAGCGTTTTGATGGCAATAAAGTGCACGAGGCGAACGCCTTAAAATATGCAATATATCGCGTGCACAAAACGCGTCAGAGCCAAAATGGTGGCAGCAAATGCGGGCGAAAATTTTCGGTTAATTAAAATAGTTTGTGGGCAAATACACGAAACACACACACTCAGCGACATGGATGTGTAGCATATTTTTAAGTGCTGAAAAGCACTGTCAGGGCGCCAGCCAAGCGTTGTAGCGGGAATTTGCAAAAATTTGCTATAACATCTTTATTGCATGCCGCAAGGCGTTGAACGTGAACTTTTTGTGTTGTGAGTTGCACGCAAAAGTCAAACCAAAGTTTTTGTTGTGCATCAGCTATACGTGTGCGAATAATTAGTTTAAGTGCGCTTTATTAGTTGAAATTGCGCGTAAAACACTTACGGGTGCCTTAAAGTATGCTGCGCTTGCCACGCACACTCCTATGCACGACGCTGTCGCTCAGTCATACACACGTACGCGCTTATGCTGATCCAAAAACTCTATATAAAGCGGCCTTCAATTACATGCAAATGAGGTGTAAAGTATGTGGCGCCTGGCAACATGCCACATATTGTTGCATACCACAAGGCGCTTACACTTGCTGGCATCTTAATTTCGTTCATCACATGTAAAATTAAGTAACGCCGTTGCTGTAAAGCTGCGCTAGAGCTGTGTAGCAACCACAAATTAGATTCAAAATATGCAAAGTAGTTTGCTGCTGCTTGCGGGGTGGTTTGTGGGTTGCAGCCATTTGATACCGTGTTGGTGGCGTGGTAGGGGTGTGTGTGAGTAGTTTGATCTCTGGCTAAGTAGAGAGCACTCACTGCTCACCAACTAATGGATAACAAGCTGGTTAAATGTTGAGTGTGAAAAAAAAGTGTGTATCTAAACTCGGTAATATTGTTGGGTGAGTCTCAACTTTGTGGCATACTTTTAGGCACTCAATATTCATCACGCAGAATTCCATTAATATTCGTTGGTATTAAGGAAAATTAAAATCTTGTTGATGTTGTAGCTCAAGTTTTCATCTCGCCAAAAGTGGTTAGCCATTTCTCTGTCTTGGTCATAGAATACATGCGCCTAAAAGTATGCAACAAATTAAAATTTTTCCCCACACATCATAGATGTGCCTACGCGGGTAATTTATGTTATTCGTTATGCAAATTATTTTAGTGCTTGTGTGAGTGTTAATGCTAATGTGAGCTTATTTTATAAAATTTCATTTGCATTTCTGTCTTTTAAATATTTAATTATATGCTGCTGTCAAAAATTAAATTAAGAAACTTTGTTTGCTAGGAAAAGTTTTAAACAATATTTTACTTTTATTTAGTTAGAAATGTAGAAAAGAGACAACGTTAATTTGCATAAATTTCAAAATATACCTCTCAATTTCGAAATTAGTCGTTCAAACTCGTGAAGACTTTTTAGTTTAACTTAAAAATCGAGGTAAAAATCACGCGCTCCCTCTGTGGGTCTAATTCGGGTTTGAGACTCCACTAAAGGCGTATTTTTCTGTAATGCTTTACTCAAACCACTTACTAACTTTATATTAGCCTGCATTGCCTTTTAAGCACACAACTGAGTAGGAAATCTCAAAAATTGTTAACCCAAATTATGATTCGATTTCCGATTGTTTCAGGCAAGCCATCTTTCAAACTTTGGTTTGAAACTTCGGTGAGGACAGCTTTCTACAACTGTTCTATGGGAGCGTCATCTGTGAGTGAGGACCTGGTTTAAGAACTTGCTAAATCAAATAATCCAGCATTTCTTTGCCACTTAAAGACGCATTTCAACCATAAGAAATTGCAAGAAAGATCTATTTTTTCGTTAGAAAAAAAAAAAAAATTGTTCTCGAATTCCCATTAAATACCGTCCTCTTACCTCTCATTTACATTTCGCCATAAGTCACACATACTCAACACCACTTACTTGTCTTTGCATGCAACACAAAATAAATTTGACATGCTAAAATGTATTTAAATGTCATGGAAACTTACGTATTCCCCCATCGGTTCGCCACAAACTTCACATGTGTGTGTGTGTGTGTCTTTGAAAGCTTTGACAAAAGCTCGTTTGAAAATGATAATTTGGGGTTGGGTTTGGGGCCACTCTCAAACCAAATGCTTGACAAAAGTGCTACTCACAACCCCACTTGAAGTAGATGTATTTAAAATATTCGAGTTTCATTGATATGTTGTTGTAGCGTTTATTGTTTTAGCAAATTCTAAAAGCGACTTCTTGGTGACCCTGCAGGAAATTCAATTCATTACGTACAAATGAGCTACTTATTTATCCTCAATAAATTTTCCTACATTTTTTTTTGAGTTGACTACTTTTGCCTTCTTTTTAAAACAATAAAAAACCGGTTTATTTCCAGCTAGTTACAAACTGGTTGGTTATAAGATAGCTAGTAGTCAGTTATAGTTAGCGCTAGTCTCTCATTATCAGCATTTCTCCTCGTATTTGAATTTCTTACACGCCCTTCAATATGAATATTTTACAACATTTTTCCATCCCATGCCACACAATTTCTAATTTGCGCAATCGTTGCGGTTTTTGTTTGAATTTTGCTACTGCAACTTACTGACAGACTTTGTTGCACGTTTTATTAGTGACACATGCAATATGAACTGATTGTTACCAACATATTTTAAACACTGCTCTTTTGCACTTTCAATATACAGTGTTTCAAAATTTTAATGCAAAAAAATTTAATCAAAGTTTAGTTGGTATTTTTTTTGGAAGAAAGCGTAGATAAATTCATTGGTTTGCAAAAATTGTCCATTAAAAAATATTAGAATTTTTTCCAATATAATGAATTTTATTTAGAAATTTTTAAAAATTTTCTTTACAAATTTTTGAGTTAAAAAAAATTTTTTTTACTGATTTTGACATAAAAACTTTAATTTATTTCAATATCCAAATATTGATTTTTTTTCTAAAAAAAAAAATTTTAATTCTTCTACCTCAAAAAATCGTGGGTTTATCTAACACAAACAAAATGGTTTTTTGTTTTTTAAATATTTTTACTTTTCAAATTTTTTTTAAGGAAAATAAAAAAATTCTAATAAAAATTAAAAAAAAAAGCTGTAAGAATATTTTAATATTTTTTTTTTACAAAATTTTACTCAAAATTACATTAAATACTTTGAAATTTAATAAATGTTTTCAAATATATTAAAAAAGCTTTCAAAATAAATTTCAATACTTGAATTTTTAACTTTCAAAATAACTAAAAAAATTTTAAGTTCTAAGAATTTTATTATTGATAATATTTTTAAAAACATTGTTTAAAAAAATTTCAATATTGATTTTTTATCAAAAAAAAAATTCTAAAATTCTTAACGTTGTAATTAAAAATTTATTTAATTTTTAAAATGAATACCGCAGTCTCAGTTCATTATGCTGAGTCACTGTATAGTTAATGCATAATTTGGTTTTGAACGCCAGTCATTTTGTGTTGCTCTATGAAAAAGGAAAGACATACCAAATTGTATTTATGTGTTGTTGCATGCTTGTAAATAATTAAAATACTTTTTGTTTGTCATATTCGCCACAGTTTGAATGTTTGTGTTATGCAGCGACAACAAAAAACTGTTATGTCTTTTAGCTGTTAACTTAAATGAAAGGACATTTTCGAAGGTAGCTAGGATGGAGTAGCTAAATGTGAAGTCTTGACAATTGCCGTTTCTACTCACCAGTTGTTGTTTTAGCTGCCTTTGCTGTTTTTCACCTTTGTTGACAGCTGTCTGGGGTCACGTTATGAGATATTTATAATGCATGAATTTGAAGCCACTGTCACAAAGAGTTGTTGTCTTTACTAAACAAATGAAAAAAGGAAAAACTTTTTGGGGGAAAAAGTAGTAAATATTTACGTAAGCAAAGTAATTAGACTAAGAACGGGCTAGGGAATTTCGAAAGTGGATTGAATTTATTCAGGCTAAGTGGAAAAGGTATTAAGTGGAAGGGATTAGATGGAGTAGTTACGAGCAGACTTGTGTGCGCCTTAAAATATGCAATCACTTCCTGTACTTTTCTTTTGCTCAAATTTACTTTGAATTTAGCTCTAAAATATAGTTATGCCCATATGACACTACGTATTTTTCTTGTATTTTTCGTGTATTTAATGCTTGAAATACTGACGAAAACTTATCGAAAATCAGATTACAAAAACAATTTCGCATTTGTTGAAGAGGGACAAACAGTGCCTGTAATTTCAATTGGGTTGACGTTTAGTTGAAAGCTGAACAAAAATCAAATTCAAAAATAAATAAACAAAAAATTAATTTGAAAATTTCAGTTTTGATATTTTTTGTGTTGCGAACTAAAAAAACGAAAGAAGCTTTAATGGCAAGATGCATGTGTATGTTTATCACCTTATAGAGTTCATGGTTAGTAAAACAGAAGCATTTAGCAAGCAATTGGTTGCAATATTTGAAATTTCCAAATCCATTCCTTTTTGTAAACAGAATTATTTTCAAAACAAAAATATTTGTCAGAAAAACTACCCAATAAACAAGGAAGTAAGCTAATTTATAAAACAATATTTTCCAAACTTTAAAGTCAATGTTTCACAAACGATTTTGTGTCTAAAAAATTTTACAATCGTTTGGGTATGTTTTTCCTTGGAGAAGTAACTTGAGGTGAACTCTCAGCGGAGAAAAAATTTGTCAATTTTCAAAAATAATGTTTGAAATTTACATGATTCATTTACATATGGGTGTTTCCATGCAGCCGTATGCGACATTCGTACACTTTTGGAGTAATATAAATCTCACATAAAACGAGTTTTCGGGAAAATAAAAATACAGTTACGTTGCAATTAAAAAGAGGTATGTTTGGAAAAAAATTGGTCGCCCTGAAAGCTTTGGTGTCTAAAATATCCGTTCAAAATGAGGTGATAACTTACGCGACAAAAACGGAAGTGCTTATATTGTGCACATACATATATGCGAAAGTCTGCGAATCAAGCCAGTTCTTAATTTCTTTGAATATTCGTAACCTAAGCTAAATAATGCACCTTTACAATCCTCTCATATTTAGAGAAAAATCGTCTCTTTATATTATTATTTAAAAAAAAAACTAAATAACGTACGTGACATAACGTACGCGACAATTTTTCTAGTATATTAATAATAAAATGCAGGGACGTAACTGTTATAAGAAATATGATAAAAAGGTCCCATTTAACCATTAATACTGATGTATTCAAATATTGGTTATAATTAACCATTACCGTAAGACATATTTTATATTGGTCAACATAACCATTATAAATGAGAGAAACATTTTTTGGTTAACAATAACCATTATTGTAAGTAACATAATTTGTTTGGTTATCGGTAGCAAAAAAATGCAAACAATATAAAACAACTTGAGTTGCTGGAGTGGCATGACCAATGTCTGCAAGTTCCTCGAGGAAAAATTTACCACTATTCAGCAAAAATAGTTTGCTGTCGAGTGGGTCACCGATAACCAAAAAATTTATTACTTGCGATAAGGGTTATTCGTAACCAAAAAAATAAATCTCTCATTTATATTGGTTACGATGACTAAAATAAAATAAATCTGATGATAATGTGAATTCTGAAAGAAAAAAATAACAATTATTTTCGGTTCCTGATAAAATGTTTTTTGTTTGAAATTTACACTTTAATTAGGAAACAAAATAAAAATGTATTCTTATTATAAAAACTATATGATAATGAAAATAAAATCGAATTCATAACATATGTATTTGTTGATATACATTCTTTATATATTTACATAAACTCTAATATTTTCTCGTAAGGAGTATGCCGTTCGAGCAGTATTTATATGTATGTTGACTGTCGACGAATATATCGATATATTCACAAGCGTATTTATAAAATGAAAAAGCATCTGGTAAAATTATATTATTAGCTTTTACTATTTGCTACACCTTTCTCTTTATAACAACACCTATTCCATCCACAGCGCCTTTGCCATGCGAGGTGGCAAAGAAATTCCATTCAAAATATTTGCAACTAAAATTATTTACAAAATAAGGGATGCTTGTTAAAATAAACTTATTTTTAAACTGCACCTATGTATTCAGGATAATGGTATTGAAAAAATTGCTTTTAACGTCGATTTTAATGTATTACAATAAAATATTCATACTTAAAATAACGTATGCGACAAACTTTAAAGGGTAATACAATTTTTATTACTTCGATTCAAAAGAAAATTTCAGCTAATATATTTAACTAGAAGATCTCTTGATTTGGAGTTGAAATCTATATTACTTGCGACTGTCAATACACAAATGATATAGACAAATAATGTTTTTGCATAACGTACGCGACAAAGGTATACTATCAAAAGTAAATTAAAAAAATACCGTTATTCGAGTTCAAACTTCTATTTTTCTCATTTTTGTAAGTAGTTGGCATTGTTAATTTAATTTTAAAATGTATTTGCACTACTTCAAATCTCTTAATTTAGGTAATTCGGAAGAGAAAATAGTTGATTCAATTTGCGAAAACTGAGTTGAAGAAAATCTCAGTTTTACTCTTCCGTTTATGAGTTTTAAGATACCAACAAGCTGTAAATACTTCCATTTTATAAAAATTCAATTCCTTTTCCCTTAATAATTCGTCTTAAAACCCATTTTCTGGTCATATAATTTTTTCAGTCGTGGTTGACCTTCTCATGGAAACACCCATATGTATGTATATGGATTTTTTTATATGGGCATCTTGGTGTGACGGTAGTGCAGCTGGCCTACCACACAGAAGGACCTAGGTTCGAACCCCGCTACAGGCAACATGAATGGTGATTCTAAAATAATTATAATAATTAATTTAAAAAAAAGCTGGTGAAATTGTCGGGACTCGAACCAGCAACCTTCGGAGCAAAATCCCACAACACATTCGTTAGGCTATTGGCCCGTTTCTATCAATAAGTTTTCAACAAACCCTTACTGTACGTTGAATATAACGTTTATTAAAAATTGTTTTCAAAGACTCAATTCAATTATTTAAAAATGTATCACTTGCATTGACTCGACAATTTTTTCCAAACGTGTTACAATGAATATAATAAACCTTTTCCAAACGAAAAGGTTGCTAAAGAAAGTTTATTTTGCTTACTGGGTAACAAAAAACAGCCAACTGTCAAAAAAAGCTATCGAAATACAAAATTTTTCGTTTGTTTTTAACAGCCTAGATTGTATTTTGGCTGTATTTTGCTTGTTTTTTTAACATAGCTCGCCCGTTTGCACCAATATGGAAATTGTATAAGGGCGTTTCTTTCGCACAAAATACAGAAAAAATACAGGAAAAATACAAGAAAAATACGTAGTGTCATACGGGCATTAGGATTACAAGTTTCTATGGCATAAAATTTAAGCATATGATAACGCAACAAATATATATTTTAACGCCTAAAAATATGCAATATTTTTTTTGATATAAAATTGTATGGATAATAATTTTATGAAAGCTTGGTGTAGCGATTTATCCCGCAAATATCGTTTAAATTATGTTCGAAAGGAGTACGAGACCTGGCACGAACAAATTTCAAATAAACAACACGAAAATGTATGAGAAGCCAACAAAAGAGCCTAAAAGTAGGCAACAAAAATGAATAGTGATTGAATAGGCAATTTGTTTGAGTTCTGGAAGTTATGCGCCTTTTACTCTAACTAAAAGTTATTTGTGAAGGAAAGACTTAGAAAGCAGCATGATTTGAACATTCTTTTCCTATAAAAATATGCAATCGTTTTTCCAGATTTCTTATTTGATTATTACTTGGTTACCGGTATTTCTACTTTAGCTTTTATTTGACCAAAAATTAATGTTGCTGAACAGGTGTACAATTATTTAAAAGGTTTGTAGGATCTTCGACTAAGCTGAAATTGAAAGGCCATGAGAGGGTTAAATTTTAACTCCTGCTGTAAATAAATCATTTTACAAGACTAAATTTTTGCCTAATCTACTTTCAGGCTGCTAACAATTTGCCTTTACAACAATTGCATTTTATTTACATATTTATTCTTAGTCATTTCAAAAATGACTTAACCCTACAAAGTAAACCAAAATTTCTAAATACACGAAAAACGCACAGTCAGCTGCTGAAATCAATGTACGAACGATTTGAAGCGATTAAATTGCCAAAGTAAATATTTTGCTTCAAGCAATGCATGAAAACATAAACTCATGAGCATGAACAGTTATGTAAGAACATTTATTTTAAATGCTAAATTTGTGCTGGCAAAGGAAATGCTGGGTATTTGTTTGTGTTGTTGTTGTTTTTGTGTGATTTACGTTTGATTGCCCTAAAGCACTTGGCTGACTGGTTGCCTTTCAACAGTTGACATTTCAAGTGATTATGAATTTAAGATTTCCAAAGCAATTGTGTGCGTGTGTGTGTGTTGATGTACATGTGTTTGTGTATAT